>CM060962.1:299489700-300159700 GCA_030765045.1 Tenodera sinensis
CTACTGCTACTAACACTACTATTACTACCACTGCTACCACTACCACTACTACTACTGCTGCTACTACCACTACTGCTACCACTACCACTACTACTACTACTGCTACTACCACTACTGCTACCACTACTGCTTCCACTACTACTACTGCTACTGCTACTACTACTACTACTACTACTACTACTACCACTAGTACTACCACTACTGCTACCACTACCACTACTACTACTGCTGCTACTACCACTACTGCTACCACTACCACTACTACTACTGCTACTACCACTACTGCTACCACTACCACTACTACTACTGCTACTACCACTACTGCTACCACTACTACTACTACTACTACTGCTACTACCACTACTGCTACCACTACTGCTACCACTACTACTACCACTACTACTGCTACTACCACTACTGCTACCACTACAGTAAGGGAAGTAATAGTGTTAAATTGAAGGCATTTGTTTCAAAATATGGAGAAAATATTTTTTCCACGGCCGGTCATATATTATTCTGCAAGATCTGTGATGTGAGAGTGGCTGCTGGAGAAACGTTTACAGTAAAACAACATATGTCACAGGAGAAGCATAAACGTGGCCTGCAACGGCTTGAAAATAAATCCAGCGTAAGCTTACAGCAGATGATGCTGGGCAAAACTCGTTCAACATTTTCACCATTTTGTGAGAAATTATGTGAAGCATTTTTATCTGCCGATATTCCACTTCACCAGCTGAATCATCCTAATCTGTGCACTTTCTTAGAAGAGGAGACAGGAAAATTAATTCCAGATCCCAGAACATTGAGAAGAACCTACGTGGATTGGTGCTACAGCAAAACTTTGCAACAAACAAGAAAAAGGATCGGAGAAAAGAATATATTTGTATCCATCGACAAGACAACAGACTCTGAAGGCCGTTATGTAACGAATGTTATTGTTGGAGTTCTAGAAGCACACAGCTCTGGAGAACAATTTCTATTACATTGTGAGCAGCTGGACAAAGTGAACTATTCAACCATCAGCTTAGTATTTGACCATGCATTGAGAATACTTTGGCCTGATGGGATTGAAAATTCCAATGTATTGCTGTTTATAACAGATGCAGCACCCAACATGATAAAAGCTGCTGCTTCTTTAAGTGCACTCTACCCAAAAATGGTGCATGTGACATGTATAGCGCACGCATTACACCAGGTCGCCAAAGAAGTACGTGCAAATTTTCCTGAACTGGATAAATTAATTGGATGCGTCAAGAAAGTATTCTTGAAAGCCCCCTCTCGAGTTGTAGCATTCAAAGCAGAAGCTCCAGAAATTCAACTGCCGTTTTCACCTGTTTTGACTAGATGGGGAACATGCTCGAGACTTGTACTTATTATTACAAGAATTTTGACGTAGTGAAGAAAGTAGTTGATTCTTTTGATAATGCTGAGTCTGTGTCAATAAAAAAGGCACAAGAACTGCTGGTTGGTAATGAAATTGCGGGTAAACTTTCTTACATAAACACCAATTTTGGATTCCTTCCTGATGCTATAACTTCTCTGGAAAAATCCCAAGTGACAATCGCTACAAATAGTGGATAAAGTAGTGAATGATTTGAGCCATGCATATGGTAAAGTGGGTGATACAGTGGCAATGAAAATAAAGAAGTGTATAGACAAGAACAAGGGGTACAAAGCATTGTGTTCAATTGGCAGTGCTTTGTCCGGTGAACAGTTTTCTCTTGCTGACTGTGAGATATTGCTTACTTTCAGTATGCTCCAATCGTTTCCGTTGAAGTAGAGTGGAGCTTTTCCATTTATAAATCAGTACTAGCAGACAATAGACAGTCATTTTCATTTGAGAATCTCCGCCAATTTGTGATTGTTAACTGCAACTTAAAGTTGTTATAAAATTGCACTGAACGGAATTTCTTCAATAAAAGATATTCTAACATGTATATTTATAATTTTCTTTTATATTTTGATTTTATGTTATATTTTATGTAACTTAGTAACAAAGTGAGTGCTTAATGTAATGATGATGATGATGATGATGATGATGATTATGATTAATAGCATTTTTATTGGCAATTCTTTATTTTTTGGTAACTTTAATATTTTTGGGGTCATCTTTTTGGGTTATTTTTTGTAATTTTTAGGTCATAAATGCATTTTTTACCAAATTATAGGTCATTAAATGCCTGGCCCTACTTATTATCAGTAGTTATGCATTAGAGAAGATCATAAATTAGTGTTGTTTTATTGTTTAAAAGAATGACCGACAAAAAACCAATTCCGTTATGTAGGTATAACGGTCAGAACGTGTTAATCTGAGAGACATGCGCGAGGGATCGATACCGCAGGATTGGGCATTATACTCCCCCCTGTGTCATCAACACAATTTGCTTGGTAGCAGCCAATCATGCACCTCCTCTGTAGGCATTGGACCAGCTGCAACAATCGTTGAAACCAAATTCAGCTGCCTTTAGGCGTCGCGTCGGCCACTCACTCACACACTCCCCCACATTTCATTTAGACGGTTATGCCGCGTAATGGAGACAAAAGAGGCAGGCATTCCAGCATTCAGGAACAGAAGCCAAACGAATCTGACTCACAGTAAACAGAAGAGCCTCTACATAACGTGCACTGGAATGTCATTTGTTTATATCTCCTCCTTTCTTGTGCTACGTATAATAATTAGGGGAAGTGTTACATTCCACCCAAAAATTCCATATCGACATTTCATCAGAAATATATGTTTGAGGCCCCCTGAATAAAAAGAAGCATTTTTAGAATAAGGTCCTGTGTGTGTGTGTGTGTGTGTGTGTGTGTGTGTGTGTGTGTGTGTGTGTGTGTGTGTGTGTGTGTGTGTGTGTGTGTGTGTGTGTGTGTGTGTCTGCGTGTCTGTGAACAGCGCAACTCAAAAACGAAAAGTCGTTTAAAAACCAAATTCGGTGTGTAAGTTTAATGTTTTTCTAGGATGCGACACAAGATTTTGAAGAAAGTTCCTCCACCCTGAACTACCCTTTACATGAAGATATTTTCGAAAATTTTGATTTTCTCGAAAATGGTTCTTAACGACTTTAATTAAGATACCTACCACATGCTTAAGATATTTTTATGGCAAATGAAATATATATTTTGAATTTTCTTGCTATAGTCTATGTAGTCCTGTTTACTCTGGATGACTTTTGCATAACTGGTAAACCGTAAGATGTAGACCAAATCTTACTATACAAAAAATGTAGATCACAAAACACCATTTCAGTCCAAATGTATTTTTTGTGTGGAGTGAACCGTTTCAGAGATATTCCTTGTTATTTCTGTGAGTTTTGGAATACCTAAACTTTCGTCAAATGGAAGATCATTATTCATTTTTATATGTTAGCCGCTCAAAGAGAACAAAATCCCAAATTTGACTATCACTCAAAGCCTACTGTATTCCCATATTCCCCTTGTACCTACAAGGAAATAAGCAATAAGATAATTTGTACAAATGTTTATCTCAACTAACACGAAGAAGATATAGGAATAAGAGTTTGTAAGAATGGTTAGTACAAGAGTAGAGAAAGTCATGTGAGTGCAACACATCAGATTTTTCTTATAGGCAGTTTAACATTCTTTAAGGGAGTACGCAACAGAAAATGCAATTTTCTGAAGTTTTCAGCCAATGTAAGTGAACATTTATTTTCAACGTTGTCTCATATCAACATTAGAGGATTTTAAAATTTAGTGCGATATCTCCTTTAGTTTCTGAGTTATAAAATATTAAATCTGGATTTTATCATGCTCTGCCAAATGCGCCACACGATGGAATTTAAAAAATTATATTATATTTATTTGGTTATAACGTACTAATTTGCCATATAATTTAGTTTTACTAGCCTTACTTCAAAGGAAAATAATTTTTAAATTCTGCCATTTGAAATTTCTAGTTTTGTTTAAGTTATAAGGTGGCACCATGGCCGAGCGGTTAGACCGTTTGCCTGCCACCTAGGTGGCTCGGGTTTGATCACATGTACCCACATGTGGTATTCGATTTTTTCCGGGTTCTCCGGTTTTCCCCGCCACTCATTCCACCGACAGCTCCATCATCACCTTTCTAATCGCCCATCCCGCCTACATTTCGTATCATCCTCTTCCTCACTATCATACCTGGTGCTTGGCTGACCACCCGCTTCCAGGTCTTCACTCTGTCCGGTCCATAAGTTCCTCTGCTCCCCGACAGGTGTCCTAGGGAGTGTAAGTTCTACATGGGAGGAGGGTAATCAGGTAAAGAAGAACAAGTTTAAGTTTTATACCTACAGTTTTAAAAAGTAATAACTCTAAACCCGCTGAAAAGAAAAAACACGGATTTAATTGTGTTTTGGGTAACTACATGACAAGTTGCAGAAGAATTGCATCTACACTGCATCGTGTGAAACATTTTCAAAAAGTGAATACAGCGATAAAAAAATAATTATGAAAAATCCAAAACTTCAAAATAAGTAATGTTTTTATTCTGTTTTTAACGTACGTCGTATGAATATAGATATTTATAATATAAAAACACAAAAACATTTTGAATTTATAGCCCCCAGGTATTTTCAAAGTCGTGGAATGCAAATGTCAATTTTTGGGAGATTTCTACTAAATTTTAGTTGTGTATTCCCTTAAGCGGATTAGGTCATATCCTACTGTGAACTTCTTCTTCTTCTTCTTCTTGTTCTTCTTGTTCTTCTTCTTCTTCTTGTTCTTCTTCTTTTTGTTCTTCTTGTTCTTCATCTTCTTGTTCTTCTTCTTGTTCTTCTTCTTCTTCTTCTTCTTGTTCTTCTTGTTCTTCTTCTTCTTCTTGTTCTTGTTCTTCTTCTTGTTCTTCTTCTTCTTGTTCTTCTTCTTCTTGTTCTTCTTCTTCTTCTTGTTCTTCTTCTTCTTGTTCTTCTTCTTGTTCTTCTTGTTCTTCATCTTCTTGTTCTTCATCTTCTTCTTCTTCTTCTTCTTCTTGTTCTTCTTCTTCTTGTTCTTCTTGTTCTTCATCTTCTTCTTGTTCTTCTTCTTCTTCTTCTTGTTCTTCATCTTCTTGTTCTTGTTCTTCTTCTTCTTCTTCTTGTTCTTCATCTTCTTCTTCTTCTTCTTGTTCTTCTTCTTCTTCTTGTTCTTCTTGTTCTTCTTCTTCTTCTTGTTCTTCTTCTTCTTCTTGTTCTTGTTCTTCTTCTTGTTCTTGTTCTTCTTCTTCTTGTTCTTCTTCTTCTTCTTGTTCTTCTTCTTCTTCTTCTTCTTGTTCTTCTTCTTCTTGTTCTTCTTGTTCTTCATCTTCTTGTTCTTCATCTTCTTCTTCTTCTTGTTCTTCTTCTTCTTCTTGTTCTTCTTGTTCTTCATCTTCTTCTTCTTGTTCTTCTTCTTCTTCTTCTTCTTGTTCTTCTTCTTGTTCTTCTTCTTGTTCTTCTTCTTCTTCTTCTTCCCTCGTTGTTTGGGTTACACCCGTTCCCGTCTCACATTCGCTCTTTCCATTGTTTCTTTGGTCTTCCAGTCGATCTGCAACAATGGGAAATATGGGTTTAGTGTGGTGTATTTATATTATGACAAAGACAACAATGAGTTTAGTCAGTGTGAAATTGAATGGGGATTAAAAATGTAGTGATAAAGTAGCAGTGCCAAAGTGCCAATTTGTTGTCAGTCTTCCGACAGCCTTCGTTCAAGATTAAGTGTAGGATTTGCGTGTTAATAGTTAACGATGGATGCATGGCGTAAATCAGGAACATTAAAAAGAAAAGTACATGCGAGTCAAGCTAAAGATCCCGTGAGTGTGAGTGATAGTGAAGCAAGAGTCCGTGCTTCGAGCTCTGACATAAGTTCGGCGATCGACGCGTTTTAAGGTCCCTCAATAAATAATGCACTCACATGACATTCTCTACACTTCCACAAACAATTCTTATTCCTCTATCTATTGCACTTTAATCGAGATAAACATTCCCAGAAATGCTAATTTTCTAGTACGTGCAACTGAACAGAGTAGACATTAAGAGTTAGTCAGTATGTGATGGCTTTGAAATGCCGTTCTCTTTGCATGGCCAAGAGATAAAAAGTCGAATAACAATCTTCCATTTGAGAAACGTATAGGTAGTTATTGCAAAATACAGAAAATAACAAGGAATATCTCCGAAATGGTTCACTTCACTAAGGAATAATTTGACATAAGTTGTCTGTTTTAACAATATCTATATTTTTATAGTAAGATTTGGCCTCTCTCTTACGCTTTACCAGTTACGCGAAAGTCATGAAGAGTGAATAGGAGTACAAGGGCTATAGCCAAAAACTTCAAAATATACCTGCATTTCATTTACCATAAAAATATCTTCAATTAAAATCGTTAGAGCAATTTTTTAAAAAATCAAAATTTTCAAAAAATTTACATGTAAAAGGCAATTTAGGGTGGAGGAATTTTCTTCAAAATCTTGGTGTCGCATCCTTGAAAGATATTAAATTTAAATACCAACTTTGGTTTTTAACCGACTTTTCGTTTTTGGGTTATGCTGCTCACAGACACACACACAGGTTTCTAAACCTGCTATTTTTTGGATTCAGGGGGTCTCAAAACATATATTTCCTGTGAAATCTCGACATCAAATTTTTGGGTGAAATAGGTACAATACTTCCTCTATTTACCAGCAGAGAAAGTAAAAATGAACTGTAATTGTGAGAAATGAACGGTGTGTTTGTGACATGATTTGCGTATAATGTAATTCCCTTACAAATCACACATTTGGTTACACTTTCCGTTTAAAACGTTTGCAGTGAAATACATGTTTTCATACTAAAATAACGCTTAAACAGAAGAGAATCTGGATTTAATGTTACAAAAACTGGGATCAAAAGAGCAAATAACCAAATAACTGCCTTTTCTACACAACAGTTCACCTAAACATTTCTAAATTCAGAAAGAATAAATCTTAGATAAATGTTTTGATGCATAGGTAATTAGCTTCCTCGCATATTTCTATTTACTCCTGATATTGCGTACTTTCATTGTCCTAATACTGTTTTATACATTGTTTTACAAACTCATTTTCTGTTGTTAAATTAAGTAAATTAATCACATATATTACTTTTCCATGGAGAACTAAAATTGATTTAGGTCCAATCCCATTCTCAACACGATCCGGCTTCCATGTTGATTGAGATCGATTTGGATACCCAAGGCTCAAACATAAATAGGTACCTAACTGAAGCTTTTACGTTGGTCACTTGTTTGGTGTTGGTGAACCTGTAAAAGTATGTTTTCTGTGTATTTTAAGTAGGTTTTGAGGTTAGTGAATGTTTTAGAGAAGAATGTACTGCATGATTATAGAAATAATAAGTGACTGTTGTTTAGTTTATTTACACCATCGCTAAGAAAAAATGACGAGCGTGCACCGTGTCGCAAAGAGTGCAGTAGAACTTAGCATCTTTGGCGGATTCAGTTCGATCTTTCTGTTTGTTTTTGTGTGGAAATGTGTTGTTTATTATGTGTGCTTGTGTACGTGGCGTGGCGTGGCGTGGCTCCTTGGGACCTTGCTGTAGGTAATATAAATCTGGAATCTGATTGTGGCATGAAATGCGTGCGCTCTCTGCTGGTTCACAGAGAATGTGACACTTGAAAGGAACGCGTCTGTATTTGAATTGAGAAGCTCCCTGAATCCAACCCTTTAGTTTTTTTGCTTGCAAATTTTGAGACGGTGCCCAATGGTGGCGCGGACGCATTCCAGCATCCAATAGCACGCAGACGAGACTCCGCCCTTGTGAAGCTTGCGCATGCGCAGAGGGAGGGGCGGTAACGTGGTGGTAGTGCGAGAATCAGCCGCCGTGCCGTCAGTCCAGTGGCAGAGCTAGAGGGGCAATGTTGTAACTGGACTATCAAGGTGCTAGCGATGCCCCGAGGGTTTCTTGTCAAGAGGCACTACTTCGTGCCCCAACCGGAACATGGAGGACTTCGAGTGCGGCACGACCTGGAAGACAGCTTTGCGGCTACACCATCGCCGCTGTTGGAGCACGCAGGTTCGATGTTTCATCCGCAGGCTACCACGGCGGGAGGTCTTCACACTCTTGTCGAGAGGCTTGGGTTCGATCACCCTCATATGTATTTGTACTCGGAACCTCTAGCCCTAACCACGCCACCTCCCTTGGACCTGTCCCTCAAGTCCTCCACACCCATCACGCCCCCGTCCACGCCATCACCATCGTCGCCGGTGAGGAAGCGATTACATGCAGAAGAACAGCCGCCTGTGTTACCTGCCACTACTCCCAAGAACTCCACCACGAGCAAGGACAAGGAACCGAGTGCCAAGTCAACGGGCAAATCCTCTTCGTCGACGTCTTCGCTGAAAAAGACAAAGGCGGTGCGGAAGCTCAACTTCGACGAAGACAAAACGTCTCCAGTGTCAGGAACCATCATACGGGAACTCCGCGAAGACGAGACGCCCCTGGTGGTCCGCAAAGGAGACATCGACCCCGCCTTCAACGTGGTCGAGGTGACAGAGGAGGCTAAGGCGGAACTGGCCAAGATAGAGAACCGCATCGGCGACTACATCTGCCGACTGTGCAGGGAGATGTACGAGGACGCCTTCAGCCTAGCCCAGCACCGGTGCTCGAGAATCGTGCACGTCGAGTACCGGTGTCCGGAATGCGACAAGGTGTTCAACTGCCCTGCCAACTTGGCGTCTCATCGCCGCTGGCACAAACCTCGCCCGCAGCAGACGTCCAAGTCCTCCACGACGGTGAGCGCGTCTCAGACGTCGGACCAGGATGACCCTGTGGACCTGGTGAAACGAGACGCAACCAGCGACGAAGGAGACGCCTCCGATGGGTCAGATGCGGCGCTCCCGTTTCCTTGCCACATCTGCCAGAAGCAGTTCCGACGGCAGGCGTACCTAAGGAAGCACCTGGCGACGCACCAACAGGAGGAGGCATCCGGAGCTGCCGTCGTGTCCACGGCGCTGCACCACCACCAAGTACAGCATCACATGACAGCGGCCAACTGACATCCGCTCCTCGTGGCCGCCTCCATGTGGCCGCCGCCCGCACCACCTCCTCCTCCACAGCATCCTCCGCCTCCCAGGCCGGTGCCCCTGGCCCCTTTCTGGCGACTGGGACTTCTCTGAGGTGAGCCACATCGTACGATGGCAGCAAGGTACTTTCCGGAAGGAATGAACTTCTTTGAGGTGAGCCACACAATTTCCAAGTTATCCTTCAGACAGACAGACAGACAGCTCGTGCAATGAACACAGCGATAACTGGCTTAGACCCTATCCCTAACACTTTCACTGTCCATCAATGTAGCTTCCTTCAATGTCAATTTTATGCAATTTTCTCACGATAGATAAATAAATAGATAGATACCTTTACAAGGAAGATTTGCTTCTTATCGCTTTGTTCACTCAGTGTCTATGTTTTGAGACAGTTTTGAGCTTTTGGGCTCAAAATTAACGTCTGAAGGTCCAAAACTGAAGCTCCAGTTCAGAAGAGGAAAAACTAGGTCAGCTCAATGATTTAAGAAAAAGCTGTGACTCGACAGACACGCCAAAAAAGCTACACAATTGTCAACAAGCATTCCAAAAATTGGGTCACACTTTGTCTGTATAACAATGTAATTACTGACACGAATTTAACATGTAATGTTTTAAAATAGCCAAAAAAACATCGTTTAGTTACCAACAATATTAAGAGGTCCATTGTTGAAACAGATGGCGTAGTTGCAAAAATTGTTTTATTATTATTATTAATATTTAATATATTTCATTTATTTGTTTCTTGTTTATTTGTTTATCTCATTATTGTTGAGTTCACATTTTATACAAATTTAGTTGCGAGTCTAAAATGTTTTAGTTGCTTTGTTTTAGAAATGTGTTAATTTCATGCTAATGATAATGCAGTCAGGAAATACAATCTAGTCATTTGAGTGCACGTTTTGTGGTTGGAATACTTTCACTGTTCATGTGTTGCTTAAAATAAGATGGACATTGTTTGATAAATAATTCAATGTATGCTTCTGAAGTGGGAAAAGTGTAATAATAGTCTCTATTGTATTATTAGCGCAGATCGTTTATACCCTCTCATAACCTAGTCATTTTAGAATAACATATACCCACTTGCGTAACACCGTGTAGACAACTGAATCTTATACTTACGATGTTCATTTTAAATATTTGCTAAATAGCAAAGGGCTACTTCCAAGTGTCAATACACAGAAAACAAAAGAAACACAAATGCAGTCATAGTTTAGATGTTATGGTGTTTTCCAACAATGTTCAGTTTATTACCTTCATAGCTAATCTTTCTCCACAAATTGCACCAATGTTTCAAGTGTTGTATATATGTTGTTAGCGCATTTAGAGCCGCAAAATGTTTGGTCGTAAATTGCGGTGAAAAACGCTTCTGACCTGACATAGGAAAAAAAATGTCGAAACCAGACATTTTCAACACGTTTATTCAACTTCATCAACGCTTCAGTCTTACCATTTCCTAAATTATCTTCTCCATTAGTTTAAATTACATTTCTATAAAAAGATTAGTGCAATATCGTTTATTCCTTCGGCATCATTACGTGCTAGTTTTTTTAACTACACACGAATATTATCTGAACTTACTGTACGTATATTTCAATTTATCACATTGGAAAATATTACTTCCATTATTTTTTATGCATAGTACGAGTTTCAACCAATTTAACGGAGAATGTTATGACATTTGTTTTACATAATTATAATTTTCGTGTTCCTGTGTATTCAAATTATATAGCAAAAAGAGTTCAAAAAATTTGAAAAGTCAAAAATTTTATATTAGTTTTATCTATTATTCTTCGTTTAGTCCTTTACAGTCAAGGTTTACTTTTGTAAAATATAAATAATATATTAAATGATTAAAATCCTAAACCTACAACTATACTTCATGTCAAGAAAGTGCTTCTTAGATTGCATGCTAAAGATATGAAAGCATTTGAACAAAACTTGCATAATGCGTAATATTTTAACGCGGTAATCAAGCTTTAAAATATCACGTGTTATTTGCACGCACGCACGCACGTCGCGTTTAAATGCTCGGACACTTGGACCCTCATTCTAAATTGTTTCTTTTTTGACGAAAGTTATAAAAAGGTTAATCTTTTGCCAAAATGTTCAAATTCAGTACAGATTACCTTTACATTACAATAATAGTTTCTTTCCTAGGTTAAGTTTTCTCCACACTTCCACAAGTTGATTCTATGCTACGTATGTATGTATGACAAATGATGGCCGAAAGTAGGTTAATAATGATAATACTACTACTATTACTACTACTGCTACTACTACTACTACTACTACTACTACTACTACTACTACTACTACTACTACTACTACTAATAATAATAATAATAATAATAATAATAATAATAATAATAATAATAATAATAATAATAATAATAATAATAATAATAATAATAATAATAATAATAATAATAATAATAATAATAATAATAATAATAATAATAATAATAATAATAATAATAATAATAATAATAATAATAATAATAATAATAATAATAATAACAATATCCCCATCTTTATTTATACCTACCAATGTTCAGACAATTTATTATACCCATAAAATGACTTCTGCTTGCAGCTTTGCTGAACCGACGCGACAAGCCAATCAGGTTTTTCAAAAGTCCCATAGTTGAAAATACGTAAATATGACAGAAAAGAGAGAGAAAGAAAGCTGTGGATAATTCCTAGAATTTAAAGAAAATTATTTTTGTTTATAATGCACTTAGTACGTAATCCTTTCGAATGTCCAGGAAGCTAGATGTGCTGTGAGTGCAATAGTGTAGCCAGCATATTATTTTTTAAATGAGTTATGGGGGTTTTACCCAAAAACATGTGAAAAAGGAAGTTTCTGCAGAAAAAAATAACAAATAACTTGACCTATATCACACATTTTAATGTTTCAATTAACTGTATACATACCAATATGCTCTTGTAACATTTGATAATTTTACATAAATACTTAGCTATGGTATATGTAGCTTTTACCACTTACATATGTTTCCCGCCATCACACTTCCACACCAGTGAATAGTAAAATCATTAAAAAGCTGCAGAAAATAAAAGGCAATTATTATCTCAATGGATTAAGCGCCAACTGCGATCAAAGGCTTTGGCAGTCCCCACCCCCCCCCGCCCCCCGCCACCAACCCCCGCGTCGGGTTAGCTGCGTAGCTTCAGAACCCAATAACCTACTCCCCATAATGTCGTTCTGATACTAACAGGCGTCCTTTATACAACTTACCACTTTTGTACAATTTTTTTCGTATATCATTTCAGAAAACATAATTTTATTTTTAAATTTTGTGCAAATGTGGGATCTCGATTTTCAAATTCAAGTGTAAAATAAAAAATTGAGAATGCACCTATAAAAGTTTTGGAAAAATATTTTAAATAAATATGTCTGTACTTCAAGTAAAAGGTCGTAAAATGTTAACAAAAATAGTAGGGAGTTTTAAGATACAAACTCTGGATTCAAATTCACATACAAAGTGACTGCAATTAATAGTTATTAATATCTTACGGGAAAAGTTTACATATCCTGAATTACTTTAGAGTTTTCGAGAACAATATTTAGCAGCAGAAGAGAAAATCAAGAAATACTTAATTTCTGGATACGCTAGTGGTAGCATTTCCAAAAAGGTCACATATCGTTCATAAATCAGCCAAAAATTGCTTTAGACCTACAACAAGCTTTTGAAAATAGCGAAACTCACGCAATCTACCTTACACCTAAGGCACGAAATAGTTATTTTATCAGTTAGTTAAAATCAAGCCAAAATCCAGAGATTCCTCAGGGTTTTCCACAAGTTCCACAGAATGTGTAAACTCTGGCAGTAGAAGTTCATGTAATATAGATATAATATCGGAAATAACGCGGTACCTTTGCTCAAATATAATTCTATGAATATTTTGGGAAAGCATTCTGACATTTGCCGATTTTGAGGAGGATTTCGCAAAAACTACTCTTCATTGTATATGCGTCGACAAATTTTATTTCAAATTTAAGATTATTCTCTCTCTCCCTTTTGACTCTTCTCATTGGTTACCTCACGCGCTCTCCCACACTCGCCCTCAGCCCATCACTTTTCTTCCCCAACCTACGCGCCATGTAATGTTTTGACAAGTGGAAATAAAAAGATTCTTCTGAAGTGTAGAAAAGCATTGACATTTGAAAATAAAGAAGAAGGTGAAGTGTTATATCGTTTGACAGCTGTCTCTTTTGTTTAACTGTTACCTGATTGGCTTTGTCCTGCTCTAGCGAACGCTGATTAACATCTTCGTTACATGAACCCACTTAAAACAAATATAAATGAAAAGTTTATCATGTAGACCACAAAATAAAGTGGCAGTATTCCGCCTGAATATAGGCAACACTTCTCGCATTGCTGTTGACAGAGACGCTTGTATACAGGCCTCCTCTGTTTACTGCACACGCGCAGTAGTTCTATCTTTAAGCGGCTTGTGCTAATAGTAGACATGATTTACTTGGCAATTTTAGTTAGTTATGTTTTGTATTTATAGATTTAATGAAACACATTCGATTTGTTGCCCCAAGGTAGCTATTAGTTTATTTATTATTATCATTACTTTGCTAACGCAGCCCTTGGTAATCATTTACAACATGCAATCGCTGCAAAGTTGCATATACAGGATCGTGCAATATCATAAACTACGGTAAATTGCTTATTAGGCGTCAAAAGTATAATCAGTTTTAAAATAAAACAGGATATATATGAATACACTTGTATAGTAAACAGGGTTTTGTGTATACAAATAAGTTATTTCATATAGTAATAGTTTTTCCAGTTTCTAGTCATTTCTACACTACATTTTGTAGTTATTAAAATGTTTTAATTTAATGGTTTCTCATCAAAGCGTAATATAGTTATTCCTAGCCATTTAATTGGTACCTAATTTACGTCATGTGCCTTATTTAGTTGCTATTATAACCAAAGATTTTATTTTTCATTGTTCTAGTTGACTTGTTTTCAGATGACCAAGTTATCTACAAGAAATAGTCTCGAATCGCAGTTGTTTAAACAAAATATTGAACGTCACATCCGGTTAATCATGACAAACAACAAAGAAGCGTTTGAACCATTGCACTGAATTGTAAACATACCCTACTTCAACTTCCGTATATTATCTCATTGTTGCCTTCTTTTTATCATCTAGTCATCTGTATAAGAAACGTGTTATGGTCGATTATGTCAGACAGTCACTTGTCACTGAATATTATGTATTATTCTAGCATTCTAGTCATTCTATAAATACATAGTAACAATATCAACATTGTTCTACTCGTAAAAAATTTAGTGTAATATGGTGAAGATAAATTTAATGTTCAAATATCTTAGTCCTACTCTAAAAATATTCTGCACGTTTTGAAATGATCAATTCTGATTAATATTATTCTAGACATGTAAATTATTCACTCTGGTGCTAAAAACTATCATTCATTGTAAAATTACCTAATCAGGCGATCAAAATAATTCTAGTCACTGTAAAACCATCAAGTCATGCTGTCAAAATTACTCTAGTCATTATAAAATAATCTGGTCAATGAGATGAACAATATTTTAGTCATTAGGGTAAATTATTCTACTCGTTCTAAAACCATCTAGTCATGATGTTGAGAATGTTCTAGTCATTGTGTAACTATCTAGTCATTAGGTTAATAATATACTAATCATTGCAAACCCATCTAGACGTTCAGTCAAATTTATTCTATTCATTTTAAGGCCGTCTAGTCATGCAATCAAAGTTACTCCAGAGACTGCAAAATTAATCTAGTCATAAAACCATCTGATCATGAGGTTCAAATCGCTCTAGCCATTTTAAAACATCTAGTAATGATCTGGTCCTAATCACCTAGTTGTCGATGGGCCCTTAACAACACTCACTCTAGTAATGAGGCCAACATATTGCAAAATTACTGTATTCATTTTAAAATTATCCAGTCATGAGGTGAAAATTATTCTGGTCATTGTAAAACCTTTTAGTCATGAGGTAGAAATTGCTATAGTCACTATGAAACTCTCTAGTCACGAGGCCAACATTATTCTAGTCGTGCAGTCAAAATTATTTTAGACTTTGTTGAACCATCTAATCTAAAGGCGAAAATTATTCTAGTCATTGCAAAATCATCTAGTCTAATGGTAAAAATGATTCTAATCATTCTAAAATAATCTACCTTAGTGTTAAAAGTTATCTAGTCATTATAAAATCATCTAGTCTAACGGTGAAAATTATCTAGTCATTCTAAAATCATCTAGTCTATCGGTAAAAAATTATCCAGTCATTGTAACATCATCTAATCTTTTGGTAAAAGTTATTCTAGTCATTGTAAAATCATCTAGTTAAGTGGTAAAAATTATCTAGTCATTATAAAATCAGCTAGTCTATCGGTAAAAATTATCTAGTCATTATAAAATCAGCTAGTCTATCGTTAAAAATTATCTAGTCATTATAAAATCATCTAGTCTATCGGTAAAAATTATCTAGTCATTATAAAATCAGCTAGTCTATCGGTAAAAATTATCTAGTCATTATAAAATCAGCTAGTCTATCGGTAAAAATTATCTAGTCATTATAAAATCAGCTAGTCTATCGGTAAAAATTATCTAGTCATTATAAAATCAGCTAGTCTATCGGTAAAAATTATTTAGTCATTATAAAATCATGTACTCTATCGGTAAAAATTATCTAGTGATTCTAAAATCATCTAGTCTATCGGTAAAAATTATCTAGTCATTATAAAATCAGCTAGTCTATCGGTAAAAATTATCTAGTCATTATAAAATCATGTAGTCTATCGGTAAAAATTATCTAGTCATTATAAAATCAGCTAGTCTATCGGTAAAAATTATCTAGTCATTATAAAATCAGCTAGTCTATCGGTAAAAATTATCTAGTCATTATAAAATCAGCTAGTCTATATGTAAAAATTATCTAGTCATTATAAAATCATCTAGTCTATCGGTAAAAATTATCTAGTGATTCTAAAATCATCTAGTCTATTGATAAAACTTATCTAGTTATTGTAAAATCATCTAGTCTATTGGTAAAAATTATCTAGTCATTGTAACATCATCTAGTCTATTGGTAAAAATTATTCTAGTCATTGTAAAATCATCTACTTAAGTGGTAAAAATTATCTAGTCATCATAAAATCATCTAGTCTAGTGGTAAAAATTATCTAGTCATTGTAACATCATCTAGTCTATTGCTAAAAATTATTATAGTCATTGAAAATCATCTAGTGTTATGGTAAAAATTATCTAGTCATTGTAAAATCATCTAGTCTATGGGTAAAAATTATTATAGTCATTGAAAATCATCTAGTGTTATGGTAAAAATTATCTAGTCATTGTAAAATCATCTAGTCAATTGGTAAAAATTATTCTAGTCGTTGTAAATTATATATTCTTATGGTAAAATTATCTATTCATTGTAAAATTATTTAGTCAAGTGGTAAAAATTATCTGGTATTTGTAAAATCATCTATTCTAGTGGCACAAATTATTCTAGTCATTGTAAACTTACCTAGTCATTGTAAAAACATCTAGTCTATTAGCAAAAATTATTCTAGTCATTGTAAATCATCTAGTCTTACGGTAAAAATTATCTAGTCATTGTAGAATCATTTAGTCTAGTGGCGAAATTATTCTAGTCATTGCAAATCATCTAGTCTAGTGGTAAATTATTCTATTCGTTGCAAAATTGTCTAGTCAAGTGGTAAAAATCATTCCAGTCATTTTAAATCATCTAGTCTAGTGGTAAAATTCACCCTAGTCATTGAAAAATCTAGTCTAGTGGTAAAAATTATCTAGTCATTGTAAAATCATCCAGTCAAGTAGTAAAAATTATCTAGTCATTGTAAAATCATCTAGTCAAGTAGTAAAAATTATCTAGTCATTGTAAAATTATCTAGTCAAGTGATAAAAGTTATCTAGTCATTGTAAAGTCATCTAAACTAAACCCGCGACGCAACAGCCCTTTCCGAGCTAAGGCCTACCGCCCGACCGCTGCGTCCCCCACCTCTGCCCACCTCAGGCGTTATGAGTTGGGTGCAGTATTGGAGGGTGGGACGTGGTCAATACCCCGGTCCCTCTTGGCCGGTTATGTGGTATTCGTAACCAGGGTCCGCTACTTATCGCGCAAGAAGCTCTTCAATTGGCCCCTTAGGGACCTAGCGAGGCTGAGTGCACTCCGGACTATTTCTCCCAGCGGGAGAAAATCCCCATGCCAGTACCGGGAATCGAACTTGGGTCTCCCGCCTCGTGAGCAGCAGAGCTATCACTGCGCGAAGGAGAAAACCTGTAAAATCATCTAATCTAGTGGAAAAATTATTCTAGTCCTTGTAAATCATCTAGTCTAGTGCTGAAAATTATTCTAGTCGATGTTAAACCAACTAGTCTTATGATGAAAACTATTCTAACGTCATGACCAGATTTATTTATGTGTTCAAATGTACTCTATATAACTGCAGCATAATTTGAATATTCTAGTCATTGCAACTAGACCTAGTCATTTAGAAGTATGCAGTTACAGGGTAAATATTATTATAGCCAGTAAATCCCTATATAAATATATTATTTCATTTACTTATCTTGTATTTATTTAAGCTTGTGCGTTTAATTTTCAGAGTTATTGCCCCAAGTAGTTTTTTATTTATATTATCTCCATTTGCAACTATTCGGAGTATTTATGATACTCAGACTGTGAAATACAAAATGGATTTATGAATACATCTATGTTATTCTTCTCAGATTCAAAAAAGGAACGTTTTATAATGATACATCGGATGTTAAGCTATAGGCAGGCCGTTCAACATGACTTGACTGGCCACTCCTGATTTAAGCTGACGCAGAGTTATACTAATCCATTTTTATGACTCAGGCATTCATAGTCGTGCACCAAACTACAGTTAATAAACAAAATATAAACGAAATAGTATATAAAATAAAATAATTATGTTCTAGTTGCATTAAACAAGAAGAAAAACAATGATACGTCAATTTAAAAAGTGTTGTATTAATGTATATCAGAAAGATAATACAGAAGTGCGATGTGTAAGTGTAACACACAGTGAAAGTATTCCAGTCCATGCAAAACGCCCAATATATCTACTTAATTCTATAAGTGTTTTATGAAGTATTATTTCTCTGGCTCTGTGGTTATTTCATCACTACATTTAATTAGCCTGTAGCTGTAGAATGTGTACATAAATTGGAAATATGTTACTTAGTATTTCAAAGAAAAGAAACATATATAATGTTACCATGTGAAGCTAGGTTTCAAGGTGCTTGAAATGCCTTTTATCGGTTATACTTTCATCACGTGGTGTGTGTGCTGTGTACCAGTTTCTTTCAGCATCTGAATAAAATGTAGATTTTTGAGTGCCTTAGGATGTAATTGTTTTCATTTTATTCAAATTTATTCTCTTACATTATCTTAAGTAATGTCTCCAAATAAGTGTGAACGTATTTTAGTATAATTGTTTCTGTGGTTCAGTAAGTGTTTACAATTGTGGACTCCTTTAAATGTAAATCTTATATAAAAGTTTAGTTTACTTAGAACAGCTTCATGTTTTATTCCTGAGCACGTTTACTTAGTTAATAATGAAAAGTGTAAATATAACACCATTTTACATTCCATTTTTTAACCTTGTATGGTTATTGGGTTAACTATTTCCCTAATTTTATTTGTGCACTTTATAGATAATCGAATTGTAGTGGAAATTGTTTAACGTTGTAGTATTTGATAGAAGATATTGATCCTGTTAGCGTACTTTAGCGAAGATAGAAAACAAAAGAGGAATTCTGACAACAAGAATACTTCATGTTAAGTGTACAGTGCGTTCTGTACTCTTATATTTTGCTATCACCATGTGTACTTTGTTCCATAATCACGATATAATTAGAACAACTCAAAAGGTTTGCATTTTCGTAGAGTAAGGGTAAGCAAATAAGCAACAGGTCGCTTCTGTGATCATTAAACACGCACTTTTAAACACTCTAAGGCAAATCGCTTAGAACTGTGTAAAAGACAACAATTCAACATTAATAGCACACGCGTTTTTGCAGATTCACCTCTGACTTGAGTGTCCGTGTTCGACCCTGGGAGAGGATGCTAAAAGAAAACACCAAAAATCCAAAATGTGTTACATAAGCAAAATACTGTAAAACCAGTAGTCAAAGTATTAACTGTAATTTCTATCTTCTAACGTTTTAACACACATTTATAGAAGTTTTCACATATTATCCAAATTATAGAATCAACTACTGTTTCAACTTTCTATCCTAA
Source organism: Tenodera sinensis (assembly GCA_030765045.1). NCBI lineage: Eukaryota > Metazoa > Arthropoda > Insecta > Mantodea > Mantidae > Tenodera > Tenodera sinensis. Next base: position 299,509,026 of record CM060962.1, read on the forward strand.
ACAACTTAGATTAATTCCGGTTATTTAATTAATTTTATGGTGTATAAACATTAAAAATTAGTAAATAAAACTGAAAGAATTTGCTCACTAAGGCATTTAAAAACTCATATATGCGTTTTGAATGCTGATTCCCTTTCTCGGGAAAAAACTATTTAATTTTCATTACAAAGCCTTTTTGAAATTTGAAATATAATCAAATTTTTTTATATATTTATGATTTGGGAACATAATTATACAAAGATTAGACAGAAAATCATGTGTGATTTTTTTTACACTTTAAAATAAATTTGGAGCAAATTTCAACTAGTTTCTTTATAATATTTCCCAAAACAGCGTTTCAAATATACTACATGCTGAAAGTTTTAAAAGCGAAAATAAAAAGATAAGACCTTTTTGGCTTTTTCCAGTGGTCCTTTTCCCAATGGTGATATGTTTTCTTTTAGCTGACCATCTCATGGTGAAATGTTACAAGAAATCAGATAGAGTGGCTTCAGTTATATTTTTATGTCAAGGTAAGATATTTACTTATGAATGCACTGAACCGCACACAGGCGCATTCTTCAGTGCAAGAATTTTAGATAAAGCCTAGCTGCATTTCAAAGCGAATCAGTCAGGCATTGCATGTCGAAAAAGGAAGCAAACATACACTACATTCGCGTGCGCTGACATATCTAGTGAATATTATATTTATTGCGTAGTTAGACTTCATACAAGTTCGACCCGTGGATTCCATTTTGCCATAGCTTTCATTTCTAGACACGCGCTCACAAATGTGCAACATTACGTGCAGGAGATTCCAAGGGCGTCAAGCCAGTTGTGATAAGCTGCGCACTATTTCTTGTAAAATGTTGCCTTATCTCCTCATATTTTATTTTTATACGGGAATGAACCTCGTACAATTGTTACTGTTTATGTAACGGGACAAGAGCCAGTGTTAGAATAGGTTTAAAAATAAGGATATTGTTTCTGATTTTATGGCGTTTGTAGTCATTTTACTCTGTGTGTTGCATAAAAATATGTCATAGGTTAAATTCTCTTGCATTTCTATTAATTAATCTCCGTCTATAATTTTGTGGTCATGTAAATAACAATAATGATGATAGTAATAGTATAGTTCAGTTAACCAACCACGCGGCACAAGAATCCTTTCCGAGCCAACGCCCACCGCGCGGCCTTTGTGACCCCCACCTCTTCCCACTAAGGGCGTCATGAGTGGGGTGTGTACTAGATTGTGGGACGTGGTGAGTGCCCCAGTCCCTCCCGGCCAGTATACCTATACTGTCTTCGCAACCAGCGACTGCTACTTCTCAATCAAGGAGTTCCTCAATTGGCCCCTCAGGGACCTAACGAGGCTGAGTGTACTCCGGACCACGTCTCCCAGCGGGGAAACGAACCCGGGTTGGTGAGCACCCACACTAAACAGACGACCCTCTTGAGCAAACTCTTCTTACTAAAAGCTTATTCTTATATCTGCTTTATGTTAATCAAAGTAAACATTTGCAGAAATGGTCACACTACACAGTTCTCTGTAGGTACAGAGCAATACAGAAGACTGAAGCCCTGGACCATATCACGGGAAACATCAAAATGGCAACCTAGCACACAAGTACCCAGTAGTTTAAAATCCAAACCAATAACAACAAATATTTCGGAAATGGTTAACGCTACAATTTATTGGGCATAGATGTTGTCTTTAAAAAGATCTACATTTTTATGCAATAAAATTCTATCTAACTCTTATTATATTATATCATTTATACAAAATTATACAAAATTAACTCCAAATGAATACCACGCCATAAGCTATGAACTTAAATACCAAGTTTGGTAACAGACGTTTTGCCTTTGCTTCTGCTATACTCTCTCTCTGTCTCTCTCACACAGGCCCTTTTCCTAAACATTTTAATTCAGAGAGCTTATAACGTGCATTGATACAAAATATTTGAGATCAATACGATACTTCCCTTACTTACAACACTGAAGAAGTGCATGAGCAATTTCATATGTGCTCTTCTTGTATATTATAAAACACGATTAAGGCATAGTCTTAAATTACAGAACTGACTTGAAATAAACCTCAGGCACAAGTGATTTCTATATTTTTCAGCACTTGTAAAAAGGTTGATAATAAACAACAACAGCTATAAAAGGAATGTTTTACTGCTGCTCCTAAAACAGCTTTTACTGGTCATCCCCGTGCTGCAGCGGCAACTTCTCCGACACGGTGGGTTGCGGATTGCATATCTACAAGGCTGTTGTTGCAGGGCTTCAAACTTCCGGGGAGTCGCTGGAACTTCTTTGGTGCTCCGCCGCGGGTTGGGGTCCTGCCTCGGGTATGAATTTTATGCGCATGTAAATGTGACAAAGTAAAACGGATTAAAGAATCAGAAAAACTACGAAAAAATTTTTATTTGACATAAACTCTGCATTTAAGTGAAATTTACATTTTTCGTGAAATGAGTTATGTCTATCTCTCATAGTTTTGCAGTTATAAAAATTATAGATTCATACAGAATGAATAGAACTTCACAACCACTCACAGAAAGTTCAAGATACTAAAGTTCTTAGTCATGCAAATGTATTAAAATTAAAATCGCTACAGCCGTTTTGTTTTGGAAAATGAAAAATAAAAACACATTTGCAGGTAGTTTTGGGTGAGAAATTTCTTAAAAACCTTCTTAAATATTCTGAATTTAAATACCACATTTGGTGTTATGTAATATTTTGTTTTTGCGTTATGTTGCTCACATGTTTATCTAAAAACGTTTTTAATCAGGGGTATCAAAATAGGTATTTCAGTAATATCTCAATGTTGAATTATTTTAGGCAGGAGATAAAGATAAAAAAACTGATATTGTTGTGATAAAATAATTAAAACAGAATGTGCCAAAGTTTTATGTTTGCTTGATTACTTGCAGAATCCGCAGTTCAGATTGAGTTTTGCCTTAAATGCTGATATTCATCTCTTCTCTCTCTATCCCACTTTCTCCCTCCTTCCCCTTTTCTCATCTACTCTCTCTCCCGTTTCTCCCGCTATCTCTGGGCATAGTGTGATATTTAGGGATGTTTACTTCATAGCCCAGGGTAACCGCCTTTGGGGAAAGTAATTAAGATGTGATATAGAGTGTTTTCTAATTGAGAGCTCAGGCAATTTATGTAGCGAGTTTCTTAGTAATAGCTTCAGCTGTTCTGGAGAGAGAAGGACAGACAGACAGAGACAGAGTGCGGTATTTTAAAACGTAAGTTTTGTTTTCAAGGTAACCTTTGTACAGGATACCATGTTATATATCCAAAATGAAAAATTACAACAAGAACTTTGTTTGCAGGTTTATATGTGTAAAGATGGAAAGCTATACAGAAACACAACGCTAGTGGCCATTGCTTTGGGTTGCTTGTTGCAATCTCTCTCGGTTTGAGGTTCCTTGAATTAAAAAAAACGCATTTTTCCTTCTCTACCACGTACACAGCAGGTAAAAAGATAATGCGTATCACTAAAAAATTGGATACGTATATTTCACCGGAAATACATGTTTTGAAACTCGGAGAATAAAACAGAAATCATTTTTATAAAAATGTCCTTGTGTGAATACGCATGAATGGGTAGAACTCACTACAAATGTTATTCAAATCGTCCCAATGTTGGTTTATTAATGAACGGTAGAATAATGCTCAGCTTGTAGACACTAAAAGAACGCACGACTGCAAGAATCTGCACGCTATTTCAGCAACCGGCGCCGTCGTGGGCAACCTTCACCCCCCACCCCCCTCTACCAGGATAGCCCTTTAACTGTTCGCTCAGGTGGCGCTGCTCAACAGTAGCAATTATTCCACCCATCTCTTCGGGTCGTGGCACGTTCAGTTTTATGCCCGGTGGCCATTTGGTCCAAGTCTTCATTTCGCTACGTAGGGATAGTAGTCCTTAAGGTCACCAGGGGACAAGGAGTTACATACTTGATGACAGCACCCTCACATAATTAATCATGACGGACGCTACACACTAAATCATTAACATCACGTGACTGTTGTTAATCACAAGTACAGACTGGCTGCAAACACACTCAGTGCAACTGAATTAGAGAGGCATTCTTGAAATAACCTTTCTTCTTTGCTTCGTCTAATAAAGATACATTGTGCTCCAAGTTTTACACTTGTATTGCTTTTTCATAAATAACACTTAATGTTATTTTAAATGTATAATGGGACTAGGGGATAAATAAATGGCAATACCTAGCCACATTTTGAACTGCTTGTGTGCAAAAAATTATATTCAGAATTCAATTATATTTACACAGCATTATAACGGATCTTTTAAGAATACTTTTAGCAATTATTCTTGTTTTAAAGGTTTTTCTGTGATTGAATAACAAATGTTTAATAAAAATAAATAGTAATATTAAATTCTCGCGAGTTTCTCTACTCAATCTTCTACAATTTATTCTTACAAAAGCTTATTTTTTATCTGCTCAATGTGGATCGAAATAAATGTGAAAAAAATAGTTACATTACACATTTCGTTGTAAGTACAAGAGAGAGAAAGAAGGCGGAAGCAATAGTCAAATCTTTATAAAGGGAGTCATTATCCCCAAGCTTTGAAATTCTGTACCGTTCCCATGACATGCGAGAAACAAATGAATGTTGACTTAGCAGCTAAAGAATACATAATAAAGTGATGGAAAATTTATTCCAATAACAATAAATGTCTCGAAAATGCCACAAAAACATATTTCGCACAAATTGTGTTTATTTTAACCAGATGTTAAGTTTAGACAGAATACGGTTTTGTGTCCCTCTTGCCTTTTCCAGTTCAAAATTACACGAATTGATTGAGACGGAAGAGGGCTTCATAGATTATTCGCAGAGAATTTAGGATTTTATATGTTTTAATTGTTATACAAATATCTAAAGGACATGGTATTTTCATCAAAATCGTCATAAATAGCCTTTTAGTAAATCAAAAATAATTAAACATGTTCTATACAGCGTTTAGTTTGAGGCGGTGGGATTCTTTTGGATGGAATTCTTAAAGTCTCTGACTCAGGTTTGAAATTTAATATCTATCACACTTTTTCACATTCATTTACGCTGTTTACACACAACACACATAGACCTTTTGCTTAAAAAAATGTTTTGGGCTGGTATTCGATGAACCACAAAATGTGCATTTGGTATGAACATTTTCTATCGAATTTTGGGATATAATATAATAGTTTCTGTCCTTACTATACGCATGTAGTAGAGAAAGTAACAAAGGTGAGGAAGAAAAGACAATGTAAAAAATGGCCATACGTCATTTTCTGAACAAAACTGAAGACAAATTTTAAAAATGTTCGATGTGAATAATTCTTTACCAAGGTAAAATTTACATGTATATTGCCACTAAATAAATAAATAAACAATACTGAAATACAGCTTTAAAGATGAAACGTAAAATAGGGACAGCCAAAAAAAGGAAAGGGATAGGGAAAGGAGTAAGAAAGGCAGCGGGTTCTGAGTCATATTCCGCAAGCATGTTTCAGGATGAGTGCATTTTGTAAAACATATATGGATATTGTCATTTATGCGTTAAACATTTATGAAATACATTGCAGCAGAAATATAAAACTAAAATGTTAATATTCTCCGCCCATTTCTGTAACAACCTTTAATAACTTAAGATCTTTTAACGAGCTAGATCATATTGGACGATGAGTGAATGAAATGAACAAAATTATGCTCAAATGAGCCTGAGATTCATGGAACTTAAAGTTAAGCAAAATTAATCTTTTCGGAATAAGGGAAAACTTGGAAGTGACATAAAAGCTTATTCGGTTAACACATCCTAACCGAGATTCGAACTCGGTATGTCTTGAATGTGAGGCAGAGACGCTATCCCCACACCATGGAGAAGGCTGCTATTTCCTCCTGTGTTGTTAAGTGAACGTTATGCCCACTACATTTGTCACATTCCACTGTTTATCTTTCAGATTCTTTACACCGTTACACGTGCACCAGCTGCCTTTCCCCAATGTTACACAGTTAGCCTTTTAAACTTCAGTGACAAATTAATTCATTTAGTTAACTCCTCCCTCTTTATCATATTATGACACAATGATCTACAGAGCTTTTTATCATGAATCCTTTCCTTTATCCCTTATAATTGTAGTTTTAAAAGGATGTGAAAGTTCGGGGGGTTGGGGGACGTTTGACTTCCTTAATCTCTCCCCAACAGTGCACCAATTCTGGAAACGCTGCATACCTACCCCTACAGTCAGTAATTGCCCTACTCAACAAATTAAAACCTTTCAAAAGAAAAGTGTGTATATGGTTTCTAAATGAGTAAAAATACCTAATTTGAGAGTGCTAAATTCAGTGACGTAATCAGTTTTTCTCTAGTACGTCACATATTACATGCAGAGCACTACTATAAACATAGTAGTAAAAATGTCATAAAATTGTCATTTAAAATACAAACATAAAATTCAACTTCATTTGGTAATGCATACATGGGAACGTATGTAAAAAAGCACTTCACAATAAAGTTAATCAGGAGGTATGTTTGGTAAAATAACTTACACAGTTAATGACACTTTTGTTTTGTATAGTGCTTCATCAGTCTCCCTAACAAGTCACAGTTGAACAGACTCTCATGCCATGTAGGTTGGAGCATGCACATAGGCTGGCTGAATGACCACTGTCGATGCCCATTTACAGAAACAAAATTGCCATGCCATCTAATAGAAATTTCCAAGATGTCTTTACTCAATTACAGATATGTATAATTAGCATGGGTGTGATATATTTCATTGTAAAAACGACATTTCATATCAACACAGAGAAAAATTAAGAATACTCGAAAATTCAAAATTACTTAAAAGCCTGACGTAATGCAGCAATAATTCTAAAAAGCAGTTTGGTTCTACTTTCAAAAATATAAACGTTTATGTACCCCATGCCATCAACACAATAAAAAATTTCATATGAACATGGATATGAAAATCATTTATTACTGAGTTACAAGACAAAATTGAAGGTTACAAAAATTGCTTGACCTTTTGCAAATTGCTGACTTGGTCAAATCCAGTGTGAATACGCCCTCTCAGAGTGTCAATGTCCGGTAGAATAGTCGCATAAAGCAGCAGCGACTTTAAACGTTTCCAGACGAAGAAATCCTTGGCTTGAAATCAGCAGATCGAGCAGGCTGTACGATGAATTCCTCTCGTGCATGCGGAAAAGTCAGGTAACATCTGACTGAAGTGATCTGGTACACCATCGTGTAAAAGCCACATGTCTAGAGGCACATAATCAATTAAATGAAGTAACTCAGTTCTGATAAACTGTGGATACGTATCTATATTCAGGTGCAAAGTAAAGAAAGAAGATCTTGAATGATTTCAGCCCAAACTTCTTGGCAGAACCTCTGTTGGTGTCTGTCCTGTCATACTTAATTATGGTTTTATGAGCCCAGTAATGAGCATTATGAGAATTTAAAATACCGTTGCGAATAAACCAAGTCTCATAAGTGAACAAGAACATACTAAGAAGCTCATGAACATAACACAATATTCCGTAACATGCAATGGCAGAAAGTTCTTCTTGAATCACCACTCAGTCCTTGCACCCGTTAAACGTGTTACGCGTAGAGAAAACTTTCGTGCAAAATTCTCTATATAGACCAAAATTTCCCCTTGCTTTAATGCGTTTTGTGCTATCTGTAAAGCCAACATTTTTAGAACGGCATTGTGTTTCATAGTCTTAATTATGCGGTGAGTGTTCTCTCCCGAACCTAGAGGCAAGCCACCAGCACTTAAGGGAACATCTCCATGCACCTGGTAAGGTGACTAACAAGTCCGTCCACATCACCCAAAACTGTTTCTTCACGGTCAATTCTTCGTACTTCTCTTGGTCTCCCAACACCTGAAACGGTTCCCTCAAGCGTTGGTGAATGCATGAGAATGTTCGGGAACATGGTAACTGCCTGTTGAGGTACGTTTCACTATAAAGCTCACCTGTTTGTGATGCATTCTCATCTGTGACCACATACATGTAGTTCATATTGATTTGTTCACTTTCTTCTGCCTTCTGAGCTCTAAAACAAACAACCAAACAAAAGCAATCAAACATCAACGGACAGTAATTTAATGTATTTAATTAATAATTTGCTCTACAACAAACCAAACAAAAACAATCAGTGGACAGCAATTTAATTCAGTTAATTATATCCGGTGTCAAAAAAGAAACAAATCTTATGGATATTCATGACTGAAAATTTGAAATTCTGAACTAGTAATGCTATATTTTTTAAAGTTATACCATAGATGTAATGTAATGTAAGCAAGACACAGGACAAATTTCATGCAGTTTGCTTCAACAGTTTAGAAACTATGATCAAATTTATGTTACCTACGTCACTAAAAAGTCTGACGACAAAAGCTTTCAAATGTTAGTCTAATATTTTAATACATGATTCAAAATACATCTACCTTTTAAAACTGATTTAAATATTGCCTTCAGTTTAAGCTCCAAAAGTTTTAAACTTACAAATGTGTTTTGTACCTAAAAAAAATTAATTTTTGTGTATCAAAATTAAAAATTTATGCTTAAGATAATCTGACAATGAAACCTAGGGAAATTTTTATTTGTTGTGTATCTGTGAACATGTGTAGCGAATTTCATTAGTGCAATACAAAAACTGCTCAGCAAGGAAAATTTTACAGGAAAAAATGCTAAAAATATCAATAGCGAAGGATTTGAATGCATAGCTTACATTAAAGTCCAAACAACATTTAAAGATGCAGTGGAGCATTTTAAAATGGCATTCGAAGGCAAATTATGCATTTTTCGCATCCACGAGTGTCTCAATTATTTTTGCCCTTTTAGGAACGCTACCTCTCTATCAGGATAGCTACTCAATTGGCCCCTCAGGGACTCAACGAGGCTGAGTGCACCCCGTACCCATGCGGGTACCGGGGATTGAACCCGGATAGTCCGCGTCAGTCTCAGTTATTTTACAGATTAAAATAAAGGTTTTTTTTCTGGTTTTTTATGAAACAAACAACGAACAAACGATTTTCAGAACTTGTTTACTGTTTTGATGTTGGTAGGGCGTCCCAAACTTTTGGCTCCAATAAAGATACACCCTATATCATACTATTAGTACGTAATAGAGAAAGAAATTACCTTTAAAATTAAGTACAAAGTAACTAAAATGAGTAAAATGTAATTGCATATTGCTATCAGTGTTGCTTAATGTTAGACATGCTGGAAAAACACGAAACTCCGGGGACACCTTGTACTTGAGTTTGAGAAAGAGAATTTGTTAGGTGTGAGGTACATCATGTCCCACTGAATTAATGTGCGCCCCCAACTAATTATTTACAGCTTTAGGAATTCAGAGAGAGAGAAAGTATTTAATATAATGACACGCTAAGCGGAGTATCTCTTTAGCTACTTGATTTATTACGACCTATTTTTGTTATTTGAGTTTTCGACAGCTCTTCGCGGGAAGGTTTGTCATGCAAAGCGTTCTACGGCCTCAGAACAATTTTCGAACAAGTGCTGAAGAATCTGGAGGGCGCCTCACGCAACAATGCACCGTCACGCAATCCGTCCTCGACATGACGTGTGCCATCTAGCGACAGCTGTCGGAAACAATCCTACACCTACACCTATGTTCACAATTCAAAGAAAGAATATTTAATACATGTCAATAAAACACTCTCCCTCGTTTCAAATATTAAACTGCACTTCCAAAATTTCGACAGCTGCAAAATGTTGTATTACCTACTTTTGGAAGTTAACAGAATAAATGTTTGGTCATTCATTTATTTATGTCAATCAATTACTCATTCCAACTTCCAGGGATAGGCACTGAAGATAAAAGTAAAATGTTTATAGCTTAGGTTGATTTTTCAAATGCAATCACGGAAGTGTTGCTTCCAATTCAACCCCATGAGTCCATGACAAACAAAACATGTGAGAATCTTGTAGATACAAGGGGAATATTGGAATAGGTACACTAGACTTTGAGCGATAGTCAGATCTTTTAAAACTTTCAAATTACGTTCTCTTTGCACGGCTAACATATAAAAAAAGAATAACGATATTCCATTAGACGAAAGTTTTAAGTTTTCCAAAATTCACACAAATAACAAGGAATATCTCCGAAATGGTTTACTTTACAAAAAAAAATTATTTTGGCACAAATTGTGTATTTTAGTGAGATATACATTTTTGTATACTAAGATTTTGTCTGTTACGATTTACGAGTTATTCAAAAGTCATCCAGAGTAAACAGGACTACAGGGGATATAGCCAGAAGGTTCAAGATATATATTTCATTTGTCATAAAAATATCTTAAATATATGTCATTGTAATCAAAATTGTTACAGCCATTTTCGAGACGAAAATTTTCAAAAAATTTTCCATGTAAAGGGTAGTTTAGAGTGGAGTAATTTTCTTCAAAATCTTCGTGTCGCATCCTTGAAAGACATTAAACTTAAATAGCAACTTGGGTGTATAACCGATTTTTCGTTGCTGTCCACAGACTGACACACACACATACACACACACACACACACACACACACACACACACACACACACACTCACACACATACACACATACATGGACGTTTTTCTAAAAACACTTTTTTTTGGATTCAGGGGACCTCAAAACATATTTCCGCTGAAATCTCGACATGAATTTTTTGGTAGTAGAGAAAGTAAAATTCGTAGGCATATGCCTAGGGAAATTAATTTTGTTTCACATTATTCAAGAGTTTATTTTGTTGAAAACCATTTCAGTTTTTTTTGTTTTGTTTTTTTGTTTTGTTTTTTTTTTGTTTTTTTTTTTTAAACATTAGCTTCCCTTCTAAGGCCAGCGGTACTTTACTTACATATTATCAGTGGTTTATGTAGTATTTTAAGTAAAAACGTTATTACCAGTTTTGAGAAAATAGCAGATGATGGAACATTATCACACTTTTCATTTTTAAGTTAATTACAGTTTTCATTCACACGCACGGGAACATTTTCTATAACTTCTTCTTTTTGGGTTCAGGGGACCTCAAAGCATGTGTTTCCGGTGATATCAGATTTGGATATAAAATTTTTGTGTAGAATGCGCACTGCATATGTGCTAGAGAAACTAAGCATGGATATTTAAATTTAAAACATTAGTATGTATAAAAATAAATGCTGGTTTTCTGTGTCTGTAAAACCCATACACGTTATAATATTAAAACTTAAAAATGTATGTATGGCGACCTTTTTGATGTGATTAATGTGGTCTTATACCCATACTAAAAACAATTTAAAAGCGCTTTGCTCAAGTGCACGTATTTAACCCTTAACTTTTAATTTCTCTTGTAGTTATTTATTGTTAGTTCGAGTCACCGGTCAAGAAATGTATACAAACAATAATGTTCAGCCAAACACTTATCCTTTTGTGGATTAGAGTGCAAAAGTGTGAAGCTCTGCGAATCTAGCTCCCGGCTCTCAGTGGGGAGTGCAGGGTGAATGGTGAGTTCACTGTTAGCGAAGGACTAGAAGGGTAAGGGCAATGGATATTGCAATTTGCACTTCTGTGGTTGTAACAGACAAAACCAGTAATTTCCCTCCTACCATTCCCCTTATTTACGAATCTCCGAAATGGTGTTGCGCCACACGGTTGTGTTACGTCCGGCACACGTAGGTTGACTCTAGTTTAAACATGAAACACTTATAAATTACCAAGACCTTGCGGTCCACACGTAGCGTTATTTGAGTGTTAATATGTGTACAACTGGACCACGACCTTCCAGCCCGAAATCTCTTATCAGTTTATGAACCAACTCCAGCAGAGAAAGCTTTCACTTGTCTTTAAGGTATTTACTTATTTATTCTCACAGCAAACTCGGTTTTATCATTATTGTTTCTCAGATTAGCCCATTTCCATTCGTGATACATGTTATGCACTTTTATATTAATTTTTTGACACAATTAAAATCAACTATTTTTATGGTTTGCAACCCTAAAGTTCAGTGCTTTAAAATTAGTGTCAATAGCTTATAAGACAATCGTCAAGTAAGGATAAACCCAATGAAGTACCATGCAAACGAGAAATATTTTTCAAGCATCCATATTTAACTCTGTATACAGCGTCTCTGATAAAATTTTGTTATTATTATTATTATTATTATTATTATTATTATTATTATTATTATTATTATTATTATTATTATTATTATTATTATTATTATTATTATTATTATTATTATTATTATTATTATTATTATTATTATTATTATTATTATTATTATTATTATTATTATTATTATTACAATCGTCATTACTTAAATTAAGAACCAAAAGTACCTCACTAGTCAAGCTAGTCTTTGTGTGTGTGTGTGTGTGTGTGTGTTTGTGTGTGTGTGAATGTGTGCGTGTGTCTGCTTGTTGAGAACTGTATTTAAAATAACTTTCTGGTAACATATTTTCAATTTACGTGTAAGTTTAAGTTTATTTCATTAATGTGTTCCTTTAAAACTTGTAAAGTCATTAAAATTATCTGTTATTGTTAAACTAAGGTATACTGTGGTATTAAAATTTGCTTAGTAGGTAATATGAAATTATAAATAAGAATGCTATAGTTTTTTAAATGTTCATTGTGCATTAGTATTAATTATTGTCGTTTGATATGTGTAGAGAGAGTACTGCTTGGGTTCCTGTACTGTGTGCATTTGGTACTGCCTTGTCATCAATGTGCTTTCCTCTGAGTTTTCTGTTTTGCTTACCTACTTTAGTTAAACTGTAACGTACCTGGAAGCTAGTGCAACATGTTACAGCTTTCGGTAAGCTCTTACATTAAGAAGTGTATTGTTATTATTTTTCCTATTATTTAATTCTGTGTTCAAATTGTATACACAGAGAAAAGTAAAGGTATGATGTGTAATGTAGATAGGTAAATGAAGTTGTATTTGTAGATATGGTGTAAGTATGTAAATAGTACAAAACAGACCCAGTGGGTTTAAAGAAGAGTGTCATCTAGTCAAACTGTAGTGTACCGCGGACATAAAATCTATTGTTTTGACAACTGCTAGAGTTATTCCTGATCACTTTCATCTTGTTCTCTCTTTAAAGTGAGAATACACCTGCTGTAATCTACAGTTTGACTTTCTAAAGTCTGCTTTCACTATTATTGAAACAAATTTGACTTATTACTTTCAGTGACTTTCCCTACTCATTATTGTTTATTTTGTATATCTTCTGCAACCCATTCAAAGAGCTTAGTTTTCTATCTTCTTCATGGTAATCGTCATAAACGTTTGCAAAAATAGTTTAATTACAAATTTCATTGTAAGAACATTAGAGATATAGGGAAGTGAATCGATACTTTCTGCAAGACACGAGAGACCAAGGAATGGTGACTTTGCCCTTCACAAAATGCAGGATAAGGTATTACTAAATTCAAACTAATAACAACATATACCTAATCACATAATTATCTGAAAAACTTTCTTTGGTACAAAGTCTGTATTTTAAACACATTTGTTACCGAGCAAGTCTTCGTCCGTCGAATATACCTTAAACAACTTAAACGTGTGGTATTTTATTAAAAAATCGTTACACAAATGTTTAAAAAATAAAATTATGAAATTCTATGTAAAATGTAGTTTGTGTTGGGGGGGGGGTTGAAAGTCTTTGTGTGACATCTTTGGAAGGTATTGAACATAAAAACGAAGTTTAAGTATCCGACTATACGAGGACCCTCTTTTTAGTAAATGCATTAAATTTTTGAAGGTCAAATTAGGGATTTTCCAAAAGGATTGTTAGGCATAATATATCTGTAGAGTTTCGACCATCTCATTTGAATAAAATTTGGAAAAATGGAACACAAGTATGTGCAAAAAAGTCATTGAATACCCAACATGGTACTTCAGTTCAGCAACTTGAAGAAAGTTTTTAAGCAAGTTGCTCTTTACATGAAAAGTATTTTTTACTGTATCAAAAATGGCCGTAACGATTTTGATTAAAATATCATGCGTTTAAGATACACATTTGTGGGAAAATCAATGGAAATAGCCCTTGAAGTCCTCTTGAATGCATAAGAGATGGGAACCTAGTACCTACACAAAACTGTAAATCTCAACAAAGCACGGATTTATGTCAAATAAACATTATTGTTGCATTAACCATTTCCGAGAATTCTTTGTTACTGGTAAATTTTCAAGTTTTGAAGTGACAATCGTCTTCTTTTTTATTGCCATATAAAGAGTGAAATTTCGAAGCATATAGCTTTGACCACATTTTGGGCTTCTGTATCCCTCCTATACCTACAACGAAATGGGTAAACTTTTATCTCAGTAATGATGAATTAGACAGAAACACAAGTTTTGTAAGAATATGTATTTTGTAGGCCTAACCGTGGGTTGTGTGTGCAGCTGTGAAGTGCATGTCCTTTCAGGACTCCTGGACAGAGTCGAGAGTGAATTAACTGTACCGTATCGTAAGTGCTGCATAATGTAACAGGCGTAGGTATACTTTCTTTACACAAAACTGTCCCTTCGCACGTCAACTGCACATACAAGATAATGCATTTGTAGGTGCAAACTTGCATAAAAAGGAAACTTTCTACCAACAACGTTTCCAAAGCTTGTGTTTCTATTTTTGTGCGTTTCACGCTCGAGGAAGTTAACCATGCACGGTGTAATGGGTGTGTCTGTGTGGTAGTTTGGAGGAAACCTAAAAACACAAATTTCAGACTAAACCGAGCCGCTGTGAATTCTTACAAAACTGCAAGAAATGGGGACATGTTAGCTCTCCCAACGTTCTAGATTCGTGAAGCACTTTGAGCAACTTAATACAGTCTGATGCGTTTAAAAAGATTACATTTGTTACTTTTAAAAATTATAATATCGTCTAACAGTTAGGTATTAAAATAGATAATAAGTTACAGTCTCCAATAACACATTCGCCAAAAATGGCAACCCAAAGAACTGCGCATTCATTCTCTTACGTATTGCACACTGACCACAGTCAATAATCAGTTTAACTTGGTCAGACATTAGTGATTATATTGTTGACACAAATGCAAGCGGACGAAATGCTTGCCAACCAAACATGCAATCTTCTTTTTATACACAATGTCTATGAATCTTTCTATGTAGACCTAATGTTAATTTTTATCAACGGATATTTAGACGGTTTGAAGAGAATGCAAACACATTCATAAAATTTCATCTCATTTAGAAGGAAAACACTCAAAAAGAAACCTTTCTACAAGAAGCGATGCACGAATATTTATATCAGTAACTTTTTTTCAATGTTTGACTAAGGACTTGATGCTTTGCTGTTTGAAAATAGATGTTAACAACACCAGCCGATCTGTGCTAAGGGAAAGAAACATTTGTCTTGGTGGGAATTCACATATAAATGTTAGTTTTGTAGGAATTAAGAAAAGCCGCCTAAATTTCCATCTTTCATGTTTCCTGCAGATCTTAAATGTTGTTTACAGCCGAGAAACACTGACATATAATTTAATTTAAAGCGATAAAACCAGTTTCGAAAAGTATCTCATATAAAGGGAGTGCAATTACAGAATGCACCACGTGAGTTTTAACGTAAACCACACATACACTTACACTATACCGCTCGCAAAAGTTAAAGGCATGTGAACGCTGGCCAATGCTCAAGCAGAGCGCTGTTGCCAAGCGTACTGCGTGTACCGGCAGACGGTCTGTACATAAGGTTGTGTGAGATGCATGCACCACATTCGGCAGCGCTGGTAGGAGGGGCAAGCGTAGGATTCGCTGGAGTCCGCAGTACGCCCCGCCTCCATATGCCTTTAAGTTTTGCGAAGATTATAGTAAATGAGAATAAGAGGAGTCTCTGGTACGTACTGCACCCTGGGTCTTGGTCTCAAATTGAATAAGTGGCTCCCATCTTGGGGCTGTGACGTCACATTCCGTGGTCAAGAGCATCTCCAGTTTCTAAGTTTTGGACAGTATCATTACTAGTTAACTTTAATCCCTCTAGAAGAATTTAATAATACTAGGAAGCGTGCTTATAGATAAAGGCTAGATTGAATTGCCCTGTGAAACAGCAGATTGTAACAAATATGTCACTTGCCTTAATTCCTGAAATTTGCTTCTACTGATCTTAAGGCAATGCATCTGTGAAACTGGGCCAAAATCTAGGTTTTGATTTTAATTATGATTTTCATCCCAGACTTTCATTTTAAACTCCTGGTTTAATATTATCGGCCATGTGTTTTAAATATTCCTGAACTAGTAATATTGATACCTGTTTTAAATGTATTTCTAACCATTCTCTCCATTTTTTGTTTAAATTTAAAGTATTCCACAGGCCTACTGTTTTTCCAAGGCCCAAATTTCCAATAGAACTTCACGAATAATTGCTAAAGAGATTTCCATGCCCGTTTTCGATTTCTATATGAGCTGTTGAGACACTTTATTCGAGTTAAATATGTTTATAAATTAAACTTTAGAAGATCAAACCTCTTTTTCCACAAACGACAAGTGTTTTGAATGCAGCAAGTTGGTATTTTGTAGAAAGCTGATCCGGGATAATCCCAGCAGTGGTTATGCCAAAGCTTCTAAAATGATCTCTGTCCGCGGATTAGCTTTAGGTGTATTATTTCTAGTCAGTAATGAATATAAAGTATTATTGTGCTAAATGTGATGAAATAACCATGCTAAAACAGTCAATGAGTCTGGCATTTTATCAAATGATTAAGCAAGGCTATGTTGAAAACATGTAGATTTAGTATGTTTTAAAGCTTTAAGTATGAACAAAATCAGTTATAATCTAAGTTAAACTTATGTAATAGATTTATGAACTAGGAGCTCTGTGTAAACGTCTCATAGGGCCCTGAAGTTTGTTTATTGTCTCATTTGTACTTGTATGGTAACATCGGGCCTTTGACTTGAGAATTAACTTGCTGACTGAAGGTTCATTAAGGTAGTTTTATAATCACTTTATCATTAAATAAACTCATATTCAACATGCATACTTCGAGCCACTGTGCAGTGAAGGGGATGGTTTTGGTTAAAGAAAAATCCCCGCTTCAATGGGGAATCGAACTCGGGACCTCTGATTAAATAAATTTCTAAGTTGAACGTTTTAACTATAGTCATTAACTGGTAAGACAATAGTTCGTATTTATTTTGTAGTCTTTTTTATTTAAATCATAAATTAAAAACTGTAAAATATGTGTAACTAGAATTATCTAATTGTAAGTGTTAATACACATTAGTCAAACTGCTGGAAAATAAAACAAATGATTCTATAACCTTATGAAAAAAATCCCCTTTAACCCCAAACACTTACCTACAAGGAAATAGAGTAATGATTATGTTTTGTAAAGTGTGTTTGCTAGCATGATCTTGAATCCATGTCAGTATTTGCAGAGTTGGTCTGTAAAGTGTATGCTGTAAAAGGTGCGGAAGTGATTAGCTCAACATGCTGGAGCAATAAACTAAAAACAGAATGTGTGTAACAGTTGGTGTTTTCCAAGAAGAAAGAGACTTCAATGTGTAGACATCAGTTAAAATTATTGTTAAATACATCTTAAACTCGAAAAAAGTTGAATGTGTTTAAAGGAATAGAGAGCTTCCTATACATTCAAGTTGTCTAGTCTAATGGAAATTGTTCTATGGATTTCGAATGAATGTTTCTACTAATTTAACGTTAAATGTTCATGTTTTCATGCAAGCAATAGATAAATCATTGAAGCAATGTAACTGAGGTTGTTTGTTTACTTATAGGGTGTCCATAAAGCTACTGTTAAAAGTGTCAAATCTATCAAATATACTGGTGTAAGAATCAATTTCTCTTATCTGTCGTGATGCAAATAGTTTGAAGTAAAGCAGTTTGACATATAGATGCAAATTTTACTTCTGCTCATACAACACATTTAAGGACACCCTGTAGAGGACATGCTTTCTATGTTGTGTAACCTAACAGTGTCTCAATAGAATTGATTATGGAAAACTTTCTCATTATAGATATGTATTTTCTTTTTGGTAACAGTTGGCATCAGCTGTAAATATGTTTCATTGTAAACAATACGTGTAAAACTTGATGAAAATGAGATGTTAAAGAAAGAGTTCCGGCAAATATAATTTTTTTCAGTCTGAAATGTAACAAAGAGTAGATGAATAAAATTAAAATATTTGTAAGTATAACCTTCTTGTGCTCATTTATTCAAATGTGTGTTTTATAGATCCTTTTGCCACAAATTCCTGTCCTAAATAAATATTTTGCTTTAGCTTCCAAAGGATTAAAGCAGGGGTGGGCAGAATCCACTGTCCACACACTTGCAGTTGCAGGAGTGGTGTTTCTTCGCTTCTTAAACTCTTGGCAGTGGCTGATTGATACAGTTAACGAACAGCGCATTTTTTTCAAACAAGAAAGAGGCGGTCATACTTTTAGTGTGTGAAATCGCCATTACACACATTAATTATCATCATCCGAACATATGAGAAGACTGAAACTCTGGCGTAATATCTGTAACAGCAGTATGCAGCTGCACCGAGAGGAGATTATCTGAAATTCCAGATTTCAGTTTTGATTTTGCAGATGTGGAGCAAAATATTTCTGCAACAGAAGCAGCAAATTCTCTCAGAGAACATATTTTATTTTACACAGTTCTTTGAACACGTCTGTGCCAACTAAATCTCTGCACTTATTTTTGTCACTAGGTCTCTTTGTAGCTCTATGAGTTTACATTACAAATTAACTCTTACATTGACTACATCTACAGTAAAAGGGTTAACAAACATTGAAATGTCATTCTCAAGATTCCTGAAATGATGGAATTTATGTGAAGTTAACTCAGTGTTAACAGTGTTAGACTGGAAATCGTTTTGAAGTTTTGGACGTTCTAAATCTATAATCATAGCAAAGAAATAATAATAATAATAATAATAATAATAATAATAATAATAATAATAATAATAATAATAATAATAATAATAATAATAATAATAATAATAATAATAATAATAATAATAATAATAATAATAATAATAATAATAATAATAATAATAATAATAATAATAATAATAATAGAACATGTATAACATATAAAAATGTAGTTTATTCGTTGTATGCGGCATGATATCTACAATAAAGTCGTTCGATGTTGGTTCGAAGAAAACCATGTAACATCTTGTTACAAATGAGGTAGACGATGTTGACACAGAGATAATTCCTCCACTGATACCGGTCACGAAAGACTGGAAGTGACCTTTGGACCCCTGAAACCAACTAAGGAAAGGGGTGTGCACCGTTGTGTTGCATAGTTACACGTCAAAAGGTTCATGAATCACATGGGCTAATGAATCCACTTTTGCACAACTCTGGATTAAGCAATGATGATAGGAGCATCTCTAAAGAGGTAAGGCAAAATGTCATATACTAACTTACATTTCAAACACAGTCTAGAGTAGGGAGCATAAAAGATGGTGGATGGCAGCGCAGAAAGAGACAGAGATACCCTCCGCCATCCTGCCGTTTCCACGCGTAGTCTGTTTAGTCAACGCGTGTGCAGTTGCTTCACAAAGGAAATCCGCACTACCCACAACTAATAACTGTGATAAATCTATCTCCTCGCTACAGAAGAGGGAAACCCTTATCCTTGTCCTTGAAGACCAATAGCAACCCTTATTTTAACGAAGTGACACTTACATGTTGACTCCACGTGGAGTCTCAGTTGCCATAATTCTGAATTCCAGCTTTTTTATCCTTTAGTAACTCCAAAGGTTCATGTTAAAATGTTGCAACTCTGCAGAAAGGACTCAGGAGAGAGGCCTGCGTTTTAAAACCATAAAGGTTCCTCAAAGGAGGTGGCCGAACTGCACACGCGTTGACTAAACAAACTATCGCAAACTATGCGGCACACGAAATGCACTCCGAGACTGGCGCCTATTGGTTAAACCGGTCACGTGCCTGTCATTTGCTACTGCGCATCCAGTACTCATTTGCTTCCGTACATGCTCCGCACTCCAGCACCTTGCCGCTTTCCTTCATAACTCACTTTTTCACCCATTTGCAAACAAAACAGGAAAGTTCAATGTGATGCATTCACATGCTCTTCTACGAACTATTCTTACAAAAGGAAAGAAGCAAGAATGGATGGACGGATTGCTTTCCCTGGGTTCACATAATATAGAAGTGCTTGAAACAGGCAACAAGTCACACATTGTACATTTCATATTGGTACATTAACTATATTTATATCACACTAAGATTCATCACAATGATGCTGTAATTAACAGGTGCTCTACCAAACAGAATGCAGTAGTCCTTGCTGACTTTGAGATTCCATCCCCTTTGCCTGACATCGCGAGAAACAAATGCCTGTTCAAAAGGTCTAAATACGTAATTTCAAAATTAAAGACAGGTATGAATATGTCGGAAATGATTGTCATATCTTTGTCTGTCTCTTATGTGCACTAGTTATACAACATTACACAAGATTCATACAGAATGAAGAGGACATCATAGCACATTGCCAGAAAATTCAAGACATAGCCAATTTCATTTGGTATGTAAATATGTTATACAAAAGGTAGGGATATTAATTACTATTCCACTTATGTGTGAATTGATACAGATCAAGTAATCATGTGCATAACAGTTACAAATTTCACCCAATGACAGCTTTCATTCGCGAACAAAAATTATCAAATTTCATTCTCATCCCCACTGGATTTTAGTTATGATCAGGTTAGAGAATCTAGCTGCACTGTGCTACAGCTTACTCAACAGAGCCGCTAAAATGGCTGACTCTCGCTTCGGTGAAGCATCTGAAGTGAGATACATGAAATAACTCGAAGAGGGAAACCTCAAAACACAGAATAATCAGGAAATATGTGAGTAGGTTAAAGTCATAACTCACATGATCCAGTGAGTGAGTAATTAGGCTTTAAGGGCCCGTCGACAGCTAGGTCATTAGAGCCCCGCACATGATCCAAAAACCTAAATATTGGTAAACAATCGAAAACCAATTTGTATTGGATAAATTCAATTTTCGCTAGAGTAGAACCTATTATTATGAAAAGCATGTGAATTACCTTTCAAACTGTGTTTATTTGTGAAAGAATGAAAATTATTGCGCTTTAAATAATGGATCATGGGAGTTTTGACCCTAATCTCCGGATCATGTGAGTTTTGACCCTAATCTCCGGATCATGTGAATTTTGAACCTAATCTCCGGATCATGGGAGTTTTGACCCTAATCTCCGGATCATGTGAGTTTTTATTCTAATCTCCGGATCATGGGAGTTTTGATTCTAATCTCCGGATTATGTGAGTTTCGATTCTAATCTCCGGATCATGGGAGTTTTGATTCTAATCTCCGGATCATGGGAGATTTGATTCTAATATCCGGATCATGTCAGTTTCGATTCTAATCTCCGGATCATGTGATTTTTGACTCTAATCTCCGGATCATGTGAGTTTTGATTCTAATCTCCGGATCATATGAGTTTTGACTCTAATCTCCGGATCATGTGAGTTTAGATTCTAATCTCCGGATCATGTGAGTTTAGATTCTTATCTCCGGATCATGTGAGTTTGATTCTAATCTCCGAATCATGTGAGTTTTGATTCTAATCTCCGGATCATGTGAGTTTTGATTCTAATCTCCGGATCATGTGAGTTTTGACTCTAATCTCCGGATCATGTGCGTTTTGATTCTAATCTCCGGATCATGTGAGTTTTGATTCTAATCTCCGGATCATGTGAGTTTGATTCTAATCTCCGTATCATGTGAGTTTTGATTCTAATCTCCGGATCATGTGAGTTTTGATTCTAATCTCCGGATCATGTGAGTTTTGATTCTAATCTCCGGATCATGTGAGTTTTGACTCTAAACTCCGGATCATGTGCGTTTTGACTCTAATCTCCGGATCATGTGAGTTTAGATTCTAATCTCCGGATCATGTGAGTTTTGATTCTAATCTCCGGATCATGTGCGTTTTGATTCTAATCTCCGGATCATGTGAGTTTTGATTCTAATCTCCGGATCATGTGCGTTTTGATTCTAATCTCCGGATCCTGTGAGTTTTGATTCTAATCTCCGGATCATGTGAGTTTGATTCTAATCTCCGGATCATGTGAGTTTTGATTCTAATCTCCGGATCATGTGAGTTTTGATTCTTATCTCCGGATCATGTGAGTTTTGACTCTAATCTCCGGATCATGTGAGTTTTGACTCTAATCTCCGGATCATGTGAGTTTTGATTCTAATCTCCGGATCATGTGAGTTTTGACTCTAATCTCCGGATCATGTGAGTTTACATTCTAATCTCCGGATCATGTGAGTTTTGACTCTAATCTCCGGATCATGTGAGTTTACATTCTAATCTCCGGATCATGTGAGTTTTGATTCTAATCTCCGGATCATGTGAGTTTTGATTCTAATCTCCGTATCATGTGGATTTTGACTCTAATCTCCGGATCATGTGAGTTTTGACTCTAATCTCCGGATCATGTGAGTTTTGATTCTAATCTCCGGATCATGTGAGTTTTGATTCTAATATCCGGATCATGTGAGTTTTGATTCTAATCTCCGGATCATGTGAGTTTTGATTCTAATCTCCGGATCATGTGAGTTTTGACTCTAATCTCCGGATCATGTGAGTTTTGACTCTAATCTCCGGATCATGTGAGTTTTGATTCTAATCTCCGGATCATGTGAGTTTTGATTCTAATATCCGGATCATGTGGATTTTGACTCTAATCTCCGGATCATGTGAGTTTTGACTCTAATCTCCGGATCATGTGGATTTTGACTCTAATCTCCGGATTATGTGAGTTTTGACTCTAATCTCCGGATCATGTGAGTTTTGATTCTAATCTCCGGATCATGTGAGTTTTGACTCTAATCTCCGGATCATGTGAGTTTTGACTCTAATCTCCGGATCATGTGAGTTTTGACTCTAATCTCCGGATCATGTGAGTTTTGATTCTAATATCCGGATCATGTGAGTTTTGATTCTAATCTCCGGATCATGTGAGTTTTGACTCTAATCTCCGGATCATGTGGATTTTGACTCTAATCTCCGGATCATGTGAGTTTTGACTCTAATCTCCGGATCATGTGAGTTTTGATTCTAATCTCCGGATCATGTGAGTTTTGACTCTAATCTCCGGATCATGTGAGTTTTGACTCTAATCTCCGGATCATGTGAGTTTTGACTCTAATCTCCGGATCATGTGAGTTTTGATTCTAATATCCGGATCATGTGGATTTTGACTCTAATCTCCGGATCATGTGAGTTTTGGCTCTAATCTCCGGATCATGTGGATTTTGACTCTAATCTCCGGATCATGTGGATTTTGACTCTAATCTCCGGATCATGTGAGTTTTGACTCTAATCTCCGGATCATGTGAGTTTTGACTCTAATCTCCGGATCATGTGAGTTTTGACTCTAATCTTCGGATCATGGGAGTTTTGACTCTAATCTCCGGATCATGGGAGTTTTGGCTCTAATCTCCGGATCATGGGAGTTTTGGCTCTAATCTCCGGATCATGTGAGTTTTGACTCTAATCTCCGGATCATGGGAGTTTTGACTCTAATCTCCGGATCATGGGAGTTTTGGCTCTAATCTCCGGATCATGTGAGTTTTGACTCTAATCTCCGGATCATGTGAGTTTTGACTCTAATCTCCGGATCATGGGAGTTTTGACTCTAATCTCAGGATCATGGGAGTTTTAAACATACCCTTTTGGAACACGCGAGTTTTGATGGTCAACATTTAAGGACAACTCTTGAATATGACCAACAAAAGGGGCTAGCTGACCACTGAAATAAATTAAATAATAAATTAAAATTAATTGAACAGCTGTTTAGGAACATAAAGTTTGTTTTATCTTGGTAATTTGATAGATATCCACTTCTGCTGGCAACCTTGCTAATTTGGCTTGGTTTCTTTTCCACGTTATTTTCTGGAGCAGCTGCACGTGGTGCAATAGCTAACACCTTTTCTTCCATCACTATATGCGTGAAAATGTTTACAATTTAATAGCTCAAAGGCAGAAGAGAGGCGAAGGAATTACCGATCGCTGATTGGTCGAAAAAGCGATGGAACAAAACCCAGAAGACCCAAAGGATCAAGAGACTTTTGACATACACTGAGAAGTTTGTTGCCTATTTAATCATGGATCAAGTGAGAAATGAAACCAAGTTTCTCCGGAATCATATTCTACACAGAAAACTGAATTGTAGCATAGTGCTACCTCCATTTTCTATTTTTACTTTCTCTACTGGTAAGTCGGGAAAGTATTGTATTCCACCCAAAAATTCGATGTCGAGATTTCACCGGAAATACATGTTTTGAGGCCCCCTGAATCCAATAAAAGCATTTTTAGAAAAAGGTCCGTGTGTGTGTCTGTGTGTGTGTCAATCAGTCGGTCTGTGGACAGCATAACTCAAAAACGAAAAGTCGGTTAAAAACCAAAGTTGATATTTTAAGTTTAGTGTCTTTCAAGGATGTGACACGAAGATTTTGAAGAAAATAGCCCCACCCTAAACTACCCTTTACATGGAAGATTTTTCGAAAATTTTGATTTTCTTGAAAATGTCTCTAACGATTTTGATTAAAATACCATATGTTTGAGATATTTTTATGACAAATGAAATGTATATCTTGAATTTTGTGGCTATTGCCCCTGTAGTCGCATTTACTCTGGACGACTTTTGCAAAACTGGTAAACCGTTACAGATAGACCAAATCATACTATACAAACAATGTAGATCTTGCTAAAATACACAATTTATGTCAGAATAAATTTTCTTGTAGGGTGAACCATTTCGGAGATATTCCTTGTTATTTGTGTGAGTTTCGGAAAACTTAGAACTTCCGTGAAATGGGTCATCGCTGTTCATTTTTTTATGTTAAGTGTGCAAAGACAACAGAATCTCAAACATTTGACTATCGCACAAAGCCTACTGTATTCTAACATTCCCCTTGCACCTACAAGGAAATAAGCAATAAGATAATTTGTACAAATGTTTATCTTAACTAACAAGAAAGAAGATATAGGAATAAGAGTTTGTAAGAATGGTTAGTTCAAGAGTAGAGAAAGTCATATGAGTGCAACACATCAGATTTTTTTGGATCATGTGAGTTATGACTCTTACCTCTCATATTTAGAATCAGCTTGACAAATGTATCGAACAAAATTATAAATTAACAGCAGATACTCCAAGTGCAGACGTTGCCAACATTGGAGCATCAATATGAGAATCGTGTAGGCCGTACCAATGGACGCTGATATGTGTATTCAAGCTACATGCTTCTTTTAAGGGGTTAGTAATTACAATACAACATTTAACTAACATTTCACATGCTATATAATCCTTTAATTCGTGAAATAGTCTTAATAAATGCAACTCGTGGTAGTCAAATTCTCCAGATAAGTTGACAATCACTTGTGGTATTACTTATGAAAATCGTTCGAGCCAATTTTGAGGATTTAAAACATAATGAAAATCTTTCTACGTAAACGATAATTTGCAATGGGGGAGGGGGAGATTTTCTTAAAAAATCTTTGTGACTCATCTGTGATTTTCCTCCCATTATGTAGGACTTGCAAGCCAGTGTCTAGGGTCAGACGCCTGTCGGGGAGCAGAGGAACCTATGGACCAGACAGAGTGAACACCTGGAAGTGGGTGGTCAGTATGAGAGTGAGGACTTACAAGCCAGTGTCTAGGGTCAGACGCCTGTCGGGGAGCAGAGGAACCTATGGACCAGACAGAGTGAACACCTGGAAGTGGGTGGTCAGTATGAGAGTGAGGACTTACAAGCCAGGTCCTAGGGTCAGACGTCTGTCGGGGAGCAGAGGAACCTATGTACCAGACAGAGTGAACACCTGGAAGTGGGTGGTCAGTATGAGAGTGAGGACTTACAAGCCAGTGTCTAGGGTCAGACGCCTGTCGGGGAGCAGAGGAACCTATGGACCAGACAGAGTGAACACCTGGAAGTGGGTGGTCAGTATGAGAGTGAGGACTTACAAGCCAGGTCCTAGGGTCAGACGTCTGTCGGGGAGCAGAGGAACCTATGTACCAGACAGAGTGAACACCTGGAAGTGAGTGGTCAGTATGAGAGTGAGGACTTACAAGCCAGGTCCTAGGGTCAGACGTCTGTCGGGGAGCAGAGGAACCTATGGACCAGACAGAGTGAACACCTGGAAGTGGCTGGTCAGTATGAGAGTGAGGACTTACAAGCCAGTGACTAGGGTCAGACGCCTGTCGGGGAGCACAGGAACCTATGTACCGGACAGAGTGAACACCTGGAAGTGGGTGGTCAGTATGAGAGTGAGGACTTACAAGCCAGTGCCTAGGGTCAGACGCCTGTCGGGGAGTAGAGGAACCTATGGACCAGACAGAGTGAACACCTGGAAGTGGGTGGTCAGTATGAGAGTGAGGACTTACAAGCCAGTGCCTAGGGTCAGACCCTGTCGGGGAGAAGAGGAACCTATGTACCGGACAGAGTGAAGACCTGGAAGTGGGTGGTGAGTATGAGAGTGAGGACTTACAAGCCAGTGTCTAGGGTCAGACGCCTGTCGGGGAGCAGAGGAACCTATGGACCAGACAGAGTGAACACCTGGAAGCGAGTGGTCAGTATGAGAGTGAGGACTTACAAGCCAGTGTCTAGGGTCAGACGCCTGTCGGGGAGCACAGCAACCTATGGACCAGACAGAGTGAACACCTGGAAGCGAGTGGTCAGTATGAGAGTGAGGACTTACAAGCCAGTGTCTAGGGTCAGACGCCTGTCGGGGGAGCACAGCAACCTATGGACCAGACAGAGTGAACACCTGGAAGTGGGTGGTCAGTATGAGAGTAAGGACTTGCAAGCCAGTGTCTAGGGTCAGACGCCTGTCGGGGAGCACAGGAACCTATGGACCAGACAGAGTGAAGACCTGGAAGTGGGTGGTCAGTATGAGAGTGAGGACTTACAAGCCAGTGTCTAGGGTCAGACGCCTGTCGGGGAGCACAGGAACCTATGGACCAGACAGAGTGAACACCTGGAAGTGGGTGGTCAGTATGAGAGTGAGGACTTACAAGCCAGTGTCTAGGGTCAGACGTCTGTCGGGGAGCACAGGAACCTATGTACCGGACAGAGTGAAGACCTGGAAGTGGGTGTTCAGTAAGGACTTACAAGCCAGTGTCTAGGGTCAGACGCCTGTCGGGGAGCACAGGAACCTATGTACCAGACAGAGTGAAGACCTGGAAGTGAGTGGTTAGTATGAGAGTGAGGACTTACAAGCCAGTGTCTAGGGTCAGGCGCCTGTCGGGGAGCAGAGGAACCTATGTACCAGACAGAGTGAAGACCTGGAAGTGAGTGGTCAGTATGAGAGTGAGGACTTACAAGCCAGTGTCTAGGGTCAGACGCCTGTCGGGGAGCAGAGGAACCTATGTACCAGACAGAGTGAAGACCTGGAAGTGGGTGGTCAGTATGAGAGTGAGGACTTACAAGCCAGTGTCTAGGGTCAGACGCCTGTCGGGGAGCAGAGGAACCTATGTACCAGACAGAGTGAAGACCTGGAAGTGGGTGGTCAGTATGAGAGTGAGGACTTACAAGCCAGTGTCTAGGGTCAGGCGCCTGTCGGGGAGCACAGGAACCTATGTACCAGACAGAGTGAAGACCTGCAAGTGAGTGGTCAGTATGAGAGTGAGGACTTACAAGCCAGTGTCTAGGGTCAGACGCCTGTCGGGGAGCACAGGAACCTATGTACCAGACAGAGTGAAGACCTGGAAGTGAGTGGTCAGTATGAGAGTGAGGACTTACAAGCCAGTGTCTAGGGTCAGACGCCTGTCGGGGAGCACAGGAACCTATGTACCAGACAGAGTGAAGACCTGGAAGTGAGTGGTCAGTATGAGAGTGAGGACTTACAAGCCAGTGTCTAGGGTCAGACGCCTGTCGGGGAGCAGAGGAACCTATGTACCAGACAGAGTGAAGACCTGGAAGTGGGTGGTCAGTATGAGAGTGAGGACTTACAAGCCAGTGTCTAGGGTCAGACGCCTGTCGGGGAGCAGAGGAACCTATGTACCAGACAGAGTGAAGACCTGGAAGTGGGTGGTCAGTATGAGAGTGAGGACTTACAAGCAAGTGTCTAGGGTCAGACGCCTGTCGGGGAGCAGAGGAACCTATGTACCAGACAGAGTGAAGACCTGGAAGTGGGTGGTCAGTATGAGAGTGAGGACTTACAAGCAAGTGTCTAGGGTCAGACGCCTGTCGGGGAGCACAGGAACCTATGTGCCAGACAGAGTGAAGACGTGGAAGCGAGTGGTTAGTATGAGAGTGAGGACTTACAAGTCAGTGCCTATGGTCAGACGCCTGTCGGGGAACAGAGGAACCTATGGACCGGACAGAGTGAACACCTGCAAGTGGGTGGTCAGTATGAGAGTGAGAACGTTCAAGCCTGTGCCTAGGGTCAGACGCCTGTCGGGGAGCACAGGAACCTATGGACCGGACAGAGTGAAGACCTGGAAGCGAGTGGTTAGTCTAGCACCAGGTATGAGAGTGAAGAAGAGGATGATAGGAAATACAATTGAAAGATGATTCGAAAGGTGATGATGGAGCAGTTGGTGGAATGAGTGGCGTGAGAAACCGGAGAAAACGCCAGACGCCGCTTCGTCCACCACGAATACCACATGCGGGTCCCTGGGATCGATTGGGTTCGATTGGTGATAGGCGAACGGTCTAACCGCTTGGCCTATCTTTGAAAGATACTAAATTTAGATAGCAAATTTGATATCTATCCTTCATTTCGTTCTTTATTTACAGATATCCACATAGTTTGTTTCTAAAATTGCTTACTTTATTCAGGGGTCTGAAAACGTCAATTTCCGGTGAAATCTTGATATCGAATGCAACACTTCCTATAGGTACTTTGCTTGTGCAGATGCTGGAAGATACTGAAAGGAAAACCCTAGATTTCCAATTTTGTGATTGGTACAAGTAATAATATATGTGCATTCACAATTTAACTGTAGATCACATACTTCGAGACGTTAAATTATCATATACGAATTACCACCTGGTCATTCTTTTGTTTATCACTAGCTGATTCATTTGTTTAGACAGCGTCGCCAACTATACCCCATAAATTGCTGACAAAACAATTGATTACACATCGCAATCAATTAACAATCAAATTAGCACTCCACTTCAATTTGACATCTGTGTTTCCAACAAATGTTCTTTTAATAACACTGTACAACATGAAAAATGTCCTTTAGATGAAAATATGTGTTTCTTGTACAAGTATGGCTGAAAATAACAAATCTGTAATTAGTTTTTGTCTACCACGTACCATTTTACCAAAAACCCAAATTTAGTTTTTTACGTATTTTCGCGATAAATTTGCATCTTTGTTAATTTAAATCAATTTTTTTATAACCTGCTTATTCTATTCAACATATACACTGCAGGTACATATGTACACATATTAAACAATGGATATCTATATCAAACATTCACTGTCAGCTTGATCTTTCGACTATATCAACATTTTAACTGTAAAATTTTGTTTATTTTCGGAAGTTTCCTCTCTGAAGTGTTGCTGGCTGGAATATTTTAGTGCCGATCAGTTTTAAGTGTTTTAAGGACAAAATTATATTACATTCAGTGCATTATAATGTCTCGTCACTGTAAAAATAAGCCGGACGTATTTTGTTATGTGTGTGGCGAATTTACATTGAAGACACAGCAATGCAGCTTGTCGCCATTGGTAAAAATCACTACACCCGTAAACAGTGGCCTTCAAGACAAAGCTTCATTCCTGGCACCAAAAATATAGCACATGAACCACTTATGAATCCGCAATGTGTCTTTCTTCCACCACTGAACATTAAACTCGGTTTAATGAACATTTTTGTAAAAGCTCTGGACAGAGGAGTGGCTTTCTTGCATCTCAGGAACAAATTCAACAAATTAAGTGAAGCAAAGGTAAAAGAAGGGGTTTTCATTGGTCCCCAAATTAAAGCAGTCATTTATGACGAAGAGTTTGAAAATAAACTGTCAGAGGGAGAAAAAGCAGCCTGGTTGGTATTTAAATCAGTGTGCTCACGTGAGAAAGCTGAAAAATTATGAAGATCTTGTCAGTGTCATGGTAGAATGCTTTCATGCTATAGGTCGCAATATGTCATTAAAACTACACTTTTTGGACTCACATCTGGACTTCTTTCCTCAAAACCTTGGTGCAAGAAGCGACGCGCATGGGGAAAGGTTCCACCAGGACATTTCTATGTTTGAAAAACGTTTCAGTGGACGATGGAATGGAAGTATGCTAGTATGGAAGTATTGTTGGTCTATTGTCAGGGACACATAAACAGATGCCTACAAGAGGAAACGGTCAAAAAATAATTTTAGTGTATGTGTTTTCTATACTGAAGCCTCATGTTTCATTTCTCTGTAATCAATCTGTACCTATAAATATCAAAAGTGGGTCTCCTACAAAAATGGTACGTGATGGACCAATTTGGTTTTCAAATATGAGTCAAGCACCTTTTGTTTATACAGAATCACGCAGTTTCATCTAAAGGACAGAAAAAAAGTTCAAATTTGTTGTGCAGTGTAATTAATGTATCTTTCCAGAAGACAGATAATTTGTTAATATTAAAAACAAAGTACGGTTTATTTGAGATTATAAACTGGTTTTCTGCTATAGCAACAAGAGAAGATCGAAATAATTCTTGGTTTTTATTTTCCTCAGTTTGAGTATGTTGAACTACGCTAATCGAAATGAATATATTTTAGGTTATTTTTTATAGAATTTAACATTTTCTTGTCAAATCTTTGCGATATAGTATTTAAATTCATATTTTAATTATGAAATAGTGCAGATAAATATCAGGCCTCTAGTGACCTAGTTGTCGACGGACCCTTAAACACTACACACTCACTCACTCGCTCAGATAAACATTATTCGACGGTCTGACCTTCCCAGATAAATGTTCTCGTTCCACTCGAGAATTTATCGGTTAGAACAGATGTCTTATGACATTGACTCAATGACAACTTGTGGAGGGGGACTTAGCACCTCAACCGAAAGGAGATATTTTGTCCCTGACAGGGCACCCCCCGGGAGGGTGGATGAGGTGAATGGATCCTAAGGGCGGTCGGAACGTTGCCACGACAGAGCAGAGGTCAGGGTCCCTCCGTCCAGCTGTGGCATTGAGTTTTTCAGTTCCAATTCTACCTCTCATATTAATATATGTATTTATTTGTTCTTCCTATTCTTCCTTATACACACATGCACGTTTTGTTGAGTTCTTTGATAGTTTAGGCACTGCCATTATACTCTTTGTTCTAGTGATACACAGTCCACACCTGACTGCTGTTTGTCTGGCTCATGCTGAGGGAGGAGGTAGTTCTATGATTATACTACGTCGACCTTCCTGGAATATTAGCCGAAAAATAAATAAAGATTTTGTTTGTTGACGAGGTTATAAATTGCCAGGATCACGTCAGAGCATTAGCCGAAGCCACAACCACTGAAGGAAACAACACACGTATATTACTTCTAATAACCTCCAGCAATATGAATTGTAAAAGTAGTGCAGTCTAATGTAGCCCCTTCAGCACCCAAGCGTGCCATCACACCGTCTATTTTACTTGGGCCCTCCCCGTCCTTTGCCACAGGCACATTTGAATGTTGGCTTTAAATAGATAGCACCCTAACGCTATTCTAATAGCTTCCTGTGGTTGCAGTGCCTGTGAAAGCGACATGAAAACGCCAGTCCTGTTATACTTGCTTTGTATGACATCCTCGGTAGAGGAAGATAGGAAAATAATTGTGGCATTAAGGAGGTAATTCTGGAAGAGGCCAGACTATTTACAGCAACCAGATCACACACACCGTCAACATTTTGGGGCTCAGTTCTGCTCGTATTTAGTACACATTTTAGGGACTAATCCTTAAAGTCCCAAATTTTACTTTCTCTACTACGTAAAGTAAGTAGAGGAAGTCTCGTATTCCACACAAAAATCCGATGTCGAGATTTCGCCGGGAATATAATTGTTTTGAGGCCCCTGAATGTGTGTGAGTTTATGTGTGTGCGTGTGTGTGTTTCTTTTTACTTTCTCTACTGGTAAGTAGGGGAAGTATTGTATTCCACCCAAAAATTTGATGTCGAGATTTCACCGGAAATATATGTTTTGAGACCCCCTGAATCCAAAAAAAAGCATTTTTAGAAAAAGGTCCATGTGTGTGTCTGTGTGTCAGTCTGTCAGTCTGTGGACAGCATAGCACAAAAATGAAAAGTCGGTTAAAAACCAAAGTTGATATTTAAGTTTAATGTCATTCAAGGATGTGACACGAAGATTTTGAAGAAAATAGCCCCACCCTAAACTACCCTTTACATGGAACATTTCTCGAAAATTTTGATTTTCTTGAAAATGGCTCTAACCATTTTGATTAAAATGTCATATGTTTGAGATATTTTTATGACAAATGAAATGAATTCTTGAATTTTCTGGCTATAGCCCCTGTAGCCAATTTACTCTGGACGACTTTTGCATAACTGGTAAACCGTTAGAGATAGACAAAGTCTTGCACTACAAAAACTGTAGATCTTGCTAAAATACATCATTTATGTCTCAATAAATTTTCTTGTAGGGTGAACCATTTCGGAGATATTCCTTGTTATGTGTGTGAGTTTCGGAAAACTTAGAACTTTAGCGAAATGCAACAACGTTGTTCATTTTTTTATATGTTAATCGTGCAAAGAGAACGGAATCTCAAAGGTCAAAAAGATTTGACTGTCGCACAAAGCCTTCTGTATTCTTATATCTCCCTTGTACCTACAAGGACATAAGCAATAAGATAATTTGTACAAATGTTTATTTTAACTAACATGGAGATATAGGAATAAGAGTTTGTCAGAATGGTTAGTACAAGAGTAGAGAAAGTCATGTGAGTGCAACACATCAGATTTTTTTTGTTTGTAGTGTTTAAGGTCCACTTTTACTACTACGGCATCGCTGGCGGTGACACTGATGATATATGGAATGAAGATGGGGCACCGGTGGAATGAGATGGCGGGGGAACCTGGAGAACCCGGAGGAAACCCGCCCCAACGCCGCTTAGTCCACCACGAATCCTACATGTGGTTGCCTAGGATCGAACCTGGGCCGCTTTGGTGAGAAGCGAATGGCCTAACCACTCGGCTACGGCGCGGCCTTTGTGTGTGTGTGTGTGTGTGTGTGTGCGCGCGCGTGCGCGCGCGCGTAACTCCAAACCAGAACCAGAACCAGAACCATTATCAGGTCGTACAGGTACTCCTGTACGGTGTGTCTTTTCGCACAGCACCTAGCCGCTCTTGCGGCTTTATCTGTGCGATATGGGAGGTTGTCTGTGTATTGTCGTGCGTGTTTGTTCTGGGCAAAGGTTACTTTCTGTATACCTAATTCAGGATACAGAAAGGGGGCAGGAATAGGTGATGGGTAATGATGTGTTGGAGGATGGGAGTGGCGTTACCCTTATCCAAGGACGTCCTTGGGTAAGCGGTAGCTTTTCTTCCTTCTAGGTGCTAAGTGGTCATATTGACCTAATACCCGTACCAGCTGATTGGTGTGGGAGTTGATTTTCGAGTACATGGTTCGGGATCGCTCCTTTACCATGTCCTCGATGTAAGGAAGTCCTGTTTGGGTATGTAGGATGTGAGATGGGAATCTACGTCCGGTATTGAAGATCATTCTAAGTGCCCTGTTCTGCACCGACTGGAGTTTGATGATATGTGAAGGTGCAGCTGATCCCCAGGCTTCGCAGCCATAAAGGATCATGGGCGGAATGATGGCCCGGTAAATCCTTAATTTAAGGTGGTTTGGCATAGTAGATCTGAGGATAGGGTAGAGAACTCCAAACCGAAAAGACGGTTAAAAACCAAAAGTTGGTGAAACGTGGTGAAGGTGAAAGTTGAAGTTTTTCTCTAATCGCTTTTCCTTTACGTAATACATACACGCCCTTCAACATACAATTCATACAGTTTTCTATATGACTGAAATACAAATGCAACGTATTACATTCACACGGTTTTCTCTACTTGCTCTTCTTCCAGTGGTATTTGGGGTTGTCCAACGCTACTTTTGCATACTGTTTTCCCGGTGTTTTTATTTATTTTGTTTATTTTGTGTTCTTTATATGTAGTATCCAACCCACGTCTAAAAGTTGCAGGGATAATAAGGTCGTCAAACCACGGGCAACGCCGCGCAGTTTACCTATACTGTAGTATATCTTATATATTTAAACGAGCAATTCTTGTGTATATATAATCATATTTATTCCGCGCAACTTGGAAACGGCTCTAACGATTTCCATCAAATTTTGTAATCAGATAGAGTTTTGCTTTTTAAGTTCAGCTATATAGGTGTAATTCCCGAAAAAACGCGATTTTACATAAAAAAATAACATTTTTTTATTCCCGCTTCTACTGCGCAATTCTTGTATATATATTCCCCGTATTTCAGAAACGGCTCTAAAGATTTGGTTAAATTTTTGTATACATGCATATTATATTTACAGTGTTTTCTCTACTCACTTTTAGGTAACACATTCACATCTCTTTCTCTACTCACTCTTCTATAAACTATTTTCCATAAAAAACATGATTTTACACCAAAAATCATTTTTATCCCCACTTTTAAAATAAGTCATACCATGTTCTGTATGTTTAAAATAGAAATGCTATTACATTCACACTGCTTTCTCCTCTCACTTTAAGGTAATGCATTCACATCTCTTTCTCTACTCACTCTTCTACAAAGAAGTCATGCGATCTTCCGTATGTCTGAAATAGAAGTGCTACATATTGTATTCATACTGTTTTCTCTACTCACTTTTAGGTAACACATTCACATGACTTTCTCTACTCACTCTTCTATAAATAAGTCATACAATTTTGTGCATGTTTGAAATAAAAATGCTACAAATTACACTCACAGTGTTTTCTCTACTTACTTCTGGGTAACGCATTCATAACTGTTTCTCTACTCACTCCTCTAGAAATGTCATAAAATTTTCTGTATGTTTGAAATAGAAATGCTACAAATTACACTCACAGTGTTTTCTCTACTCACTTTTAGGTAACACGTTCACATCTCTCTCTCTCTCTCTCTCTCTCTCTCTCTCTCTCTCTCTCTCTCTCTCTCTGCTCACTCTTCTACAAATAAGTCATACCATTTTCAGCATGTTTGAAATACAAATGCTGCATTTTACATTCACAGTGGTTTCTCTACTTAACTACTTTTAGGTAACACGTTCACATCTCTTTCTCTGCCCACTCTTCTTTCAACAATTTTCCATAAAAACGTGATTTTACACCAAAAATCATTTTTATCCCCACTTTTAAAATAAGTCATACCATGTTCAGTAGTTTGAAATAGAAAGGCTATTACATTCACATCTGTTTCTCTACTCACTGGTCTACAAAGAAGTCATACAATTTCTTGCATGTTTCAAATAGAAATGCTACATATAACATTCACACTGTTTTCTCTACTTACTTTTGGGCAACACATTCATAACTGTCTCTCTACTCACTGTTCTAGAAATAAGCCATACGATTTTCTGTATGTTTGAAATAGAAATTCTACATATTACATTCACACTGTTTTCTCTACTTACTTTTGGGCAACACATTCATAACTGTCTCTCTACTCACTGTTCTAGAAATAAGCCATACGATTTTCTGTATGTTTGAAATAGAAATGCTACATATAACATTCACACTGTTTTCTCTACTTACTTTTGGGCAACACATTCATAACTGTCTCTCTACTCACTGTTCTAGAAATAAGCCATACGATTTTCTGTATGTTTGAAATAGAAATGCTACATATAACATTCACACTGTTTTCTCTACTTACTTTTGGGCAACACATTTATAACTGTCTCTCTACTCACTGTTCTAGAAATAAGCCAAACGATTTTCTGTATGTTTGAAATAGAAATGCTGCATATTACATTCACAGTGTTTTCTCTACTCACTTTTAGGTAACACATTCATATCTCTTTCTACTCACTCTTCTGCAAATAAGTCATACAATTTTGTGCATGTTTGAAATAGAAATGCTGCATACTACATTCACAGTGTTTTCTCTACTTAAGTACTTTTTTACTCTTAACAATTGCGACAAAAATGATTATTTAGTTAACGTTTTGCGTTTCAGGTTTATCTAAGTATCTTGTCCCACAACAACAAAAAATTAAAAGATTTCTGAAAAACAGAGGCGAAAAACGCCGAGCGAAGTTCGTTCGCCCAGGTACTTTTACTAAACTCAATAGTACATAACTATCTAGCCAAGTGAAATATTTGCATATTTTAACTTGGTCTCCATTATTAATTCACTTTGAGGGAATTAACACGGTCCTACCCCATGGTGGACTCACGCGGTCCTGAATTCCAATCTCGGTTAGAGTGACTTACCGGAGTTACCGGAGTTTTCCCTTATCCAAAAGACGGATGTCGGGTAACTCTAAGCTCTAACAACTCCGGACCCATTTGAGCATCATTTCAACCTAATCCGGTAAAAGGACGTAAGTCCCCCCCCCCAAATATGTCCCGCAACGCATCCTTCAAGTGTTGCGCACCAATTGATTTGGTTTGGCCGTTCCTGGTGGAAAAACTATATAAATACAAACATATATTTTAAAACACTCCTTTTGGAGAAGCACGCAAACTAAGCATAGCAGAATCGCTTAGTAGTTCAGCTTCCTCTTAAATTTCTAAACAATGGTCACGTTGTTATTCTGTGCGCAGATAAACAAGAGAAAAGTATGCTCTAAAACACTGTGTTAGTACACAAATGATACATTTATAATAAAAGTTAAACTAACGGCACTTGTGAATGTGAAAGTAACATAAAAAAATCTGATGTGTTGCACTCACATGACTTTCTCTACTCTTGTACTCACAATTCTTACAAACTCTTATTACTATATCTTCTTCGTGTTAGTTGAGATAATAAACATTTGTACAAATTATCTTATTGCTTATTTCCTTGCAGGTACAAGGGGAATGTTAGAATACAGTAGGCTTTCAGCGATAGTCAAATGTTTTGAAGCTTCGAGGTCCCGTTCTCTTTGCACATTTAACATATAAAAAAATGAACAACGATGTTCCATTTCGCGAAAGTTCAAAGTTTTCCGAAACTCACACACATAACAAAGAATATCTCCGAAATGGTTCAGTCTAAAAAAAAAAGAAGTTTAGACATAAATTGTGCGTTTTAGCGAGATTTACTTCTTTGTATACCAAGATTACATTTCATTTGTCATACAAATATCTCAAACATATGACATTTTAATCAAAATCGTTAGAGCCATTTTAAAGAAAATAAAAATTTTCCATGTAAAGGGTAGTATAGGGTGGGGCTATTTTCTTCAAAATCTTAGTGTCCTATCCTTGAAAGACATTAAACTTAAATACCAACTTTGGCTTTTAATCGACTTTTCGTTTTTGAGTTATGCTGTCCACAGACTGACACACACACACACACACACACACACACACACACACACACACACACACACACACACACACACACACACACACACACACACACGTACCTTTTTCTAAAAATGCTGTTTTTTTGATTTGGGGGTCTCTAAACATATATTTCCAGTGAAATCTTGACATGGAATTTTTGGGTGGAATACACTACTCCCTCTACTTACCAGTAGAGAAAGTAAAACTGAATAACGATGTTCCATTTGACAGAAATATAAGTTCTCCAAAACTCAAACAAATAACTAGCAATATCTCCGAAATGGTATATTCTAAAAAAGAAAATTATTTAGACATAAATTGTGTATTTTAGCAAGATCTACATTTTTGTATAGTAAGATTTTGTCTATCTCTTACGGTTTACCAGTTACGCAAGTCATCCAGAGTAAATAGGACTACAGGGGCTATAGCCAGAAAATTCAAGATATACATTTCATTTGTCATAAAAATATCTCAAACATAGGACATTTTAATCAAAATCGTTTGAGCCATTCTCAAGAAAATCAAAATGTTCTACATAAAAGGTAGTTTAGGGTAGAGCAATTTTCTTCAAAATCTTAGTGTCCCATCCTTGAAGGACATTCAGCTTAATTACCAACTTTAGTTTCTAACCGACTTTTTGTTTTTGAGTTATGCTGTCCACAGACACACACACGGACCTTTTTCTAATTTTTTTTTTTTTAATTCAGGGGCTTCAAAATGTATATTTCCGGTGAAATCTTGAGATCGAGTTTTTGGGTGGAATACAATACTTCCTCTACTTTACTATACGTAGTAGAGAAAGTAAAAATAAACGTGCGCAGAGATGAGCGCTTGTATCGGCACCGCTTCTGTGCTACTAGAGACACCATGCGGCTGTAATCCGAAACATTTGAATGTACCCAGTAAGGTTTCAATAGATGCCGCTAGCATCAAATTACGTAATAAATACATTTTAAGCGTTATTTTATGTCATTTGCTTGTATTATGTCAAACATCATCATTTTGCAGAACTAAAATCATATGCTTTATAGCACTAAAACGTTAAGTTAGCGTTAGTTGTCTTAAATACTGCATAATCGTAGTTCTTTTACCTAAATAATTACAGTTT
This sequence comes from Tenodera sinensis, assembly GCA_030765045.1. NCBI lineage: Eukaryota > Metazoa > Arthropoda > Insecta > Mantodea > Mantidae > Tenodera > Tenodera sinensis. The sequence continues at coordinate 299,547,619 of CM060962.1, forward strand.
CAACTACGTTTTGAGGTATTAGTTAAGAGTTATAGATGCGCTGCCAACAACAACTAACAACAACAACAAATTTTTGTAAGAGTGGTGTTTGTGTGTAACTCATGCATAACACCGCTCGTAACAACTTTCATATATGATCTAGCGCGAGATACGTTGAAGAATTTTTGAGTAAATTCACTTATCAGTAATTCTCACGGACAGTAGCACGAGAGTGGTACCCCTGCAGCTACATATATGATTTGTATAATTGCAAAAAGCGTATTCTACTTATATGTAATTTGTTCATTCACTGCCTGTACACGGTGTTCAACTTTATTTGTTCCTTCGGTGGTCGCGTGTGGCACCACGGCTGTCTGGCGAACCTTTAGTTACAAGTTCAAGAATGACTACATAGAGAGCGCTCAGGTCCAATGTTGTAGAGGTGCTTAAGTTGGCTATCGAGGCCTACGTTTGTCGTTCACGAAGCCTCTCATAGAGCGCGCAGCACTCGTTTCTTCTGGTGGACAATTGAGGAGCGTTTTTTCAAAACTCGATAGATGTGGAAAATGCGTTTCTGAGAAAAACGGTTTTTTTTGTATTTATTAGCAATACTAATTGGTTAGCACAGCAACTGTATTAATCATTCAATTCTCCTTCCTGATACTGTCTCATAGAATGTGAAAAGAAACAAATAGCATAGTTGCAAATTTGGGGTTAGAAAATGCGGAGTTTTTTTCAAAAGCCGATAGATGCTGATGTTTTCTGTGTGAGCGAGAAATTAAGACACGAAATTTCGTTATTTTTGCCATTTATTGTTTTTGTTGCTTTTTATTTATGCATTTATTATTTTTTCATTTATTTTCATCTCTTTATAGTACATAATGTACTAAACAACCAATATATTAATGTTTATAGGGATTATTTTATTAGGTATAAACTTGGAAGCTAAGTACTGCTACATTCACAATAACAATATATTTTGTTTTATTTATATAACAAACATATTGAATACACACAGAGAAATTTCAAACAATATGAATAAGTAAGCTTTCACCTTTATTAGTGCTTGCGAAGCCTGTACATGGTTCTTAGTTCGTTTCTCTTTTCCACATCTGCCTCTGTCTTAATCTTCATCAGTCCCATTGAGCATGTGTCAGTGTGTGGTGTACGCAGGCCCGAATTTAGGACCTCTGACGCCCCTGGACCAAAAAAAAAAAAAAAAAAATATTTGCTGCCCCCCCCCCCCCAACTTTTAATACATATATTACTCAAATTTTCACAACATAGAGAATGGTTTTACTGGTTTGGATACTTAAGTATGAGTGGCAAACACCATAAGTGAGTTTATTAAAATGCATGTAGAAACATATTTATGACAAGAACTTACACTAAAGAGCATCACCGCATATTAGATGTCAAAACGTATACTGTTTAAATAACAAGAGGCTTCCTCCTTGCCCTGTCATTTGCAAACAAGTTTATGAGTTCACCATAGTCCATTTTCACTGTTAAATCAGATTCAATGCAAGAACACCAAGACAACTAAGACGATCCTTCACTTGTGATGTCCGTAAGTAATTATTTATGCGTCTTAGAGCAGAAAATTATCTCTCAGTTGAGCAGTTGGAGTGAACGATACTTAGCCTCACTAAGTCTCTTTCTTTCTGTCATTTTATTCAGTGACAATCGACAGTGAAACTGAGAAAACGAAAGAAAATGTGATAAAACAGTTGAAAAACTTAAAAGATTCAAACATAATCTACTACTTCATTTTGCCGGAATGTCGGCTCATGAAATATAAAAGAACTCAATATAATTACAATAATAAATAATAATTCATGTTCATTACCTCAGCTAACAATATACAGAAAATTAACGTTAATGAATAACAACACATGCTTCTTGATCTTACAAGATTTTGCGTGTGTTAATCGATTCTCACTATTGGAATGCGTTTCGCTTTGTCTCCACTACGTGTGCATAGCGTGCACACCAATCAGCATAGCCAACATGCGTCAATTAATATTCCTCTGCGAGCGGAAAGTTTAAATGAACTTGATGTTTCATGTCTATGCTTTTTTATTTCTTTCTTTCTTTTTACTTTTTGTGCAGCTTTTCAGCAATTTTGCCGCCCCCTAAAATGTGCCGCCCTGGGCAGTTGCCCGGTTTGCCCTTACGTAAATACGGCCCTGGGTGTACGGAATGAAAGACTGAAGAAGTTGTAAAATATGTTTTTATATTTTAACAATGAGCAGACTGGTAGATTTCTTAATCTTCTTTCTTTGCAGAAGTTGGTCCACATTTTTCTGATATTAAGTTCTGGAGGTAAATATCTTCTCCTTGATTTTGCTCTTCCATAGTGGCTTTCTCTACATCTGTACTCCTTAATGTCTTGCTTTATAGCAGCAGTAATGCCCTTCTGTAATATTCCTGTTCTGTCACCTCTTCTGGTGCATTCCCAAATAAGCGAAATTTTCTAGCCAGGAGAGATAATCTAACTTTTGACACCATTTAGCTTTAGTTTTAGGATTTAGTGGAGTGCATTCGAGACCACGTGAACATTTAATTACTGGAGTATGAGTTTTCCTTGACTTGCATTTTGATTTCCTTTCCTTATTTTTGCAATTCCTACCTCCCGCGCATTCTACGACTGGTACAGTTTCACAATCTGAGCTCCTGCCCATTGTGCATAGTACAGTGCAGTGTCTCAACTAAGAATAAAAATGCCATGTAAGTATAACAAAGCTTGTAGAAGCACCTGCCTGCTGTGCAACGGGTCCCGGGTTCGATTCCCGGCAGGGGGTTAGGAATTTTTCTCCATCCAAGATTATTCTTCATCCTTCCCTGAGTCTGGGAGTATGAATGTAAGTGTGAATGTGTGTGTGAATTCAACGCATAAAAACCCCCAAAGACGAAAAACCCAGTGTTAAACGAGTAACACCATTGCCAATAGGCAAGGTCGCCGATATGACCTCTGCAGTTAAAGACGGGATATAAATGGCAGAAATGAATGTGAAATCCAAGCACACAACCTGAGTTCGCAGTTATTGCCAACAAAGCAGCAGTGTACAAAGCTTGCAGAAATGATTGAGAATTCCAAGAATCGCAACATTGAGATGGCAGTCAATGCCAACATGCGTTTCATAGAATTCAGGTTGCTACATTTTGGATGATAAAATCATAAAATTGCATCTATCGACCTGTGCTTTAACTGAGCAAGTGCATCTATCGACCTTTGCTTTAACTGAGCAAGTGCATCTATCGACCTGTGCTTTAACTGAGCAAGTGCATCTATCGACCTGTGCTTTAACTGAGCAAGTGCATCTATCGACCTTTGCTTTAACTGAGCAAGTGCATCTATCGAGTTTTGAAAAAACGCTCCTCAATTGGAAGACGTGCGTACATGTTAGGGTAGTGGCTTGATCGTCGGTAAAGATTTAGAAACGTTTAGTGGAGAGATTTCAATAAATATACATTACATAAAAAACTTCATGGATTAGATTTCCTTAAACGATACTTTTACTGCAGCTAAATAACCATAGGTTTACATTAAAATACATTATATACATATAAATTACATATTTGCGTTTTCTCTGATAGACAGTAGCCTTTTGCTGCATAGTTCTAAGTGGTAGCGTTCACAAATTTGTCCACGTAGTTTACATACATACATTTCCGATGGTTCATGAAAAGCTTCGTTGTTACATATCATAAGGTGAAAACCATGTACTGCCATTCTTATTAGCACATGCCTCATATAGACGTTGGCTGCTGTCCCACAGAATTCCGGGGTACTTCTTCCCTTTTCCTTTCCAGTAATATTAGTACTTTCTCTGAGGCTCCTGTACAAGGCTCTGAGGTCTTTAATAAGGAATGTTTCTCTTGCGAGGAGGTAGACGAGTGTGGATCTGATGGTTTTACTTTCCCTACTGTTAAGTAGGGGAAGTATTGTATTCCACCCAAAAATTCGATGTCGAGATTTCACCGGAAATACATACTTTGAGGCCCCCTGAATCCAAAAAAAGCATTTTTAGAAAAAGGTCCGTGTGTGTGTCTGTGTGTCAATCTATCAGTCTGTGGACAGCATAACTCAAAAACGAAAAGTCGGTTAAAAACCAAAGTTGGTATTTAAGTTTAATGTCTTTCAGGGATGTGACACGAAGATTTTGAAGAAAATTGTCCCACCCTAAACTACCCTTTACATGGAACATTTTTCGAAAATTTTGATTTTCTTGAAAATGGCTCTAACGATTTTGATTAAAATCTCATATGTTGGAGATATTTTTATGACAAATGAAATGTATATCTTGAATTTTCTGGCTATAGCCCCTGTAGTCGTATTTACTCTGGACGACTTTTGCATAACTGGTAAACCGTTAGAGATAGACCAAATCATACTATACAAAAATGTAGATCTTGCTAAAATACACAATTTATGTCTCAATAAATTTTCTTGTAGGTTGAACCGTTTCGGAGATATTCTTTGTTATGTGTGTGAGTTTCGGAAAACTTAAAATTTTCGTGAAATTGATCATCGTTGTTCATTGTTTTATATAAGTGTGCAAAGAGAACGGAATCTCAAAGCTTTAAAACATTTGGCTATCGCACAAAACCTACTGTATTCTAATATTCCCCTTGCTCCTACAAGGAAATAAGCAATAAGATAATTTGTACAAATGTTTATCTTAACTAACACGAAGAAGATACAGGAATAAGAGTTTGCAAGAGTGGTTAGTACAAGAGTAGAGAAAGTCATGTGAGTGCAACATATCAGATTTTTTGATATTACGATAGCCCTTTTGATATAAAGACATTTTACTCTTCCAAGTACAGATAGATTCTTCTCGCTAAGGTGTGACCATATGACTTCTATCCCATACGTTAGGATTGGCATGATTTTTGTTCTGAATAGCGCCATTGCTGTCTCTAAGTTGATGGATCTGATTTCGTGCATCGCCCTTATAGCTTGCACTGCTTTGCAGGCGCGGCTCCTCAGGGTAGGCAGGGTAGGCATTGCCTGCTCTACCGTAATACATCAGCAAATAATGTTTAACTATGATTCTGCATTTTATCATTTGAACCGTCATTTTCCCTAAATTGCAGTTCAGAAAAGCATGGTCAAATCCTTTTTTTTTTTTTTTTTTTTTTTTTTTAAATTAACGTCCTCCAACATTGTGTCATATCGGACGAATGAATGAAATGAAATGGGTGAAATGATGCTCAAATGAGCCCGAGGTCCATGGAGCTGTAAGTTACCCGACATTCGTCTTCTCAGGGTAGGGAAAACCTCGGAAAAAAACCTTACCCGGATAACTTACCCTAAGCGAGATTCGAACTCGCGACCTCTTGAACGTGGAGAGCCAGCTAGCTTAACCTCTGCCGGCCCGGCCCCCTTTCCTCAGTACGAGGCCCTTGAATATGGATAAGGAAATATTCCGTCTGTATATGCACTCCGAGCATGCGTAGACGCGTCTGCCAGCACTCGGAACACTTGCCTGCCCAAATCCGAATTTATGCGATTTTCTCCGAACAGCCAACTCTACGAGCGAAGATCTCAGAGACCCGAATCGTTTTGCTAACACTCTGTGTAATTCCAGTGTGTTGTAATACTAGTATGACCGACATAATTAGTGAACTATTACAAAGTCTGCTTTCACGGCTCACTGACAATGAAAAGAGGAGTGTTTTAGCTATTTAACACAATGTTACAGTCAGGCAATTTTTCAATTTCTTCATTAATTTTAGTTTTGGCGGTAATTCGTCCGTAAGTCACACTCATTCACTCTGCACTTTTTAAACAACCAACGATATATTGTTTGCGTTATCCGCAATGACTTCGCCCCCTTTATTTCGGATAAACGGGGTTCTACTCTCCTACGACGACTACGACTACGACGACTACTACGACTATTATTATTATTATTATTATTATTATTATTATTATTATTATTATTATTATTATTATTATTATTATTATTATTATTATTATTATTATTATTATTATTATTATTATTATTATTATTATTATTATTATTATTATTATTATTATTATTATTATTATTATTATTATTATTGTTGTTGTTGTTGTTGTTGTTGTTGTCGTCGTCGTCGTCGTTGTTGTTGCTGCTGTTGCTGTTACACCTTGCCTACCCTAAAATTTTGACTGCGAGCCGCCACTGCTGCTTTCTCTGTCGCGTGCTTTGTAAAACATTTGGCACTTGTTCCCAATGTGATTCCCAGGTATTTGAACTCTATTGCGATGGTTATCTTCCTTCCTTTGATAAAGATTTCTGCCGAAGCAGGAGCTCTCCGTCCTTGTCTAAACACCATAATTTCCGTCTTTGATGTGTTTATTTCAAATTTGTGTTTGTGGCATCACTGTTCCGTGTCGTTTATTACGTTTTGAAGCTTTTTGATGTATTTTGAACAGACGGCTATATCGTCGGCATACGCGTGTGCTACTGTCACTCTTTTGAGCTATTCCCATAATTTCTTCTGCTGCCAGGATGAAAAGTACATCACCTTATAATACTCCGTTTGTTTGGAGTGTCGGATCCGAGAGAGCGATGTCCGATATGCTTATTTTGTTCCATTGGAGTGTTACTCTTCTTAGATTTCCTTAAGTAACACAGAATCACACATGAAAAATGTATTAAAAACTTAAGCGTTGTTCAGAAAGCGGTGTTTTTAATTAAAGATTTGATCTTGGTTAAAAAACAATTTATATCAAATGCGTTTTTCTTTTGTGGAGTGAACCATTTCCGAGATGTTCCTGAGCAATTTCGCGTGTGACTAACTGACATTTACACTACATTTTCTTCTTAAAATGTCTGTCTAATGGTCAATATAGGAGTAAAAATGTTATTTTAATGACATGTGATGACAGAGAATACATTGGCGGTTGTGATAGGGAATATAAAAACCTTAAAAAGTGAAACAATTATTTAATAATGAGCGCTAAACTTTTCGTGACTAACTGACATTTATGTCAACTGTAGGTCAATTAAATAATTGTTTCACTTTTTAAGGTTTTTATATTCCCTATCACAACCGCCAATGTATTCTCTGCCATCATATGTCGTTAAAATAACATTTTTACACCTATATTGACCATTAGACAGACATTTTAAGAAGAAAATGTAGTGTAAATGTCAGTCACACGCAAGCTATTTGTAGTACTTGCACTTTTCCCAAAGGGAACTCGTTAAATATCTTTTTCCTTCCTTTTTATGTGCTGGACAGGCAAAGAAAATGTAATTTAATATCCATCATATAGCAACCAGCTCTTAAAAGATTTGATTATCGTTTAAGCCTACCATATTGTGACAAATGACAAGTCCTGTTACTTTTAGTGTCACTTTATTTTTTCTAAACCTGAATCACAAAACACAGGTCTCCATTTTATCGTTAACACAATTTCTATTTTGCAACTCACAGCTGTTCTGTCCTATCGTAACCTTGACACAAATACTGTTCATTGTACACAACGAACACTCCACTCCACTCAGGGTGAGAAATCCTTAAAAGTTGGTGTGGCGGGAAAGCACTTTTACATTGCGATTTTAAAAGAAAAGTAGATGTTAAAATATGTCAAACAAACGCAGTTACGGCACGTGAGGTAAATTAGGTGAAATAGTTGACTGTAATTATGCAAATTCTGTACTTGGGTTCGTTGCTTGTTGTCTCTATATAGGGACCTACTTCACATACATCACGGACCGCTACTGAATAAAAAAAAAACAAGCCTACCTTAAAGAAACATTTTGAGATGGTAAAGGGTCTCACGCGATAACGTCTGTGGCCCGCATTCGGGAGGTCGCGGGTTCGATCCCCGTAGCCCCACGCTCTGACATGGGTTTTTCAGTGGTTTCCCCATGTCAGGCGAATGCTTGGATCCATTATTTCATACCACGGTTTCCTTTCCGTATTTCGCTTCATTCCATTTCCTTATCATCTTTCAGGTGTGTAGTGATGGCAGTGTCGGGTAGATGGCGCGGATGACTGCGCATGGAGCTAGGTGGCGTTTGGCCTGCCTTGTCCTCCGTCGGGGGGAGAGGGGGGGGCACTCAGTGCGACACCGGAACTGCGGTGTGATGATTGCTTGGCAGGGCCTGACGCCCGGATGAAGAGATCTCAGGAGTGGAGTGCAGTACTGGAGGTGAGACGTGGTCAGCACCCCAGTCCTTCCCAGTCCCTACTTTTCAATCAGGTAGCTCCTCAGTTGGCCCCTCAGGGACTTAACGAGGCTGAGTGCACCCCGAACCAGATCTCCGAACAGCAGAAAATCCCCACGGGAATCGAACCCAGACGACCAATATTATTTATTCATATCTTTGATCATAGTGCATTATATAGGGCATGCCAAATATTTTCAGGTAGAATTCATATACAACAATATTTTAGAGGGAAAAAATTTCATGAGTTATATGTACAATGATGTTACAATACATATGGCATTAGTTTACATGTTTAAAAAATTCCCCCAAACCACAAAAGCAAATCTCTAACAGAAAATGTTTTTACAGCGCCTTTAAACTTAAGAAGTGCTGATATGTTTTTATAAAGATGAAGTCCAGTATACATGGAACTTTTACCAAACAAACTGGTATCAAGGGGATTTGGCTTATTTACTCTTTCCTTCTGGTATTATGCGCATCTATTTGTGTATTTGTGGAGTATAAATGAATATTAAATTTAACAAAGACGACCGATTCCTGGATATACAAGCAAGGTAGAGGCAATATACTTATTTTTTAAAAAAGTATTCTGCAACTAGTTCTTTTGCTTACTTTTAATTTTGTGTGTATAGTTCTCTTTTGCAACTTAATTATGGCATTTGCATTTTCACAGTTTCCCCATAGTATTATATCATAGTAAGAGGCAGGTTTTTATGGAGCTTATAAATATCCATGAGTTAGGGGTTTCTAAAGTTAATTTACGACTAAAATAATCGCGATAAATCACGAATTGGGACCACAATAGCCAAATGTTAGCAAAACCACGAATTATCGCGATTTGTTTATTTTATAACGAATTTCATAGCATCAATCAAAGACAATTATTTATTTCTTAGCAGTTGAATTTTTACAAGAAATTTCTAAGAATTCCAAGAATTGAGAGTGCTGACTTTGTCAAGGTCAGCCAGGTAGCTGCTGCCTGCGGTTCGTTTAGTTATGTGAGTGGGGATGAAAGGGATGTTTCCGACCAAAAACGATACAATGTGTTTCATGGACCCGACCGGGTACGACACCATTCAAATTTCCGCTAAACCGCGTGCTGAACAATACAGCAACGAAGGAAACGTATTGTAGTGATGGAGTACCATTTTGTAAACTTTGCAACATTTGAATAGATTACAAGGTAGGTAGGTAGGTAGGTGGGTAGGTAGGTAGGTAGGTAGGTAGGTAGGTGGGTAGGTAGGTAGGTAGGTGGGTAGGTGGGTAGGTGGGTAGGTGGGTAGGTGGGTAGGTAGGTAGGTAGGTAGGTGGGTAGGTAGGTAGGTGGGTAGGTGGGTGGGTGGGTAGGTAGGTGGGTAGGTAGGTAGGTGGGTAGGTGGGTAGGTGGGTAGGTAGGTAGGTGGGTAGGTAGGTAGGTGGGTAGGTAGGTAGGTGGGTAGGTAGGTAGGTAGGTGGGTAGGTAGGTAGGTGGGTGGGTGGGTAGGTGGGTAGGTGGGTAGGTAGGTAGGTGGGTAGGTAGGTAGGTGGGTAGGTGGGTGGGTAGGTAGGTAGGTAGGTGGGTAGGTGGGTAGGTAGGTAGGTGGGTAGGTAGGTAGGTGGGTAGGTAGGTAGGTGGGTAGGTAGGTGGGTGGGTAGGTAGGTAGGTAGGTGGGTAGGTAGGTGGGTGGGTAGGTAGGTGGGTGGGTAGGTAGGTGGGTAGGTGGGTGGGTAGGTAGGTGGGTGGGTAGGTAGGTGGGTGGGTAGGTAGGTGGGTAGGTAGGTAGGTGGGTAGGTAGGTGGGTGGGTAGGTAGGTAGGTGGGTAGGTAGGTAGGTGGGTAGGTAGGTGGGTGGATGGGTGGGTGGGTGGGTGGGTAGGTAGGTGGGTGGGTAGGTAGGTAGGTAGGTAGGTAGGTAGGTGGGTAGGTAGGTGGGTGGGTAGGTAGGTAGGTAGGTAGGTGGGTAGGTAGGTGGGTGGGTAGGTAGGTGGGTGGGTGGGTAGGTAGGTAGGTAGGTGGGTAGGTAGGTAGGTGGGTAGGTAGGTAGGTGGGTAGGTAGGTGGGTAGGTAGGTGGGTGGGTAGGTAGGTGGGTAGGTAGGTAGGTGGGTAGGTAGGTGGGTAGGTAGGTGGGTGGGTAGGTAGGTGGGTGGGTAGGTAGGTAGGTGGGTAGGTAGGAGGGTGGGTAGGTAGGTGGGTGGGTAGGTAGGTAGGTGGGTAGGTAGGTGGGTGGGTAGGTAGGTGGGTGGATGGGTGGGTGGGTGGGTAGGTAGGTAGGTAGGTAGGTAGGTGGGTAGGTAGGTAGGTAGGTAGGTGGGTAGGTAGGTAGGTGGGTAGGTAGGTGGGTGGATGGGTGGGTGGGTGTGTGGGTGGTTGTGTGGGTGGGTGGGTGGGTGGGAGGGTAGGTAGGTAGGTAGGTAGGTAGGTAGATAGGTGGGTAGGTGGGTGGTTGGGTGCGTGGGTGGGAGGTGGGTAGGTAGATAAATAAATGAATGAATAAATAAATAAATAAACAAATAAATAAATAAATAAATAAATAAATAAATAAATAAATAAATAAATAAATAAATAAATAAATAAATAAACAAACAAACAAATAAATAAATAAATAAATAAATCAGTGCGTGAGTGAGGGAGGGAGGGAGGGAGGGAGGCAGGCAGGCAGGCAGGCAGGCAGGCAGGCAGGCAGGCAGGCAGGCAGGCAGGCAGGCAGGCAGGCAGGCAGGCAGGCAGGCAGGCAGGCAGGCAGGCAGGCAGGCAGGCAGGCAGGCAGGCAGGCAGGCAGGCAGGCAGGCAGGCAGGCAGGCAGGCAGGCAGGCAGGCAGGCAGGCAGGCAGGCAGGCAGGCAGGCAGGCAGGCAGGCAGGCAGGCAGGCAGGCAGGCAGGCAGGCAGGCAGGCAGGCAGGCAGGCAGGCAGGCAGGCAGGCAGGCAGGCAGGCAGGCAGGCAGGCAGGCAGGCAGGCAGGCAGGCAGGCAGGCAGGCAGGCAGGCAGGCAGGCAGGCAGGCAGGCAGGCAGGCAGGCAGGCAGGCAGGCAGGCAGGCAGGCAGGCAGGCAGGCAGGCAGGCAGGCAGGCAGGCAGGCAGGCAGGCAGGCAGGCAGGCAGGCAGGCAGGCAGGCAGGCAGGCAGGCAGGCAGGCAGGCAGGCAGGCAGGCAGGCAGGCAGGCAGGCAGGCAGGCAGGCAGGCAGGCAGGCAGGCAGGCAGGCAGGCAGGCAGGCAGGCAGGCAGGCAGGCAGGCAGGCAGGCAGGCAGGCAGGCAGGCAGGCAGGCAGGCAGGCAGGCAGGCAGGCAGGCAGGCAGGCAGGCAGGCAGGCAGGCAGGCAGGCAGGCAGGCAGGCAGGCAGGCAGGCAGGCAGGCAGGCAGGCAGGCAGGCAGGCAGGCAGGCAGGCAGGCAGGCAGGCAGGCAGGCAGGCAGGCAGGCAGGCAGGCAGGCAGGCAAGTAAATAAGTAAATAAATGCGACGGTTACAAAAGCAGGAGGCAGCTGGCTCTGGGTCAATCATTTCAAGTTGCAAAACGATCGAAAGATGACAAAGAAGAATTTGTAATGGACAAAACAAGAATGATGCTTAAGGTGAATTACACTTGATATTTTTTATTTGATAACTACTGTTATGCTCGGTCAGTTTGTTAAAGTGGTGAGCTATTCTGATTATGATCGCAAATGAAAAGAATCTGACGAAAATAATGCGATGCTTTAAATTTAAAGAACAGTAACAACAATCGAAGTATATTTGCAATGTTTAAATAGTTAAATTAAAATGAATAATCTCATTTAGTAGAAAACTACTTTTTAGTAGACAGTTACTCTTATTTATGGCTTATTATGTAGGCCAACATCTCCTTGAGAAGCTTGATCAACCAGTAGTGAGAGAATGGTGTATACCAAGGTACTCTTATGAGGCAACATTGAGTATAAAAGAAGAGATAGTAGATAAACCCATAGCAATCTCCTGTGATGAAATCACTGGTCGCAAAGGACGATGCCTTTTTTGCTGTATTGTTAGGTACTCTAGAAGGTAATTCAGTTCAGAAAGATTATTTAGGTTCTTGTTAATTTTATTTCTGTCAGCAGCAAATAGCACAACATCTTGCAAAGCCATCATAGACACTTTAAAAGAACTTGATATGTAAAATACGAAAAGATGATCAGGGCTCAGTGGCACAACACGAGCTGACTACTTACAAAAGCGAAGAGCAGCAAGAAGACCATGTTGTCTCCAGCAACACGGGCCACGCTGATCAGGGGCCAGTGGTACAACACGAGCTGACTGCTTACAAAAGGCAAGAGCAGGAAGAAGACCAAGTTGTCTCCAGCAACACGGTCCACGCTGATTAGGGGTCAGTGGTACAACACGAGCTGACTACTTACAAAAGCGAAGAGCAGCAAGAAGACCATGTTGTCTCCAGCAACACGGGCCACGCTGATCAGGGGCCAGTGGTACAACACGAGCTGACTGCTTACAAAAGGCAAGAGCAGGAAGAAGACCAAGTTGTCTCCAGCAACACGGGCCACGCTGATCAGGGGCCAGTGGTACAACACGAGCTGACTGCTTACAAAAGGCAAGAGCAGGAAGAAGACCAAGTTGTCTCCAGCAACACGGGCCACGCTGATCAGGAGCCAGTGGTACAACACGAGCTGACTGCTTACAAAAGGCAAGAGCAGGAAGAAGACCGAGTTGTCTCCAGCAACACTGTCCACGCTGATCAGGGGCCAGTGGTACAACACGAGCTGACTGCTTACAAAAGGCAAGAGCAGGAAGAAGACCAAGTTGTCTCCAGCAACACTGTCCACGCTGATCAGGGGCCAGTGGTACAACACGAGCTGACTGTTTACAAAAGGCAAGAGCAGGAAGAAGACCAAGTTGTCTCCAGCAACACGGGCCACGCTGATCAGGGGCCAGTGGTACAACACGAGCTGACTGCTTACAAAAGGCAAGAGCAGCAAGAAGACCGAGTTGTCTCCAGCAACACGGGCCACGCTGATCAAGGGTCAGTGGTACAACACGAGCTGACTACTTACAAAAGAGAGGAGCAGCAAGAAGACCATGTTGTCTCCAGCAACACAATCCACGCTGATCAGGAGCCAGTGGTATAACACGAGCTGACTACTTACAAAAGGGAAGAGCAGCAAGAAGACCAAGTTGTCTCCAGCAACACGGTCCACGCTGATTAGGGGTCAGTGGTACAACACGAGCTGACTACTTACAAAAGAGAGGAGCAGCAAGAAGATCAAGTTGTCTCCAGCAACACGGTCCACGCTGATCAGGGGTCAGTGGTACAACACGAGCTGGCTACTTACAAAAGGGAAGAGCAGCAAGAAGACCAAGTTGTCTCCAGCAACACGGTCCACGCTGATTAGGGGTCAGTGGTACAACACGAGCTGACTACTTACAAAAGAGAGGAGCAGCAAGAAGATCAAGTTGTCTCCAGCAACACGGTCCACTCTGATCAGGGGTCAGTGGTACAACACGAGCTGGCTACTTACAAACGGGAAGAGCAGCAAGAAGACCAAGTTGTCTCCAGCAACACGGTCCACGCTGATCAGGGGTCAGTGTTACAACACGAGCTGACTACTTACAAAAGGGAAGAGCAGCAAGAAGACCAAGTTGTCTCCAGCAACACGGTCCACGCTGATCAGGGGCCAGTGGTACAACACGAGCTGGCTGCTTACAAAAGAGAGGAGCAGCAAGAAGACCAAGTTGTCTCCAGCAACACGGTCCACGCTGATCAGGGGCCAGTGGTACAACACGAGCTAACTACTTACAAAAGAGAGGAGCAGCAAGAAGACCATGTTGTCTCCAGCAACACGGTCCACACCAATCAGGGGTCAGTGGTACAACACGAGCTGACTACTCGTTAATACAGAAAGGTGAGCCAATAAAGCAAGTTTATCCAAAGGATTACTCTAAACCAGGTATTAGCCGGTGTTTCCGCTCTGAATGGTGTAAGTGGTTTGCTTGATTGCAGCATGCTGTTCTCAATGATACTGCATTTTGTTATGCCCGCATGCAGTTTCAGATTATGACACAAAGGAGAGATCAGATTATGACACAAAGGAGAGAAGCTATACTGACAATTGTTTCAGAAACTGGAAAAATGCCTTACGTGCCAACCGTGCGTTTCCTAAACACCAAACGTCAGAAAGTCATATCCATGACATGTCAATGTGTGAGAAACGTGAAACTCGTATAGAAGCCAGTACTCGATGTCAACATTGGTTAATGAAATCACACTCGAGAAACAAGTTACTTGTTAAATCATAAATGGAAGTAATGCAGTTTTTGGTGATCAGTGAACTCTGCGTGGCAATTATAATATAGAGGAGGGAACCGAAATGAGTCTATTTTTAAATATTTTTGAATCACCTTAAAGAAGAACCTTTTGGAATGTTTAACGCACACACCTAAGAATGCAACATATACTTCTCCTGGCCGTTATAATTATAGACTACACTTAGTAGTTGTTAAAATAATATCTGAAATTCCCGAAGACACTTTTATTTTACCAATGTTCAATGTTGCACGATTGCTTTCGGTGAGGCAAAATTTCATCCTTATATGAAGGCAGATCCATAGTGCGTCTTCTAGAATAGCGTTGGAGTGGACACCTAGCAATTAGTAAAGTAATTCTGTCAAATTATGAAGTACTTAGAGTTCTAAATACCATAGGGAAAGAACACTTCAATGGAGAAGACATAGCCAAAAGCGTTGCTTTGAAGACTGTGATAATGTCATTTCAATTTCGCTTTCTGTTAGTTTTCAACAAGAAAATACATGGATTGTTGGAACCAGCTGATAATGCACTCGTCTCAGACTGCACCCTTAAGTGACGCAATTGTTATCATTAAGTGTGTGAAACAAGAAAACAGTGGGTTTCGAAAAGAAGAATAGTTTTCTTCTGTGCTGAAGGGAGCTGAAAATCTGCTAGGTACCAGAAACTTTGTTTTCAGTTCCCGTACAAAATAAAAGACCCAGGAAGACAACTGAAAACACTCATTATAGTCTGTTGCCATCGCATTCCACAAGCAGTTCCGACCCATAACAGCTGACCTTGGGCTTAGCGCATTTAGATGAACGCTTCAGTGAGAATGAAGAGATTTTACTGACTATTGAAAGAGAGAACAACTTGACATTGGAAATCTCCAACCTCTACAAAATTTAAGTGCAACTGTGCCAAACAAAGAAGAAGTGTCAGAGATGCAGCCTTATTTGTCCTCGAAACCTAATGAAAATAAAATAAACCTTTTATACAAAAAACCGCAATGTGTTCAAAAAGACATGCATTGTTTGCAACCGTACCAACGTTTGGGTTCAATACTGAAACTTGTGAATCTACATTTTCTACGTTAAATGTCATAAATCGACCACAGAGACTATCCATGACTCATCAGCGATTGACAAGTCTGACTTGTCTTGCCTTTGAAAAACAGCAAACACAAGCCTAGGAGCTTGAAGGAGTTTTAAATACATTTGGAAGCAAAGGATGCCGCAGACTGCAATTATTCTAAATCAACGTTGACTTGATACCTAGTTTTTGTTAATTGTTCCTTTAAGAGTGGACCTTTTCATTAAAACATTTATTTAACGCCCTTGAAACTTATGCTTCTTACAGCGTCCTGATCCAAGTTCTCTAATTTGTCAAGTTTTGGTCACAATAATGACTTGGTCTTTAAACATTTAAATTTTAATTTTACATATTAATATGCCTAATTAGTTTTATATAATTTCTTTATGCCTGACTTTTATTAAATCTGTGATGTTCATTAATCCGGGAAAATCCATTTTCAACTATTCAAGTAAAACTGGTAAATTTTCTTCTGTAGTACAGGTCACATTCAAATAATATGTGTTCTGAAGTACCTGGGCTTCCACAAGTACATAATCATAATCACTTTTACCAAGTTTCTTTAAGTAAAATGGAGTGTTGGTAATCTTTAATCTTATCGTAATATTATATGCAAATCTGGTCTGTTATGTTTTGCTTTTTAAACCATGAGGTTCTGCCATTAGTTCCTTTTCATTTGATGAATTGATCTATTCTGAATTCCAATTCTGTGTCATTTTATTTCTAACCACAGTGTATTTGCCATTCCTGAAAGTTTTAAAGCTCAATGTCCCATGGAAATAATAGACTGTATAATAATATGAAAATAAAGTTTGCGTATTTCTACATAACTCTAGAAATTAAAGAGATATGTTTTTATTTTTTCTAATAGTAAGTTGGGGAAGTAATGTATTCCACCCAAAAATTCGACGTAGGAATTTCACCGGAAATATTCGTTTGGAGGCCCTCTGAATCCAAAGAAAACAGTTTTAGAAGAAGGTCCGTGTGTGTTTGTGTCAGTGTGCGAACATCATATCCCAAAAAGAAACGTCGGTTACAAATAAAACTTCACATATAAGTTCAGCATCTTCCAACGATAACGAAGATTTTAAAGACTCCACTCCCTCCCCCACTCTAAACTATCCTTTACATGGAAACTTTAAAAATTGTTATTTATCTCAAAAATAAGTGCAATGATTTTTAATTTTCAGGGAATAGTCTCTGAAGTTCTCTTTATTCTGGATGACTTTTTGATAACTATCAAACCGTAAGAGATGGACAAAATCTTACTGTACGAAAAGTGTAGATTCGTTCAAACACAATGTATGTCGTATACATTTGTTCTTTGTGTAGTTAGCCGTTTCCGAGGCATTCGTTGTTATTGGTTTGAATTTTAAAATACTTATACATTTCTCATATGGGAAGTCGTCTTTTTTTTTTCGCTCTTGGATATGCAAAGAGAGCGGAATTTCAGCGCCCTCACATAACGATAGGCCTTAGAACATTAGATTATCGCTTAAAGCTTACAGTACTCCCACTGTAATCACAAGAAAATATGCACTAAGACAATTTCTGCAAATTTTTATGTCAAAGTGGAGTAAATAGAAGAATAAATATTTTTAAGAAAAAATAGTTGGTACAAGAGTGAGCAGAGAAAGTTGTGTGACAGCAACGTATCTGCTTTTTAAAGTTATTTTATCTCGCCCCTCTTATAAAACCTGGAACCCGCCTAAAGTCCAGTCCTGGCTACTGGCCGGTTAGATCTTGACGAATGACCTTCGGTGAAGATCCAGTCAGCTAGCCTACTCTTAATAAATAGGTCAGCAAATAGTTTGTTACGATAGCAAGCAGCTCTGCTTCCCTATGCTATGTTTGGAAGAAAACGCAGAATACAGCTGACTGTAAAGTTTGTGTGGTATGGGTTCATATCATTGCCAGTGTTTTAACGAGAGACTGAAAATGACAGCGATTCAGATGAAGAAAACTAAGGAGAAATGTTCGGTATAGAAGAAATACAAGCAAATTGACTGTAAATTGTTACAGATATTGTAATGCATGTGGCTCATATCACTGTAAGTGTTTACAATTTGCTTTGTAGTTACTATACTTCTAAAGCGCAGAAATATGAGAGCAACGTCACATCATCTGACTGTCGTTTCTGCTTCTGTGTGGCAGTGTTCCCGTAAAGGGAAGTAAGGACTCGCATCTAGCCTCTCTTTTAAAAATTTCATTCGTCAAAAGCTAACGCGCGATCTGTATTAGCCGGGCTCTAAAGCGACAACAGATGCTTAATCAAGAACATGGCAGTGGAGGAATTCCCCGCTCTTATCTTGTGGGCTCATGTTGTTAAGAGTAAGTAGGTTGTTTATATTTTCTTCCAAGTGAGGAATACTGAGGCCGCGCCGTAGCCAAGTGGTTAGACCACTCACTTCTCACCCAAGCGACCCAAGTTCGATCCCAGGCAACTGCATATGGTATTGGTGGTGGACGAAGCGGCGCTCGGACGGGGTTCCTCCGGGTTCTCTGGTTTCCCCCGGCACCTTATTCCACCGGTGCTCGATCTTCATTCCATGTATCATCAATATCATCGCCTGCGGTGCCGTATGTAGTAAAAGCAGGTATTAAACACTACAAAAAAGAATAATGCATAACTGACGTATCAGTTTTCGCAATAGTAAATAATAAATTGCGGAGAATGACTAGTTTAAAATAATTCTGCTGCTACTTTTATGTGAAAATTATGTTATAAATGTTTCTTTTATGCAATCGGTGCGTATTTTATGTGAATATCCGAAAATATTTACCTACTTACATTAAAAAATCAGAAAATATACATTTTATGTACAATAAAACTTAAAGTATTTGGTACAGTGTAAACATCCAGAACTTTAAACTCAGTTTGAAGTGCATGTCAGGGCACAAACAAAATATTTATTTACCTAAAATTCCGAGCCTTGGTGATAGCGAATGTTCAGTGACGAGAATAGGTAGATTAGACGGCACCATACCAGTACGTGTAGAGCACAGAACCTCAAAGAGTGTAGAGGCAGAGCGCTTGGATGTTCTGTGAGGCAGAGAGATCCTGAGCTTCGTGGAAACGTGACAAAGGAGAGTTCCCTCCTCTGCCAACTTTGAAAAGCAAAAAGCTACGAGAAAGGGAAGCAAGTAGTAATATATGTATACCTGTCAAAATGCAACCAACGGGTAGTAGATGAATTAGTGACTGAGATAAATCAAACAGCTGACGGTGCCCCAGCTGACTTTTATCTTGGTATGATAAAGAAGAAAATCTAAACGGCTGCTTTTGGAAGATAACACAAGTGCTACGTGAATGTCTGATAGTGAGTTTGAGTCTGCAACCGAGTATACTGGCCTAATGGATGCGCATGTAGCTCCTGTACGGACGGAGCCTGTCGCAGAAAGAGTGGGTAGAAGACGGAAACAGCGAAGCTCTCAAGAAAATCCTGTAGAACCTGTTGAGGATGTATCTGGACAGGTATTCACTTTTACAGGGGATATTTGCCACATAAATACCAAGATCTGTTATATTTGACATTACTAGCTTAACCTAAAAAGAAGCTAGCATTACCAGGTGTTTACGTGATTACAGTTTAGCATACTGGGAAAATACTAATACGTGAGAAATACTTACGTAGCGATTTTCAGGATCCATGCAATTCAGTTTATAAGTTAGTGCTCTTAAAGTATTACTTATTCAAACTTCTCTATTAATACAAATAAAAAGAAGGTTATAGTTAATTGGGACATTCTTTTGTATGTGCTGAACCAATTTGAGGTACCTTGGAAATGGCGAAAAATAGTGATTGGAGTAACAGAGAGTACCTTGTGAAGTGTTTAAGGAGTCGATGTTACCTCAGCAAAGTAATTTGGCCCACCCTCCTAATTTAGGAGTCCTTCTATTGGTAAATATTGTGTGAAGACAGCAGAAAACTACATGTGCAGGAGGCTGCGCATGCACAATGAGAATGCCAACCTTAGCGAAATCCTCTAGTTTCCTGGATCCTTGGGTTTTAGCTGTATAAAAAAGGGCCATACTATTGTTTGTGATGTTGCTTCCTGTCATTCTTGTAGGCCATATTAGAACCAAAAAAATTCTCACTCTTGCCGGTGAATACATATATTCTATATATTCTGTATTGAACAATCTTACATATAATTATGATAACTGTGCATGATCACAGGTGATTTGCATAGACCAGTAAATAACTTAAAACTCTTTGAACAACCTTCCAAGTTATCTCAAACTATTAGACAATCATAGTCAACATAAAATCTTTAAGAAAAATTTAAAGACTTTCATATATACTCACTCCCCATGTACTGTTCACAAATTCCTTATATCAACAGATAAATATTAAATATATGGCAGATTGTACATGATGGTAATTTATAGCATGTTGTGTAATTTACTCTTGCAATGGTGGTGGGGGCTTAAAGCTTAACAACAAAAAATTAAAAAGAAGAAACAAAAGAAGCTTTTTTTTTCTTTTCTCTTCTTTTTTACAAAGATAGGGGAAAATAATAGTATTATTGGTGGTGGGTATTCTATTAAATAAATAAACTGATGTTTCTACGCTCTGTCGTCATTTTGCAGGCCTGATACAACTGCTCTGCTCCTCTTATAAAAAATATTCCATGGCTGTGCTTTGCGGCTTAGGGTCCTCCATCTCATGGCTGTGCATAGTGGCTTAGTGCCAGTGTTTGTTACAGTCATATTGGCATCTGTGACATTAGAGCATGATTGTTTATTTGTTCGTTTGGTCCCACTGCGAGCAGAGCTAAGGGACGTTGAACACATCATACAGTTGGAACATACATCATGACTAGTAGAATACCCACCATAATTATTTCCCTCTATCTTTGTAAGAAGAAAAGAACAGAAAAGAAAAAGA
Organism: Tenodera sinensis; assembly: GCA_030765045.1. Classification (NCBI taxonomy): domain Eukaryota; kingdom Metazoa; phylum Arthropoda; class Insecta; order Mantodea; family Mantidae; genus Tenodera; species Tenodera sinensis. The sequence continues at coordinate 299,567,989 of CM060962.1, forward strand.
GTTGGGTCTTTTATTTTTTTTTTTATCAATTTTAAGCCATTGCTTGGTGGCTATAAATTACCATCATGTATAATCTGCCATATATTTAATATTAACTGTTGATGAAATATTAAAGAATTCCTCAACAGTATATGGCGAGTGAGTATATAAGAATGACTTTAGATTTTTCTTAAGGACTTTATGTTGGCTATGATTGCCTAATAGCTTGAGGTAACTTGTAAGGTTGTTATAGATTTTTGTTGCAGAGTAGTAACATCCTTTTTGAAACAGTTTTAAATTACTTATTAGTAGCAAATCACCTGCATGGCTCATACTGTGATCATGCACAGCAAGGTTTGTTGTGAAGTCATCACAGTTATCTGTAAGACAGTTCAATGGAGAATTTATTCACCAGCAAGAGTAAGAGTTTTTTGGGTTCTAAATAATGGCCTACAAGAATGGTGGGAAGTAACCCTACAAATGATATGTATGACCTTTTTTGTAATATAAACACTTCCCTGCTGTGTGCTGAATTGCCCCAGAAAATAATTCCATATCTTATCAGCGAGTGGAGGTAGGCAATATTTGCTGCTCTTAAGATGTTTTCATTAAGCAGATTCTGTAAACTTCTTAATGCAAAGCATGCACTGCCAAGTTTTAGTAACATTATTTTTATTTGATTTCTCCAGCTTAGCTCTTCATCTATTTGAAGCCCTACAAATTTGTAATCTGATACTTTACTTATATAATCTGTTTGCTTTTAGAACAAAGTAGTGTATTCCTCCGTGCTCCACACTGAGCTCCGCCTCTACTAAGCTACTGGTTAACATAATAGCTGCATGTGCACATGTAAACAACAATATTAATGTTAAATATGATTTGAAGCTTTCCTTGCGACCAACATCTTGAATAAATATTAATATTGCCACTGCCCAATTTACCTCGTTCAGTTAACCTGAATTTAACTGCTCTTTGTTGTTACATAAACCATTGCATTATTGAACATATGAGGGCCATTGTTATTGCAGTAATCACATGCATCACACTGTAAGGATCCTTAGATCTCAGCTAAGATGGCACTTAAGGTTTTTTCCATGTATTGTTTGGAATGCGCTCTGCTCTTACTGAATGTTAAGAGGCATGCTTTACCAGATCTCTATAGCCATGGTAGGATACTTCGCCGAAAACTTATTGAATATATTCAATATAATAACCTTTTCACTTTCCTAGCAGATGTTTAGCAAAAGCACTTCTACTGATCTTGCTTCCATTTTGCATGCCAAGATAGCCCTGAGGCAACAGGCATGCCCTACGATTGACGACTGGTATTCAAACTTGAGAACTGAATGTTCTGCGATTGGCGATAAGGTATATAGGGTATTCCTGCAGTATATTACATGATATTCTTTATTATAACAACAATTTAAGTGGTTTAATGAACACAAGCAAAGTAAGAAGCTAAATAGGCCTTGGAGCTATATTGTGGAAGAATATGGGAGGATTAAAATGCACCAGCCAATGAGGTTCATTTCCTTCATAGTATAATTCTTGTATCTGATTGTCAATTCAATGTTATGATATCAGTGCACCAGATTGAGGAATTGGGTCAGCACACTAAGGAATGCCCATTGATTGGTTAACAGTGAAGGGTACACTAATATTGAGTTACAAAAATTCTCTATTTTACATAAGTACCCACCTAGTTTTCTCTTTCTGTGTCCTGGTTTTGTTAAATGTGAGCAGGCTATTAAGTTAGTCTGATTTTTAAAAGAAGATACATGACGGGTGTGACATGTGCTTAAAATTAACATTTCATAGATTCCCACTTGGACTTCTTTCCTGACAACTGTAAGCCATAAGCATGCGGAATGCTTGTACCAGCAAATTTTGGAAGTGGAAATGAGATACCAGGGAAAGTAGTGTGTATCAATGTTAGCCAATTACTGCTGGACACGAATCAGGGAGCCACCAGCAGAAAACTACAAGTGCTAGGCCAGGCATGGGCACCAGAGGAGAGGTAGCGATTGAACTTACCTTGCTCATCCCACATTCTCTTGCCGAGTGATGAAGGTTGTATTGATACAACAAACGCAGTGGTGGCTTCATTCTACCTGTGCAGTACCAATAATTTTTACGCTGTTATTAAATATTTTGTTTATATTAAACATACTTTGCATACAATAACTATTATAGCCACCTACTGTGGTTAGGAAAATTACATAATCTTAAAGTTGATAACCTTCTTTTATCTTAAATAAAATCATGTAATATCCTTACGCTGCCTTATGATTAACATACAAATTGTTTCTCTTTCACAATAGATAAAGCACTAAAGTTCCATTGCTATTTAGCCTTAAAAATATTTTAGAACTACTTGATCAACATAAATTCTTTGGTTTTAAACTTAATATGGTGTTTAAATCTTGAAACACGGAGTACAATAGTTCATATTAAATAAACTAATCAGAAACTGAGCCCCTAAAAAGCAGAATCATATTGTCCCCTTTATATGTTTACAAATATGAGTATTCGGAAATTACCTTTTGAAATCATAAATAAATATCCGTAAGATCAACAAAGTTTGATATATGCTTCTGATCAAAGTGGGGTTTGATGTTTAATGCTTTATATTTGCAAATTGAAATCTGCATGTTAAACAGCAAACATTCCTGTTCTTGTGACTTACAACAAATTCTCTCTACAACTCTTCATGAAACAGCCATACTTGCCACTGAATGAGGTGTGTCGGAACCTGAACAGTAGTTAAGGGGAGGGATGGCAGGTGGAGTGAGACAAGATTGCAAGTGGCCCAGTAGAGCTGATTTTACCCATGCCTGCTCTAGGCAAAATGATTGCACCTTGAGTGACCTTCCTCCAAGGGAGGTAAATACATGCACAAGTTTATCTAGGCAATAACGTATAGTTTATATAGGCAATAATGTATAGTTATAACTTCAAAATGATAGCTAATCTTGCATTTTCACCAACATTTTCGTTATCAGCGCACCCAAAAACATTAAGATAGTTGTTTTCATGCCAGTTACAGAAAAAAAGTAAAATTTTGTTGGCTAGTGTAATTAAAATATTGAGTCAAATTGTTTAAACATGTGTATATCACTCAGTAGTTAAGACTTGTGGGATGACCTGCAGCTAAGGATGGTTGTAAATGCCACAGAAAATTTTCCTAATTTATTCATCTAACATGTGAGTGATGTACAAGTGTTTAAATAGTTGAACTCAACATTAATTTTAATTGTGATATTCATATCACTGTTTATAGTGCTTCTTTCTTTATTTCATAATTCAGGGATATTTTGAATTGAGCGAAAATAATTTTATTTCACGTTTTGACAAAAGTATTCCTATGTCTTTAATTGTATTTAAAATCAACAGTGAAATCATTTCCAATAAGGTGGTCTGCAGATGTTTTAAAGATGGGAGAGTAGTGGTAAACCAAGAGGATTTAAACATTCAATCCTCACAATTTCTTGGAGCCTTTATAAAGGTACGGTTAGGAAGTGAACAAAAGCAAGTGTGTGCCAAATTGATTCATATAATATGCATTTATCTTGAAAGCTAGTCTGGGTGGCTCAGTTGGTTAGATGCTGGCCTACTGATTCTAAGGTTGCAGGTTTAAATCCAGCCCAGACTGATGGTTTTTAAGTTGCTTAAAACGACAGCTCCATGTCAGTAGATTTACTGGTATGTAAAAGAACTCCTGTGGGACAAACTTCCGGTACACTGGTGATGTTGATGTGATCCTGGCAATTGACAGCATCGTTAAACAACATAATAATTTTTTGATTTTTAATTGAAAGCTAGAGCTTGTATTGTGGGAACAGAGCAAATCTGATTACTCTGATAACGATTTGATTTCCAATAGGTAAATCAATTTTGGTATTTGGTTGGCAGCACTAGTTCATTCATGTTTACAGAGCGGGCTGGCTCAGCAGTAATGTTTGTGGCCTGGGTTCGCAGGTTCGATTCCCATGGCTGATCTTCCTGAACTTGGGATTTTTTCTGTGGATTTCTTGGGTCACTCAGGCAAATGTTGGAAAGGATATTTACCTTATATCCCCTGAATCACTACCTTTCATTTCATTCTCTCTCTATCTGGACTTTCCAGGTTGTAAGAGTCAGCAATGTCACCAGTAGAATGTGTTCAACTGAGGGAAGGCGCTGCAGTCGGCTGGCCGCCTACCAGGGGGACTGATTGATCAGTTGGACCTGGATGGTGGCACACTCTCTGTGGTGACCTGGAACTCTGTTGGGTTGAAGAACTGTCTGCATTTGCTAGGGACCGACCATAGTAGTTCTGCCTATAATATGTTCTGGCCGCCTGTATGGTACTTTTATATCATCCTTCCTTCCAGGGTCTGACGCACAATAAGCCATTGGTTGAAGTGCCGGAATCCCTTCCTTGACAGACAAGACAAGCATTAATTTTTTGGCTGCCACTGGCAGTGTTTAAAGGCACAATTACAGGAAACGCTACCCATAGTTTTGTTAAGATAAATAATGCTTAGAGTTGTTTCTTCCCTGATGCAGTCTATATGATGTATTTATTAGCCAAACTGTATTATATCCTAGAAATCAAGGCTGAATTCATGATTGGATCACAGATAATATGGAATATATGTATGTGTTTTGTTGAGAATCTGTAATTTTCTTAAAAGAAGCTTTACATTTATATTCTGAATTTATCAATATACATTCATAATAGGGATAATGGGTATTAAATTACATGTTCACAATAGTTTCTACATAATTTAGGTCTTATAGCTTGTTTTGGTGTCATCTTTTCTTGCGCATTGCAGATGTGTTTTTGTTAAACACCTGGTTCAGCTTTATTATATATTCTACTCATCATTTTTACTTTCTTTCCTATGTACAGAAAGTATTCTGCTCAAAATTTTGATTTTGAAATTTCACTGGAAATACAGGTTTCAAGGTCCCTGAACCCTAAATAAATTTTTAGGTCTGTGTGCATGAAAGCGAGGGAGAGAGTGAGCACAGAATATCTAAAACAAAAAGTCTTAAAATACTAACATTATTTAAATTCAGTATTGGCCTAAAATGTGACATAAAGATTTTTAAAAAAGCCTGCCACCCCAATCTACGCTTTACATGGAACATTGTTTTATTTAATTTTTTTTTCTCAGAAATAGCTGTTACAATTTTTATTTAAATCTATACTAATATTATAAAGTGAGAAAATTTGTGTTTGCATGTGGTAATCTCAGAAACCTCTTAACCAATTTTGACATTTCTTTCACCATTGGAAAGCCCAATTCATTCTGATGGACATGGCGCTATGAAACATACTAATTTCATTTCATATATTACTAAAAGATTAAACAGGATTTACAAAGCCCTTGTACTTGAATATGAAAACACCAGAGTTATAAGAGAATATGCTTGTAGTTGAGAATGTCTTGGAGTAGAAAATGGTTATTACTTCACAGGATATAATTCCTGCAATTCACAGAGTATAAAAACAAGTTGGTTATATTTTATTACCAGGAATATACATAGATTATCAAGATGTAACACTTCAGCAAACACGGCCCGGGTTCGATCCCAGGGACCCGCATGTGGTATTCGTGGTGGACGAAGCGGCGTCAGGGCGGGTTTTCTCCGGGTACTCCGGTTTCCCCCGCCATCTCATTCCACCGGTGCTCCATCTTCATGTATCACCAGTGTCACCGCCTGCGGTGCCGTAGTAGTAAAAGCGGGCGTTAAACACTACAACAATTCAGCAAACAGAAGGAAGTGTTTAAAAAGTGACAGTCCTGTTTTATATTTATTTCTTTAATTGTCATTTATCAAATACTGCAGTTGTGTACGGAAAGAAACGGTCAAAACCTCTGAAGAACCATCATTCTAATTCTGTAGATGTGTGCGATGAAGTTACAGGATGCCAAAAACTTCTAATAACCCTCATGAAAGAAAGTTTTGCTTTATTTCCTTTGAATTTATGTTGTTTGTTAGCTGGGCATACTAAAAAATTGTATATAGGCGAAACAGCAGCTCCCAAAAGTTTAACATGACCAAGGTTACACTAAATCAAAGTACTAACAAATTTACAATGGGATTTGCTAGTACCAAACTAGTCCGTAAAATACACTTTGCAAATCATGTTTTGAAACAACACTTACTAGGTTAAATATATTGCATTGCATTTACTAATACAAATTGTGTTGTAAAACCAACAATGGAGAAGTGTGAAGCAGCTATTTTAGGCTCTAAAATAATACCTTATACTTACATATACATGTGAGACACAACAGCATCTACACAACCATTTAAACCAAACTGCTCATCTGCTTGCAAGAATCATACTTCTTCTTTATCTGATTACCCTTCCCTTATGTAGGACTTACAAGTCAGTGCCTAGGGTTAGACGCCTGTTGGGGAGCAGAGGAATCTATGGACCAGAGTGAAGCCCTGGAAGCGGGTGGTCAGCCAAGCACCAGGTTTGAGAGTGAGGAAGAGGATGATATGAAATGCAGGTGAAATCGATGAATGGGAAGGTGATAATGGAGCAGTTTGTGGAATGAGTGGTGGGGGAAACTGCAGAACCCAGAGAAAACTCGCAAAGATGCTGCTTCGTTCACAACAAAAACCACATGCAGGTCCCTGGGATCAAACCTGGGTCACCTAGTTGGTAGGCAAAGAGTCTAACCGGTGGCCACAGTGCCACCTAAGAATCATACCTGAATCATAAAATCTTGAATTGAAGAAGCACTCCGCTGAGGCAGCTAATTGTTTGCATGCACAAGGCACAGGCTTACTCACAAATGAGATGCGGAATAAATACAGAAGATACGAATACATATTTATGAAGCACTTTTAGCCCACTTAACCATTCAAATGTCATACACTGTTTATTGGGTATCCATTCTCAGCCTGTATAGGGTTTAAATGACCATTGCTAAAGCGGTTATTGTGCTACTCTAACGGTTAACATTCGACGGATCAAATGTGGGTGAAACGATGAAGATATTCAGTGTCACGAAAAGCAACATTGCCATGTTTTCTCCAAGTAGACATTTGCACTCCATGCATGGACATTTATTTCTTAGAAGACCAATGTCGCGAGAAAACTAACAGAGTAAGACAGAAAATGGAAGATGTTGCAATGGCGTGTTTCACTCCACATGGAGTGAACAACTGTCTGTCATTTGTGATTTCTTTGATTTCATTGACTGAAGTTATTCGCTCTTTGGAGCAATGTGAAACTTCAGCAACTTCTGAGAATGAGCAGTGCATGTGGCGTGTGTTACCTGAGAGACTTCTGATGATCAAAGGTAAAGCGCATGTTAACCATTAGAGCAGCACAATAATAAGATAGTTGCATGACTAATAAAACGTTCATCTTGAATTTTTCCTGAATTACAAATCGAAATCCTCTTCATTCTGAATGAATTTTCTATAATTTTGTGAAACTAGTAACTATAAAAGATAAATGCTTACTATACCATAGTAGTTTATGTGAAATAATTTATTCTGTAACATCTGCCATTTTTAAAATATTCATTGTTGCACCTTTAAGTTTTCCCAGGTTGAACTGTCATGTGTCATACATAAGGCATCTTAAATGATCCTTCTTTTTTCCTGCATGAATTCATTAGTAAAAAGAGTTAAATAAAATATGCAAAGAGTTGGTTTTGTTTTCCATCTTGTATATGCCGCAAAGTCCATGCTGCTTAATTTGAGATAACTTCTGTAGCTGTTGCAAAATTTGAGTATGGGTGGCTCAATACTAAATTCAATGATAGGCTTACCATGCCGTGCTGTGTTGCCGGTGATATATCATTTGAACCCACATATTTATTTGTACAAAAGGAAAAAGAACAGTAATAGTCTGCCATCAGCTGCCATTAAATTTTGTGGCTACCATAGTAAAAATGCATTGCGAGTAATCTGGTGTGAATATAGGAATCATGACTTATATGAATACTAGCTGGCTTACCTGGTGTTGTATTGTTAGCTTTTTAATCTCAAATGACTAATTTAATTGACCTCCTGTTCTTCATACAATTAGTGTGCAATGATAAGATTTTTCCAGTGAATCCTCCCATTTAACCTGTATAATTGTAATTTCATGCTGCTCTGGCTATAATAATGGATGAAAAATTCCTTGTCATTCATGCAAAAGAATATGAAATCTTCTCAGTTGTGAATATAAACTGTAGGTTCACTTATTTCTAATGTCAGCAATTTTCTCTCTTTATACAGTTATTTAGCATGTCCTGCCAGCAAACTTGATTGCAACATAAGTAAAAAGAGAACAAAGCAAAACTTTCTTACATTAGGGTTATCAGAAATTTTTGGCATCCAGAAACTTCGGGGCATACATCTGTAGAATTAGAATAAGTTATTCAGAGGTTTGAACACTATTTCATTACATACACGTCTACAGTGTTTGATAAATGAAAATTAAAGAAGTATGCATAAGATACATTTTGTACCATTATAAACAGAATCAATTCACTTTGTTAAGCTCTGTCTTGTTTGCTTAAGAGTTACATTCATTTTTCCACTTCCCATACCTTGACATGGAGGCCATTCCTTTTTTATGAAATGAGAAGCACTGTTCCATTCACATATGAAACAGGTGTTTAGTGTAGCCTAGTTGGAGTCCAGGGAATATTGCAATTGCTTTGAAGTCTGCACATATTTTCCATTTATGTGTATTATAATGAATTGAATCAAGGAGTTTCAGGCTGCACTGTGATTCCTTCATATGCTCAGAGTAATGAATAGGAATTGACGGCAACTGATCGCCATTGTGGAGTAATATCACTTTGAGACTTAATTTTGAAGCATCTGTAAACAACTGCCACTGATCAGCAATGTGAGTAATGTTCAAAGAACTCAATAAGCCACTAACATCACTGCAAAATACTAAATCACCTTCCTCAGAAAAATATTTCTCAAGATGTTTCTGGCAGTCACAAAAAATGTCACCTTCACATTTTTGGCAAAGTAGTTCCATTGTTGCAGTTTGAAGGCTAATAGCTCTGCCTTGGCTTTAGAAAGTTCCAGGTCTCTGGCTAAATCATTTAATTCACTCCAGCTGATTTTGTGATGTTCAGATTTAACATCAGGAGCAAAGTCAGGATCTGTGGATCTGGATGGTTGTGGATCACAAAGCACATCTTCTGAGTCTATGGAATATGATATAGGGGATCTTGCAACAGGGAGCTCATCACTATGGGGTGCAGGACAAGTAGCAGAATATATACTGGGATATACAGTAGTCGTCTTTTTATAATTTGTCATACTTCGGACTGGTGGTACCATAAAAAAATAAGTCTGGTTTGTTGGCTCCAGCCAAATAACTGGTATGGCAAAGGACATCGAAGGTCTCCTATAATCCAACCAATCCAGAAGATTTGTGTAGCAAGTCTTACAACAAATTTGTGGAGCTCAACTCTTATCTTGGCCTCCTAATTTGCAGAATTCACCAAAATAAAGATTGTAAGCTGTTTTTATTACAGGAGTAATACTTCTTCACTGCACAGCAGACACCACTTTGCTGCAAATGTAACAGAAACTGTTAGGATCATTTATGCACTTATGTGGCATTATTAACAAGTGAAAAGGTTGTTAAATGAATTTTGCAGTGCTTCACAAACTTTGTTTTAGTGTTTTAGGACAAACTTCTTACTTGAGTTTTAATACTGTTAGTTAATCACATTTGCACTCCGAAACACTTCTCAGGCACTGAACAGATTGACTGTAAATGGATTCTTTTGTCTGTTTGTAAACAGACATATCTGTTAGTCCCTTCCTCACTATAACAAACCTAAGATAAGACCATCTCATCCTTTTAAGTTGTTTGTTCATCTCCTATATCCCTTTACATTCTTATCTACAGTTGGTGAGAAATAACCTGGCACTTGACAGCTAGCTGATTCACTTATCTGCGAACGAGGTTAGACCTATCTTGTCCAATCATGTCACAAACACATTGTGCAACGATTAGTTCGCTGGGCGAGATAGTGCTAGCCTCATTCGCAGGTAAGTGAATCAGCTAGCTGTCAAGTGCCAGGTTAACTCTCGTCGACTTTAGTTACAACTTCCTGCCATCAGTAATGTGCCATACTTCAAAAATAAAACTGGCAACTTTCAGTAACATTTTTGTCATAAGGGATGCTCAATTAATTAAAAATTGTATACACCACTCATGTTGCACTACTCCCTGTTGACCAGTGTAACCCATGTCTGTCATAGAGAATAGAGCTTCTGAATGGTTGAAGAATTATTAAAATCGGTCAGTGGTTTTAGAAATTATGCTACATGTGCACACATACAGACATACAAAATTGTCTCCCTTTATAATATTAGAATGGATAATACGTAAGATATGTGAAATTTTAATGGCTAGATCAAGTTATGTAAGTGTGACACATGAAATTCTTTCTGTCTCTGTCCCTCTCTATCAAATGTGAGGCAGAAATGCTACCCCCACACCATAAAGGTAGGCTCCTGTACTTTATTTAACTTTATTAGGTGCAACTTTAATCTGTTGTTATGCCTTACATCATGGCTATGAATAGTTTAGCAGTTAAAATTATTTATACCAATTACATTACTCAACAAACTGAACCTTTTTTGTGCATGTATCTGGTTTCTAAATCAGTGAATGTGCCTAACTTGGAGGTGGTGTATCAAGTGGCGTAATTAGTGTTCTTCTAGCACGTCACATTTTATAGAGTACTACAAATACAGTAGTAAAAAAGTTCTGTCACACAATTGCCATTTAAAATGCAGACAAACATGAAATTCCAATTTTATATATGTGTGAGAATGTGTCTTAGCAGAAGTACAAAAATATAATTTCACAATAAAGTCATTCAGTATGTTTGGTAAGCTGAGTTGAAGCTTTTGTTTTGTATGGTGCTTCATCAGTCTTCCACCCAATAATCCCCATCATTGATGGGTTCCAGCATCCCTGATAACGATGTTCCATGGTAGGGATGTTCTGGTGAAAGTGTTCACTCTGCTTGTCACTAACTGCACCTAAATTTTCTGGGAAAAATCAAGGTGCAAATGTAAAAAGTGAATTTTCAGTGACATTCTGCAACTAACCTGACCACTCACAATGGGAATATAGTTATTGTCCCTTCTGTTGCCCAAGAAGCTATGCACAATCGTATTGGAAGCCCAGGCAACAACTCTAGATCTGTAAACATTTAATCAAACATTGGACTGACCTTCCATCAATTTGTTTGTGGTTCACACAGCCATGACTGTTGCCAGTTGCCATGTTGGTGCTCTAATTTACTGTTGCTATGAAATGTAAAAATGTCACTACCTCTTAATCAACAAGTCACAGTTGGGCACACACTGAAGTAACAATATTTTTTGTCACCTGGATTGGAATATGCACTAACTGCACACCGACAGGTTAGCTGGATGACCTTGGTCAGCTAATGCTGGTGCCCATTTAGAGAACAGAAATTATCATGACATCTAGTAGCAATTTCTGGAATGTCTCTCCTCTAATTATAGACACGGTAAATAACATAGCCATGATACATTTCATCTTAAAGAGGAAACTTTATATCAAAATGGATAAAAATTAAGAACACCCAAAAATTTAAAGTTACTTAAAATCCTGATGTGATGCAGCAATTCTAAATACATGTTTGGATATGTATCACATACCAGATACAAAGTGGCTATTAACTAGTGTTATATTTAAGTGCTTTAAACTGATTCTAGCAAGAGTTGCTCCATGAAATATTTTTTATTGATCTAGGTGCTTTCTTGCATTTGAAGACATCTTTCACTTGAATGCAATTTCCTTATAGTAGAACCCCATGGAGTAGATATGTGTGGAAGAAGGTAAACTATGCATTTGTCAGAAATTTTTCACTCATTAATAATTTTAATATTTAGTAAATGCATAACAATAGCCAATTTCAAGTATAGCTACTAGGTGTATGCTTTCCAGTAAAAGCAGAAATCTAGATGGACACTTTATATTTTCACTGATTATTTATTATTTATTATTAAATCTGACCTTATATAAAGGTTTGCCATGTGACACAGAATAGCTTTCATGTGTTTGAAATGAATACATAAAAAGGTTAATAAAAAAAACAACAACAAAAAACAAAGTTTTTGTTAGTATATGGCACAGTTAAATGATTATTTTATATTTTAGTACTTTCAAATTTAAATGTTATGGTTTCCATGCAAATGATTTCGGCATATTGCCACAGAGTATTTTATTGTGGTTAGGACAATGTCGTCCTGTAGCTGTTTAGGGAGCTTATATTGTTGTCTCCATTGCACAAATGATTTTGGTACATTGCCATCTAAAAATTATGATATTAAACTAAATAAGAATATCTAATATTTTAATTCACATGACATTCTTCATGCAATACAATTAGTTTTTATATATCTTCTACAAACTCTTAGGGAATTATTTTTCTGCTAACTTCATATTAATCCTTTGTAAAAATAGCTGCATTAGATTTTTCGTTGTGGGTAAAAGCGGTTAGTGTAAACTAAAACAGTTGTCAGATGTTTAAAAGGGAAATGGCTATATGCTGGCTGTGAAATTTCATCTTTCTATTTTTTAGAGTTATACTGATGACAACTCACTCTTGTTCAAACATTTATTCTTTTATCTACATCATGTTAATCAAGATAGACATCTGTAGAAGTTGCTTTATTACATATTTCCTTTTAGATGTAATGGGAATAGGGAATACAGTAGGCTTTAAGTAATAGGAAAATCTCCTAAGAGTTGATTGCTGTGTTATAGCTTTAAAATTTTGTTCTCTTTGCATCAGTAGAAGAGAACAAAAATAAAAGAAAGAAAAAAGAAACAACTTCCAATTGGAAAAAGTATAAGTATTGGAAAATTCAAATCAATGAACAGGAATATCTCAGAAATAGTTAACTCCACAAGAAAAATTGACAAAAGTTGTATGTTTTAACGGGATCTATGAGGGCAACACATTTTTAGAAGGTAAAATAAGGATTGGTTTTAAAAACATTTAAATGATTTTATTGTTTTTCAAAATTAATCCTTTTTGCATTTGATGAAACCAATCCTTAAAGCAATGCTTATGCCACTGTTTCTAAGGTGCTTATGAACCCAGGTTTTTATAATGTTCCGCTGCTTCACCTGATGATGATGTAAAAGTGAGTTCACCATTTTATCTGTAATTTTTGGAAACAAAAGGAAATCGCCATATGCTAAGGTAGGACTGCATGGTGGAGGGTCCATGGTGTGGAGCTTTAGGACATCCAGATATTCAGTTGTTAGTTTTGCTGTGTGCAACAGCCTGTCATGATGTAAAAATATTTTTCCTTTTGGGCATTTTTCATGAACTTTTTCGAAAATTTGCAATAAACAGATATTGTGTACCAATCGACAGTAATGGTACATCTGTCTTCTAATCCCATAATAGCAATTTATTGCCCATATTAGAAGAGAAAACTAGCAACCATCTAATTCATTAGGATTTTTATAGACTTAGATTCTGTTCAAAAGATCCGTTGAGGGTCATAACAATAAATCCAAGGTTCATCGCCAGTAACGCTATTCCAAACAAAATTTGAAGTGCTGCCTTGAAATTTTTCAATAGATTTTGCACATCAGTCAATGTTAGTGTATTTTTTGGGAGTCACTTTATCAACAACAAAGTTTTCTCGTGTCTAACTGTTGATGTAAAATGTTTAAGATTTGATTCATACAGTGTCTAATGTCCCCCTAATAAATTCAAAAGATGTTTGTCAAAGTTCTTCGGGCATTGCTTGAACAGTGGCAATATTTTCATCAGTAACAGCTGTTCTTGGGCGTCCTTCACAAAGCTCACCACTAAGAAAAAAACCAATCTCTCTTGAATTCCTTGTACCAATTATAAACTGTTACCTTGGATGGGGCTTCTTTGCCAAATGCATTTCTAAGCCAGTTTTCACATGTTTGGGCATTAATGGCGATTTAAAATTGTAAAAAATCATAGTCTGGAAATGTTCTCTAGTCAAATTCATTTTCGGCTGAACACAAAATCCTTAAATGATAAGTAACAAACATTAGAGCAAATTTAACAAATTACACAGCAATCATCTTGCAAAACATTAGAAAGCAGCTGCCAAATATAAACAAATTTCATTTGCTTTTACAAACTTGGCATTCTAAGCTTTTGCATATATTTTTTTATAGTAAGCCATTTTGTTTATCTCTTATAGTACAGCAGTTGTTCATAAGTCTTTCAGAATGGAGAGAACTTAAGAGACTATTCTCAGAAAATTGAAGGTATAGCTACATCTCATTTGTGAAAAAATAAAATATTTGAAACATATTTCACATCAAATGCGATTTTTTAAAATCCATGAAAGATACTGAAGTTAAATAGTAATTCTAGTGTTGGACCGAGTTCTTGTTTTTGAGTTGTGCTGTTCACAAACAGACACGTACATGTACACATATGCACACAAACACATACAAGAAGTGATTTTTTTTTAAATTCAGCAAGTTTCAAAACATATATTTCTGGTGAAATTTCAGTATCAAATTGATGGGTGGAACACAGTACTTCCTTTACTTACTGTATCATACTCATGTAGTAAAATTGAAAGCTGTTCTTTTTTTTAGGTCCTCAAAACTTGCATTTTTAGTGAAATCTCGAGATCTTACTATGTACATAGTAGAGAAAGTAATAAAGGCTGCAGATTTTTAACTTGAACAATGTATTTTGATGCCAGGAGAATGGTGTGGCGAACCATACACCTTCCAGAGAAGGCCCTTCTGGGGAAGATCCCACCGCAGGACCATCTGAATGGCCAATGGAGGAGGAAGAGGAACTGAAATACGGAGCTAAACATGTCATTAAGTTGTTTGTTCCAGTCTCTCTCTGCATGTTGGTTGTGGTTGCCACCATCAGCTCTGTCAACTTCTACACCACCAAAGATGTATATTTGTGAGTAAAATAAATAAATAAAATCTGAAAACTTCCATCCCGGTACCTAATTCCTTACACCGGGACGTAGCTTCCAAATTCCATACGTTTATTAATAAACTATAAAAAATACAAATGTACAAAACAATTTTTTAGATAAAAAAATTAAAATAAAATATATATATAAATGAAATATAGCAAAAAATGAAAAAAAAAAGAAGTAATAAAATAAACTACCAATTCAAATACAGAATAAATATGCAAATAATACTGGTATCCAGTTAATCCTCTACTAAAATAAAAAAAAAAAAAGAAATTAAAATTTACAAACTTACAATTCTATAATACAAAATACCGGTAACCGATATTACAAATACTGGCATCCAGTATTTAAAAAAGCACTATTTTTACAACTAATTAAATCGATTAAAATATGCAAATACAAAAATTACACACAATACTCCATAAAATTTCAAATTATTCTAAAACATTTCTCTAAATTCATAAAATTAACCAACCACTAATTTCAACTCACTAACAATTTTCAAAACTAAGTATACTGTTCTTTCAAATTCTTAAAAACCGTAAGCTAAAAATTTAAATTATACAAAATTTAAATTTTAAACTTTTAAAATTTTAAAAACCAAAATTTTAAAACTATAAATATATAACAAAAATGTTTAAATATTAACTGAAATATAAAGATTATTAGTACACAATTAATAACAGCTAAATAATATCAAAAAATATCAACATTATTAACTTTTAAACTTAATAATTTAAAAATATTCAATAATATAAAATATTTTAAATTAAAAAATAAACTTTTAAAATTTTAATATTTCAAATGTTTAAAATTACCACAAAAACTCAATTAACATAATTTAAATTCAATACCTAAATTACAACACAAAATTGATTTATATTTATATAATATATAAATAATATAATATGTATATAATATATTTGTGAGTATTAACAATATGTCCTCTGTTGTTGCTAAAGCCACAATTCTTAGTCACCTTACCATGTGCATGGGGCTGTTTCGTTCAGTGTTGATGGCTGGCCTCTCGGTCTGGGCGAACACACTCACGGCATAACTGACACTCCTGAACACGATGAGGCACTAACAATTTTGGCTTTAGTTATTACAAAGAAAATTAGTCGTAGATAATGACCAACTCAGGTCATTGCATGCTGTTATACCTGAGCTAACATTGCAATCTCTCATGTGAACAATTACCTGGAGATGGAACAGGAAGGTGAATATGCCATACACAGTTGGTACAATCAATAGGGAACAGGAATTAGCTGCCCTAACCTCAGTTTGTAAGTTTATAATTTCCCACAATAAATTGGGAATGGGAACCAGAAAAAGAGCACAAAGATTAAGATCTGAGTAGGCTTTTAATGATTCATTATGAGCCAAAGATGGAAATGGGAAAGCTTGTTGATACATTCAACAATAGTACCGTGGTAGATCAATTTTGTGGATTTAGACATTGTCAAACATTTTTGCATGTGTGTGCGTGCATGTGTGTGTCCATAGAACAAGAACCATAGCAGACATAGCGCAAAGAATTGTATCAGAGAAAAGAGTATCTCTCAAAGTTTTAATACATTCCTACAGGTGTTCCTTATGCCCACCGTTGGTGACGCAGCAGACATCAATCCTGTTGTCCAACTCGCCCCATACACATCCCAAAATCTCACAGTTGATACCAGCAACTGCATGTTGATCCTCTGTTAGTTCTTCTAAATTGCTTGGCAAAGGGGAGATGAATACATGATCTTTAACATAACCCCATAAGAAAAAATTGCTTGGAGTTAGATCAGGTGATCTTGGAGGCCAAGGAAGAAAAGGAAAATTGACTTGAGAACCACATCCGATCCAACACTGTGAAAGTGTAGCATTGAGGTACTGACGTATGTTATGATGAAAATGAGGCGGAGCCTTGTCTTGCTGATAAATAAAGTCCTGGCTGTCTTCCTGTAATTCTGGCATTAGCCATTGTTTAAACATATCCAGGCATACTGGACCAGTAACAATCTGTGCCATAAAAAATGGGCCATAAACTTTTGCACATGAAACAGCACAAAACATTTGAGTTTAGGGGAATCACTGGCATGTTCCTTCATAACATGAAGATTTTCAGTCCTCCAAATTCTAACCTTGTGATGGTTCAATGTACTTGAGAAATGGGATGTTGCCTCGTCATTGGAAATCAGTTTTTCAGTGAAACTGTCTTCTTGTAGCCTCTTTTGAAAATCCCTGGAGAGCTCACGACAAAGGTTGTTATCCTGGGGACTCCATGTCTACTGTAGCTGTATCCAATATGGCTCAAGTTTAAGTTGTTTACACACGATTCTCCAGACAGCTTTCTGCAGAATCTGTAGTTTCCTACTTACGTGATGTGTAGACCATAAAAATGTTTCTCACACGTTCAACGTCTACTTCCAACACACTTGGATGACCTGCTTGTTTACCAGCACAAATGTTGTCAGCCCGCTCGAAGTTGTTGTACCACGATGTACTTGTTTTGTCTGTAGGTAGCACTAAATTAAACATTTTGTGAAACCAGGTTGTACCATCACAATTGGCTCACATGTAGCACACTGTAAAACACAAAACGCTTTCTGTTCTCTGGCGAATGCCATTTTGTAATCAGTTGTTATGACTGACAAAATTTGCAACTTCACTATATCCATACAAAATTTTGAGAAATATTTGTTGCTCTAACACAAATCTTTCCCCCATGTCTTCTATGGTTACTGATCTGCAGACTCATGAACCCCCGGAGGGTCTTTTGACTCATCCTATATATATTTGAATTTGAATGCAGGTTAGTTGACTTGGAAATTGAATGCATTAAACAGTTTTAAAAAGTGATGGAGTAGCCATTTGTGTTTCTCAAACTAAATACCATTGATAATAGAAGCTTATGGAACTGGCAGAAGTATTCTGTTTTGTTTTTCCAAGCATGCTACCAGAGAGGGCTCTAGTGGCTGTTATGTGTTGCAGTCTCCTTGAACGCCTTCTACAATTAATACAACTAAACACACAGTATGCTGTGATGGGGAATGCAGACAGGAAACCTTGAACTTGGCCAATGCTTTCGTTAGTGTTCCTGGGTTATGGAAAGCTTCCCTTTGATTGAACTTGCCCACATTTAAAAATGAGTGTTTTAACCATTTTCCCATTGTGGTTCTTGTTCATTCTTTACTTTACGTTCTGCAGAAATTCAAGTACAACACAAGGCAAGCTTAAATGAGTGCTGTCAGAACCTGCCAAAGTTGCCCAAGAACAGCAGTGCAGGTAACCTTGATAGTTGCAGTGCCATTCACTGCCAATCTCTGCACCAATGCTCCAGACATACGTCTTGCATATGGTATTCACCATATGTGTTATTGTTACAAGCAAACTACTTTTACTGTTGCAGCCTTCCGACTATTGACAAATCATGACTGCTTGGCAAGTCATCTCTACAGAATAGGTATCTCAGCCTCACCAATATGTGTCCTGTGTAACGATCCAGCAGAAATGAATGAAGAACACTTGAAGACCTGTGAAGCATTAAGATCAGAAGAAACTACAGTTCAAAAGTATTGGAAAGCACGAATGCTAATGGCTTCATTGCCAGATGCAAGGCACTAGAAAACAACAACAACAACTTTACTGTTTATTGTAAAAATGAATATCTATTTGATCTCTGCCATTTAGTACATAAACTTCATAAGTGCAAGTTGTGTTTCACTACCATGGTTAGATTTGTTAATATTGTTGATCTTGTACCATTGTGTCATGCAGTTTTTATGTGACAAAAGTTTATTTGGAAAGTGCATGTTTTATAAGGAGTGTGATGAAGTCCCATTATGAAACAGGATTATAAGCTATTTCCATGTATGTGAGGGGATGAACAGCTTTCGGAGTACAAAGGATACTTGGTTTAAGAACTTGAGGTAACCACCTGCCCAAGTACACCTAGTTATATTCAACTATGCTTATACACTTTCATATGAGCAAATTGTTATCCATTTTTCTCTTTGAGAACACAAGCATAAGCCACAAAACAATAGCTGATTGTTCAGCTATTGTTGAGAGGTGTGTACATCCCCAATGGACAACAATTACATCAACAGGGGCAAAATAGGTGGTGCCGGCCATGTCATTCAGATTGACAAATGCAATCTTGGAAGGAAGAAATATCATTGTGGCCCATCGTGGAAGGAAACTGGATCCTTGGGATGATTGATGTGGCCACCAATGAAGAAAATATTTGTATCATCAAATTGATATATGTCAGGTTTTTTTATAATTTGGAAAGTTATCCTTTTTAGAAAACTTAGCAAACTCCTTTGCAGTTAAATCCACCTCGGCAGTCAGTGTAGGTGTGCTGGTGAACTCCACATGCTCTTCAAACAAAAGAAGGTGGCACCATTTCTGTGATTGATGCAGTGTACTGTCATTAAATGACATTTTGTCCTTCTGGGGTTACTGATCTGCAGGCTCTGTCATTAAATGACAGTACGCTGCATTAATCACAGCAAGGGGCTCTAGATACTTGCTACCTCCTAACCAAAAATATGCAATACTATATAGAAATTATAGACTGTGAAATATTGTTCCAGTTTGTCAACGAAAATTGTATGGAAAAAGATGAATATAAAACCAAGAAAAAAGCATAATGGAAGTAGTAAATGATTAGTAAAAGCAAAAACTAAATCTGTATACCCTAGTGTATCCAGTTGGTTGCTAGCAACACATTTTCCACCTTAAATTGAGTCTTCTTATGAAGGATGGATACATTGCACAGTATTTTGTAACAAATTACATGTGTGTGTACTGTAGGGGCGATCACACATTGAGGTGACACGTTTATAACTAATATATGTAGTTAACAAATCTGGTCGGAGCAGCTTCGTCGTCTGGAAGTTAATATTAAGTCGACAATCTTATATATTTATCTGGCTAGCTGAAGCTGAAACGTTTTGAAATGAGTTCTTTCTCTCTGGTATGCGTGGATATGTTGGAAAAAAGGACTGGTGATTTTCTTTACATTAATTCACTGTAATGTCTGAATTTGCAATCACATGTTATGAGAGATGCCTACTTGAAAAATTGTGAAATATTCACTTTATCTCGTTGTGCTATTAAATCAAATGTACTCTATAGATACTGCATTAACACTTATCCATTATTAATCAGATATCAATTAAATGCATGCACTGATGTATGTGATATTTTAAGATGACACTTTCTACGCATCCATCACCTCTTGCTCCCCAGTCAAGACACTAGGCAAAGATGCTCACTAGCTGATAGCATACTGACGCTTAGGAAAATTCAAAACTTAGCATCTCAAAAAGCTAACCTCAAACCCCACCATTTCCTTCATTTCTCCTTCTGTATGTATGTATTTAATTTATTTATATTATTTATTTATTATTTTAAATTGACTACAATTGTTATTTTTATTAATAAATGTTTTGTTCGCTTTAGTATAAATTGCACCTTATGAAAAAGTATGGCTACCCAAGTCAAGTGATGATCTCTAGACACCGTCGTCGTCAAATGAATTTCTATCAAATGAATTCCTATTAAATACATTTCTGCATCAATTTGTAATAAATTTCTGCCACTCAGGTCCAAAGATGGAGTGTGTTCAATATGTTCTGCAGAGTTGAAGAGTAGTGGGAGGGCATTTTATAAGAATATGTTCCAAGTCTTGTCATGGCTATTACACCAGCAATATGACCTGTTCTTGCATTAGTTAAAAATGTTTGTACACTCACTTCCATTTATGCTGTCCCCGCAGCTTCAGGAGGCATTCTGCTGGCTTTCACAGATGGAGTATGTATGCAAGGAGGTGTGTGGATTTGTTTACCTTTTCGCACAGGCAGTAGCATCATGTTGTACATGCACAGTTGTAGATTAGTCATATATGAATATATAACTTTGAGCAATGTCTTCAAATGACAAATTGTCTTCGCACATAGGCACAATTCTTCACTGATGCACCTCCGCAATATTTGCACACATCACGTCAGCTACAGTTAAGGGACACGGATGAATTTTCTAACTTTTTCAATTTTACACCTGTTTGCTTGAAAATTGCCACACTTATTATGAATAAATAAAGAAATGACTGTGCAAAAGTCAATGTTCCAGCTCAAACAGTTTCTCAGATAATAGAATTAAATGCTTTTAATTAGGAAAAGAAAGTTTTTTTTTTTTTTTTTTTTTTTTTTTTCTTCTAATTTCCTTCATGTTTTTCAGAGAAGTACACTTGTGGCATTTTATGATATCTAAGCAAATTGAAAATAAAGTATTTGATTGAAGTTTATATTACTTGCAGAGAAATACATTTTTGTTTTTATGAAGTTGTTGGTGTTAAAATTCCTTTTCTTATCAGCATAAATCATTTTTTGTGAGCCAATGAATAAAGCAATCATCAAATGTATATTTGAATCTTTAGTTAACACATTTGAAATTGTGTATGCAAATTTGCATACAAATCAGAGCAAAACTGAAATGTAAGGAATAAAATTCATATGAAATGCAAAACTCAGAAATAAAAGGCATCAGTGTGGTTAAAGTGAGTCACAAGGATGACTTAAATACGTTGTTGGACTTAAAAATAGCTGGTAGGAAAAAATGCTTGGTCAAAATAATTCACAAGTGTCTATGGAATATTTATATGATATTATTCAAAAATTAAAAATGTTATTTTTGCCAAAAAATTTAGTCCTAGGGTCCCTAATGTACACCATTGCTCGGTCCAACAACAAAGGCAGAACACTCCATATGCCCCTCCCTGCTATGTATGAGCTGGCTGAGAAGGTTGGTAATATGCCCTATGAAGCAGTAGGGACAGCATACGTGGAACCCAGAGTGCATACCTGGTGGTGTTACTGAACATTAATACATCATTGAATTTTCTTTGGAAACTTTTTCAGAAGAGACCCATGTTTTGAGTTTTAGTTTTTCTACGTATGGGCATTCTTTAATTGCTATGGTTTTCAGCGTCCTATTCTATATTGGGCGTGTTGCTCAGAGGCCTCTTTATAAGGCTTGAGGTTCTTTCATGTGCTGTAAATGTATGACAATGTTTTGACTCATGAATGCTTTGAGTAAGTATGGCTTGCAGAAAATATACTCGATAGAGATGTAACTTTAAGGATATGGGGTTGCAAACTAATTGCCTATTTTGAATATTGTCAAATACTTCATTTTGGTGATGCCACTAGCATTAAATAGTGGAGGAAAATTGGCAAACAAGGGGATCTAGAGAACTAAATAGGTAATTAGGTATTAGATTTAAAAATGTAAACAGGGATGATTAGCTTGGCAGTCTCAGCAGCCTCCAGGGGACTCATACAGTGTAGTACTTTGTAAATTGATTGCATTCATGGATCATGAATATATCTAATGGAACAATTTTAAGCATGATGAGCTATGTTGTAACATGCTATAGTATGTGAATATTTCCATTAGTTCTGGAGCACAGTGGGTTTGGTGCACTCTGTCTCAGCTTTTCACCATAGAATATGCATGGCTTACAGCTCATCCATGGAGGTGCAGATTTTTTTGACCCACCCACTTACATGGAAAATGGGTAGCTATGACTTGTAATGATCCATTTGTCATAAAAATCCACATTTCATTGAGAGGTAGAATTGGAACTGAAAAATTTCATGCCACAGTCGTGATTTGATCCGCAGACCTTCCACTTCACATGCAACTGCTCTAACCACTGAGTTACTATGGCAACTTGCCAATATGACAAATTCCCCAACCAGCCCATACATGGCTTGTATGTTTAAAAATACCAGCAGTAGTTGGTTGGCATAAAAAAATAACACCATCTAATAGTATATTGCGTACTAAGAACTTTTAAGTGATACTTATCAGGTTGAGAATGCATTTTGGGAATACGAGACCGTCAGGGCTGGGTTTTCCCAAGCATTCGAGATCTGATAAGTAACTTACAGTTCATGATTAGCCAATTACTTTTTGCAATACTTCAAAAAAGTGTAAAAAGCAATAATAAATCAAAATTGCTTTTCCATATTTTATTAGACATTAAGAAAAAATTAATTCCCAATGTGAACAAATGAAAAGCTACATCTATGTTGTCTCATATAGGCCTAATAATTTGTATATTTCATGTGAAAATCCAGGTTTCACCTCAAGATGTACTGAAGAAATAAAAATAATTCAAATTAACAACACAATTTAATTGAAATTACAGTGACAATGAAACAAAATTTTGTTACTTTGCAATTTAAAAGTTACTTCTCTACATATACAGCAGAAGTTTAAGAGGTGGAATCAGGACTGAAAAATTCAATGCCATAGCCGGGATCTGAACCACGGATCTTCTGCATCGAGTGGCTGCTTAACCACTAAGCTACCATGGCCAACCTGCCAGTACAACACTAAATTCCCCAGCTGATTCATACTTTTTCCGGGTTAGACTTTGCCCACACATTGCTTGTATGTTTGAAAACACCAGCAGTAAGCTTGTTGGCATAAATAAATAATAATTACAGCAGAAGTTATTTGGGTTGTTAACATACGCAGCATCTTGTGTATTTAACAATGTCTATTACAATATATATTGAGGCGATACTTTTAGAAGGAGCCTCCTAAAATAGTTAAAATTTGTGTTCATAGTGGTGGCAGAAAAAGCCCCCTAAAATTGTGAATCATTGTCCTAGTAGGCAATGATAGAGATCTTCAATTGTCTGTTCTTGTTCATGTATTATTGGGATTGGCGTCATATGGAAATCGCAAAGTCCGCGAATAATTTGAGAAGTTATCGACATACAGTGTTTAGTGGAAGAACATTGTGTTTTAAAAGTTAACAGGAGTAACAATGCAGAGAACTCATATATATAATTAGTAAGGCTGCATTAACGAAATAGAAGAAGATTACGAACTCGCAAAATTACGTAGTCCGTGTTCGGGTTGTGTGAACCCCGCAGGGCTTGTGACAAAGGACGCCAATCCAGAATATTTGTATTATTGTTTGTGATGTGAAGGAACAATAAATAAGTATACTAAAAATATAAAAAGGAAATTTAATCATCCTGGCAAGACGTAGACCCGTACCACGCCCTGAGGTACATCGAGAACTTCGATGAAAAGCTTAAAGAGTCTCATTGCTTCATTCACCGGTAAATTCTTCTGATCTTATTTGTTCCCATCAACTTCCCCACTTTCGCATATCTTTGAAGAAGAAGTTGGCACGAATAAATGTTCCAATATGGATATATATGAGGGGCTTAAAGCACATAGATCCGAAGTCTAGTTATGACTAATTTTATCTCGGATACATTTTAGCTGTTGACTTGTGTTATCTGTTTAATTCTCTTGATCATCCTGTTTGTCGACTTTTCCTCAACCTTTAGTGCTAGTGCTGTCACTGAAATAAAGTAGTTCATATTCAAAACAGGCAACAAGTTTGCAACCCAAACCCATAAAGTTACTTCTCTATTTAGTACATTTTCTGCAAACCATACTCACTCAATACACTCATGGGTCAAAACGTGGCTCTCTTCTCAAAAAGATTCCAAAGGAAATCCAATGATGTAATAATGTTCGGAAACATCACCACGCATGTACAGCCATGGAAAAAATGATTGAGTGCAGTAGGAGAATATTTCTAAGTCCCAAGTTGTGTTGCAGCGCAATTTACAGAAGTCGATATTTCTAACATGCAGCTGAGTTTATTGACAGTCTGTTCCATATGTTATTGTCTGTCAGACACACAAATAGGCAGTTTGCCACACTGCTCCTTTCTTTATCAGGGGCAAATACAAATATAAGTGGTGATTCAAGACACAGCCTATATGTCTTTAGACTAAAGCTGCAGAAATATATCACAAATACTGTGCAATGTACCCATCCTTTGTGAAAAGTCACTAATCAGAATGAGAACAACAAAGTTAAATACATGCATTGTAATACGAGCATTTGCAATTAACAGGAAGCTTTCCCAGATCCTGGGAATGAGAAAGAAGAATTGGTCAAATTTTAACTTTCTTGTTCTTAATCTAAAACAAGAACAAATTAGAAACTAAAAGCTTCACTTATCTTAGTAATTGCTGCAAGTTTTTCAAATGCTGCCGACTAGTTTCAAGGTGCTTCCACCACATTTTCAAAACTTTATTATGGGTTTAATAAAGCTTTTAAAATGACCTTGAAACTAGTCGGCAGCATTTTAAAAACTTGCAGCAATTACTAAGGTAAGTAAAACTTTTAGTTTCTAATTTGTTCTTGTTTTAGATTATGTTGCTTCACTGTTAATAGCTTCAATTTTTCTTTGATTTTTTGTTCTTGTTCTTGGGTATGGTATTTTAGACCTTTCTCCATAGAAATCGTTCAAGGCCATGGCTGAAATAGCCACTAGAGCTCTCTCTAGTTGCAAGCTGGGAAGATGAACCTAGAGAAAAGCTGATACTCCAAAGAGCGGCAAAAAGCTGGTAGAAATTAAGAAAGAACAATAAACAACTTTAATGTGAGCATTAAAAGGGAATGAAGCTTGGTATGGCTGCACCGTGGCTGAGTAGTTAGATTATTCACTTCTCACCAAAGCAGCCCAGGTTTGATCTCAGACGACCACATGTGGAATTTGTGGTGGACTAAGTGATGCAGAGGCGAGTTTCCTCCGGGTTCTCCAGCTTCCCCTGCCATCTCATTCCACCGGTGCTCCATCTGCATTCCATGTATCATCAGTCACCACCTGCAGCGTCACATGTAGTAAAAGTGGGCATTTAACCAAAAAGAAAGAAAAAGAAAAAGCTTGATAGGCTAGAGGAATTGAAACTACAGGGAGAGCAAAAAACTTACAAACAGGCTGTGCGATGTTTGACCTCTCTGCGTCCTTGACACTCAACACTGTCTGCCACTACCATAGAAAGGTGCAGATGAAACCATACAACATTTTTAAAACTTCTTTTAAAGCCTTTACTGACCAACTGTATGAAAGAAGATAATGACTGGCCACCATCGTCCATTCATACATTTTTAGCACCTCTTTAGGAAACTATCGTTGCTTGCCATAGTTCATATTGAGAAATGCTGCTTATTTCCAGGTGAATATTTTTTTATTTAAGAAAGAGAATGTGATCCTAACACTCAATTCAATATCTTTTTTCAAAATTTTAATATGCAAGAACTGAACATTGCAATAAATAATCTAAAAAACAAAAAGTCTCCTGGATCAGATCACATACATTCAGAGTTCATAAAAAACCTTGAAAAAACAGCAAAACAAAAACTACTAAAACTCTACAATCTATGCTGGAACACCACTGTACCTGCTGAATTGCGAAAAGCAATAGTTGTCCCACTCTTGAAGAAAGATAAAACAGCATCAGCAATAAAAAATTATAGCTATTATGCTAGCTCTTACTAGCATAATAGCAAAATTGATGGAAAGGATGGTGTCAAATAGGTTAAATTGGTTTCTAGAATCACAAAATTTAATATCCCCATGTCAAGCTGGATTCAGAGAGTTCCACTCTACAAATGAACAAGTCTTACTTCTCAGTCAAGAAATCAAAAACTCCTTCAATAGAAAAGAAGATAATGTATCAGTTCTTATTGATTTCCAAAGTGCATATGATTCTATATGCAGAACAAAACTATTAAAGAAAGTAAAAAAATAGGTATACAAGGTCCAATGTTTTCATGGCTATTCATTTCCTAACACAACACTTTACTGCTACCAGATATGGAAGAAATATATCTAAATACAAACAAGTACACCGTGGCTTACCACAAGGCGCAGTGCTCAGCACTACACTTTTTACTATATTTATTAACGATCTGCCACAACAAATACAAGAATCAGGTGTGAAGTGTGCACTATTTGCTGATGACTTAGTAATGTGGACTTCAAAATCAAAAAGCAAAAGTTGTTGTTAGCTAATGCTGAATTTCTGACAATGAAGTCAATAATCCTCTTGCTCTGCAATATTTTTCACTGATGGATGGGGTGCTAGAAGTGGCTGGGCATATTTGAAGGTGGTCTCGGTCCATTTCATCTTGCAGATCACACAGAGAACAGAGTGGTGAAGAATATATCCCAATTCTGTTTAAATGTTTTGCCAGACAATCATATCCTGTACTCAACCTGAAGGTTGCAACTGCCGTTTTTCGAGGATACTTGTTTTAAGTTACTCCAGAGATAGAAATTGCAGGGGGTTAGGTTGGGGGACCAAGGGGATCACAAATCTCTACTAATAATTCTGTCCTGAAACACACTTTGAATTGTTCTCATCGAAAGGTTGGCCATATGAACTGTTGCAGAGTCTTGTTGAAAAAAGGCAAAATCGTGCTTCCTGTCTATTAATTCTCTAAGAAAAAGGGGCAAAATTGTATTCACATGTGTGCAGGTGTCAACTGTTGACTCGAAAAAGATTGTCTTTATAACTCAGAACCTAATATTGTTCATGAAATACCCCTTTATGATGAAAAAATTGGCATATGGTATGCCATTAGCGGAGAAAGGTTTCTCAGAGCTCCAATAAGCAATTTCTATCTCTGGGATAACAAAGTGTACAAGACAAATCGACACACCCTGGAAGAATTAGAACAAAATATCTGCCCATAAAGTGCCTGCATTTCTCAATATGAACTACAGCGAGTGATGGATAGTTTCCTAAAGAGGTTCCAAAAATGTATGTATGTACAACGATGACGAGTTTGAGCATCTTCTTTCATAAAGTTGGTAAGTAAAACCTTCAAAAATAGTTTTAAAAGTGTGGTGTGGTTTTATCTGCACCTTTGTATGATAGCGGCAGATGGCAACAAGCACTGAGAATGCCTAGAGGCCAAACACTGCACAGCCCGTTCAGAGGTTTTTTGCTCTCCCGGTATTAATGGATCTGCATTTAGAAAATATTTACTTTATCAGAGTTTGACATTGGCTAACCTGCATTATGTTATCCAAATTGGAAGCAGTTGAAAAAATATAACTGGTCAGTGACAAAGTACACCCTGATGTGCAAAATCAACTTTCTGCTTTGTTGCTGATATGGGTTATCAATATGCATTCCTGCTCTTGTTATGAAGGTATTAAGAACCAAAAGATGTACGCTGAATCAGTACCTGTTCTCATTTCCATTCTTGGGTTATTGTGAAGCCTTTAACGTGTTGTTAATAACAGTACATGTGCATTATATCTAAATATTATAATTACGGCTCACTTAAGTCCTGTTAAAAGAAATTACTTCAACATCATAGTAACAATCTTGTATCAGTTTCAACAATGCTAGTGATAATCTTTAGGAGTTCTAAGTCAGCAGCGGAAGGAGACGGACGTGTCTTGTGACAGCGCTCATAAGTGAGAGGAAGAAGGGAACAAGGAACATGGCAGCCGGGAAAACAACCAATAGTGTGATGAGAGAATTGATTGAATTGGAAAGATTATTAGTAAAAAACACAGGTACAGAAATGGTTTATAGAGAAGAAGAGTTTAATAGAAATGTGGAGGAAGTTAAGAATGAGGTGATGAACATTTGAAGAAGAGTGGAGGAAATGGAAGATAAGAACAAATGGTATAATCTAGTAATTATGGGAATTGAGGAAAGAGCAGGAAGGGATGGAAGAAGAGAGATCCGAGAACTTTTAGAAAGAAGATTAGGGATGGAAGTAAGATGCTACAAAATTTGTGAAGCTTTCAGATTCGGCAACAGAAGAGGAAGAAGAAATAACTTAGCGAAATTCATTAGCACACAATTGACCTCGTATGTAATAAAACAAGCCAAAAAACTGAGAGGGACGAACATCTACATCAACAGGGATTTAACTTATAAGCAAAGAGTAATACTGAGAAGATTAATAGAACAAAGAAGATCGGCACATAAGCAAGGAAAAGTGGTATACATTAGAAATTTGCAGCTATGGATCAATGGAAAACTGACAGAAGGGACATCAGAGCGAAAAAACGATGAGGTGGACAAAAAGAAGACAATGAGCCAGGAAAAACAAATTGACCCGAAGAGCTTGGATCAACAGAATACAACACCAACTGAGGAGGTGAACGATCAGGAAATGCAAACTCTTCAAAATGTACCAGCAACATGTGTGTTGTGCAGTACAGCACGGGTGGGAGAAATGACCTTGAGTGAAGCTCCAGCTGAGATAGGAAGTGATGGGAAGGAGGAGGAGAAGAAGAGGAAAAGCTTGAAAGGAGTGAATTAATAAGTGAGTTTATTAGGGTATGGAATAATGAGGGTAAGAGGGCAATTCCAAAGAAAATTAGAAAAAATACGAGCGAAAAAGATGACATAGCAGTGGATGTGTGTAAGCGGGAAGGCAAGGAAACGAGTGTTAAGTATGGCCGTGAAAAGGGAGATCAGAAAGGTAACTATCATGTGAGGAAAGACAAGAACAAACAAGCAATAGCTACACCTCACCGTGTGACGAGACAGAGCAAATGGTTTTGAAGCTGTTAGTTATAAGTTAAAGAAGGAGGGAAGCTAGGTTAAGTCAGTTGAACTACGTGTTCGTAAAAGTGAAACCAAGGAAGTGTACGTGAAGTAGGGTACAGGGGAAGTTAAAAAAAAGGGATTTAATACAAATAGAAATGGAAGAGAAAGACTATAAAGAACAGATAAATGCAATTGTTTAAATAATATGGGAATGTTTTAAACACGTCCAGTGATAAATGCAGTTGCATGTGTTACAAAGGGCTGTCCAAGATAAAAGGGCCCAATTCAAAGATAGCTCAAATGTATAAGATTAGAACAAATAAATAATATCAAATATCAAAGATAATCTTTAAAATGACATGTCACCTTTTGCAAATGTATCACAAGAACTCAATAGTATATTAGATATATCTGATTGGCAGGGAGACTTCTAATGCTGAAACTTAAAAGCACTAAAGTGAGGTCAGTTTCAAGGCCTGGCACACTTGCAACTGTTGTATTGTAACACAATATGCTCTATGATCACAGCATGAAATTAGTTACAAAACAACTCAAATGATTGTATTTGCACAAAGTTAGAGAGCTGTTAATTTGGAACTGTAAAGTTGGACCTATGATTATTTTTTTTGCAACAGTTCCATCTTCGTAATTACATGGGTTGAGCTTTTAATAGTGGCAACTATTTTTTATTTAGATATACAGCATACATACAATGTTCTAAGTTTTACAGGCCTTCAATATAACACCCCCATTGTGTATCATGCGTTTCCAGAGATTTGGAACTTGTTGGATGTCATGGGCACTGCCTAGTATCTGGATGTTGTGAAGGGAGCAGTTGGTTGCCTGGAGAATGTCATTAACTGTGCAGAAGCAGGTCCCATCAAGTGGTTCTTTCATTTTAGGGAAGAAATCGTGGTCACAGGGGCTTAGAAGAATAAGGGGGGTAGTAAAACACTTCCCAGCCCCAACGATTGAACAAATCAGTAATGGCGACTGCTGTGTGCGCCCATGCATTGTCATGCAGAATGATGGGTGGGTTATTCAGGAAGCATCGTCGTTTACTTCATAGAGCTGCTTGTAGATTATTTTGCAAAAATGTAGATTAGTACAGTAGCAGTAATGGTACATATTTGGGGACCGTTACGTTTTATGATAACAGCATCCAAGTTATAGGCAATGTTCAGCTTAGCTTTCACATTGGTTGCAGTTTGTCGAACTGATACTTTTTGGTGTGACCCATGATGAGGTGTTTCATTTTATTGGCATTTCAGCTGTGTTTGATGAGCTCTGGCCCAGGCCTCATCATAGTAATGATCTGCACTCCAGGTGTCTATGAGCTGCATCAAATCACAGCTATTTTTTATTTTCGGTCAAATCATATGGAACCTATCTTGAGGCAATTTTCTGCTTTCTCAGCTGTTTCTTCAGGAATTTAAGCACAGTTGAAGATCCCAATCCGGCATTGTTGGCCAATTCACGAATCGTGGCATTCCTATCCACCTGCACTAATGTGTTCATGTTTTGCACATCTTCCATTACTTCAGGACGAGGCATGTCTGTCATGTTTTGACGTCCTTTGAAGGCTTTGCCCTCAGCTATTGTGCAGTGTGGTATTTGCATTATTACTATTGTTGCTACTCATGTGTATGGAGTGGGGAGGATAAGTTCATTTGCTCTGAGAGTGTGGCCATCTAACCTACCTCTGGTATAAATTATATTGCCTGGCTCCATTTCGGAGCATTGTTGCCACTATTAAAAAAACAACCCATTTATTTAAAAATGTTTTACAATTTACTGATAAGAAATAAAGCATTGGTGCTGATTCATAGTTCAAATGATCTCCCTTTTTACTTTTCTGCTAATTCCGTATGGTAAGTAGAGAAAGTACTGCATTCCACCCAAAAATTTTATTTTTAAGAATAGGTTCTTGTACCTGTCTGTCTGTCTGTCTGCACAGTTTAAATACAAAGCTTAGTATTTAAATTCAGCACCTCCCAAGGATGCAACTCAAAGATTTTCAATAAAATCCCCCCTCCCAAACCCAAACTACCATTTGAATGGAAAATGTTTCATTTATTTTCTATTTTCTCAAAATTGGTTCCAACAAGTTTGATTAAAATGTAATATGCTTAAGATACTGGCATGACAAATAAAATGTATACCTTAATTTTTCTGAGTAGTCTTTGAAATCCTTTTCATTTTGAATTAATTTTGTATAATTCGTAAAGTGTATAGTTAAATTCTTCTACTCAAAAAATTTAGATCTTGTGTAAACATAATTTAAATAAAGTAAATTTTTTGTTGTGTTAACCATTTTGGATATACTCTATATGTAGGTTTGAATTCTCAAATACTTATAATTTTTTTCAAGTGGTGAATATTCATTTTTTATTATGGTATTGCAAAGAGCATAAAATTTCAGTCAGTATATATTGATCTGCTTTTAAAAGATTTAGCTATAATTTAAGCCTACTGTATTCCCCTTATACCTGCATGAAATATATATTAAAACATGGTTTGTAGAAGAGTGGGTAGTGAAAATAAGGTGACTGTAACACAGACATTTTTCTGGCTTTATCATATGATTGCAGATGAAGCACGTGCCACAGCTTTCTTGGCTGATTTATGTATTGTAGCTAAACCAGGAAGGAAGTTCTAATGTGATGCAATTGTTTCAGAGTGTACACACCCTTCCATGAAGACAGCCCTGACACAAGCACCAAAGTATGGAATGCAGTGGCCAATTCTCTTATCCTGATGGCTGTAATTGTGGTGATGACTGTACTGCTCATTGTGTTATACAAAAACAGATGCTATAAGGTAAACTCTCTCTCTTTCTCATTTTCCTTGATAAGAAATCCATTACAAATACTTGAAGAAAAAATACCCTTTGTGGTATGTGCTGGAAATTAAATGTAAGAAGGGTGTCTCAAAAGTAAGTTACACTACTTTTTTAAATCTGCGCAGTAGGTGGGAAAAGTCCAGGAGTCACAGGGAACCTTGGTCTGGGTGTAGTGGCAGCACTGTAAAATTGTTTAGGTGCCTACCTTTACTGTTTGAACATTGAAACGACAGTAACAATGGAGACTCCACTCGCCCCTACTGCTAATTGTGAAGTTCATGCTGTAATCTGTTTTTTGACAGCCAAAAATAAATGAGCAACTGAAATTCATTGCTAGTTGTGCAGTGTGTACGGTAAAGGCATGTCGAGACCAATGGTTTATCGTTGGCATCAATCATTCATTGAAGGTGTGGAAACAAAAGGATGAGCCAACACCAAACAAGCCAAAAGTTGTTGCATCTGCCGGCCAGGTTATGGCAATGATATTCTGGGATTTGAAGGGAGTACTGTTGATTGATTATCTGCCTCGTTGGTCCACAATGACAGCTGCTCACTATTGTGAGGTGCTGAGAAAACTCAGAAGGGTAATTCAAAACAAAAGGAGGGGAAAGTTGAGCAAAACAGTTTTTTTGTTCCACGATAACGTTCACCAGGAAGGTACTCGTGAAACTCAAGCCCTGTTTGAGCAGTTTCGATGGGATGTTTTTGGCCATCCACCTTTACTCACCTGACCTTGCTCCGAGTGATTACCATCTTCTTCTGCAGCTGCAGCAACATCTCTGGGTAGAGCGCTTCATAAATGACGAGTTAAACCAAGAAGTAGGAAGATCACTAACCATTTTGGTGGGAGAGTGGTTTGACACTGGATTAAAAAAACTGTTATGGTACCAAAAATGTATTGAGATTCAAGGAGATTATATAGAAAAGTAGTTACTGAATTTAGCCTACAAGAGATATACTTTTTAAAGTATTTCAACATTTTGTTATTTTTTATAAAAATAGTGTAACTTACTTTTGAGATGCCCCTCGTATGTAATCATTGCTTTATTATGTGCACAGTAGAACCTCAGGCTGTTGTTTCTGGAATGATTGTTTCTTTATCATTATTGTTCTGTTTGTGGTTCTGAAACAGTTTCAACCTGTTGTTAAAACCTGCAATAATCATTTCTTGCATTGTTTGTTTATAAGTTTCAGTCCCGACAAAACTTTCGCTTCTTCTTCTTCTTCTTCTTCTTCTTCTTCTTCTTCTTCTTCTTCTTCTTCTTCTTCTTCTTCTTCTTCCTCTTCTTCTTCCTCCTCTTCTTCTTCCTCCTCCTCCTCCTCCTCTTTTTCCACTTCCCTAGGATTACCTCGGACCCATCTTTTGATCTTGTCTCTTTCCTTGAGTAATCCTCTGAGCAGAGCCATTGACTTCCCTCTCTTTGCAGCTACTTGTTGCACTACCTCTTCCCATGTCATTCTTGGTCTACCAACTGGTTGCTGTCCTTGTTTTGCCTCCATAAATTGACATGGTTTCCAATCTTCTTCCATTCTCATTACATGTCCGTACTGTGTAAGTTGTCTATCCCCAACAAAACTTCATCCTCAAAGAAAAGTTAAAGATGTCTTCTAGCAGTAGGGCAGAGAGGTGATGTGATCATTAAATTGAATATGTAATTTTTTAACATCTTGTTTTCATTGAATTTTTACATACTCGATCCAAAAGCAATGAATTACAGTTCAACTCTCTTATCGTAAAACTTCATTATTTTGTTTAAGCAAACTCTCTTTGAACTCTAATGAAAAAAACCCATGGCAGTGATGCAGGCTTATAATTGAAAGTTATATGCAAACACTTATGAAAAATATAATGGTTTTATTTTATACTTATCTTTAATGGTGTTAAATGTGATTGGTACAAGAAGTGAACCATAATCATAGGATGGGAGAGAGTATTTTATGGGAAAACTTTCTTATACTGTATTGGATGCCTTATTATCTGAGAAGAAATTTCTCCTTTTTCATGAGTGAGTAATGAGTAATTTATGGCGCAGGGAAGTGGCGACCCCATTGTCCAGTGGGAAACCACTGCAAACAACTTCCCGAGTATTGGTGGGAAAACCAAAACCTTATGTGGTTGGGAGGAAATGCCCAATCCCTACCTCAGGAACTGAGGATCTACCCGAGTACCCTGGGATAAAACAGGGACCTTAAGTGTTGGACTAATGCCCCCACCTTAAGTAAAGTCGAATTCAAAAGGAAAATGTAAACCTTGGATTTCAAGGTAAATCCCTGATGCCATGATAATGGTAAAACAGAGAAGTTGAAGAAGAAATAGTAATTTATTCACTACAGCAATCGTAGAAAATTCATAGTTGTATCATTTTATAGTTTGCGCAATTAAAATAGTATACATTTTCTATAATAAACAGCAAGGATCATTGACACACTCTTTTGTAAAGTCAACATTTTGAATGTATTTCAACAATTTCAATAGAGGTAATGTTTGTGAAGGAACCTGACTTGATGGCTTTTTGAATCCAGAATATCACTGTCTCTTGGAAAATACTTTTTGGTATGCCAGGACAAACCGTACAATATTGAAAGTAATATAGGATGTCCCATAAAGAATGCAATTTTTAATTTAATATAAAACACATATTTTATTTGAAAATTGTTAATATTATTATGTCAACATGAAGCACAAAGACTGCAATTAAACATGAAACAAAATTCAATTTAAAAGGTGAGTTAATTAATAACACTGAACAACACTTACAAAATATTTTTCCGGGACGCATTTCGAAGGTTAACTTTCCTCCATTATCAACCGGACAATAACTCCGGATAATGATAATGGAGGAAAGTTAACCTTCAAAACGCATCCCGGAAAAATATTTTGTAAGTGTTGTTCAGTGTTATTAATTAACTCACCTTTTAAATTGAATTAATTACAACAACACTGTTTTCAAACTTCTATGAAAGGAAGGTAATGAAACAAAATATTAGACAAATGTCCTCCTCAACTCCATCTGTATACATCCACTCTGGACAAAATTTTCAAAGACTAGAGCAAAGTTCTGCTTGAATTTGACCCTTTATAAGTCTAACTTCTTGAGTTGGGGATGGTTCATGGATTGTTCACATAAACACAAGATTTGACATACTCCAACAAAAACAAGTCACATAGTGTCAAATCACATGATCTCAGTGGCCAGTTCTAATTGCCATTGCAAGAGATGAGACGAGTAGGGAATCTTTCTCTCAGTAAACTTGTTGTTTCAATGGCAGTGTTAAGGGCTGCCCCGTCCTGTTGGAACCACAAGTCTTCCAAATTCAATTCTTGCAATTGCAGCCATAAAACTGAATGGATAAGGGCAATATTCTCTGCCGATCGACAAGAATGAGCACCATCAGGTGATTTGATGTTCACTGTCGATCCTGTATCTTCAGATCTCCTTACCAGTCTCTGTACTGTGGACACATTAGGCCTATTTTGCCTACTAAAAATTATACAGTCATCTTACAGTCACTGCATAGCATTCACTGTAATTGAAGTGCACTTTCAAAATCTGGATGCATTGATCCTTCGTGTATTGCTCCATATTAGGTGATAACAATATGCATAAATGACAATGATGGCCTCATGCCCCAGAAGGAAGCTCCGGTCTGTACCAAAACAAATTGACCCTAAAGAGAAGAATAAAGCACATCTACCATACATCAAAGGTATTACTGATCACATTGGGAAAGTTCTCAGAAAACACGACATCCATGCCATCTACAAATCCACAGAACATACTACATTCAGCAAAAGATCCAAAAGAACCACTATCTTCTGCAGGTGTTTACAGAATTCTATGCTCCTGTGACTCTGTCTATATAGGGACCACACAATGTACAGTAAGCACACGCATTACAGAACACAAGAGATGTTGCCGTTTGGGACAAATAGAAAAGTCTGCAGTCGCAGAACACACATTACTAGCGCCAGGGAACACATTATACAGTATTCAGACACAGCTATCCTGTGTTATACTGTTCATTATTAGGTCCAGTTAAGTGGTGAAGCCATAGAGATTTTCAAACATAAAGATAAATTCAATAGGAAGGAAGAAATAAAGCACTTAAATAAAGCTTGGCAGCCAGCATTATACAAAGCATGCAAAAAACCTGACCAGAGACAAATTCAAGATCATACGCCATCAACAGCTTCAGCTACGGTAAATGCCAGCCCGTCGACAACAATGGAAGCAGCCCCTACTTTAAACCATCCCACGCAGTAGCCAAACCAATAAATAAAGACCACACCAACCTTCATATGCCCACACATACTAAGTGTATAAAACCTGTGAAACCAAACGGCTCCATATCAGTGGTTACCAAGAATAACAGAGTACTACGGTCACACCACTGAGGATGTTCGATGCAGCTTTGAATGAAATGTCTGGAAGGAGATTTTCCACTAGACCATGACCCACAAGCCCGGGTAATCATTTTGTATTTTATGGCACCGGCCATGAAAGCTTATACAACTTGATAAATGCCAACTGACAATAACAATCAGTAATTGCAATATAAACAGGTGACAGTCACTTAAATTTCAGGTCTGGCAAACTAACAAAACAAGAGAGGCGCACAATTTAAAAATTCCCATTATAATGAAAGTAAATTTATTTATTAAATAAAATACCACAGTCCTAGATTATAAAGATAATGTTCCAAATGTCCACCAGTGGAATAAATTACTTTTTTTGTTAATGTATCTAACTCTCTTGAATTTAGCAATTTTTATAGTGTTAGGAAAATGACTATATAGGACTGCATATTTGGAATGACAAGGGGATCATCCCAAGAACGACAGAACAGGGTTCTACTGTACTTTGAACTTGCACATGCTTGCAGTCAGTTAACTTTACAAATCATGTCTGTTTCAGATAATCCATGGGTGGCTTATTTTATCATCCCTCATGCTGCTCTTCATCTTTTCATATCTTTATCTGGAGTAAGTAGCCACTTTATTTTAATAGTACTAATGTTACAACAGTAACACTTTGTACCCCAATATAGTTGTCAATCTACTGACATTGTCAAGAAATATAGTAAAACAGGTACATACAGGCGGAAGTGAAATAGTCTGCCAGACTGAAGGAGGTGAGAGAGTAGATGTAAACTAACAAAAAATTCCAATGAATTGTTTTAATTAAATGCACCATTAATTATATAATTGTGTTTGGAGGTGAGAGTGTGTGGCAACGTAGTGCAACCTCTTGATTGGGTACCCAACTTCTATCGGCAGATCAATGAACTATTTTAATGCTCTGTTGTTGTTAGCTAATGCTGGATTTCTGACAATGAACTCATTAATCCTCTTGCTCTCCAATATTTTTCACTGATGGATGGGGCACTAGAAGTGGCTGGGCATATTTGAAGGTGCTCTCGGTCCATTTCCTCTTGCAGATCACATAGAGGACAGAGTGGTGAAGAATATATCCCAATTCTGTTTAAATGTTTTGCCAGACAATCATGTCCTGTAATCAACCTGAAGGTTGCAACTGCTGTTTTTTGAGGATACTCAGGAATTACTGTTTGAATGTTTGGTAGTTCCCATCTTTTATTTTTTGATTTTTCATAGTAATATTTTGCAATAATTTTTTTGAATTCAGAGTTGACTAATCTTTTAGCTGCATAAAATGGTACATTAACTATAGATTTCTGCACATTGCCAGTACCCTATTTAGCAAGAAAATCAGCTTTCTCATTACCACTCAGTCCACAGTGAGCTGGTATCCATTGGAAGACTAGGTATTTTTGAAGTGTGGTTAGATGGGCAAGGACTTTCCAACATTCTATAATTGTTTGGGTTTTTGGTGACAACTTGGAAGTAATTGCTATAATTGCCGCCCTGGAATCTGAGAGAATAACTGCTTGATGAAAATGTGAAATTCTATACAAAAGATTTTGTCGGGCCATTCGAATTGCTTCAATTTCTCCATCAAAGTTTGTAGTTCCTTAACTTAAAGGTTTGTAATAGGAAAAGAGGTGACACGTGACTCCAGCCCCTGCTCCATCTTGGTTTGATATCAATGATCCATCAGTATAAATATGGAGCCATTCGTGTTCTGGAAATCTAGTATGGATTGTCTCTAATGCCAATAATTTTAGAACACTAGCTGGAGTATTACTTTTCTTAACTTCTTCTGTCAAGTGTAAATAATATGTGATGTCTAATGTTTGTGTCGGATTAACTTTAGATATGAAGTTTTCCTTTGAATTAGGAAGGTATACATTCTTCTTGATGTCTTGAATTTTGGAAAGAAAGCTCTCCTGAGTCTTTAGTGTATGTGTAAAATTTCTCTTGTGCCATGTATTGAATGGGAGTCTGATCAATTTTTCGCGTTGAATAAGAGCCGCCTTTTCTATTTCATATTCAATGGGGTATTGGTTGGCTAGTATTTCCATAGCTGCTATTGGTGTGGTTTTGATAGCACCTGTAATTAGTCTCAGACTTTGATTTTGAAAGATTTGAATTTTTTTTGTGTTTGCTGTTACAAGAACTTCACTGCAGTAAGTAAATAATGGCTTTATATATACATTGTGTGTTGTGTTAAGAGTTGCTCTGGAACATCCCCACTTCATTCCTGTTAGACATTTTAACAGTGAAAGGCGCCTCTCTGCTCTTTGTATTACATTTTCTATTTGTTTGGTCGGCGGCGCCATGGCCGAGCGGTTAGCGCGCTCGCCTACCACCTAGGCGGCCCGGGTTCGATCCCAGGGACCCGCATGTGGTATTCGTGGTGGACGAAGCGGCGTCTGGGCGGGTTTTCTCCGGGTTCTCCGGTTTCCCCCGCCATCTCATTCCACCGGTGCTTCATCTTCATTCCATGGATCATCAGTGTCACCGCCTGTGGTGCCGTAGTAGTAAAAGCGGGCGTTAAACACTACACACACACACATTTGTTTGGTCCATGTAAGTTAGGTATCAAATGTAACTCCTAAATACTTCGCTTCCTTTGTTTCTGGTAATTGTTGACCCTCAAAATTTAGTTTTATTTTTAGCGGTTTTTTTTAGTGAAGAGATTTGGTAGTTTGATTTTGTTGTATTAACAGTCATTAAATTTTCTTTGGTCCACTTTTGTAGGTTGTTTAAGGATTGTTGCATGGTTTTTTCTAGTTCTGTACTTTTGTTTTTTGGTTTTGAAGTCCACATTACTAAGTCATCAGCAAATAGTGCATACTTCACACTTGATTCTTGTATTTGTTGTGGCAGATCATTAATAAATACATTAAAAAGTGTAGTGCTGAGCACTGCGCCTTGTGGTAAGCTGCGGTGTACTTGTTTATATTTAGATATATTTCTTCCATATCTGGTAGCAGTAAAGTGTTGTGTTAGGAAATGACATAGCCATGAAAACATTGGACCTTGTATCCCTATTTTTTTTTACTTTCTTTAGCAGTTTTGTTCTGCATATAGAATCATATGCACTTTGGAAATCAATAAAAACTGATACATTATCTTCTTTTCTATTGAAGGAGTTTTTGATTTCTTGACTGAGAAGTAAGACTTGTTCATTTGTAGAGTGGAACTCTCTGAATCCAGCTTGACATGGAGAAATTAAATTTTGTGATTTTAGAAACCAGTTTAACATATTTGACACCATTCTTTCCATCACTTTTGCTATTATGCTAGTAAGAGCTATTGGTCTATAATTTTTTATTTCTGATGCTGTTTTATCTTTCTTCAAGAGTGGGACAATTATTGCTTTTCGCCATTCGGCAGGTACAGTGGTGTTCCAGGATAGATTGTAGAGTTTTAGTAGTTGTTGTTTTGCTGTTTTTCCAAGGTTTTTTATGAACTCTGGATGTATGTGATGTGGTCCAGGATACTTTTTGTTTTTTAGATTATTAATTGCAATGTTCAGTTCTAGCGTATTAAAATTTTGATAAAAGATATTGTATTGAGTGTTAGGGTCACATTCTCTTTCTTGTTTCAAATCTTTCTTAAATTGTTTACGTTCCTTTTTATTATTTCTTGTTACTTTATGCGAATTAGCATAATATTTATTGAATGTTTCGGCTATGGCTGCATCTTGTTAATATTTTATTGTGTATGATAGGTGTGTTGTTGCTTTCTTTCCCGTCCCTGACATTTTTTATGAACTTATGGGCTTTGTTGCCATCTGTCCTATAATTCATTTTTTCTAAGAAATTGTTAAAGTGATTCTTTTTAGCTGTATTAATTTCTTTTTTTAGTGAAGCAAACTTCTTTCACCATTCTAAAATAAGAACAAATTAGAAACTAAAAACTTCACTTATCTTAGTATGTTGATATC
The DNA here is from genome assembly GCA_030765045.1 of Tenodera sinensis. NCBI lineage: Eukaryota > Metazoa > Arthropoda > Insecta > Mantodea > Mantidae > Tenodera > Tenodera sinensis. The sequence goes on from CM060962.1 coordinate 299,608,500, forward strand.
CTTTTTCTATTTTACTGACCCAGGGGTTTCAAGCTATATCCAGCTCATTCTCAAAGTCATATAAACAAAATCGTTGCTTCACTGTTAATAGCTTCAATTTTTACTTAATCGATTTTGTTTATATGACTTTGAGAATGAGCTGGATATAGCTTGAAACCCCTGGGTCAGTAAAATAGAAAAAGGATATCAACATACTAAGATAAGTGAAGTTTTTAGTTTCTAATTTGTTCTTATTTTAGAATCTTGTTGCTTCACTGTTAATAGCTTCAATTTTTACTTAATTCTTTCACCATGTTTGTATATCTATGTTTTTTGTTTGTTCAGCTGTATTTCTAGCTATATCCCTTTGCTTTTTCAGTTCTTCTAACTGGGGGTTCCAAAAGGGTTTGAAATTTTTTATTCTTCCACGAGGAATATGTGTTTTTGCAGTTTCTAGGATGACTTTACAGAAATTTTTGTTCATATGATCTGGGTGGTCATGCAGCTGTGAGTTTGTATATTTGTTCCAATCTGCTTTTTTGAAGTTCCAATACAGATTTGTGTGATTTTGACTGTTATTTGTATTATCTAGTTTTATATCAGCAATTACTGCTCTGTGACCAGAACCAAACTATAAGTAAGATTTATTATTGTAAGTGTAAAATGGATTAAAAAAATAGCTGCATAGTCTGGTAGAAGTAGTTTATCATTTTTGAAGCTGCAGAGAATCACTCGGTATAATTTCCAGTTAAATATCTTATAATCCTCTTCCTTTGTTTTGTGTTGCCTTCAGCGAGCAGACACATAATAAGTGATTTCTCTGTTTTTAAGGGAGGTGCTGAGAGCCTACAATGTGCCAATGGATTATATCTCAATTAGTTTACTGATGTGGAACTTCGGCGTTGTTGGCATGATATGCATTCATTGGCAGGGCCCACTAAGGCTGCAGCAAGCATACTTGATATTTGTAGCTGCACTGATGGCATTGGTGTTTATCAAATATCTGCCAGAATGGACAACATGGGTGGTACTTGGAGTTATTTCAGTCTGGGGTAAGTGAGCTAACTTTATAGCTAGAATTTCAGTTGTGTTTCATCTTGATGTAAGGTCAGGTTATCTGGGTATTTTCTTAAGTTATGCTATTTAAATTAGGTCATGACCTTCATAATATGTTGTTGTTAGCTAATGCTGGATTTCTAACAATGAAGTCATTAATCCTCTTGCTCTCCAAAGAATAATAACTTGGCGAGTGATAATATTGCTAATTATATGTTGAAACGTACACATGTAAATACAGTTGAACCTGATTTACACATATATCAAGGGGAAGAGGATAGATTACTTGTAACTCAGAATTACTTACTAATGACATTTTGATAATGCATCATATTTTTTTTAAAAAAAAAGTAATGCAGTGGGCCTACATGTGTAAACTTTTATAAACAACAAAGATATGTTTGAGAGGTACTGGAACGTAAAAATTCAATGCCGCAGATTTGAACCACAGACCTTCCGCTTACCAGGCGGGTGCACCCACCCAGTTCTACCTCTCAAACATTGCCCACACATGGCTTGTGTGTTTAAAAACACCAACAGTAAGTTTGTTGGCATAAATAAATAATAACAAAGATATGTATTAAGAAAACATTATTTTGAACTTGATCCTGCAGAAATCAGTTAATTTGGTTTTTTCCACTTTTGCATTAGGTGCATACATCTCATTTTGTTATTGATGACTATACATAGTGTGGTATAAACAATTCCTACGTCTGAGCAATTTTGGTTTTGGTTTCGTGTGGATTAAGTTCCACCTCTCGTATGAAATTTTCTTTGTACCATTTCCTCTTTCTGTTCCCCATGGCTGATTAAAAGCAACTGAGAACTGAAAGACAAAACCACTGTTCAACAGTAAATACCAGATACCAAAAATGTCTGTTTACTTCTCGAGTATTGCTATGACATTGTCACTGCGAAAGCCGTCCGCTCAGGTTGGGTCTTCATCTGCAGAGATAAGGGAAATAGATATGTGTCAAGTTGCTTTTAAGATAACATACGCAGTATGCTCATTTTAATTACATAAAACTCAGTTGTATTTCACTGAAATTTAATACGTATAACTGTGAATTACGTATAAAGCAGGTTTCACTGTATTTCATATAAATTTATTTGAGTTTAAATTATTCTGAAGCTTCATTGGAGAACAAAAATGTTTGCTTTTATTCTATTACAACTTTAGAAGAGAAGCTTTCATTGACCTTAGTAACAGAGCAGAGAATTTCTTTTATTTTCATGTTATTAACTACTGCTGAAAATTACAATTGATTCATGAGATCATATGTATTATAAAATACAATGCAATGCATAACACATTATGCACATTATAATTAGACATTAAATGCAAAGTTAAGAAAAGACAAAATAGGAAATGATCATATTACGAAAATTTTGAAGGTTGAAAATTCAATTTTAAATTTTATTACAAAGAAACAACTAAAATGGTATGGACACACCAGAAGAATGGAAGATAAAAGACTGCCAAAAAAGATCATGGATTGGATTCCACCAGGAAGGATGAGGAAGGGAAGACCCCCGATCACGTGGATTCAAGGCATTGATGAAGCAAAGGAGGACTGGGAAATTGAAGAGGGCCTATGGTTGAATAGACAAGAATGGAAAAATGTTTTAGATAGGATTTGTTAATTTGTTTTGTGAATTATTGGGTGTCGGTAAAAATGTGTATTACATTGTATGAAAACTGGAATAATAAAATAATAATTAGACTTTGGATTTTAGACCAAATAACAATTTTATGTTTATACAAATAAACTAAAATACTTAAGAAATCAGTGAAGGATCTAACACCCAAACTTTATTATTTTTTGACTAATTATTTTGAAACATATGCTTTGGAGAGTTTTGCATCCATTATCAAATGTGATCCAATATTCAGTTTCTTAGCATGGCTGCAGGTGTCACAGTTGGACAGATGTACAGAGAACACAAGATATTGGAATTCACTGAAAGCCACCTGTGACACATTTACCCCATTATAATGCTCTCTGGTTTCTTTTGGTGACATTCTGTCTGTTCAGTTGACATCAATATAAGCAGCTGTTCCTAGAAGATACCTCAAGTAAAGATATGGGTATAATTGGTGTTAATTATAGTTATCTGGCGTTATCTGGCACTCAGTTATGGACAATCAAGATCATGGTACAACCCTGACAGACCAGTTGCAGGGATTCCAAGCGGGAAGAAGTGATTTTAACCCACCTGAGGATAGGCCACACTCGAGCTACATATGGACACCTTTTGCGTGGTGATCTGGCGGCTGTCTGTGCGACGTGCAATATTCCACTCTGTCGCACATATCCTTCTTGATTGTTAACGATACACTCATGAGCGCCAGTCCCTTGACCTGGGTCTTACACTGTGCTTAGTTTTAGGCAACGAACCAGTAGCTGTAAATACAGTGCTGCGGTTTGTTGCCAATATTGAATTTTGTCAGCAAGTGTAAGGTTATCTTATTTCGGAAGTTTTAGTATTTTAGGGTGTTTTACTTTTTGATCTTAACGTTTTAATTCTTCCATTTTAACTGTTTTAGCTTTTTAAGTGGGAAGTTGAGCTAAGGAAGCTCTAAGGTAATTTGAAATTAAACTTCCTGGTATGCATGTTCCAAGTAGAGACACCGTTCATTTGCTTGTAAATAAACTCTGGGAGACGGCATCAATTCGTGATAGGAAAAGAAAGGTAAAGCGGCATGTGCTTATGGAACAGAAATTAGGCAAAATCAGAGAAAGGTTAGAATGATCACCTCAACTTGCACAAGGCAACTTGCACAAGACAAAATTAAAACAAAATATCAGGAGAAAAATTAACATTATAATGGAAGCTGAACTAATGCATGTGAATAAAAATTTCCTTAGATGTTGTAGCTGTATTGTTGTAGATGAACTGCATTTCCAACATCATCTGTGACAAGGTATATTTTGTGTTTATTCTGGTAATTGTTAATGTGATTTGAAATTTGATTTGAGGTGTATGCATGTGTGACCAGGAGATGGGCTGTGCAACTGCCAGTCAGTCATGTAGTACATGTGCAGGAGACAGGCCATGCTCTTGCTGGCCAAGTTTTGTAGTAAACGTACTGTAGAACACTGTTGAATTAAAGGCGGCTTTGAAAAAGCCTATGAAATCTGAGGGCTGGGATTCCAATTCCATAAATATTGTTTTGGGAATCATCAGAAGTTTGAATGATCGTGCATTTGTATTTTTGCTGCATATTCTTCTGAATATTTGTATACTCAAGTGATTCATTTGACATACTCCAGAAGACAGTTGCAGATATTAATGGAAGCCAAATTGAAATACGAAATTGTTTTTTCACCTGTTAGACAACTCGGATGCCAGGAAGTAATTCTTGGCATAGAAAACTGTTAATCTTCTGAATGGCAGTTCTGGCAAAGAAAACAGTGATTACAAATATGCAGAAATCTTACTTTCATTTGAATCCTGAAAAAAAAAAAGAGAGAATCAACTTTATCGGGTGCTTTGACTTGAGAAACAAGTGATGGTTTTATTGCTTGCTGAACTACAGGTTTTTCTTAACATTGGTTTTTGAGTATTTTACTATTAAATACACAATCATTGCCACATTCATACTTTCAGACTCTGCAAAAGGATAGAGAATGATTCTGGTTAAAGAAAAATTCCATGTCCCAGCTGGGAATCGAACTTGAGACCTCTTAGTTGCGGAGCCAGAACACCAACCTCTCAGCTGCAGCAACAGAGATGGAACTATTGTATACCAGAAAGAGTAGAAATTACCTAAAAATGCTTTAGTTGTAAGCAGAGACTGCCACTGTGATGAAATGGCCAGTGTGTTCTGGCTCCTCAATCCATAGATCCTGATTGGGAGGGAGAATTTTTCTTTAGTGAGAATTATTCCATAGTCTGGGAATGCAAATGTGGATGTATGTCATGGCAAAAATGCAACATATAATTAATGTTTTACAAAAAGCTATCCTACAGTTCAGCAAGTTTAATGCAATTAGTTGTTTTTCAATGTACGACTGTCGATATATTTAACATAACATAATGTTGAATTGAATTTATTGAATACTAGAGCATATACATCTTGGGCTGCCCATAAACTTGGGCCCTAGCCCTTCTGGACAGCCCTCTGAGATTCTGTACATTTGACTGTGCTGTTTATTATTCAGCTACAATTAATTAGCCTTACTCAAACCTGTCTTTTGTCTTTTAATTCACTTATTTTCACCAAATTCTCATATACTTTCCTTTTCCCTAAGCTCATTACTATTTTAAATTATCCATTCCAATCTAAAATGTCTTTTTCCCCTCTTTTCCTTATGTTTCATGATCATTTACTAATAATTTCCTACACCCCACGGTTTCACTTTATCTCTTCCACTTCCACATTCTTTTCCTCACTTATCTTTCACTTATAATACCTACTTGGCTTTATCCCTAAACTTTTCTTACCCTCTCTCCTACCAGCCGTGAACACATTTCACTTAATCACTTTCTCTTCCTTGGCCCATGGTGCTGATCACCATTTTCCTCTCTCTTTCTTTTGCGGCTTCCTATATATTGACACATGTTCATTATCCGATATCCACTTATTTAAGTTTGTATCTTTCCAAATATGTGCTGGCCTTTTCTGGTCACCCTTCTTCCATTCCAACCTACCCACCTATGTAAAACCTGTTTCTCTGTACTCCCATTTTATCTGGTCAAACCCCACATCTTGTTAATTCGGTTTATTTCCACTTATGTTTGAAATTGCCCCTTTATCGCTTGCTAGTTTCTTGCAGCCATCTTTTTTCTCTGTCGAATTGCTGTAACCAATCATATGTTGTTTCTTCTCCTTGTCTGTCACCTCATCTGTCCTCTAGCATCTGTCCTTGGAGTAATGTTTTCCCCTTCTCAGCAATTCTTTGAAATACAATACAGTGACTGTCAATATGACCATAGATGTTAAAGGCGACTACACAAATAAATGAAGGAAGAATGCTAGACATAAATGAATCAAATAGGTAGCTGTTAGGACCCTAAGATTGTAGTTTTGGATTGATACTCAGAAACAATTTTGTAATTAAAAGCTCTTAGTTTTCTGAACAAAAGAATAAAATAGGTAAACAAAGCAAAATGTGCTCCTGGTTGCATGTTCGACACCAATATCCGTTCATCCAGAAATGCAAAGGCTCATTTGTATGCTTTGTTTGACAGATTTGGTAGCAGTACTTACACCCAAAGGTCCACTTCGTATTCTGGTGGAGACAGCTCAGGAGCGAAATGAACAAATATTTCCAGCTCTTATCTATTCATGTGAGTATTAACATTAATCTTTATCTTCTTTCTTGGAAGTTTAAAAACAGTGCTGTAATAATCAATTTAAACAAAAAAGGTGAGTCGATTAATAACACTACATAACACTTACAATATCCCGGAACATGTTTCGGAGACTTGACTTTCCTCCAGGATGAACTGGACATCAACTGGTTCTCCATGGTGTGGATGGTGATGTTTCCTCTAAGGTCTCCTCTGGTGGTGGTTCAAGGAACTTGCTGAAGATATCCTTCCCTTATCCAGAACCAAAACTCCTCAAACAGTAATGGGAAAATGAGCTGTCCACGTGGGAACAAATCTTCATTTTGAAAAATAGAAACAGAGCATTCAATTTCGACATCCCCAAGAAGGATATCTTCAGCAGCTTCCTTGAACCACCACCAGAGGAAACATCGCCATCCACACCACGGAGAACCAGTTGATGTCCAGTTCATCCTGGAGGAAAGTCAAGCCTCCGAAACATGTTCCAGTAAATTATGAGTAAGTGTTGTATAGTGTATGTATGTATGTATGTATGTATGTATGTATGTATGTATGTATGTCTTTATTCACCGTAAGAATTTTTTTACAAATTCATGGCTTCGTCAATTTTTAAATAGGGAATACAAATAATTAATATTGGTTTAAACAATATCATGAATACAAATAATAATAACAGAGACAGCATTACAGTCATAAGAGTATAAGTTATATATATAGCCTACAGATTAAACACAGATAAAATTATTCAGAGAGTGAATCAAATAATATATATATACACACACAGAGACAGTGTTACAGTAATATATATATATATAGATAAAATTATTCAGAGAATGAGTCAAAGAACTCCTGCACACTGTAGTAGGTTTGCTCAATTAGAAAATTTCTAACTTCTTTCCTAAACTTAGTTTGACTGCTACTGTGGATTCTATTTGTGATTTTATTATACATGTGTATGCCTCTATGCAGTATGGAATTTACCTTTTTTGTTGTTCTGGCAGTCTGTATGTGTATTTATTACTATTTCTGGTACTATGTGTATGAACAGTGTTGTTTGTGCTAAATAAGTGAATATTGTCCCTTATAAAACAAACAGTTTCTAAAATATACAGACTTGGCAGCGTAAGAATGTGATTTTGCCGAAAGTATGGTTTACATGATGTTGTCCTGTGCAAATTTAGCATTAGTCTAAGTATTTTCTTTTGCATTATGAATAGCGCACTTATTTCGCTACTGGATCCCCATATAAATATACCATAAGCAAGCACAGATTGTACATAAGAGAAGTAAACCATTTTTAGTGTTTGTAGGTTACTGATGCTCTTTAGGACATATATTACATAATGAACTCAATTTATTCTTGCTGTAACATTCTTAATATGACTTTTCCAATCTAAGTGTTTATCAATTATGATTCCCAAAAATTTTGTTTCGGAGACATATTGTATGGTTTCTTTGCTATATACAATTTTTGGTCCTAGTGATTTAGTACTTCTATTAGAGTTTGTGATGCACATGCAGTGTGACTTTTTTCCATTTAGCACTAGTTTATTTGCTGCTAACCATTTCTCCATATTTTTCATTGTACTATCAGCTTGAACTTGTAGATCAATGGGATTACTGCCTTTGAGAATAAAATTAGTATCATCTGCATATAATATAGTCTCAACATGTGGTATATTCACTGGCAGATCATTAATGTACACTAGAAAAAGTAAGGGGCCTAGATTCGAACCTTGAGGAACTCCACACCTTACTAACTTTGTTTCAGATTTTAGTGTTATTATCTCGAGTTATTGCAGTTAGTTGTCTGTCAGTTATGCAAGACTTGAACCATTCATACGCTATCCCACGCACTCCATAGGCTTCCAATTTTGTCAATAATATGCCATGGTCAACTAAATCAAAGGCCTTACTCAAGTCCATAAATATACCAACTGTTGTATCATCAGTTTCAATTCCTTCCAGTGTACCCTAAATGAACGCATAAAAGGCATTTAGTATGGATTTGTTTTTCCGGAAACCATTTTGTTTATCACTAAATACAAACTTTTCCATGAAAGGAGCAATCCTGTTATACATAACCGATTCCATAACTTTAGAAAAACCTGATTGAATGGCAATTGGCCTATAATTATTTATATCGTTTACATCATCTTTTTTGTATACAGGAACAACTTTTGCTAGTTTCATCTTACTAGGAAATATCCCAGTTGACAGAGAGGTATTGCATATTTCCAATAGGGGATTTATTAAACTATTCTTACAAGACTTAATTACACACTCAGGTATCTCATCATATCCTGCTGAAAAGTTATCCTTTTTTGAGTTAATTATTTTACTTAATTCATCTCTAGTGACTGGCTTAAGAAAAATAGTTTTTTCATTTCTGTTTAGTTTAGTGCATATTTTACTGTTATTTGGCTGTGTAATTGTTACTTTATCTGCAATGCTAATGAAATGGTTATTGAAAATGTTGGCAACTTCTACTGGATTATCAACTATGACATTAGAAATCTTTAGCGAGACTTTTTTACTGTTATGACATGCTTTACTACTGGCAGTTTCTTTTTTTATTATATCCCATATTGTCTTATTTTTATTGGTTGAATTATTGATGCATGCATCAATATGCAGTTTTTTTGCAGCCTTTATTACTTTATCAAAAATTTGCTTGTATTTTTTTAGATATTTTGTTAACTGTTCAGTTTTGTTAGTTTTACTTAGTTCTATGAGATAACGTTTCCTATTGCTCGAGACTATAATTCCTTTAGTAATCCAATTTTTCCTTACACTCACCTTGCTATTTTTTATTGCCCTATATGGAAAGGCTTGTATTAAAGTGATGCATAAATGAGGTCATAAAGTTGTTGTATTTCAGGTCCACTGTGGGTACCTTGTATACATCGGACCAATCATTGTTTATTAGAGTATTAAAGTAAAGCATATTATCTTTTGAGGATATACGTTTATATTGTACTTCAGTCTTGGGCTTATAGCTAATGTTTGATGTATTTGTTAGTCTTAGTATTATAGCATTATGATCAGAATACCCTGCATTAATGTTACTAAGGTTGAAAGTCATGGCTGCTTTGTCAAATAACATGACATCAATTAATGTACTGCAATTTTCCGTTTCTCTGGTGGGACTTCCTATGGCATTTTCAAGATTAAATGAGGTTAATAGGTTTTTTAGTTTTTGTAAGGGTACACTGTTTTGTTGAAAATCTACGTTGAAGTCACCACATATTAGGATCTTTTTTGCATGCTTTTTTACAATAGAAATCATGTTTTCTAATTTATCCAGAAAGGCCTTATAGTCTCCATTAGGTGACCGGTATACACAAGCAATAAGTAGTTTTAAATCACTAATTTCTACTAAAGTGTGCTCAAACACTTTCTCTTCATTTAAGATAGAGGTAATGCTATGCCTTTTATATTTAACACCCTTTTTTATTGCAATCATAGTGCCCCCATGAATATATCTCTCCCTACAATATATGTCTCCTACAACAAAATTTGTGAGAATGACTGACTGTACACTCATATAGTTATTTTTGAGCCAATGTTCTGTGAAGCAGCAGACATGTATGTTTTCCAGACTATTTAAAAATACTTCTACTTCTAGGATCTTATTACTAAGGCACTGAATATTATGATACAATATATTAAGTTCACCTTTGTTTGCTATGGATGAAAAATGATTATCACAATGCTCAGGTGTTACAATGTTTTTAGCTTCCTGAAGTACTGCATCCACCACATTGTTCAGTAGATTTCCTGTCCTTGACATTTGCTGATGCCCTCACATAGGAACCTCCCAAATTTGTTTGATCCTCTTCTGTTGAGATGAATTCCATCGCTGGCCAGATCCATATCCCTTATGCACCAGTTACCGTCTAGTAGTACACACTTTCACAACCAGTCAAGCTCTGCATTAATTCTTCTCACTTTTTGTCTGGTCACATCACGTCTGCATAGTATTCCACTGATCACTATTTTGGTATCTGGGCTTTGCGCATTAATTTCACTGATTATGTCCATGGTGTCGCCCATAATTTCCTCAGCCATTATTCCTCTTCGGATGTCATTAGTTCCCACATGAATAGCTACCACGTCTGGCTTTATTTCATTTATTTTCGCATTTTGTATTTCACGGCCCAGTTCTTCTACGCGTATCCCCGGGTAGCAACGCACATCATAGCCGGCGTCTCTGCAAACATTCCCGGCAAATTTCAGGAGCGAGTCCCCGAACACCATAACCTTTGTTCGATTATTTGTTTCACCGTTGTCTATCCCTTCTTTTACTCGATGTCTCATCTGTTGTTTTTGTACGTTTCCATTCTCTTCAGCCAGCACACTGAATCGGTTCGTGGTTCTTACTGAATTATCACACTGATAACCTGATGATCCTATCGTTTTGTTGGTTTTCCATCTTGAGATTGTGGCGTATGTTTCGTTTTCATATTGATTTTCTTGGCTTAGTTTTATATTCTGTTGCTTTAGTGATGCTATTTCTTCCTGTGCTTGTTTTCTTTCGTGTTTCAATAACATAATTTCATCATATGCTTTCTTTAGGTCTCTATTTAGCATATCCACAATTGTCTGAAGTGACGCTATCCTCTCAGACTCGTGTGATGCAATGTACGCTGATCGCGTCATGAATTTACTTTCATTTTTCTCCGTCGTAAGGTTCTCGATAACATTGCCTTCATTTACACGTCCTCTTACCTCGTTAATTGATTCATCACTCACTCCTTTTAGTACTTTCACATTGTTATTACCTCTATACTCATACAATTTACGAGCCTTACTCCGCGTTAACACATTACATGCCGCCATTTTACAATGTGTGTGTTATTAATCGACTCACCTTTTTGGTTTAAATTAACATTTATGTTCACATAGCCATAAAGCTGAGCATTAAACAGGAAGAAGGCCACATTTCTCTCAACTCATGACTCTCCCTCTTTTCCTGGACCTAATTATGAAAATGTACCATGTAATGTGAGGGAGAATTTTTAAAACAGAATTGCACATGGTTTTTGTATAAATCCAGACTTTGTATGCACAGTGACAATTATTATAACTGGAATTATTTTACCTCATAATATGTTTAAGTTTGTGTGTCATTGTTCCTTTCCATTCTTCTTAAGAGATCACTTGAAGTCATCAGAATCAGAAATAGACAATGTGATCGAATATGATTTTCTTTAAGGTGGGTTAAGACACAATTATGTATAAGAATTATATAGATCAACTTTTAATGTATTGTTAGTACAAATTTTTGCAGGAATCTATGAAGTGGGCAGAGGCGGTAGTACACGTGTTATCCATCTCTTTCTGCCCAGCCACCATCTGTCACTTTTTACTGGTTCAGTCATTTTTACATTGATTGCCCATTGAGCAATGAGAACTCTTATCTCTTGTCAGGTTGTGACAGGGTAATAAAGTGTAAACTTAAGTTTTCAAATTAAATTCCAGATTTTCCTTTACTGCGCACTTATTTATTTTCAATCTTACTTCCTTACAGTATTTATTCATTTTTATAAACATTTACAACTTGCTAGCGTGCCCAAAACCATACAATTTGTAATTTTTTGGTGAGCTATCGAAAATTACTTCCGTGTTTCATGAATTAACCAAGCTCTGTTTGGAAAATGTTCTATATTTTATCTATTTATTTATTTATCTATATCTATCTGTCTATCTATTAGTACTAAGCTTCTTTACATATATAGATACAAGGAATATGATAAAGTGTTCAGCCCAGGCTGTTAACTTACCATAATCCTTATACAACTCCTACCAGCTACATCTGTTTCTCTAAAATTATAATTTGTTTACTTGTCTTTCTAGTGACCAATACCATTTCTTTTTCACTTTATTTAAAAAATCTCCAGCTTTTTTATAGTCTTTGCTGAAAATTTGAATTAATGCTACCTTCCTATCCATTTTAAGCCATTTCTCATTAATGCATATTTTTCTCCAAAGCTCTGTCCCTTGACATTCAACTATTAAATGCTCTAAGTCTTCTTTTCCCCTGCATATTGGGCACTGTTTCTGCGTAAATCCTTTTCTCGTCTCCTTCAATCTCCACACACCCACTCTCACCCATGCTATACCCTCTCTTTGTTCTTTATTTAGTTTGTTTGTATACACTTCTCTTTCCCATATATCTTTAATTGTAATGTAGAATTCTAATGATCTTCTTCCAGCTTTGTATTTCCATGTCTTCCAATCTTCTCCTAACTCCTTTCCAGAAACCCTTTGCATTTTTCCCCTCATTCTCCAAATTTGCCCCATACCATTGCTTTCCAGGTTATATTGTATACTGTAGCACCATCAAGTACCTTTTAACTATTTTCTTGATATTCTAAGTATTGTCTTAGCAGGTTCTTTTCATCTAGAGTTAGAATTCTAAACCAAAACTTAAGTGCTCTCTCCATAATCACACCTTTCGTTCCTACTCTGCCCATTTCAATTTGAGCAAATTCCTTTGCTGTGGCGCTTGGTAGTCCCAAAACTTCTCTGCAAAAAATCCTGTGTACTGCATCCACAGCTTCCCATCCACTCTCCAGACCCCAAATTTCACCCCCATATAGCATTTTTGCTTCCCCCACCATGTATATTTTTTCTAGTCACCTGACATATCAGGTATTCTGTATTTTCACCCTCTTAACTGCTGCCACTGCTCCTTTCCCTTTAGCAAAAGAAAGTGGCAGCTGGTGCCTAAAATAACAAGGGGTTCAATAAGGAAAAATTGAAGCTATTAACAGTGAAGCAACAAGATTCTAAAGTAAGAACAAATTAGAAACTAAATACTTCACTTATCTTATTGTTTTGGTGCTAACCCTGGGGTTTCAAGCTGTGTCCAGCTCATTCTCAAAGCCATATAAACAAACTCGTTGCCAAGCTACAATCTTTTATTTTTTCTGAAAAACAATTACTCTTATTCAATTTTTATTTACCAATCTCTGAAAACAAAAATTTATAAATACAATGTATAGATGGTAATTCGAAGTTCATGACACGGTTCCTGTTTTTTAAAATAAAAATTTTTTCCCAAACCTTTAAATCTATTGGATTACTTAATTAAGCATGAAAAGAAAAACTAATAGGTTAAAAAACAAGTTAAATAGATTATGCCAAAAACTACAGAAATTGAATATAAATGAGCCAAATAATCAAACAAATAATGTAATTAATTTATCAAATTGTAACTTTAACGAGAAATAAATAAATTTTCTAAACAAAGGTATGAAAACTTGTGTAAGTTTTTCAAAAAACACAGATGATTTTGTTGCAGATATTGAAATTGTCAGTCAAGATTTAAATGACATTAATAAATCTTCTATTAAAATGAATGCTCTAAAATTTTGAAAGATATAAATAAAAATCATCCTAAAAGTAATTATAATAATCAGATTATTAAATCATTGAAAGAAAAGGATGTCATTTATACTAAAGCCGACAAGGGCAACAAAATTGTAATTTTAGATCAATCTGATTATATTCAAGATGCTCTCGGGCTTCGAGCCAGGTGTAGTGATGAAAAGACATCAACGTTTCGGGAGTGTACATCTCTCCCATCTTCAGGATGAATGACTAGCAAGAGTGAAGGGACCAGTACTGTCAGCCAGTACGTACCGAGTAGAAAACACGTCTAGTGTGGAGGTGGTTCACCGCTCCGTTGGAATCTGTGTTTTCTGAGTCAGTCGATTTCCAATTTTAAGGCTGGTTTCCAAGATGGACTAAACTGCAATCCAGCGTCCCGGTTCAGTGTACTCTTCTCGGAGGAGATGGCCAGGGCCTCCTTAACCCTCCGTTCCCATAAACCGCTACATTTTGCCACAATGGTCGTTTCTTTGAAGTTGGCTCTGTGGTCTTTTTCAAAGCAGTGCTCCACCAGCCCTGACTTTTCAGGCTGCATTAATCGTATGGACCGTTCGTGCTCCTTGACTCTGGTGGAAGTGGTCCAGCCGGTTTGCCCTATGTACGGCGTCCCACATTCACAGGGGATACGGTATACCCCTGGTACATTAAGGAGCAGTTTGTCCTTAACCGGCCTCACTAGGTGTTGGATCTTCAAAGGCGGCTTGTGGATGGTTCTGATGTTGTGTTTAGTGAGAATTCTACTGATTCTGCCGGAAAGATTGCCAGTGTATGGGATGCAGGCAGTGGCGGTCGGCTGGTCTGGTGTTTGCTGAGTTTGTGGTTTTCCTCTCTTGGCCTTGGAGATAGAGGCTTCAATATCCTCTACAGAGTAGCCGTTTTGGCGGAATGTGTGCCTCAGGTGCTGCAGCTCTTGTTTTAGGTGACTGGGATCGGAGATCGACAGAGCTCTGTGGCACACATTCCGCCAAAACGGCTACTCTGTAGAGGATATTGAAGCCTCTATCTCCAAGGCCAAGAGAGGAAAACCACAAACTCAGCAAACACCAGACCAGCCGACCGCCACTGCCTGCATCCCATACACTGGCAATCTTTCCGGCAGAATCAGTAGAATTCTCACTAAACACAACATCAGAACCATCCACAAGCCGCCTTTGAAGATCCAACACCTAGTGAGGCCGGTTAAGGACAAACTGCTCCTTAATGTACCAGGGGTATACCGTATCCCCTGTGAATGCGGGACGCCGTACATAGGACAAACCGGCAGGACCATTTCCACCAGAGTCAAGGAGCACGAATGGTCCATACGATTAATGCAGCCTGAAAAGTCAGGGCTGGTGGAGCACTGCTTTGAAGAAGACCACAGAGCCAACTTCAAAGAAACGACAATTGTGGTAAAATGTAGCGGTTTATGGGAACGGAGGGTTAAGGAGGCTCTGGGCATCTCCTCCGAGAAGAGTACACTGAACCGGGACGCTGGATTGCAGTTTAGTCCATCTTGGAAACCAGCCTTAAAATTGGAAATCGACTGACTCAGAAAACACAGATTCCAACGGAGCGGTGAACCACCTCCACACTAGACTGGTGTTTTCTACTCGGTACGTACTGGCTGACAGTACTGGTCCCTTCACTCTTGCTAGTCATTCATCCTGAAGATGGGAGAGATGTACACTCCCGAAACGTTGATGTCTTTTCATCACTACACCTGGCTCGAAGCCCGAGAGCATCTTGAATATGTTCGTCGCCAGGAAAGCTACAAATCTTATTTTTCAATCTGATTATATTAATAGAGTAGAACTTTTGCTTGAAAGTAAAGATTATTTAAAAATTGATAATGATCCTTTAAAATCATGTATTTCAACTTTTAATAAAACTCTCAATGAATTGAAAATGATACCTAAAAAAGAAAAAAGTATTTTAAAAGTCAATAATCCTGTTTTACCCAGGTTGTATGCACTTCCAAAAATACATAAACCAGGAAATAAAATGAGACCCATTATAAACTCTATAAATTCACCTACATATAATTTAGCTAAATGGTTAACTAAAAAATTTAGTACTTTTGAAACATTTGAGAGTTTAAGTATTAAAAATTCTTTTGAACTAGTAAAAAAGATTAATAACCTAGTATTGTCTGATAATGATAAACTCGTTTCTTTTGATGTTATTGCTTTATTTCCTAGCATTCCTAGAAAAAAGCTTTTGATTTTTTTAAAAAAGTGGTTAAATTCTTTAGAATTAGACAATGACTTAATAGATGATTTTGTAAAACTTACAAATCTTTGTTTAGATCAAAATTTCTTTAGTTTTAATGGTAATGTTTTTCAACAAACTTCTGGCTTGGCAATGGGTAGTTCACTTTCGCCATTTCTTGCTAATCTTTTCATGAGTTTTTTTGAAACTCAAATTACAAAATCATTCCCTCTAATTTTTAAAATATGGTATAGATATGTGGATGACATTTTTGCTGTTGTCCCTAAAAAACAGATAAATGATGCTTTAAAACTTTTAAATTTACAAGATAAAGCTATACAATTCACTTTGGAAACTGAGAATGTATTCCTTTCATTTCTGGACTTAAAAATTAAAAGACATAACAATAAATTGAAATTTGGTATTTACAGAAAATATACTCATACTGATAATTACATAAAATATAAAAGTTTTAATCCTTTTGCACATAAATATGCTGTTTTTAATAGTTTAATTTATAGGTTAATAAATATACCCCTTAATAAAGATGAATTTGACATAGAATATAAACACATTATTAACACTGCAGTAATTAATGGTTTTAATACAGATTTTATACATAAAAGGATAGAGGAATTTAAGTATCAAAAAGCTGTCAAAGAAGTTTCAACCCTTAAAAAAATAAAAGATAATTGTATTTTTAAAAAGTTTACTTACCATCCATGGGCTAATAAAAAATTTACAAGGATTTTTAAAGAATATGGAATAAATTTGGTCCCTCAAAATAAATTTAATATACAAAATTTACTTAATTTTTCAAAAAAAGATAAAATACCAAATTATAAAAAATCTGGCATTTATCAATTTAGCTGTTTAGATTGTGATAAAGTTTATATTGGTAAAACTAAACGTCATCTAGAAACCAGAATAAAAGAACATTTTAGAAATATTAAATATAAACAAACTGATAAATCAGCTGTGGCAGATCATTTTTGGTCATTTAATCATGAAATTAATCCAGAAGTTAAATTATTAAAACAATTAAGTAATCCAATAGATTTAATGGTTTGGAAAAAAAAATTTATTTTAAAAAACAGGAACCGTGTCATGAACTTTGAATTACCATCTATAGATTGTATTTATAAATTTTTGTTTTCAGAGATTGGTAAATAAAAATTGAATAAGAGTAATTGTTTTTCAGAAAAAATAAAAGATTGTAGCTTGGCAACGAGTTTGTTTATATGGCTTTGAGAATGAGCTGGACACAGCTTGAAACCCCAGGGTTAGCACCAAAACAATAAGATAAGTGAAGTTTTTAGTTTCTAATTTGTTCTTACTTTAGAACAAGGGGTTCACTACTTTTAGTGCATTATGTAGTTTACCTTTCTAAATAGTTTGATTTTCTAAATTGCATAAAGTATTTTGGTAGCTCTGAAATTACCTTAAACCAGCCTGATGACGTTAATGGGGTTGAATCTCCTGTAAAGGTATATTTGTAGAGAAACTCCATCCTCCTTTCTTTTTCCTTGGCGAATCTGTCTATGACTCTCGTTGAAATATGGAAGACTGGATCATTTCCTTGTTAATAGGCAGCACGGCAAGAGCAGACAGCTGTCTTCATCCATGGTACTTGTAAGAAATGTTTTGATCCAGACAAAGTGGAGAAACATCTCACTGCTTCACACGCTGTCATTGGAATAGTAGCTACTAATTTCAACAATTTCATAACATCACCAAAGAGTTCTTGAAGATTATTTACAATTAAAAACTTTAGAAGGGCTATTGCACTTTTCATTTCTTCAAAACCATTTCGAGAATAAATGATCTGTAGTTCTGTTTTGACTTAGATTTATTTAAAAATGGAGAGGACTGTACGGCAGAAAGGATTTTTTCAGGAAATTTATTTTTCAACGAAGGAAAGTAGTGCTGTACAAGGAAATTAGTGGCCAATAAGTGACTGGAGAATTCAAACCTCTGTTGGCTCTGACGTATTATTATGACATACTTCCTTTGCTGCTACATTCCTCCACAAATAGACAGTTTGCTACACCGCCCCTTTCTTTATCAGGAGCAGGTACAAATGCGAATGGTGATTCGAGATACAGCCTGTTTTCGTGTCCAACAGACAATAAAATATGGAACAGAGACTATCAGTAAACTCAGGCTGAATCTTGGAAATCTCGACTTGTGTAAGCTGCACTGCAGCATGACGTGGGATTTAGAAATATTCTGCTGTCCTAAAGCGCTCAATCATATTTTCCATGGCTGTACCTTTAAAGACTGTAGCATTATTCATGCGCTCTTTTAAAACTGCATCCAAAGCTGAAGTCAAATTTAATATTGCTCTGAATATTCCAGGATTGCTAGATTCTGCAGCTTCATCATATCCGCGTAACTCAAGTTCAAACTTGCCACAGAAGTTAATATAGTCAATTATTTTGGAAAGAATATAGCAATTTATCCTTACATTGTCATTGTGTCTTTCTATATTCTGTTTGAAAGCTGAGCTAAGCTGTTACATAATTTCTGTTTTTCCAAGGACTGATGAATCCAAATAAGCATTCTTATTTAATTTAAAGTGAGTCAATAACACTAAATAACACTTAAATTATTAAGAACTCACCAAATTATGCACAGAACAAAATTTCTTCCAGTTCCAAAGTATTTCCGTCAAACTTCAGGTTTAGCAATGGGCAACCCTTTCTCACCATTCTTAGCAGATTTACTGAGTTCATTAGAAATAAGGATCACAAAAGGTTTCCCATGGATGTTCAAACTGTGGCAGCGATACGTAGATGACATATTTGCAATAGTTCCAAAAAGACACATCAGCGATGCATTAAAACTTCTAAATATACAGGACAAAAGCTTAAATTTCACAGTGGAAGTGGAAAAAGATGATAAATTACCATTTTTAGATCTAAAATTAATCAAAAACAAGGATAGAATAAATTTTGGTGTTCACAGAAAACCAACGCAGACGGACAACTACATAAAAGTTAATAGTTACAATCCAAAAAGCCACAAACAAGCAATCTTCAATAGTTTAACACATAGATTGGTGAACATTCCTCTTTCAGCAGAACAATACAAAACAGAATATTACAAAATAATTGAAATAGTGCAAGAAAACGGCTTCCCCAAAGAATTAGTAGATAAAAAAGTAAAACAAGCAGAAAAGAAAAAATTATTAAAAGAAACTACAACTCTCACAGCAGCAGAAACAAAAATGACATTCAAAAAATTCACATATCATCCATGGGCCTTTGATGATGTTAGGAACATGTTAGGAACATCAAGAGTAAACAATTAGAAAAATCAGCAGTTGCCTTTCTCTTTTGGACAAAAAATCATGACATAAAGCCAGAACCGAAACTTCTCAAACACATAACCGGAAAACAAGAACTGTCCACATGGGAAAAAATCTTCATTTTAAAAAATAGAAACCGAGTATTTAATTTCGAAATTCCCCAGAAAGATATTTTCAGCAAGTTTCTTGAACCGTTAACAGGAAAGTTAACCTCCAAAACGCGTTCCAGAAAATTATAATGTAAGTGTTGTTTATTGTTATTAATTGACTCACTTTTTAAATTAAATTGATTATAACAACACTGTTTTCAAACTTCTATGAAAGGAAGATAAAGCATTCTTATGCTAAATAGATTATTCGTGCTTCTTAACCTGTTTTAGATGACTTAGATTTGACACACTAGTGCTAAGGGTGTATATTTACCCTTAACAAACAGCAAACACGGAAAACAAAATAGCTTATTTATGGAAATAAACCGCAAATCCAACTATTTCTTTTATTTATACTTATATTAAAAGACCTGCAACATGTCTTACCTTGGCTTGTTTGCGCATGTATTAATTTGAGAGGAGGTATCGGCCTATCAAGCTTCTTTATTTCACACTTCTCTTTCTAGCTTAAAGCTGAGAAATCTGTTTCTAAAGGATACTGAAAGCTATTCATTCTTCTTGGAAAATAGCTCTAAGAATAGATGAATAGCAAATAAACACTAAAGCACAAGTAAATAACTGAATACACTGTAATACAGTTAAACGATTGTAGACAATCATTCCATTATTACAGTGAAAACACACGTGCTAATTCTGGTTAGGTTGCTTTTAGTTCGGGTCAATTTGTGTGTTTCCGCCAGAGTCCGACTTGCAGTTGGTTGTCCGACCAGTGCATATCCACATATACATAGCGACCTCCCCTCATGCCTCTCCCTGGCGAAAGAGCACCCATAAGCTTACACTCGGAGGTTCACAAGAGAAGTTGAACCTTGGGAATGTCTGGGCAAACTTTAGGGCGTATGCGTGCTATCTGAACGACTTAAAAGTTTTTCATATGATAAAATACTTTGAAAATGCACATCAAATTGCCTAAGACAAGAAAGAAACAAAAAATGATTGTTTAAATATAATTTGGACAAACAACTTTGTCCGGGGGTTCACTGAACCACTGCACACATAGGACGCGCTGCCCCTGGCAAAAGCCAACTTCTTCTGTTTCTCCCATCTCCCCCACCCCCCTTCCCCATCCGTTTTGTCTCTTAAATATATACAATCTCTAACCACATTGTACTCTTGGTTCCCTTTCTCCCACTTTTCAAATTTGCTCAGTTTTGCACCTTTTTGATTACTAATATTTGAGTCTTATCCTGATTTACCTTCAAATTCCATTCACTGCAGTATTTATCTATTTTCTACAAGGACTGTTTTAAGCCTATCGGTATAATAGATCCTACTACTAAATCATCTGCAAACAGTAATCACGGAATTGTCACATTATGTATTACTGGCAAAAAATTATTTTTTTCTATCTTGGTTAAGTTCTATATGTTACTATAATGATATCGTTTGGCTTTTGTCGCCATTAGCGATTTATTTTCTTATTTCATTGATGTCATGTGTCCTTGTCATGTGTACACGATCTGAAAGTCATTTCGGTCAGGATAAAAATAACATTAATTTACATTTCAAACCTCCCCTTGTATGTGGTATGATGCAAAATAATTACTAATTATGTAAACATGATCAAAATATTAAAACGTCAACAATGATAATTTTCACAAATTGATCACATTAAATAATAATAAACATTCAAGTAACAAAATCAAGCTGTCATGCATTACTGTTCAACTTAATTTCTTTATATACATAACTCTGCTTCATGACAAATGTTTTTTCCAGTCAAAGGGAAGTTTTGAGTTGGGAGAACCTTCTTAAAAATCTATTTGACATATACTTCAAATAGTATCTAGCCGTTTTAACAACAAATTATTGCAAATTACATTTAATGCCTGTTCAAAAGCTATTTAAATTAATGTGTATTGAAGTACTAACAACAGATGGTATGCATTGCAAGTCAAACATATGTAACAGATTAATTTGGTGGGGGCACGAAGGGCCGTTCGAAGAGCCAAAAGAGAGGGTGGCCGGCAAAAGATGGAACAGCTTGAGGTGACGTCAGAGACAAAAGCCGGTTGTCTAGGGAATTCTACTGCGTGGAGTGAGTGTGGGTAGAAGTCTACCGTGAGATGTGACCAGGAGTGGGTCAGCCCTGAGCAACAGGAAGTAGAACCAGGGGACCATTGCAAGTGGTTGGGATGGCGCTGAGCCGTGGTGAATGCAGGACAGGCGCATAAGCCTAACCCTGCTAGTTAAATGTAATTCAGCTTTGTGCATGTGGTTCCTTTGGGAAAGGAGCGGTATTGACTTCTGATTCGAATTGGCCAGTTAATGCTGGTAAGAGACGTCGCTTGTGTGGAGAGGAGAATTCGATGAGTGACTGTGAAACCAGAGGAGCCAGTTGTACACTGTCGACCAGGGCGTGGCTCTTCCAGGCTGAGAGTTCCCCCTACATCCTATATCTTCGAGTGCCGACTTCGGGATGAGTACCAATTTAATTAATAATAGTCTTGTGGGAGTGGGAAAACTCCAGAGGAACAGTTAATAAGGGGGGATTGCACTGTAGGAGGCCCTTTAATCAGTAAACCAGAGAGCAACTTGGTATAGGTGGAGATTGTCACAGACTGTAAGCAAGATTTCCAGTTAAATTGTATTTTCTCCGTTTTTTCTTAATTTCAAATTATAGGAAAATTTATAGCTTTCATGTTAATGTTTAACAGAGTCCATTTTCAAATTTGTTGTTTCATTTTAATATTTATATGTTAGTATTTAAGAGTCCATTTTTAAATTTATTGTTGCCTTTTAATAATTGCTTGTTAATGTTTAACAGTGTTCATAATAATAAATGTTATGTTATGCTGTAGTTTGTTGTGTTACTTGGTAGTATCCTGTCTCGATCCTGCGGAATACGTTATTAGGGAAAAAGAAAGGTAGTAGGTGTAAGTATAGCGCCAAAGGAGGTGTAACACATAACACAATTAAGAGACTTATAGGCTGTAAAAGTCTAAGGAAAGTTTAAAACAAAGCTCAAGTATCACTATTAAGCAGAGGAGGTATTGTGTTCCACCAAAAGATTTTATAATTAGATTTCACTAGAAATACATTTTGAGACTTCATGAAAGTGTTTTAGAAAATGTTCTGTATGTCTGAGAACAACATAATTCAAAAACAACGTTAGGAGGCAACACAAAGATTTTCAAGAAAATTTGCCCATCTAAACTGGCCTTTACATGGATATGGCGAGCAACACAAAAGAGGAGTCAAGAGCCTTCTCCAATTCTTGCTGAGTCATTGCACGTATGTGCATGGAAAGATCTCAAAGGTCATGTGACACCGGCTCCAGTGTAAATAGAGCTTGCAAGAGAAGCCTGTCAGTGAGTGCATTTGTGTCATCCAGTGATTGTATCATAATAATCAAGACATAAGGGACAGAGAAACTAGAGAAAAACATTGAAAGACTGGGAAAAATTATCAGAACAATTGTGAATTGTAATAGCAAAGATGACTATAAACTATGCTAGTAACAAGAAGGAAACTGTGCATTTATAGTAAAATTTAAAGTGATTGAAAAGTAATGGGATTTTGCATTTTGCCATCTTTGTTACAATATTATCCATCAGCATGGTGATAGCAAAGTGGAGGTCAATAATGTGCTTTGGAATTCATTTGTTTCTAACTAACCAATGATATTTTTTCTAGCTTGCAACTACAGAGAGCTATAGATGTTTCATGACATGGCCACCTTGCATAATTGGTACAGTAAAAGCCCTAATATGGGCAATATGACTCTTAACATGCTGCGCCCGGTAACGAGAGTGAGAATGTTAAAACTTGGCCAGTCTTCTTTCCTGTTCCCAGGGCCTGCAAAAGCTTCCTGTTGGTTGTGAACACTCCCATTTGAATACATGTACTTCAACTTTCTTGTTCTGGCTATTGTTACTATTACCAGTGGTTGTGAACCAACCTTTACACTCTCACAAACTCTTCCAGCCTGTAATGAGGATGAGGAGTAATCATGGCTAAAGAATACTTCTCTCCCTCCAGCCGGTAATTGAACCCAGGACTTCTGGATTTGGGGACTGGCATGCCAACCACCAGATGACAGAGGCAGACTTGTGTAGAGACATTATGGATAGATTCTTGAGATTGGGGTGTTTGACGAGCCCATTAGAAATACTTCCTAGGTCTATCATGGCCATTGCAAAGGAGGGGCCACAGCTGCCTCCCTTGTAAATTAATGAATTTAATGTACAATTACTGACTGTTTTAATTTTGATGCAAAGAAAAATTTCTTGGATTTTCTTCACAATTACACCAAACTTGAGGGAGTCCAAGTGTTTTATTTTGACTGAAGTTGATGTCATTAATCATGGTATTGTTTTCTGAATATCGAGTTTCTAGTGACATCAGGGATTCCAACATGTGCCCTCTCCCCTTGAAATAAAGTCTGCTGACGCCCGTGACTAAAAGCTGTAATTCCCATCATTCTCATTGTCATAAGAATGGCCACCATCTGCAGGATGCCTCATCAATAGGTACTGTCATTGCTTGGTGGAACATTGGAAATTAAATGTTTTCTCTAGCAAGTTTTGTCCCCCATCTAAGTAAAATTTAATGAGAATAAACGGGACTTAACAAGTTTGCAAAAAATTCACCCAAGCCACTCATGGGAACCTTTACTGTGGTGACCCATGCCTGCCTGTGCTACGTGCTCTCCATACCACATGTTCTTATTGATTTCCATGATACACTCATGAGCACCAGTCCCTTGGCCTGGGCCTTTCACTGTGCTCCTTTTAGGGAATAACACAGTAGCTGCAAATACAGCGCTGAGGTTTGTTGCCAACATTGGATTTGCTAAGCAAATTTAAATTGTTTTATTTTGGAGCTTTTTAGCCTTCTAGTATGTTTACTTTTATTTTAATGTTGTGACACCTACATTTTTACCACTCAGTTTTTAAGTTTAAATTTTAACTGTTTTAATTTTTAGCTCATTTAATGCTCACTTTTTAGCTTAAGAGTGAGGCCTCAAAGGTTGTGAGTTTCCCTGTTTTTACGTTCTCTACTAGTAAGTAGAGGAAGTATTATATTCCACCCAAAAATTCAATGTAGAGATTTCACCGGAAATATATGTTTTGAGGCCCCCTGAATCCAAAAAAAGCATTTTTAGAAAATGTCTGTGTGTGTGTGTGTGTGTGTGTGTGTGTGTGTGTGTGTGTGTGTGTGTAGGTGTGTGTGGGTGGGTGCGTGCATGCATGCGTGTGTGGACAGCAAATAGCCCCACCCTAAACTACCCTTCACATGGAAAATTTTTCAGTTCTTTTTATTTTCTTGAAAATGGCTCTAACAGTTTCGATTAAAATGACATATGTTTAAGATATTTTTATGACAAATGAAATGTATATTTTGAATTTTCTGGCTATAGCCTATGTTGTCCTGTTTACTCTGGATGACTTTTGAATAACTCGTAAACCATAAGAGATAGAGAAAATCTTACTATACAAAAAATATAGATCTCCCTCAAACACAATTTAAGTCTAAATAAATTTTTTTGTAGAGTGAACCATTTTGGAGATATTCCTTGTTATTTGTGTCAGTTTTGGAAAACTTAAAACTTAGGTGAAATGAGATATTGTTGTTCATTTTTTTATATGTTAAGCGTGCAAAGAGAATGGAATGTCAAAGTTCTAAAAGATTTGAGTATCGCTCAAAGCCTACTGTATTCTAATATTCCCCTTGCACCTACAAGGAAATAAGTAATAAGATAATTTGTACAAATGTTTATCTAAACTAACACAAAGAAGAGATAGGAATAAAAGTTTGTAAGAATGGTTAGTACAAGAGTAGAGAAAGTCATGTGAGTGCAACACATCAGATTTTTATGTTTCGACTTATGGCCCTAATAACCTAATTGTCGATGGGCTCTTAAACCCACATCACGCAGACGCACACACCCTCCTTCCACAACTACTATAAATAATGGGACAGAGTTAGTTCAGATTACTACCGTTAAATGCAGCCCTTGTCCCTATTAAGACACATTTTTGTTTTATAACAGAAGCTATTCTCTGGCTGGAAAATACAAGCCTGCCACTCAGTGGTGCTCTGAATATCACGACGATGTATCCAGAAAAGAAATACTTGGACCACTGACAGTTGCAGCTTCATTTAGGCTGCAGAGGATTCTTGAACACAGTCATGGTTTTGAAGATATGAAAGTCATAAATTCAGTATAACAGGGAGAAAAATATACAGGAAAATTGTTCATAGAACCTACTGCATTAGCATTTATGCTGTAGATTCCAATGATGTCATTTTCCATTGAACAAATTTTTTCTTCATACAAGAAAGAGTTACTGATAATAAGAAATTGCTTATGCCAGGGAATTTGGGTGCATATCTACTGGAATTTCAAAAAGTAATCTACAAAAGAAACATTAAAATCTATTTTCCATGAGTTTTTTTATAGATATCTCTGCTAATGTAAATTTTAGTGAAAGAAAGTTCATAAAAAATCTCTGAAACTAAGAAAAATGTAAAATTATTGGTACCTGCACCTATCCAGCAAACAAGACTTAAAAAAAGCCTTATTTCAAGCACGCAAGAAACCTAAAATGAAGGTCTGTGGTTCAAATCCCAGTTGTGGCATTGAATTTTTAAGTTCCAGTTCTACCTCTCTAAAATGGTTTACTCAAACTAAAAATACTAGACATAGTTATTATATCCTCTTCCTCCCACTCACATCTTTGAAAATGTTTTTCTGGGGTTAAGTGGGTTTGAAAACCTGTGTTCTCTCCGTGGAATCTCGATATTAAAAGCCTTGACTGGAATACTCCTTATTCTAAGTGGTGAGGCAGTATTTCCATGTAAGCCCTCTAGAATGATTTAATACGAAATTATAGAGGCAGCAGAAAAGCCTACTGATCCCATACATTGTAAATATAGTTAGTAAAGACCACAGATTATACCAGATGATCGACTCTGTGTTAGAAGGTGAATGTCTTAAATGGCGCTTATGTCGCTGTGTTTCACCACAGCACCTGTGCAAACTAACGATTCCGCCGATAATGCAGTATGCCTCTATATCGACCGAGCTATGCTACGCCTGCTTCACCCGCTTCACCCCACCCCTTCTTTTGTGCATATTCCGCATCAGAA
This sequence comes from Tenodera sinensis, assembly GCA_030765045.1. Taxonomy (NCBI): domain Eukaryota; kingdom Metazoa; phylum Arthropoda; class Insecta; order Mantodea; family Mantidae; genus Tenodera; species Tenodera sinensis. Next base: position 299,634,996 of record CM060962.1, read on the forward strand.
TCACATGCCAAATTTCTTTCAAAATCAACTCGTGCACTCATGAATAGCTCATGGCACATCTCAAAATTTCACATATTAGTATAATACGTGTTACAAGAGCTACATGGAAGCTATATGCGGTAAACAATTCGTAACTGATGTATCGCATATTACGCTAATATGTGAACATTGGAAATGTGCTGTAAACTATTCATGAGTGCACGAGATGCAACTTCAAAAGAAGTTCGGTAACTAATTCCTGCAAATAAGATCGGCAAGAAGAAGCCACTTCTAAACTTGACATTTTTCCCCCTACAAGTAATAGTTGTCTTCAGTTAATCATAATAACTTTAGTAACCAGATAGTGTCAGATCACAAATTGTTGTTGAGATTATGCAATACATTTTTATTCCCTTTCCCTCAAGAATTTCGAAGTAATTACTACAGCAATTATAACTACACACTTAGTTAATGGCAGAGGAAAGCAGGAAAGGATACCACAATGTTATCTGTAATGCAATTTTTTTTACACAGTGAATTAGTAATCATGTTAAAAAAAATCGTGAAAGATAACGTTAGTGACCAAGAAATGAAAGACTAAACAGATACATGTAAATTCTAAATGAAGATATACCAACAACTATGTACAAAAAAAACAGCATTATCTGTTTCAAAAAGAAAACAAACAAGTTATATTAATAAGAGGTAGAACTGGAACTTAAAAATTCAATGCCACAACTGGGATTTGAACCACAGACCTTCCCAGTTGTGGCATTGAATTTTTAAGTTCCAGTTCTACCTCTTAAACTTTGCCCACACACGGCTTGTGTGTTTAAAAACACCAACAGTAAGTTTGTTGGCATAAATAAATGATAAGTTATATTAATGCTTATGTTTAATAAGATTCTGAAAAGCAATTACACTTTAATATATACAGTACTTCCTGCATAAGTTCACAAAAGAATGTATTAAGAGAAATATATGAAATTTGAAATTGCCTCATATGGCATTCATAATTTAGCAAAACATTTAAAATTAGTGCATGAGACAGTGTCAGTAATCAAGCAATATGCAAACTATACACAATACATATAGCACTGTCCAAAGTAAGTGCTGCCGAAACCAATTAGGCTCCCCTGAAACAAACAACAGGAAACCATGGGAGCGACAAAGTGAGTGGTACACCGAACCCCTTTAATAAATACGTCGCAAACACTTACTGCTCACAAAAGTTAAAGGCATGTAAATGCTGGCCAATGCTCAAGCATAGTGGTGTTGCCAAGCGTGTACCGGCAGAGGTTCTGTACATAAGAGCGTGAGAGATGCATGTACCACATTCGGCAGGAGGGGCAAGCTTAGGATTCGCTGGAGTCTGCAGTACGGCCCGCCTCCATATGCCTTTAACTTTTCCGAAGATTTAATTTGGCTTGTTTCACTTTTTTTCCATTAAGTGCATACACCTCATTTTGATACTGATGATGTACATAGCATGGTATAAGCAATTCCTAAGCATGAAGCAATGTCATTTTTGGTTTTGTTTGGACTAAGTTGCATCTCTCAATTGAATTTTGATTTCTGATTTAGTGTGTACCATTTTCTTTTTCTCTTCTCCATGGCTGATTTAAAGCAATTGAGAACTGTAACACAAAACCACTGTGCAACAATAAACACCAGACACCGAAAATGTTTATCTTTACTTTTTGTTTGTTGCTACAATATTGTTGCGCCAAAAGCCATTGGCTCTACCAGAAATGTCTTTGTCTTTAAATCAAGGAAAATTGAAGCTATTAACAGTGAAGCAACAGAAACTAAAAACTTCACTTATCTTAGTAATATTGCAAGTTCTTCATATGCTGACTAGTTTCAAGTAGTATCCAAACAGCTGTTTGTTTAATTTAAATTTATATGGAACTAAACATGAAATTAAATATTTAAAATTACAAGAGAAAAAAGGACATACTCTTGTGGGCATTAGACTTTTGAATATTTGTTTAAAACAAAAGTAGCCCCGGTTTTTGTTAGAACAGTTAAATTCAATAGTAATAGGATCCACCAGAAGGCCACAGAAAAGAAAGTTTTTGAAGTTGAAAGAAGTTTACACTTTAAAAGGTTAAATAATATTGAGCTTTAGTTGTATGACTTACATTTAAAATTAATATGTATTTTAGGTAACTTATTTTGGATTAATTTGGAATCTAAATTATTTGGAAAATGAGTTGAATACAACTTGAAACTAGTCAGCATTTGAAGAACTTGCAATATTACTAAGATAAGTGAAGCTTTTAGTTTCTAATTTCTTCTTATTTTAGTCTTTGTCTCTGCAGCTGAAAGCTGCCTGTTCAGCTTGTGTTTTTATCAACAGAGATAAAGAAAATACCCCTCGAGTTTCTTTCAAGATGTGTATGGTGTATGCTCATAATTACGTGAATCTCAGTTCTGAAATTTAATACGTATAACAGCAAATTACATATACAAACATTACTTATAAATAAGGTTCTATTAACATATTTCTAAATTACATTTTGCTGGGACCTATAAATACAAATTACTTGGAACTGCGTTGCCTATAAAGCAGATTCAACTGTATAGACATTTTTTGTATGACTAAATTGATATAGTGCAATTGATAAAATAACTAATTGCTTTCAATAAATGTGCTGTTTGATTGCAGCAACGTACATGTACAGTTATGTGAACATGGCAAGCGGAGATGAGCCACGGTCAGACTCTACAAGTTCAACAAGCACGTCACAGCAGCAGCAGCAACAGCAGCAGCAGCAAACAAGTCAGCAGAGTGAAGGAGAGGGTGACCCAGAAAGTGGATTCTCTAGGGAATGGCTGGCTACAAATGAAGAACGGTCTAGTCGGAGGCAGCGGGAAGTACAAGATGCAGGGCCACAGAGAGCACCGGAATATAGAAATTCAACTCCACAGCAGCATCAGCAGCAACAAGAGATGGAGGACGAAGAGCGTAAGTAAAGAGATCACATGGCCAAACTGTGTATTGTCTTATTTTAGGTTAGTTTTAAGAATTGGGCTTTACATTGAGATAGTGGTGATACATTTTGCATTGCAAAAAAATTCAGGCAATATGTGCATGATTTCATCCTTTATTGTTCTTAAATTCAAAGTATCATCTAGTTACAGCTCTTTTTAAATCCTTAATTTTATTAGGATACTATTCTCTCTCATGATCATTTCTTGTGAATAAAAATTGCAAAAAAATGTACATCATTTTTGTCTATGTTACAGCCTACAGATTGTGTTTTAAGTGCACGTCGGATAGCTTTCCTTTGCTGGTTGTAGAATTGGAATTACATTAGCTCATAATTGTATTGATTACATCATTTTTTATGTTCTCATATATCTGCACTCTCAGGATTAGATGTTTAGTACAGTTTTTACTTTTATTTAACTGGTATTTTTCCCCTGTTTCATAAAACTTTGTTGTTAGATGTTTAGGACCAGGCAATGAATGTGTGGATTTTAATAAATGTGTAGTGAAATTTTCTACAAGTGTTTCAAAATGTTTGTTGTCATTTCCAATATGAAATTTATTTTTCAATTTATATAACTCATGTTTACGTTCACATATTTTATTGTCTGTGTTGTTAAGTTTATCTGGCTCATTAATTATGTCACACTGTAGAGTTTATTTATGTAATAACAGAAGAACAAAAGTTCCAAACTGGCTGCACTGTGTTTGGCCTGTCCGCATCCTCGATGCTCATTGCCATCTGCTGCTATCATAGAAAAGCGCGGATGAAACTGTACAACATTTTTAAAATTACTTGTAAAGGCTTTACTTACCAACTTTACGAAAGAAAGTGCTGAAAATGCCTACCGTTGTCCTAAAATTTTTGGCACCTCTTTAGAAAACTATCCATCACTCATCATAGTTCACGTTGAGAAATGCTGGTAACTTCCTGTTGGACCCATGCAGTCAAAATGCACAAATTATTAAATAATGGGTTATTTAAATTTTGGCTTAAACTATGTGTCGTACAACTCAAATAACATGCATAATAGCTTCTGCCATTTAAGTAATAATATTAAAATGCCCAGCAAAGATTTAAAACTGTCTTAAAGGCCTAAATTATGCTCAAAAAGTCGCGAGGTGGCAATGGCATAGCACCTGGTGTACTGGCTTCACGGTTTGAACTCGAAGTGTGCTATCAGTCAAGCCTCCAAATAGCTGAGTAGAATTATGACCGTATTCTATGCGCTAATCCCCAGGATACAGGATCGCATCTCAACATTGAACAAATTGACTTTCTGTTCATCAAATACTGGGAATCAAATTCACAATAATCTAATTTTAAAGTCTCTGCAGATTTAGAATATAATTTAAAACATTTTCGGTTGTCTGTCTTTTGTAATAGAACAGGTATAATGACTTCTGTCCCATTGCACTGGCATGATGTAGCATGTTATTATGAATGCTGACTCCATTCTCCACGTGTATGCTGTTGCACAATATTTTGTGCCATTCCTTCACCGTGTATTTGACAGACTAGTACTTTGATATGCTTTGATCTACAGAGAAGCACAGCCAAAGTGCAAACAACTCAAAATCTATACTGGGAGAGATATCCTCATGTGTAACAATACCATAAAGTGGAAATAAAACTATTACAAATTCAAATAATAACAGCTTTACACATAATAATTGTTCAACTAACGTTATTTGTAAATATTATGCAATAAAAAAATACATGGAGGGGATTCGAACCACCTTTACAGCACATGGATTACTTACAAATTGTGCGCTCGTTCCAGTTGAGCTACCTAGTAACTTCAGGGATAAACAAAGACAAATACATCCATGTTAAATACTTGAGTGGAACCGAGCATAGGGGCCGATGTCTTCATGTTAGAGTATAAAATGTGAATTGCATAAAACTGGAGAGTAAGGACCAGCTGACTTACCTGGTGTAGGAAGCTATGAAGAGGCAATATGATGATACATATAAACCTAACAATCACATCAAACCAGTTCTCATGTTTGAAAAATGCCATATTAATGCAGAGAAACACATAGAATTTATATGTGTGGGTAAAAATGAAAGAATGAAGTGGAAATGTAACAATGTAATACAGAATTGTACAATGAAAAGAAATTCCTTAACTTAAAAAAAGGTTTGTGAAATATTTAAATAATTCAAATTTAAGAAGCAAGAGGCATTTGAAGCAGTTGTAACAAATAGTATCTGGTGTTAATGGGAAACTTATGTACCTGATGTAGTATGTCTTGACATATTTGTTATCCACTTATGCTCCATAATTAATATGATTATCATGTTTCCTTATTTATTATATAGTATATTTATATATTTTAACCTGTATATGTCGGAATACTGAGAAAAAATATTAAAATAACCAGGATTTAGGATCTACATGGCCAGCTTTTATGTAAAGTGTGTGGAAAAATGCTGTTCATAAGCATACAAAAATAATAACCAAGAGTAGATATTGATGAATCGCTTAGAAAATTAAATGCTGCAAGAACATTTTCAGCAAGGTAACCATTCTTCCACAATATTCGGTATTGACCAGATCGTAGTACCTCAGTATTCTTGACAATTTTAATTGTTAATAATCAACAATTATATCATGGCTGTTTAATTAGCTGGCATATTTTTGTTTATCAAAATATTTAAAACAATTATGCTGTTATAATAATTTAAAAGAAATTTGTCTTAATGCTGGGATACAGCGATATTAATTTAACACGTAGATTATTAAAGTGTTAAAGCACATGTTCAATGAAAGAGAATTTACATGAGGTTCAGTATTAAATCAATTTAGCATTGTTTAAAAATGTAGCGTTGGTTGGTGAAATGGTCCTTGGAGAGTCTAAAACCTTTGCACGTAATGATTAAATTGCCATGTTTTTCTGTTCCAGGTGGTGTAAAGTTAGGCCTAGGTGACTTTATATTTTACAGTGTGCTTGTTGGTAAAGCCTCATCTTATGGAGACTGGAATACAACTTTGGCATGCTTTGTTGCTATTCTCATTGTAAGTATTTGTTAGTTTTTGTGCTATTTTGTCATATAAATTAGTATTTTATTTAATGTAAATATAGTTATAAGGGCATTGCAACATGTCAAGTTTGACGAAGTTTACTCTGACAATTTTGTTAGCTCAAATTTCAAAACTAAACTATTTCCTTGCAAATATCTTCCCAGTACACACCCATGAAGTATGTTTTTGTACATCTAAAGATGTATTCCTTACTTCCCTAACCAGTGCTGTTCCTTTTTCCTCTCAAAAGAAGGGTATTTGCCCTAACAGTGGTTGTGATGGCATCCACACCTCCTTAGGCGTGAATTAAATGTGTCCGAACACATAAAAATGGTGGACAGCACTGGCTTAGTACTTCAGTAAATTATTATTATTATTATTATTGTTGTTGTTGTTGTTGTTGTTGTGGTCGTCATCATCATCTCTTACGGTTTGCGCGGTCACTTAGCGCTGTTCATTTTAAATTTTTTACGACTTTGCAAATTTCGTGTCCGCATCGGTAATACTCTGTCAGAAGAAAAGATTCAGGAGAATGGTGTGCCTCAGGGGTCCATCCTGAGTGTCACGCTCTTCGCCATAGCAATTAACGGAATCGCTGATGTTGTTCGTAGTGGAATTCCAATGTCTCTATGTTGACGACTTTGCAATTTACTATCACTCTTATAATCTTGAGCACATTGAGCATCAACTGCAGCTGACCATAACATCAATCGCAGACTGGGTCCTTCACACCGGTTTTCAGTTCTCATCTACAAAAACTCGGTGTATCCACTTCCATCGAGTTCGCGGCGTATACCCTCCTCCTGATCTTTATTTGCGTGGCACACGTCTACCATTTGTCCCACACCTCAAGTTCCTTGGCCTGCACTTCAACAGTAAGCTGACGAGGGAGTACCATATTTGCCAACTTCGTGCTTCCTGCGATCACTCACTTCGAGTACTCCGCCTTTTATCCAGAGTTTCTTGGGGCAATGATCGTACAGTTATGTTACGATTGTATCGATCACTGGTGCGGTCAAAGCTAGACTACGGTAGTTTTATCTATGACACGGCGTCCACCTCTAAACTTCGTCATTTAGACACTGTACACCATGCTGGTATCCGTCTTGCTACTGGGGCACTTCACACCAGTAGAGTTGAGTGTCTGTATGCTGAGTCTGGAGAACCACCACTGTCGGTCCGTCGTTCGGTTTTATTGTGTTCGTATGTCGCAAGGTTGACAGCCCATCCGGGTCATCCTTTTAAATCTATCTTGCGTCCCGACCTTGCTCACCGTTATCTGCATAACACAACTATATCGCGCCCTAGCGGTATTCGGTTCTGCAAACTACTTCATAAACACGACCTCCACATGCCTACTGTAGAGCAACTCTCTAGGACGCTCTGCCCCTTGGCAACTCCAGCGCGCGCAATTCGACCTGGAGCTTTCAGGCTATGCTAAGCTATCCACCCCGCAATCCCAACTGTTCACCGAACTTCTGGGCCTCCACCTGACTTACACCCCAGTGTTTACCGATGGGTCCCAGGTGGGTGGGGCTATGGGATGTAGTTTCGTGTGTAACGACGAGGTGCACCAGTACCGACTTCCAGACCATAGTTCCTTTTATACTGCCAAGCTGTTTGCTATATTTTATTTTTTACTTTTTATCTCGAACTCAGTTCCCGGCAATTTTATCATCTGCGCAGACTCTGAGTGCCATTCAGTCCTTGGACCAGTTTATTGGCACCTCAGCATTCATTGTAAAAATACAGGCCCTCATTTCGCATCTGCTCTCGTGCGGATACCAGTTGCTTTTTACCTGGACCCCAGGTCATGTGGGTATACCCGGCAATGAGGAAGTGGATGCAACTGCTAAAGCTGCATGCCACTTGCCGGATGTTACCACACACAGTCTGCCTTATATCGATGTGCAGCGCCATTTCCGTCGACATCTTCTATCGATCTGGCAGCAGTCATGGGAGGCATTTTCTGGCACTCAATTGCGGACCATTAAGGACAGCGTAGATCCCTGGATGACATCCTGCAGGGACTCCAGGCGGGTTTAAGTTATCCTCACCCGCCTGAGGATAGGTCACACACGGATGACCCATGGGTACCATTTGCATGGGGACCCGGCGCCTGTCTGCCCTACGTGTAATATCTAACTTTCTGTGGGCCATATCCTTATAGACTGTCCGCAATGCACTCGTGAGTGCCAGTACATTGGCCTGGGGTGTACACTTGCCTCAATTTTGGGTGATGACCCGGTGTCTGCCTGTAAGGCACTGCAGTTTGTTGCCCAAATTGGGTTCGCTAAGCAAGTATAACGTGTTTTTTAGTGTTTGAGATTTTTAGCTGTTTAGCACTTGTTTTTATGTCAATTTGGTGTTTTACGTTGTATTGTTTTAAGTGTTTAGTTTTAATGTCTTTTTTAGCTTTGACCTTTTACACATTTTATGAGTGGTTTTACCAAGTTTTTAACTTAGCGCACTCACTTGCCGTTTTGTGTTTTTATATGTTTGCACTTTTAGTTGCTCTTTTAGCCCTTACATTTTAGGCAGCTTTTAGGCGAGTTTTAGATTTTTTATATTCTGACCTAGGGCCCAAATGACCTAGTTGTCGATGGGTCTCTAAACTCCATCAATCCAATCCAATCCAATCATCATCATCATCATCATCATCATCATCATTATTATTATTATTATTATTATTATTATTATTATTATTATTATTACTACTACTACTACTATTATTACTATTATGGAAATTCACTTGAATGTACATATAACATCACATTTTTCTTTTTTGTCTCTGTTTTCTGTAATTGGTTTGTGCTTCCCATTTTTCTCTTGCCTTTTTCTCTTTGCAACTATATGCATTAGTTGTGTCCATTATACAGAAATTCAGGCTGTGAGCGATACATACCAGATGTACCTCGCATCATGTATTTTGGCATACAGTGTAGCAACATTGTGGTGGGCTTTACGAACTCTTTTCAAATTATAACACTGGTGATGTTGCTTCCATTTTTGCTAATAATACAGCACACTAATGTGAAAGAATAATCATCATTTAACACACTTAGTCACACTTTAACCTCCAACTATTTGGTTCTGAATAAGACAAATATGAAACAACATAATAGGGATGTGGCAACCATGTGCTCCTTATGCAGTTGCCATGTTGTGCTTTAGCAGAAGAAAGCCAATTGAAAGTTTAGTGAAAACGGTAAAAATAAACGAAGCATTTGTTTCCAGTACATATAGAACTGGTTGTGCAGTGTCATTTCGTTTGACAATAGATTTGTTGAAAGTTTAAAAAAAGAACTAAAACATAAACTTTCATGGCTAATCCTGGCAATGGTGCAAACTATTTCCCTCTCATCCATACCATTCCCTTACCCTACCTGCTACTTTCGGTTTGTATTGCTCATAGCCTGGACTTCTCTACAGAGCACCTTAAATAATGAATGTGTACATTTAGTGTGTGCTGGGATTTTAATAAACAAATTGTTTGCTTCCAGGGATTGTGCCTCACGTTGTTGCTTCTAGCAATCTTCAAGAAAGCATTGCCTGCATTGCCGATTTCCATCACTTTTGGACTTATATTTTACTTTGCTACAAGGGAAATTGTGAAGCCATTTGCAGACAGTTTGGCTAGTGAGCAAGTGTTTATTTAGTATTGTGACACTGAAGTATTATTACTTAACTGTTTGTGCTGCGGTGGTCATAACTTGATGTGCTGCAGTAACGATTTTACTGCCTTTTAATAACTTATAAACTTCTTTTTTATATATATTCTGCTAATACTGTGATCATTGTTAAGCCATTTTTGTAATAGAAACAGTGTTTTTGTTCCATTAATATCATTCCATATTCATTATGTTAGCTTTCTTTCATGCTAATCTAGCACACATTTGCTGAAGCGCTCAGCATAGTGCATACCAGTGTTGCCAGGTTGAGGGATTTTTCCCTCAGCTTAGGTATTTTTCAACTCAAAAGGGAATGAGGGAATTCTTTGGAAATTAAGGGATTTTTCAAGTAAAATTTTAAAATTCAAGAATTCAAATTCATTTACCCATGCACTTTTGCTTTTAACCAAGAATTTTTCCTCATTAGACGTTTCAGCATTAAATGAAAGCATTACTTCCTTAACAGTTCTAAAAGAAAATTATGAAATTGTTTTTGGTTGTATTTGCTGTTCTCTTAATTTGCATCAGAATGTCTTCCCAAAAATGTTGAGTCACTGCTACACATCTAATTTTTTCATAGTTTCAACAAGTCCAAAATGACAAAGTATTCTAGATTAGCTACAGTCTTAAATGAGAGCAAGTCTACATAAGTTAGGTTTTATGAGCAGAAAGGAAATTAATTAGTTTTTGAGGGATTTTGAAGGCTTATAAGGGATTTCCTCTACCAGAAAACTGGCAACGCTGGTGCATACAATAAGGCCCAGTTCACATGAAGCAGAAGGCACAGTGCTATCAATATAGGTGACCAAGGTCACGGAGGTCTGGATTCAAATCCAACCAGAGCTGCCCTACCTGACTGAGGTTCTTTCCAGTATTTTTCAGCCTTCATAACAGGTAAGGTGCCCTAAACTTTGGCCATGGTTCAATAAGCAGTAAGAACAGGCGTTTGAAATACTGCTAAAATGTAAAAGGGCACAGTGCTACCAAGTAAACTAAGATTGAGATTGCCAGTTCCTTTCGTCTACTGCGTGTAAACACATCTATGGCTTTGCTGATTTGATAACATGCTTTCTATGGCTGGCCATATGTATAATACATTAACTATGTGAATGACTTTGTGAAAACACATATGTTGCGCTCAGTCTCTCTAAAATTACTCAATTGTGACAAATTCACAGGTGTAAAGATACATATAACAAAATCAAATGGATAACACATTTAGTGTAAATGACCAGAAAATATTAATTTCAGGAGCATAAAAATGGGGGTTCTATTGTTCTATAACAAGGGTCATTCAGTAAGTTTTCCTATCTTTTATCTCTGAAAAACAGTAATAATGATTTCCTGGGGATGAATATTGGCAGCCCTGAATTAGTTTGATTAAATGGGACAAATTACTTTGGTGTGGACACCATGCAGGTGTTAGGTCCGAGTTAGTTCCTTATGTTTGGGGGCAAGGCAACTGAACCGGAGCATCAAAACATATCAAAAGGCTTCATGCAACAAAAGGTATAAATAAAGTTTTCAGCAAGGACAAGGCATTTTACTTTGAAGCAGATTAAGATGTACGATTGAAAGGTATGTAAATAAGCAAATATTTGAAACTATGTGTATTCTGTAAATAAACTATTTAAAAACTTCACTCAACTCATTGTAATTTGACTAATTTTAACAATGAACCATTTTACAGGGAAAAAGTGTTCCTCTTTAAAAGCAATAAGTGAAAGGATAACATTGGAAACAATAATGTGAATGAAATTGCAATCAAATTGAATAAAATGTCATGGGGGGGGGGGAGGAATTGGGCAACTACCATTACAGCTGTTTTTAACAGTGTTACCAACAGCCATTCTGTATATTAACTAGAAGACGCACCACTTGGCTATATTCTTAAGACATGTTTTAAAACAAGACCATTACATCTAGCAGTAACCATGAAATTTATACTTAAATTGTAGGATATAATTATTTTGTTTACTTTAGTATAGAGGAGACACCAAGAATATTTGAATGAGCAGCTCTTCCCCTAATTCCCCTGCCTAGGCTGAGGGGCTGGAGGATGGCACCATGAAGCGTGGACAATTGTGAATTACAAGCAATCATATATTTTTTCCACAGAAAAACGAAAAAAAACTGCTGTGAATAGCCATTATAAGATAAGTTTTGTATATGGCACATTCAGATATCTCGATTTTGGCTTGAGTGGTTCGGGCAGGTTGTAAAATGTACATGACAAATAAAGCAGTTGAGGACTGGTTGTAGCGACTTTGCAATCTGCATCATTGCTGAAGAAAATTGTCCTATAGTTTACAAAATTCATTTGTGTCTATCTCCTGGAATTGAATTTAAACATTCATCCATAGGAAAGGTTCTCTCTGACCAGCTGAAATATCAGAGTTTGTGCAAAATGGGTGCTGCATTTGCTTACCAACGCCCAAAACCAACGGTGTAAACTCTACCTTTATGGATTTGTACCAAATAGAGGGAGATCTACTGATAGAATGCATTGTTACTGGAACTGAAAGTTCAGTGTATCATTCAGCTCCCAAGATAAAATGGCAAAGTATGATTTGGAAAAGGAATGTGCTCCTACAATAGCAAAGCTCACATAGTCAGCAAGGAAATTACAGCAACAGTATCTTCGTATAGTAGAAATCTATGACAGTTGTTGAATCCACCAATATCACAAATAATGTAGGGACCACGGGCTTCACTTGTCTTAAATATAATGTGTAAGTTTGTGGTGGTTTGTTTTAACAACCAACTTATCATTGAGTTCACAATGGGACTCTTATCTTGGGTAGTTGTTGGCTTTGCAGATAAAAGAAGACAAGGGCTTATATACTATCGAGGGGCTCTAATGACCTAGCTGTCGAAGGATCCTTAAACCCCACTCACTCACTCACTATACTATCGAATACTCATGTTTCCGCTGAAATTAACTTTATTACAATGAAGTAACAATATTGTAACAAATCGCTTTATTCTTCATAAATATAATTGTAAATTTCCGAAGCTATTTGGTTTAATGTTGTTAGATATTCTTTGTATTTCGTGGATACACTAAACTCACTATAGTGTCTCGATTCCTCAGGCTTTCCCAGCTTCTCTTATTCAATGTTGTAGGTACACATGCGTGGCAAATACTATTGTGCAATGCTTCACGGAATATCTCTCGGCAATACTAACCACGATTATGAATTGCCAATACATAGCCTATTATGTGTAATTGCTCAAATACACATCTATTGTATACAACTTTTTAATTAATAGTGTCTATAGGGTCCTACTTGTCCTAGTTACATGACTAACAGCCATTGTTTATCTTCCATTATCAGTCGTAACTTTTTCTTGACCATGTTTACAGAGGTATTTTTTAGAGGTGGCGTGTGTCGTAATGTTGCGCAGTAGTTCATGGTCGAGTCCACTTGTCTATTGCAAGATAAAAGGGGTGTCTGGTTAGTATCTCTTCGACTTCCAGCCCACTAGCCCACTAGCCAGCAGGCTGCTGGTGGAAACTTACCCCCACCATCGCTTTGCGTGATGCTCGGATATGCGCGAGTGACAAGGTCACGCGCCACCTCTAAAAAATACCTCTGTACTTCCATTGAGTAGCTTTGGATTTGATACTGGCATTTACAAAATATAACCTCAATATTCATATTACACAAGAAATTTACACTTATTAAATGGATATAACTTGAAATGTGAAATATTAGCATGAATTTTCTCATTAGTTCACTCAGATGCATAATTCCTGCTACAAGTCATAGAAACCGAGACTGTTTCATCAGGTCTTCCTGACCTTGGTCAACCTCTCTATGAGCTGTGGTTTCCACATTATTTGTGATACTGGTGGATTATATTTGCTATTAATAGCTCCAGTTGTGTATATTAAATACAGTTTTGAAATTCATTTACCAAGTTAAAAACTGATTCATTCAATGATACAAAACAGCACTCACTTTTGAGCTCCTTGGAACAAGTATTAGAGGCTACTTCCATTAACTGATCCAGAGTAGTGAAGGTGACATTGTCCTATCCATAGTCTACTCTAGCAGCAATTCTAGATACTTGTATATAGAATCACTGTGGAGATATCAAAATTGAAGATTCAGTTTTTATTTTTCCAGATGAAAATCTGTTCTCACATAACCAATTGTTTTCCTGCTATGTTTTTAATAGTTTTGGTTCCAGATTTATATGATGATTTTATTTTGGTCCAAAAATGGGTGGCAGCTGCTGATGTTTTCTAAATGTTTGTAAAGTACTCCTCGATCTTTGTTTCCAAGTTTCTCTTGTTTCTCATATATAAATCAGATTGCAGTTTTTGCATTTTACATGATTTTTTAATAATGGCAACAATGCTGTAACAATGCTCTGAAACGGAACCAGGCAATATAATTTATACCAGAGGTAGGCCACCTTACCTCAGAACAAATGAACTAATCCCCCGCCCCCCCACACCATATATATACGAGGGCCGTTCAGAAAGTAACCTCCAATCGGTCACAGTGCGGGTAGTGGGGGGAGTAGCAACGCCATCTGTGCATTCCCGCACTCAGCAGGTCAGTCGGCATCAAGCCGTGGTCGAGTGAACGTCGTACCTGCGCTAGTTTAGTGTTTGTGGCCGTTTGAAGTGTGTGCTGCAATAGAAAACCCCGCCAAATGTGAAGTGCGTGCTGTTATAAGGTTTTTTAAAGCCAAAGGATATTCTGCAGCAGCTATTCATCGTGAGCTTTGTGTCGTGTACGGACCAAGAGTTATGAGTGAAGGAGTGGTCCGTGAATGGGTACGTTTATTTAAAAGTGGTCGAGAAAACGTTCATGATGAAGAGAGGAGTGGTAGACCATCATTGGTGATGGACGAACTTGTTCAGACAGTTGAAGCAAAAGTTCGTGAAAACCGACGTTTCACAATGTCGGAGTTGTCTACTGATTTTCCACAGATTTCTAAGACTCTCTTGCACGAGATAGTGACAGCAAGATTGGGTTACCGTAAGTTCTGTGCACGATGGGTGCCCAAAATTCTTACCGACCACCACAAAACTCAAAGAATGTCCTCTGCATTAGACTTTCTGTCACGTTATGAGGACGAAGGTGAACCATTGTTAAACAGAATCGTGACCGGGGACAAAACCTGGAATAAGTACGTGAACCCTGAGACAAAAGAACAATCAAAGATGTGGGCACATTCAAATTCGCCTACCAAACCAATAAATGCCCGGCAAGATTTTTCTGCCCGAAAATTGATGGCAACGGTGTTTTGGGATGCAAAAGGGGTGTTGTTGGTTGAATTCATGGAACGTGGGACGACCATTAATCAAGACGTGTACTGTGAAACACTAAAAAAATTACGACGGGCTGTACAGAACAAACGCTGTGGTATGCTGACTTCCGGTATCGTTTTTTTGCACGATAACGCCCGTCCTCACTCTACTCGCAGAACAACAGCCCTTCTTGAGTCCTTCAAGTGGGACGTTGTCAACCATCCACCTTACAGCCCAGATATGGCGCCAAGCGATTATCACCTCTTCATGCATATGAAGAAATGGCTCGGGTCCCAGCGGTTTGATGACGAAGAGCTCAAAGATGTGGTCACAGGCTGGCTCCAGGCACAAGCGGGTGATTTTTATGCAGAAGGAATTTCAAAGCTTGTGAACAGATACGATAAGTGCCTCAATCGTTATGGAGACTATGTAGAAAAATAGTGCAAAGATGTAGTTGTAAGATGTATATATTAAAATGTTTTTATTTAACTTGGTGAATTTTTTGCAATCAACCGGAGGTTACTTTCTGAACGGCCCTCGTAGTTCATATATATATATGCAGCAACAATAGCAATAATGCAGTTTTGAACAAGCGCTCATGGAGTACAGCTGCAATGATTTTGAAGCAAGATCAAAGGAGCTGGTTGAAAATTGAATGCAAATACCTCACTGCACAATAGCTAAGGAGGTCAAAGTCCTTTAGGAAGGACGTCAAAATGTGACAGACATGCTTCGTCTTGGTCATCCTGCAGTAATGGAAGATGTGCAGAACATGAATGCATTAGTGCCGGTGGATCGGAATGCTATGATTCGTGAATTGGTCAACGATGCCAGATTGGGATCTTCGACTGTGCTTAATTTCCTGAGAATGCGGAAAATTGCGTCAACATAGGTTCCAAATGATATGACCAAAAATCAAAAATGGCTGCAATATGACACAGCTCATGCACACCTGGAGCGCAGATCATTACTATTGATGAGACCTGGGCCAGAGTTTGTGAACCACAGCTGAAATGCCAATCAAACAAGAGACATCATCATGGGTCAAATTAAAAAGTGACAGTTCGGCAGACTGCAACCAACGTGAAAGTTATGCTGAACATTGCCTATGACTGGGATGCTGTTGTAAAGCATAATGATCCCCAAAGACGTGCCGTTACTGTTACTGCTACTGTACTACTGTACATTTTTGTAAAATAATCTACAAGCAGCTCTAAGAAGAAAACAACTACGCTTCCTGAATAACTTGCCCATCATTCTGCATGACAGTGCAAGGGCACATGCAGCAGTGGCCATGACTGATTAGTTCATCGTTGGGGCTGGGAGGCGTTTTACCACCCCCCTTATTCTCCTGATCTAAGCCCCTATAGCCACGATCCCTTCCCTAAAATGAAAGAACAACTTTGTGGGACCCGCTTCCGCACAGTAAATAACATTCTCCAGGCAACCGACTGCTCCCTTCACAACATCCAGGGATTAGGCCGTGCCAGCGGGTTCCCAATCTCAGGGAACACGTGATGCACAATGGGGGTGATTACATCAAAGGCCTGTAAAACTTGAAATGTGGTATGTATGCTGTGTATCTAAATAAAAAAATCTGATGTGTTACACTCATATGACTTTCCCTACTCTTGTACTAACCATTTTTACAGACTAATTTCTGTATCTCCTTTGTGTTGAAACAACCATTTGCAGAAGTTATCTTACTGCTTATTCCCTTGTAGAAGATGTGGGAACACAGTAGGCTTTGAGTAATGGGTATTCCATTGCTATTAGACTATTGCTTTAATTTTCATTTAATATTTAGTTTTACTTTCTCTACTGGCAAGTAGGGGAAGTATTGTATTCCATCCAAAAATTTGATGTCAAGATTTCACCGGAAATATATGTTTTGAGATCCCCTAAATCCAAAAAAAGCATGTTTAGAAAAAGGTCTGTGTGTGCGCGTGCGTGCACGCACGTGTGTGAACAGCATAACTCAAAAACCAAAGTTGGTTTTCAAGTTTAATATCTTTCAAGGATGCGACACAAAGATTTTGAAGAAAATTCTTTCACCCTAGACTACCCTTTACATGGAACGTTTTTAAAAAATTTTGATTTTCTCAAAAGTGGCTCTCTAACAGTTTTGATTAAAATGCCATATGTTTAAGATATTTTTATGCCAAATGAAATTTATATTTTGAATTTTCTGGCTTTAGCATATGTAGTGCTGTTTACTCTTGATGACTTTTGCATAACTGGTAAACTGTAACAGATAGATAAAATCTTATGATACAAAAACAGTAGATCTCGTTAAAACACAATTTATGTCCAAATGCATTTTTTTATGGAGTAAACAACTTCAGAGATATTCCTTGTGAAAGTTTTGCAATACTTAAACTTTCCCAAATGGAAGGCTGTTTTTCACTTTTTATTTATCTCTTGGCCATGCAAAGAGAACGGAATTCAAAACTTTAAAAGCTTTGACTTGCTCAAAGCCTACTGTATTTCCATATTCCCCTTACACCTACAAGAAAATCAGGAATTAGGTAACTTCTTGTTAATATTTATCTTGAGTAATTTATCTTGAGCATCATTTATCATTTATCTCATCTAATGTTTACCTTGAGTAATATGAAGCAAATAGAGTAATTAGAGCTTGAAAGAATAGTACAAGAGTAGAGAAAGTCGTGTGAGTGAAACACGTCAGTTTTTTATTTAGTAAGCTTTTGTCTGTCTTTTACTGTTTACTATTTATCCAAAAATCATCCAGACTAAAGAGGTCTGAGGACATTCCCAGAAAATTCAAGGTATGACTTAAAAACGGCTATGGAATCGCCTGTTTATGTGCGTCACTGGATGCTGACTATCCGGTTGTGAGTCTACATGCCACAGGCACTAGCTAATTCACCTTCCGACTGAAGGAGTGGGGTGGGGAATAGCAGTTAATTACATAAGCGTCTCCAGAAGGACAAGGCTGGACATCGCTGGACTAAGCCGTACAACCATAGCAAAGAAGGAGTAAGGTTCATTAACCTCCATTTAAGCAATGTATAAGAAGCCACTCCCATCTTTTCATCTGCTCGAAAATCCCTCAGACAGCCCACAGTTAGCTCGAAACCTAAATACCCAGCCCCTACTGTTAATATTCGTTTATCTCGACTACAATAGCCTGCTTCAGCCGATAAGCAGCGCAATTGAAAGTTTATTTTTTGTATATTAGACAACAAGTACAATATAATGCCCAAAATATTGCAGTTGTACGAGTAAAATCAATTGGTCTAGCGCAAACCTGCAACCTAATGAAGAAACCATACCTGTTCAAAAGTCGTTCAGAATGAAGAAGATTTCCGAAGCTACTCCTAGAAAATGCAAGATATTCATTTCGTGTGTCCGGAAAATCTTAAAGATATAGTATTTTAATCAAAATTGTTAGAGCCATTTTTTGAAAAAAAGTTCCATGTAAAGGTTTGTTTGGAATGGGGCAGTTTCTCGAACATCTTTGAGTCGCATCCTTGATAGATGCTGAACGTAGCAAATTTGGTATTAAATCGATTTCCTATTTCGAGTTATTTTGTTCATGGACAAACAAAATAAAGCAAATGTGTTATTTACAGACGCTCTTTAACTGCTTTGGCTTTAAGCAACCAATTCTATATTGGGCATGTTAGGCTGCTTAATTTTTGCTCAATTTAACACACGGTCTTACTGCATACGGTGCCACAGAGGGTGGACAGTAGGATGCTAATGATGTAATTACACATGAAATGAAATTATCAGGGAAAAAAAATTACATCAAATTTTCCAGGCTTAAGTTGGTACCTCCACAACATTTGCCAGATATGAGGACTGAAATGATTTTGTTGTTTAATGATGCTGTCAATTGCCAGAATCACATTATTGTCGCCGGCGTGCTGGAAGTTTGTCCTGCAGGAGTTCTTTTACATGCCAGTAAATCTACTGACAGAGAGCTGTCGTTTTTAAGCACACTTAAAAACCAACGGTCTGTGCTGGATTTAAATCCATGACCTTGGGATCAGTAGGCCAGCATCTAACCAACTGAGCCACCCAGGCCGACGTGAGGACTGAGGAAAACCTGGAGGAGAAAATAAACCAAACCTCAATGTGGTACTGGCTGGATTTAAAATGTAGACAGTCCATATTTTAACAAGCTCGGCCGCGCATGTCGGTTTGTCTTTCAGGGACTATGATTCATTCTTCTGACAAATAATGCTCATTGAAGTATGAGAAACTTACTTGTCCTAGCTTTCAGTTAACTTAATGATGGAAGCATAAAACTATGTTGTACAATGAAGTAAAATAAGAATCAGTAGTGTAATTTTAAAGTGCACAAATTCCTAAGGTTTCTGATCGAAAGTAGGTGACATCTTAGCTAGAAACATCAACCTATTTTTCTGTAGGTTGCAAAGAAATACTTTATAATAAGCATCAATTTTATGGTTCTGAAATCGAGTCTGAATTTACAGATATGCACCTTATTTACAGCGTTATATAAATTTAACGAAGCATTAAACTAACCCTTTTAATTTAAGGGGATTATGTAGTTAGCACATGTAAAAAGATAGGAGAAGTAGCATCTGTTCAAAAAGTCATAGATCAGATGCTAACAGTCAGATGTGTTTCAAATTTTTTGTGTTGTACAGGTATAAACCACAGTTTAAAATACACCTGCAGAACTTTTTCTGTTACTCAAAATTTGGTGTGAAATAATTTGCTAACATGTAGAAGATATTTTAGTTTTGTCATTCCTTACCGTGATATAAGTACCTTTTATTCCATTTTCGTCATCTGAACTTCTGTGAAGTTTTGGGACGATTTATGCTAAAGTCTACCCTACTTCCATAATTGAAATATATACAATATTGTTGCCTAAAGTGGCATAAAAACTTCATCCCTTTAAAAAAGGAATTATTTTCACCATACAAATTATTGCAGATTCTTCAAATTTTAAAGTAATTCTATAATACTGCTAAGGGAGATATACATTCATACAATAATTCTAAAAATGTCATGTGTTCAGCTTGAATGGTTTTTGAGAAAGTGGTATATGAAGTATGAAAAATCTGACGTGTTGACTCACATGACTTTCTCTACTCTTGTACTAACCATTCTTACAAACTCAAATTCCTATACCTTCTTTGTGTTAGTCGAGATAAACATTTGTACAAATTATCTTATTGCTTTTTTCCTTGCAGGTACAACGGGAATATTAGAATACAATAGGCTTTGAGCTATAGTGAAACCTTTTAAAGCTCTGAGATCCCGTTCTCTTTGCACGCTTAACATATAAAAAAATGAACAACGATGTTCCATTCCACGAAAGTTTAAAGTTTTCCGAATCTGACACAAATAACAAGGAATATCTCCGAAATGGTTCACTCTACAAAAAAAAAAAAAAAAAAAAAAATATTTAGACATAAATTGTGTATTTTAGCGAGATCTACATTTTTTGTAGAGTAAGATTTTGTTTATCTCTTACGGTTTACGAGTTATTCAAAAGTCATCCAGAGTAAATAGGACTGCATAGGCTATAGCCAGAAAATTCAAAATATACATTTTGTCACACAAATATGTAAAACATATGGCATTTTTATCAAAATCGTTAGCCATTTTCATGAAAATCAAGATTTTCAAAAAATTTTCCATGTATTCAAAAACTTCGTGTTGCACCTTGAAAGACATTAAACTTAAATATCAACTTTGGTTTTTAACTGATTTTTCGGTTTTGAGTTATGCTGTCCACAGACTGACACACACACACGCTCGCATGCAGACCTTTTTCTAAATATGTTTTTTTTTATTCAGGGGGTCTCAAAACATATATTTCCGGTGAAATCTTGACATCGAATTTTTGGGTAGAATAATACTTCCTCTACTTACTAGTATAGAAATTAAAAATGTAATTTTTCAAGAAAGTGAAAGGAAAATTACATACTTTCTCTAATCTTACTTTATTATTTTAGAAAGTTTCAGGACTATAGCTTCCTGCTAGGCTTCCTTATCTTCTTTCTTTTCAGCCCTCTCCCCTTTACTCTGACTTCTTTGGACATCTCCATAGCTTTATCGGCTTTATTTTACCTTCTCTACTGGTAAGTAGAGGAAGTATTATATTCCACCCAAAAATCTGATTTCGAGATTTCACCGGAAACATGTGTTTTGAGACCCCCTGAATCCAGAAAGAGCAGTTTCAGAAAAAGGTCCGCGCGCACGTGTGTGTGTGTGTCTGTGTCACTCTGTGGACAGCATAACTCAAAAACGAAAGTCGGTTAAAAACCAAAGCTGGTATTTAAGTTTAATGTCTTTCAAGGATGCGACACGAAGATTTTTAAGAAAATAGCCCTACCCTAAACTACGCTTTACATGGAAAATTTTTATTTTCACGATACTGGCTCTAACGATTTCGATTAAAATGCCATATGTTTTACATATTTGTGTGACAAATGAAATGTATATTTTGAATTTTCTGGCTACAGCCTGTGTAGTACTCTGGATGACTTTTGAATAACTCGTAAACCGTAAGAGATAGACAAAATCTTACTGTACAAAAAATGTTGTTGTTTTCTAGTGCCTTGCATCTGGCAATGAAGCCATTAGCATTCGTGCTTTCCAATACTTTTGAACTGTATGTACAAAAAATGTAGATCTTGCTAAAACACACAATTTATGTGCAAATAAATTTTTTTGTAGAGTGAACCATTTTGGAGATATTCCTTGTTATTTGTGTCAGTTTCAGAAAACTTTTGTGAAATGGAATATCGTTGTTCATTTTTTTACTTTCTCTACTGGTAAGTGGGGAAATATATGTTTTGAGACCCTCTGTATCCAAAAAAAGAAAGCATTTTTAGAAAAAGGTCCGTGTGTGTGTCTGTCAATCTGTGGACAGCGTAACTCAATAAATTATAGTTTTAAAACACTAAAAAAGACGATTTTATAACAAAGCGAACTAAAAGGTAGTAAATAATTTTTAAGTATGAAGAGTTTGTTCTATAGCTATATAAAGACAACTAGTTCATTATATTTCAAAATTTTGTAATACGTTTAAAATAAAAGCCCATTTATATTAACAAAATAAATTTTATTATAAAAAAGCGTCGGGTGCTTTTTAAATATATTTGTCATATCTTTACTATTATAAATAGATACCAATGAACTATTAATACATACGATGACAAACAGCCCACTTTTTTTTTTTTTTTTTTACACAAAGTGTATTATTTTGTTGATATAAATTAGTTTTTATTTTAAATGTATTAGAAAATTTTGAAATATAATGAACTAGTTATCTTTATATCGCTATAGAACAAAATCTTCATACTTAAAAATTATTTTCGACTTTTTAGTTCGCTTTGTTATAAAAGCGTGTCTTTTTAAGTTTGTTTAAACTATAATTTATGAGAATAGCAACGGACTCCAGTTAAATTCAAATGCATTTCCAATTAACATTTTCTTTAAGTCAGCCAATTATAATGGAGTTCCTGTTAGCCCCTACCACCAGGTGCGAAGTTCACGCAGTTATTCGCCTTTTTAGTGCAGAAGGGGTTACACCAATCAAAATTTATCAAGTTGATGGAAATATATGGAGAGTCTTGTACGGATGTCAAAAATGTCTGCAAGTGGTGTAGAGAGTTTGCAGATGATGTACGGAAATTCATGACAAGGAAAGAAGCAACAGAATGTCAATTCCTGATGAGAAAATTGCATGGTTGAACAAATTCTGCTTCACGATTGGCGAGTCATTCTCGACGAGCTCTGCATTGTTGATCTTCAGATTTCTCGAAGCACCATTCATTGGACTTTGAAGAGTTGAAATTTCAGAAGGTGTGCACAAGATGGGTCCCAAGAGTGCTGACAGAAGACCACAAAAGGCAGTGTGCTGAAACTTCCCGCCAATTTCTTCAATGCCATGCAGATGAAAAGGACAACCCTTTGTATTCAATAGTCATAGGTGATGAAACCTGGTCTTTCCACTTCACACCTGAGACCAAACAACGATCATGCGAGTGGCAGCATTCCAATTCACCCAAGCCGTGAAAGTTCAAAAGAACACAGTCTGCCGGTAAAGTCATGGCAACTGTGTTTTGGGATCGAAAGGGGATATTGTTAATCGACCTTATGGGTCCTGGGACAACAATAAATGATGACAGGTACTGTCAGACATTAAAAAAAACTCAGAGGGGCAATTCAGAACCAAAGAAGGGGAACGTTGAACAAGGGCAAAAGGCTTCTCCATGACAATGCTCGCCTCCACACCACCCCTCAAACCGTGGACCTTCTACAACAGTTTGGATGGGACATCATCACCCATCCACCCTATAGTCCTGACTTAGCACCCAGTGATTATCACTTGTTTCCCAAGTTGAAAGAACAATTATTTGGAAGACGCTTCAGTGATGACGACAAAGTGAAAGATGAGGTCAAACACTTCTTCAATAGCATGGCGGTGTGCTAGTATGACATGGGCATACAAAAACTGCCACAGCATTTACAAAAATGCATCAATCAAAATGGCAATTATGTGGAAAAATAGAAAAATGTTTAAGCTTCAAAACTATGCAGCATTTGTTGCAAATAAACGTTTCTTCATATTTTTAAAACAATTGGAGACCTTACTTTTGGGATCATCCTCGTAAACAGCATTTTTATGCAATGCATATTGGTGCTGTTTTTATAGTATGTTGTTTTGTACGCGCTGAGCTATGAGATTCTTTTTCTACCCCAGGTCGTGGTACTAGATGGAATGAACAAACATTCGAAGTTACTTCACTATGATATATTACTTCATTAACACTTTTTCTCGTCTTTACACTTTCGTTGCACCAATTTATATTATATAGATAGTCTTTCCAGTTTTTTAACAACTTTAGAACAAAAGTTTCATGAAAGTGTAGTCAATTTTCTACTCACATCCAAGAGCACTATAAAAACATGTCTTCTCATATCAAGCACACAGATGCTATTAATGATTTCAGCGCTGCATCACATGATGCTACCTTCTTTTTGTGTAGGTACATCCGCGTATGCGTTCATCAAATAGTTCCCGTATTGTTAGGGAAGCGATCTTTAGCTATTCTCCCTTCGCTTTTAATATTGAACACATATAATTCTTTTATTTATACATATATATATTAAATTTAAATATGGAAATATTTATGACGTCTTTAAACAAACTTAATTTTTTTTTGTAACAATGAACAATAGCAACACGTTTTCGTTACTCAACTAACTCGTATCAACACCAAAAATAAATTACATTTTCAATAAATATTTACATAAATGATTTTCTTTTGGGGTCTTATAATATCCTGTCTCAATATTTATTATGTTCCAAATTTTCCTTTATAGTGTAGAAGCAGTGCTCATGCAAGAAAGCGTTTTTTTGCTTTTAAAAACTTTAGTTACCTGTAAATTTAATGTCATTTGGAAGTGAATTACAGATTATTATGCTAGAGTGAAGCACTCCATTCTTACACATTGTGGTTCTAGTTGAGATTAAATGTATGTCCTTGCTCTTTTGACTCCTAATGCTTAAGTACAGGCTTTTAATTATTTGTGGAATGTAGTTTGTAAATAGTCCAACTTGAAAAGGAATATACACTGCCATTTGTGAGAATTGCATCACCAAGAAGGAAAAGCATGAATGCAATGAATTTAATGCCACAGATTAGGTACATGACAAGTAACAAAGGATAAACTTTTCAAATCTATATGTGACCTTTGAGTCCTAATATTCAGTATTTGGTGTGGCTCCATGCACTGCAATTAGAGCTGCTATGCACCGTGGCATTGGATCAAAAAGGTTACGAATAAGTTCCTGAGAGATTTTCCTCCATACAGATTGTATTTGAGCCCACAAATCTGTGTCACTGGCTACTGGAGGACCGTGACACACCAGGTGCCGACCAACCATATACCAGACATGTTCGATGGGTGACATGTCAGACAAGTGTGCAGGCCAGGGAAGCAATGGCACCTGTTGCTCTCTGAAAAGGCTTGTACATTCCTCGCAATACATGGCCGGGCATTGTCCTGCTGAAATGTGGCCTGTGGAGATACCTGAAGCAGGGGGAGTACCTCGGACTCTACAACCATTAGGTACCAGTTACTGCTCAAAGTGCCCTCAATTCGTAGGAGGCGAGATAGGCTGTTGTAAGCAATGGTGCCCCAAACCATCACACCTGGTGTTTGTCCACTATGCCACTCAACAATGCAGTCCTCCAGGTTGTGTTCACTGCTGCCAGGCATGTATGCAGCCATCACTTTAGGACACATTGATGCGGGACTCATCTGAAAAAAGTACATTTTGCCACTCAGCACCCCAGTGACAGTGTTCATGTGCCCATTGCAGTCAGAGCAGCTTGTGGTTTCTGGACAATGGAAGCCGATGTAATGGCATACATACAACTGGTCCAACCTGCAGCAGTGACAAACCATTGATGCAGACAGTTTCACACCTGTTGCGGTGCTCCAGTGTCGAGCCAACACTGTGGATGAAGCTATATGGTCAGTTATGGCCATGCAGATAAGATGGTGGTCATCTTCCATGGTCCAGTACCTGCTCTTCGCTGCATATGACCTTCATCTATCCATTGCTTCCACACATGCATCTGATACGGAAATTCATTTGACACCGGTGGTCAACTCACACTCGTTTGACTTTGGTAGTCTGACACTTCTTGACCAACGACTTCTTTTAAACTAACTTGGCAGTTGGCTCGAGGGAAGACCAGGTCAACAATTAGTGTATGCTGCGTAAAAGCTACAGTTTCTGTGTTAACCAATGGTCGGCATATCTCCATTGATGTCATTAAGTTATATAAGTATTAAAACTCATAAAATTATCAGCTCCTGTGTCTTCTTATTACCGGCCCATCCATACATTGAGGATAAAGCTCATTAGCTCTCCATTTTAGCAGCCGTGGTAAAGATG
The DNA here is from genome assembly GCA_030765045.1 of Tenodera sinensis. NCBI lineage: Eukaryota > Metazoa > Arthropoda > Insecta > Mantodea > Mantidae > Tenodera > Tenodera sinensis. Next base: position 299,660,866 of record CM060962.1, read on the forward strand.
CAGAAAGAACTCCAATAGTCAACCAACACAGGAAAGCAGAACAGAGTTTTCAAGAAACGTTGAAGAAAATAGCAGCATCAAATAGGTGTCGAGTAATACAGCATCAAGTTGGCGACTCAACGAGGGACTATTTAATTCTGCATCATATCACTGTCGTAACAGCATGCCTTTATGAGCTGAAATATTACGTTATGACAAACCTGCTTTCTGGAGACCCATCATTCTGCACTGTTCAAACTCACTCTCATGCCGATATGGCTCCCTTTGATGTCGACAAGGATACTGGCACTCACTTTATTGTTTCCACCTTTGCACTACTACACTGGGTGCAACACTGACCTTGTCAGACCGACATGATAAGGCTCTACTCAGCCTATGTGAACCCCATCTCTCTACAAACCTAATCACTTATTGCTTGCGCACTCTTCTACACTTCTACCAAGTTTGGAGTTATTCAGGAAATTCTTTTGTGGTGTTGCAATTTTCACAAATGGCAGTGTATATACAAACCTGGATGCACTTAGGGAAGCTGAATCATAAAATACTGAATTTTGTTAAATTTATAAAAGCAAACAATGTATCTCCCAATAAGCTACTTTTTAATGTGCTGCTTCAGAAGTATTACATACAGGCTCTGAAGACAGTATTAAAATACGGTAAGCAACCATTCCTTTCAACAAAAGATTTAAAATGCAATACGCTTGGTTGCTAAAATGTGCAATACATCAATATCTATATGTTTATTTACCATATGAAATTCTTTATAGTTTCATGGGCTGATCAGCACATTAAGTTAATATATGTATACTAGTAAGTTCAAATTATAAGGTTTTGTTGAAACTTTCTTCTCTGATAGTTTATGCTAAATAAATTTTAAGCCTCAAATACAGTGCATGTAATTACAAATAAAAAATGTCATGATGACATTGGCAGCATAATATGCATGTATTTTTATGTAACTGATACTGAAAATAAATAAAAGATTTTTTAAATGCCTTTTCTTTGTATTATAAAATCCCAGAACCCAGTGATGAATTCACTAGAAACAGTTTAGTAAAAATGTGAAAGAAAATAACCATTACTATTAAGTCATGGTGAAAACTAGACGGTGCTAAGAAGATGCTCTATTTCATCACCGCCACCACCACCACTGCGTCATCCATGGGATTTGAAGGCCTTAAAAATGGTGCATTTGTAAAAATCCACTATTTTCTTATCATTTATTTAAAACTTTTAACAATGTGCAGAATATTAAGCAAATGAAATATACAAAATTTGAGAACTGTCAAGCCATTTTTGAGACTATTCAAAATGCTTAGTTCTTCTGGGCTTGTAGGCGTGGTCTAGAAGGCATGGTAGATACCAACGTTTTGCCAAGTACTGCGCTTGGCATCAACAGGGTAACATGATCCTCCATCTGCACTGGTCAGAGTTTGAATTGGAAGCAAAGAAATACAGTACTTCTCTGCTTGCACATTAGAGCTCTGACCAGTGCAGATGGAGGATCGTGTTACCCTGATGATGCCAAGCACAGTAGTTGGCAAAACGTTGGTATCTACCATGCCTTCTAGACCACGGCCTACAAACCCAGAAGAACTAAGCATTTTGAATAGTCAAGTCACCGGCCGTGAAAGCCTAAATACATATATTCCATTTTTGAGACATTAATTTTTTTATTTATAGGTAATTACTTTTATACACTAAAACAAAATGCAGATGAAACCATGCAACATTTTAAAATCTACCTTCAGAGGTTTTACTTACCAATGTTATTAAATGAGATGCTGAAACTGGCCACCGTCATTATCCATACATTTTTGGCACCTCTTTAGGAAACTATCCATCACTCGCTATAGTTCACGTTGAGAAATGCTGGCAATTTCCTGGCAGATATTTTATTTTAATTCTTCCAAGGTGTGTGAGTTTGTCTTGTACAGTTAATGCTTTAAGTTACCCCAGAGATAGAAATCGCAGATCGCCTGGAAGTCTTTCTGCGAATTGCACTTTCACTTGGCAAGTTGACTGAGTTAACACATATGAATCATAAATAAATAAATAGAACTGGGTAGGGTAACAAGTAAGGGAAAGATTATGGAGAGGGCACTGAAAAACTGGTTTAGAATATTGAATTTGGAAGAAAGGAACCTGTTGAAACAGTGCCTACTATATCAAGAAAAAAGCTTAAAGAATAAGGGTTGGGCAGACTGTCTCAGAAATAACTTGGAAAGTATGGTTTAGGGGAAGTATGGAGGAAAAGAGAAAATAATACACACAATTTTTGGAAACTGGCAAGAAAAAGATTTGACGATATAGAAATACAAAACATATTTAGTGAGATAGCTGAAAAGAGATCCTTAATTTTTTATGTACAAATGAAAAACTCATGGGGTAGGGAAAAGTATATAGACGTGACAGATAAAGAGGAGCGAGAAGGCATTGCATGGATGAAAGCAGGAGTATGGAGATTAAAGGGTCTAAGGAAGGGCATTCCACAAAACCAATGTCCTATATGTGGTGGAAATGAAGACATAGAACATATAATATTTAATTAAATGTATTGGGACTGAAGGTTGGAGAAAAGACTATATTAATAAGAAATGGTTGAATATGAATAGAAATAGATCTATAGTTGAAATCCTTTATAAAGACAGTAAGAGGGTAGGAAGATTCTTACATAATGCGAAAAATAAATGTATTTGGACTGTAAATAGAGTGAATAATAAGATATAAGTCCTGGAATAAGTTAGAATTAAGGAATTATTGTAGAATATGAATATGACTGGCAATGAGCCAGGGCTGAACACTGGTCATATTCACATGTATATAGCTTGGCAATAAATAAATAAATACATGCTGTGCATGAGAAAACAAAAGCTGAGCCATAATACACTTTGTGACTAAATACAGGACAAAATAATAAAGCACACTGGTAATAACTCAACCATACGATAGTTCGTCAGCCCAATACTGCACTTTCAGAGCATCAGCTGCAAGACCTTGTGTACAGCAGCTACATTATCGTTCTTTTATTTGCGCTGCGGAAAAACACGGCAGTGTATTTGCCCTGAAATGTTATTTTGAACTTATGAATATAAAGAAATTGTTGTGCAGGTATTTGTAGTAGTGTAGTAGCCAAAAAGTAGCTTTGTATAAGCATTACTGATTTTTTATTTTAATTTTTACCAACTTTTGTTATGGAAGATATTGAGGTGCACAAAAACTACATCATTAATTTTTTTAAAAATGCACAATAGTTTTTAAATGTGTATTATTTGAAGCCCTACTTAACATTCCAAACATGTACATTAAAAACCGTTTTATATTAAAAAATCTGATGTGTTGCATTCACATGACTTTACTCTTATACAAATTATTCTTATAAATACTTATTCCTATATCTTCCGCTTGTTAATGGAGCTAAACATTTGCAGAAATTATCTAATTGCTAATTTTTTGTAGGTGCAAGGGGAGTATGGAACTACAGTAGGCTTTGAGTGGTAGTCAAATCTTTAAGAGCTGGTTGCTTTGTGATGGCTTTGAAATTCCATTCTCTTTGAATGGCCAAGAGATACAAAAATGAATAACGACCTCGCATTTGAGAAAAATATCAGTATTGCAAAATTCAGACCCATGACAAGGAATATCTCCAAAGTGGTTCACTCCACAAAAAAAAAAGAAAAACTGCATTAACATAAATTGGAGTTTTAATGTGATGGACATTTTTTGTGTAGTAAGATTTTATCTCTCTCTTACGGTTTACCAGATATACAAAAATCACTCTGGCTGCGAGGGCTCCTGAGGATATTTCCAAAAAATTCAATATATACATTTCATTTGCCATAAAAATATCTTATATGTATGGTATTTTAATAAAAATCATTAGAGCTACTTTTGAGAAAATCAAAATTATTGAAGAATGTTCCATGTGATGGGTAGTCTGGGGGCAGGGAGATTTTCTTAAAAAATCTTTTTATCGATCTTGGAACATACTGAAATTGAATGGCCAGTTTGGTATTGAACCAACCTTTGGTTTTTAAGTTACACTGTTAACAGACATGCACATGGACATTTTCCTAAAAATGTTTTTTTGGGAACCTCAAAATATCCATTTCCACTGAAATCTCACCATCAAATTTTGGATGGAATTTAATATTTCCTCTGCTTACTGTAAGTACAGAGTAGAGTAAGTAAAAATGCTGGAAAAGCAGCTGCGACAAATGGACTTGGATTTTAACATTATGCTTATCTAAATGGCATGAAGTTCATTTGAATGGATGTTTGAGCTTCAAAAATATTTAATATTAAGAAAACAGTAGTGTAGGATGAAAGTACACGATAAATCTAAATTTTCTTAATCTTTTGTCAGATTTCACCAATGTTTTGCCTTAAGGGAATGATAGATGGTGCCATGGTCAAGTGGTTAGACCATTTGTCTATCACCAAAATGACCAGATTTGATCCCAGGGACCCACATGTGGTATTCATGGTAGATGAAGCAGCATTTGGGTGGGTTTTCTCCAGGTTCCCCCTGCCACTGATTCCACCAACTGCTCCATCATCACCTTTCCAATCACCCAGTTTGCCTGCCTTTCATATCCTCTCCTTCACTCTGTCTAGTCCATAGGTTCGTCTGCTCCCCGACAACAGGCATGTAAGTCCTAGAGGGTTTAAGCCTTCCATACAGGGAGAGTAAGGAGAAGGAGAAGGGAGTGATGTGAGGGCCCAGTTCCTTAAGTTGGGTTGCATGTAAGTCTTAGCTATCAGCCTGGCAAAAATGGGAAGATGATTATGGAGTTTAGTACCTGTGAAAGGTCTTAAACTTAAAGGGTTCTAATCTTGATCGTTTTGTGAAATACTCCATTTAAGAACAACTTTCCACGGTAGATCCAAGAATAGCAACCAATATGGTGTGCTGTCAGATTATTTTACATAAAAGTAAGAATTTCATAAGGATTTCCAAATATCAGGCCAATTAGTGATAATTGATTATTCTAACACACACAAACTGTGTGAGCAAACTTTGAAAGGTAGAATCAGATCTGAAAAATTCAATGCTGGCCATGGGCATAAATAATTTTTTCCAGCAAATGGGTAGATACAAAATCATAAAGATTTAACACTTTCTGGATGGACTGATACCCTGGAAATGTGGGTTGTGTCACTGTGGTCTGAAATGGGCCATATAGATGTCAGAATAACTGCTGTAGCTTTGCCTTAGCAAGATGGAAACTCTTGCTCATATTCGATTTCTGACCCTATAGCAAGGCTCTCCATAACATTTGTTCTCGGCTAGCATAGAGATTGTGGAAGTAGTGTTCACCATACAATAAGAAGTACAAGCCTGGCAGCCCTGGGAAGCTCTCAGCACATTGACATGATTACCAAAACTTAGTTTATATTTTAGATCATAGTTTAGGTTTAAAAGTATACAGAACAGCTGCTAGAAAGAACATCTTTCTCAAGTAGAAATCATGGGATTGTTGGTAATGACATGCAACAGTGTATTAAGTCCACCACAGTATTATTGCATCTGGGAGTGAAGGCACTTTGTCCATCATGAGTTAGCAGGTAGTCGGGAGTTGGGGAGGGAAGGATGGACAGTTACTGTGGTGTCACCAATGTTCCCGATAATGCTTATAGGAGGCCAAGTGCAATAATATGGCAATTGACTTATAATTTGTATTTTTTGGGAATACATACCAGGTGGAAGGGAACTTATCTAATTCCTTTTAACGTGTGCTTCATAGAAGCATTACAAACAAAATAGTCTAATGGCATTTTGTTCTTTGATCAGTTGATTTCGAAAAAATAAATGGTTTTTGTTCCAAATTGGATGCCTAATTTCACAAGAATGTAGGAAGATAGTAGTTTGTTACTTGTAAGATTCATAGAGCATTTTATTTCTGACATAGCTTCGGTAGTAATTATGGGACATCACACAGGGTTTCGAAATAATTAATCACTTAAAAGAATTAAAGGAATATTCCAAATAGCTTTTTCAGATTTAAAGTACCTCGGCAACGTTGCATTGAGTCTGGTCAGGGAATTGAACCAACTTCTGGCTGTAAAGAGGTCGGTCGCTTACAGAGCGGTGTAATGCTTTAGGAGATAACGATTCTGATTGGTCTACACTCGTACAGTAAACACAGAATGGTATTTGTTTATGTTCACAAGACAACATGCTGCAGTGTTTATGTACTGACGTGGTGAAAGTGACACCCACACAATCTGCAGTGTTGCTAGCTTGTTTTCAACTAAATTACAATATCTCCATAGGAAATGGTCAGAGACAAAAATGTAAGACACAAAATGTGTTCCAAATACTGAGATCTATCACTAGTTTAAATTAATGTAATGACTTCCCTTCCACCCTGTACAAAAGATTAGGTCTTAAACATGAATTAATTAACAAATGAGATGATTCTACCCTGAAGAGTTGATTTAACATCTGATAAGTTCTGATGTTATAACAATATATTGTAATACCACGGCACCATTCTGCTGTGCCATTCCCTTGTGGATTATAATACTGTGCAGTTCAGCTAGCTGCAATGCCTTGTGATCTCAGTTCAAAACAAGAATGGTGCTCCTCTGTCTGAATGTATAAATGCAAGCATACTACGAGGGTTAATTTTTTGTCAACCTCCAATACTACATGAAACCAAACCAAATGCAAATAACAAAATGGTTTATCGACAAAAGTTCACTACGCCTTAAGCTACTTTTCAACTTCATCTCTTGAAGACTGAAACTTCTGTCACACCTATGCACCAGCTTAATAATACTGTCTGCAAAAACATTGTCACCTGTCTCTTGAGCCAATGTGTACAGTTTCCTCAAGATAATTAGAGTGAAAATACTCTCCCCCAAACAACTTTTCAACTCAAGTTAAGATCTAAGCCTCTCCCTTTAATATTTGGAGACCCAGAAATTTTGAGAAATAGGTTAATTAAATATTACCAATCACTGCTTTTAAATAATTTATTTTTTGAAAAAAATTAAAAAAAAATTAGATGCATTTATAGAACTAAAGATGAAGAGAAAGTATTTTTTATACCTTGATAGCTTTTATGAAGATATAAAGTAAGTACCTACATATGCATCACTATACACAGATTTGAACTTCTGGCAATGTTTTAATAACTGAAGTAAATGTAAAATGTACATTAAAAGTGAAAGCTAAAGAAATTAGAATAAATACTATGAAGGCTGGTTCACAACCATCAGTAATGGTAACCAGAATGAGAATATTGAAATACATATGAGTCATTCCAGGTCAAGTCGCACAACAAATTTACCTCTACCTCTTCAATTTATATGAAATTTATTTTGCATGTTCTACTTGGCATTCCATTAGACCTGTATTTTTTGTTTGCCCTGAAAAAAAAAAAAAAAACATTTCGGCTGACATTAAATACCAAATTTATTGAAAAGTAACATGTGCCACATAATTTGATTGACAATAGTTTTGGTTCTAATTGTCCAAATTACATGATCTTTGTTGCAAGTTAAAGATAAAGAAACATTCTTTATCTTCATTAGTTAAAATACTCTTTACCGTGTTTTCTTATTAAAATTATTATTGATTATTTTCTTCAAAATGGTTTTCAGAACTTAACCCAGCAATTAATTTTTTATACAAATATATCCTCGGATGAGTTGTTAATCATTTCAGTAATCCAGAAGTCTTCAGAATGGAATTCCTCTTAACAGCACGACAAAAAAATTAATCTTTGCAGCCATGTGCCAATCGCCCACACTCAGTATTAGGCCACATCCCGCGGCACTGAGGAGGAAGGTTACTAAGACGTATTTAATATGATAGCTGTGAAAATTGTACTTTTAATATTCTCTGTTTTACTAGTTATATTAATTTATGATAAATTTTTTAAGTCATATTGGCAGAATCTGCATATAAACATTCATTAACCCTGAACAAATCATTAGTGGGCAAAGCGTACCAGGGAGTACTCAAAATTTCCCTGAATCAAACTTCAGTGAAAGTGTACAAAGTGGTGATACAAGCCCGTCTGATACTGTTCCTCCAGAATTTGACAAAGAAGCTCAAATATCTACTTTAAATAGAAGTTTGGTGTCATGTGAATCTCCAATTAAGAAAAGGAAACAGTCAGAAACGTTATCCACGTCAGAAATTACAAAAAATAGAAAGTAATCTTAGAGCAAAAGTATTTCATAATTTAGAACACAACTCTAATTCGGAGGAGAAGGAAAGTAAAGTTCATGGTAGCTCAGATATAGTAAAGAAATTAATTGACTCATTTCTTGCTACTCAGGATAGAAATCCAAAAATCCAGACCTTAACCATTTTGGAAAATCAGTCCTTTAGTGAAATTTAAAAGCATTTTCTAGTGTCCACACAGATGTTAAGAGTTACTCAACAATTAGCCATGGAAAAGGAAATATTGGCAATGCCACAAATAAAATTGGGGAAGAGTTTAGACATTTCTGTAATGAAAAAGGTAATAGAGTTTTACAATTTTGATGACAATAGAATTTTTCCAGGGAGAATGAATTATGTAACAGTTAAAGAAGATGGAAACAAAATTCATAAACAGAAATAATTAATGTTGAATAACGTAAGAGGAACTTACCATTTAAATTATAAAGAACAACACCCTAATTTCAAAGTAAGTTTCTCAAAGTTTGCAAGGGCGCTGATGACCTAGAAGTTGAGCACCCTTAAACCAAATCCAATCCAATCAAAGTTTGCACAGTTAAGACAGACAGTGCATACTTCCTGGAGCCCATGGTGCACATACTGTTTGCATTTGTCTTTACCTTGAAAATGTTATGTCAATAATTGATGGTGCTAATATTAATAAACTCTCTGCAAATTCAAATATAGCACTCAGTAATTACAGCGATTGTCTGGTACAAATAGTGTGTAATCCTCCATCTTTGGATTGTTAAATGAAATGTGCTGCGTGTCCAGGAATAAATAAATTAATTAAACACCTTGTTGAGGAAATACTTTATGCAGAAAAAGTTGAACACATTACTTATAAACAATGGGTAACAGTAGATTGTACAAACTTGGAAATATTGCATCGTCAGTCGAGGACTTTTGGACAAATTTTCTTCTAAATTATTAGCCTTATTGCCACATACGTTTATATTTCAACAGCAATCTATTTTCCTGAAGCAATGGAAAGAGCAATTGGAATCACAAGAATGCATTGTATACTGTGATTTTTCGAAAATTACGCTTTTGTGACACAACAGTCTGTTCAGGGGGTTCATTGGAATCATAGACAGGCCATGATCCACCCTTTTGCTATATATTACAAAGATAATGATATTGTGAATCACATTCATTATATAGTAATATCAATGCCTAAAGCATGACACAACGGCTGTCCATCTATTCCAAACAGACTTAATAAAACTTGCAAAATAGGAAATAGCAGACTTTAAAAAATTATTTACTTTTCTGATGGAGCCACTGCACAATATAAAAGTGTAAAGAATTTTGATATTACAATATAACGTAACAACTCAATGCTTGATCATGATTGTGGCAAAAGTCTGTAACACCTTGAATCTACCCAGAAACCTGTAAAAAGCCCTTCACTCCCATACATTTTTTGGGCAAATAGTAAAAGTTGGCAAATATGTACATAAATTGAAAAACAAATGTAAAATATTTGGCAACTATATTATCATGTTTAGGAAATGTCAACACAGTTATCTGGGAAACTATACTGAATTTATTGTTAAACAATTCCCAATGTCAAAGTGATTGTGAACATTATCACTTCAAAAACTAATATAGCATTAACATATATAACACAAAGAATAATAAAGTGCTTCATGAATAAATTTAACATTCACAAGCATAAAAGTCTGATAACTGTGAATACACTTTGTTGTTAAAAGTCTAACAAATACAACAACAACAAAATTAAAAATGTAGCGAAGCAAATACGAAGCACAGTATATGTTTGTATATGAAATGATGAATGTGGTTTTCTCATTTCCACTGTATTCAGTTCAAGGGAATTAAACCAAGTGTTGACAGCTGGTTCCATTCACTTGAAATATCTAAAAAAGTGCTGTTATATTAGTTTTATCCACTGTTGTTGAGAAGTTATCTGTTGACTACACATTTATGTAGTGTGTTAACACCTGATGGGCACATCAAGTTGCTGGCCAGTTCACGCTTTGGTTGGTAGCAGGCAGTTTATGGTTTTGCTGTTCATATGGAATAGCCACCGCTAACAGCTGATCGGAAAACACTGCAAGGGAAAAAATGTGTATGAGACAAACTGAGCTCGTAAGATCATAGCAAGCCACACTAAAGTAACAAGATCCCCTGCTTTCTGATTTACCCAAGACTAGATTAAGATTAGGTTTCAAATATTGCTATTTTTGTGGATTGTGCTACTATAATTGGGATGGCACCTTCTGGAGATATGTAGTATTAATAAAATGGAGTAGTATGTTGGCATTTTAGCAACATTTTTGTCTAATAAGAAAGTGTCTTAAAAAGGGAGGGCTATAGGTCGACAAACTTCTGAGTGGGATCCCAACTTAAAACTGTAAAATCTAAAATGTGAGTATTACTTACCTTAGGAGTTGCTTTTAGAGCTGATGTGAACACTTTTAGAGTCTGTGACCCAGCCACTGACCCTTTTCACAACACCTTCTTTAATAAGAAAATATGTGTAAGGGTGACCATGTGATCTTGTATTTATGTGGCTCACCAATTGCATAGCTGCTAACTTAACAACCACTGCCACAGTGTCGCCCATAGTTAAGGGTCCTATGCCATAAAGTGTAACCAAAGGATTTAGAAGAGTGAAACAGTTGCAACCAAAGGTGGCAACTGTGGAGCAATGATAAAACAGCCTTAGGATCTGTGAAGCCAAACCCAATGATCCAGGATAGAGGGGGGAAAAATGGTTTCAAACAACTGGTAATATATAACAAATTGTGGTGTAAATGAGGCAAAACAATATGTTGTTGTTGTTTTCTAGTGCCTTGCATCTGGCAATGAAGCCATTAGCATTCATGCTTTCCAATACTTTTGAACTGTAGTTTCTTCTGATCTTAATGCTTCACAGGTCTTCAAGTGTTCTTCATTCATTTCTGCTGGATCGTTACACAGGACACATATTGGTGAGGCTGAGATACCTATTCTGTAGAGATGACTTGCTAAGCAGTCGTGATTTGTCAATAGTCGGAAGGCTGCAACCGTTGTTTTCCTTGGTCTCTGGGGGATTATATCTGGATTGGAAAGTAGTGTAATCCATTTATCTTTGGCAAAACAATATAAGAACTTAAGTTATATATTGTAGAGCAAGAAGATCAATGACTTCATTGTCAGAAATCCAGCATTAGCTAACAACATATATTGCAAAACAAATGGGCAAAAAAGAAGTTAAAACATCTATATCTAGTGGATTTCAATCCCTCAGTTATTCGTACATTGGCACTTGCCTCCGCTCATGCACTATAGTGGCATGATGGCATGTTTCTGTTGTCATTAGCTAAAATATTCTTATAAAAGAAAGTGTTGCAAAAAGGTTTACACACTCTGAATGTGGTTGCATAAGCCCTAAAGGTAGCTCTTAAGTTCTTCTGGTAAGTTTTATTCACATTATATTACTTCTTATTCAGTTTTAATACAGTACCCACACACTCAAGTTTTGCTAGTTTGGCTCCCATATTGGGGAATCAGAGAAATAATTGTGAGTAAAATAAAGAGTGGTTTAAGCACAAGAGGTTACCCGAACAGTCATTTAACCCACCTACTCTATCTTCATGTTAGCTGAGGTAAACATTTGTAAAAATTATCATATTATTGATTTTCTTGTAGATGCAAGGGGGATATGGGAACACAGTAGGCTTTGATATTTTAAAACTTTCAAATTCCCTTCTCTTTGCATGGTTAACATATAAAAAAACTGAACAACGATCTTCCATTTGTGGAAAGTATAAGTATTACAACACTCACACAAATAACAAGGAATATTTCCAAAATGGTTCATTCCACAAAAAAAATTCATTTGGACATAAATTGTTTTTTTAACGAGATCTCCAGTTTTTTGTATAGTAAGATTTGGTCTATCTCTTACGGTTTACCAGTTATGCAAAAGTCATCAAGAGTAAACAGGACTATGTGGGATATAGCCAGAAAATTCAAAATAGACATTTCATTTGTCATAAAAATATCTTAAACATGGCATTTTAATCAAAATCGTTAGTGCCATTTTCAAGAAACTCAAAACTTTTGAAAAATTTTCCATGTAAAGGGTAGTTTAAGATGGAGGAATTTTCTTCAAAATCTTCATGCCCCATCCTTGAAATATATTAAACTTACACCAACTTTGGTTTCTAACCAACTTTTCATTCTTGAGTTATGCTGTTCATACATACTTTTTTCTAAAAATGATTTTTTTTGGTGGGGGGGGGGGGGGATTCAGGAGGCCTCAAAACATATATTTCTGGTGAAATCTTGACATCAAATTTTTGGGTGGAATACAATAACTTTCTCTACTTCTTATACGTAGCAGAGAAAGTAAAACCATCCCTCAGCTATGCTTTGTGGCTTAGATCCCTAAATCAGCAGCAATGTTCCATGTCAAAGCTGGCAGCAGAAGCAATGCTCCCATAATGCCTCAGGTAGGATGCACGTGATGGCTGTCGTGTTGCTTGCTTAAAGGAACTAAAGTGTGCATAGTTGCCATAAATCTACACTGTTAATTTGTGTTCTTATCTGTATTTATCATAATTATACAATAAAAGAATCATCTATATGCGAGTCCTAGTGATTCCTCCATATGGGGGTTTATCGATTTTGCCACACTCTCTAAGTGTTCACTCTCCTCATAAACACTGTGATATATAATATATAATACGTATGCATGTGCAGTAGTACAGTAATGTGCATTACATTATCAATCACTTTACCTTACTGTGACTCATAACACTATAAACTGACTGTAAAAGTAGAAGTACTCACAAACTACACTATTTTCTTAGAAAAAATTCAAGCATGGTTTGCTGACATTTACAGAAACGAAAATATCTTGTAATTTCACAACCAATTGTAACTTTAGCATTGGTAAATCCAGCAGTGATGTTGATGTCAGATGTGGAAGCAAATCGTTCTAAAGTGTCCAAGGCTAAAAACATCTCCTGACGGATAGTATCTGTCTTCTCCTCCTCCTCACTTTCTTCTGATGACCCTTCTTGCACCTCGGTCCCAGCTTTTGGCAGATCAGATTTCACAGAAGCAGCTACGGCAACACGTCCATTCATCAGGTGAAGTGGCATCATCTATACTAGCTGAGAGCTAACCTGGCACTTGACAGCCACATTGCCCACGCAGCTCATGAGGGGCTGGTAAGGGGGCTTGGCTTATCATATCCAATCGCATTACAAATACGCCACGTGACTATCACGTGACCAGAGGTGTGTACTCACCCATGTTGCAATATGTGCGTATATTCCTGACTTTGCCTTCCGCGTGTTTCGCTGCTTGCTCACAACAATATATTGTTTGATTGCTTAGTAGCAGAGTGAAAGAAGGTGACTTATGGACAAATTACATACAACAGTGTATCTTTCTTTACTTTTTTGAATAATTCTAAATTGAAAGATACTTTTGCGTAATGTAGCAGATTTTCTGGTTGTTCAAATTTTTCTACTTTTGTATTTGGTATGTCTTTACCTCTAATCTCGTGTTGTATATGTTAATGCACAGATTATTGGGTTTATTTAAATGTACAATACACGCTGATTGGTTGAGGTGATGATTGTGGCTGCCGACCTACAATATGTTGGAAACGAGTCAGTAATGGGTAGTTAGCTTTGTAGTTACATTTCTGGCATTCACTTTGGAGTAAAATTAACACTTAGAGCACTGTAACATTGGAAGTTTGCATTGCGATTAAATTTATGCTAGGGACTGAAAAACAGTTTGTAATTCGCCTTAGCTGAAATTTGTGTTAACCGATAAAATTTTTCATAAGAACAAATGTATTCCCGCTGGTCCAATATTTTTTCCTGTTAACTGCAAGTTCGTCTTAAACGAGTTCACGCTAATGAGGTTATGCTGTATAAATGTATACCTGGTGGAAGGTGCTGCTTCGACAGTGTTGCCAGGTTTTTGGTAGAAAAAATCCCCCTATAAGCCTTTAAAATCCCTCAAAATCAAAATAATTCCCCTTCTGTTCATAAGACCTAACTTTTGTTGATTTGTTCTCATATAAGACTGTAATTCATCTAGAAAATTTTGTCATTTTGGGCTTCTTGAAAAGTACGAAAAAATTAGATGTGGTAGGACTCAACATTTTTGGAAAGACATTCTGATGTAAATTAAGACAATAGAAAATAGAACTAAAACGATAATTTCATCATTTCCCTTTAGAAAACGAAATACTAAAGAATTGTGTCCACCCATCATGACACTGGCGTTATCGCCACAGTAACCAACAATGTTTTCAACTGTACACACAGAGTTTGCGATTAACTAGCACATGCATACACACATGTTACTCAATAGTCTACGCAGAAGTGAACAACAAACTGACGACTTACTATTTATTACTTTGCGATAATTTGTAGATGTGGCATTCTATGAAATGGTAGCATTTTCTTCTCAATGATTAATGCTGTTTCATTACATATACTGCAGAAAATATTAATGAAGTAATACTTTTAATGGTGAAACATCTAATGAGGAATAATTCTTAGTTAAAAGTAGAAGTGCATAGGTAAATGAATTTGAATTCTTGAATTTCAAAGGTTTACTTGAAAAATCCGTTAATTTCTAAGAATTTCCTCATTCCCTTTTGAGTTAAAAATGCCCCTCAACCTGGCAACATTGCCCACACCATCCCTTGATCACTATGTTCATTCTCCATTCCATCACTTCGTATTTCCCACTAAAAGGTAGTGGGGACTATTACGTCATTCCAGGGGGCAGTCACGAGTAAGTATACTGAGGTGTGGTGGGAGATCTTACTATGTTGCTTGCAAGGACGGGAAATATGAAGCAAGGTACAGGAACCATCTAATTCCTTGACTGCAGTTAAACTACACGAATGTAACCTCAGTAGCCTCTGTGGTAAAGTGGTATAAGTGACTCTCGACTACATATTTCATATCATTCCTTTATTTAAAAAGAAAAATATGTAAATACATTAAGATGCACATGAAATACCCCAGTTCCAAATGTGCGGGACTCTTAAGCACATGGAACATTAGCCATTTTATCTTCTGAGTATGAATTGCATTTATTGAATACTAAAGTATATACTCTTGGGCTGCCCATGAACTTGGTCTCCCTAACCTTTCTGTCATTGGACAGTCCTCTGAGGTTCTCTCCATTTGACATGTGCTGTTTATTATTCAACTACAGTTAATTAACCTTGCTCAAACCTGTCTTTTTCTCCTTCGTCTTTAAATTCACTTATTTTCACCATATTCTCCTATACTTTCCATTTTCCTAGCTCATTGCTATTTTAAATTAACCATTCCAATCTAAAATTTATTCTCCCCCCCCACCTCTATTGTTCTTATGTCTCATGATTATTTAGTAATAATTTCTTACACCCCACAGATTCACTTTATCCCTTAACTTTTCCTTCTCTCCTTCCTACCAACCCTGAACACATTTCACTTAATCACTTGCTCTTCCTTGTCACATGGCATGAATCACCATTTTCCTCTCTTTCTTTTTCAGCACCCTATATATTAACATATGTTCTTACTTTAGATTCTTGTTGCTTCACTGTTAATAGCTTCATTATTTCCTTATTTGTTCATTATCTGATACCCAATTATTTGAGTTAATATATTTCCAAATATGTACTGGCCTTTTCTGGTCATCCTTTTCCCATTCCAATCTACCCCCACATGGAAAAACTGTTTCACTGTCTTCCCATTCCACATGGTCATACTCCACAACTTGTTTACTAGGTTTATTTCCACTTAACTTTGAAACTACCCCTTTGTCGTCTGTTCGTTTCTCACCGCCATCTTCCTTCTCTGTCGAATTGCTGTAACCAACCTTATCTTCTATCTCCTTTTCTGTCACCCTGTCATTTGCTAATTTCCCCTCTTTTTTCTCTCTCGCATCTGTCCTTGAGGTCACATGCTTTCTCCAGCTCAGTGATTCTTCGAAATATGATACAACTGTCCTGTCGATTTTCTGTGTTTCCTGCCTTGCCTCTTCATGAATTTCTACTACTGTGTCCGTTAGTTCATTCTTTTCTTCTGTAATTTGCCCATCCACCCATAATTTTAAATCTTGGATATATGCCTACTTTCCCTCACTTTTAGCTCGCCTTCTCTGTTCTGTTAATTTCTTAATTTGCTGCCTCTGGTCATATGACAAATCCTTGTTGGTAAAGATTTCAATATTCTTGCCTGTTTCAGTATGTTGTAAATCGTAATGTACTTGTAAATTTTGCTAGAATGTTTCTTCTTCCGAATCTAAATGCTTCTCGTATTTTGTAGTTACTCGTGGTCATCTGTAGCCTCTTCTCCAGAATTTCCTTTACCTCTTGCTTTGGATCAAAGCCTGTCCTTTCTTCTATTCTGACAAACACCAAGTTATATTTCTATTTTTGTCCTCCCATTTTTCCTTTAATATTTTACAATTCTTCTTTTATCATTTCTATGTTTTTAAGTACTTCCTCTTCTTTAGTGGCTAGTTCTCTTCTTTTGCTACCCTCTGTACTCTTCTCCATTGCTAGTATTTTTCCTATTTTCTCCAGCTATGCCCTCACTTCATCTATAGTATCTTTGCTGGCCATGTCCTTTGCATTCTTCTTCCTCTTACTCACGGGAGCATTCTCGGCATTCTCTCATTGCTAGCTCGGTACTCTTCCATCTTCTGGGCATATGGTAAACAAATCAAAGCAAGCAGAAGAAAACAGCAGATTTTTGTATTTTCACAGATGCACCGGCTTAACACACATTGCTAATAATGTGTCCATCACGTACCATTTTTGTAGGAGACCCACTTTTGATATTTATACAGATTGATTACAGAGGGCTCATATATAGAAAGTGTCCCTTAGCACTTGCCGGCCAAATTCTAAGTCCCAAGGTGCTTGCTTACCGCACATGCACTGACAGTCATTAGCAGAATCACCACTAGGTTGCACTGTATGCGCTAGCTGTCACTAGCAGATGATTTCAACATCTGCCAACATTGCTTTTTCAACCACACTAGTTTTTGTTGCCAACACACTAAACACAAATGCACTCGCACGTTGGCTAATTATTTTTCACATCATACCGCCAGCCATATCTTTTCAAGTATAATTAGATTTTGGATAATATAGAATGCCAGTATGATAAGACTAGTTGTGGGTATCCATATCCAATATACATTTTCACCAGTAACCTTTAGCACAAGGGACGTCACATGCATATTAAATATGAAGCTCCCAAATTTATGTGAAATTATTTCTTCATGGGGTTGAGCGTGTTTTAGCATATTGCACAAGAGAATTTTTTTTCCCCCATACCTACCCCTTTTTCTTGGCCCCTGCCTGAAACCTTAGAGCATGACTCCGAAAACTGCTCAGGATGACCCCACCTGCAGGAAAACAGCTGGAATTTTTTACCCCTTTTTGTAAGGGAGCAATAAAACCTGTTGAAGCCATTTGTAATGGGGTGCAGCACGGCATTACATTCCCTGCATAGCATTCGGGTTCTCAGCAGGCCCTCGTCGTAGAGGAATTGCACACATTCTTCCTCATTATAGCACAAAGGTGCTAAATCTACTATACTAATGAAGCCAGTCATGGCACTCTCACAACTTGCTTCTAGCAAGTTCACTAGCATACTGCTGGGTCCCACTAAAACATTCAAATTTCAGATTGGCAACAAATTAATGGAGAAATAGTGCTGTTGGCAGCACTGAATTAACACTGCAATAACTTTCGTAAGAATTCGTGCACACTGCCGAGTGGGACTTCAATGAAATTCTCACGGGACACTTTCTATCCATTACAGAGAAATGAAACAGTAGGCTTGAGTACAGAAAACACATACATTAAAATGATTTTTTGATCATTTCTTCTTATTGGTATCTGATGGTGTGTCCCTGACAATAGACCAACAATACTCAGCTAGCATAATTCCATTTCATCGTCCACTGAAACGTTTTTCAAACACAGAAATGTCCTGGTGGAACTTTTCCCCATGCTCGTCGCTTATTGTGCCAAGGTTTGAGGAAAGAAGTCCAAATGTGAGTCCAAAAAGTGTAGTTTTAATGACATATTGCAGCCTGTAGCATGAAAGCATTCTACCAAGTCACTGACAAGATCTTCATAGTTTTCAGCTTTCTCATTTCCAAGGAAATGTGAGCACACTGATTTAAATGCCAACCAGGCTGCTTTTTTTCCCTCTGACAGTTTATTTTCAAACTCTTCGTCATGAATGATTGCTTTAATTTGGGTACCAATAAAAACCCCTTCGTTTACCTTTGCCTCATTTAATTTGTCGAATTTGTTCCTGAGATGCAAGAAAGCCACTCCTTCTCTGTCCAGAGCTTTTACAAAAATGTTCATTAAACCGAGTTTAATGTGCAGTGGTGGAAGAAAGACACATTGTGGATTCACAAGTGGTTCATGTGCTATATTTTTGGCACCAGGAACGACGCTTTGTCTTGGAGGCCACTGTTTACAGGTGTAGTGATTTTTTTGGTTACGGCTATCCCATTCGCATAGGAAACAGCAGAATTTAGTGTATCCTTGTTGCATGCCTGTTAATATCCCAATGACTTTCAAATCGTCAGAAATGTGCCATTTGAATGTAGTGTATATTCAATTAAATTCAGTATAGTACACATAACCTCATGTGTCTCCTTTGTATTTGTAGAATGTCACAGGAACAGACGTAAAAACATTGCTTATATGGAGGAGCACTGCTTTAAGACTACATTTTGATGAGTCAATAAATAAGCGGCAGTCTGTCTGATTATTTTTATGTCCTAATGCCTGAAATAGGCTATTCACATCACAGCAATATACAATGTCTTCTTTCTCTGCAAAATAGTCTGCAAACTGGCTTAGTCGTCTTCTAAATGAACACCCTTGAAGCCTGAAACCCAATAGTTCTGAGTCTGTTTGAGAGTTTCAAGTCCCATACAAGATCGTTATACTCTCTCTATGTGATTTCATGATGTACACAAGTCATAGATGTAGATGGTTGAAAGTCAGGATCTGGATGGTTTGTGTCGTCTGTGATGCCTTCCTCTGAATCAACGGTATACGAACCTGAAGCTGTAGGTATAGGAAGATTGTCAGAATGAGGAACTGGTCACTGAATACATGTTTAGACTTTGAAGAGAATCCCTTGACATCTGTCAAACAAAAGTAACAATCTGTTACGTGGTCTCTCGGCACACGCCAAACCATACGTATTCCTAATTTCATTGTACTACGTTTTCCTTGTGACCAGTTTCTCAGATTCCTGGAACATGACCTGCAGCAGATATGTGTAGCCCAGTACTTATCCTGGTCCCCAACTCTACATCCGAAGTATAGTTCATAAGCCTTTTTTACCAATGGCGACAAGCTGCATTGCTGGGTCTTCAATGTAAATTCGCCACACACATAACAAAATACGTCCGGCTTATTTTTACGGTGACGAGAAATTATAATGCACTGAATGTAATATAATTTTGTTCTTAAAACACTTAAAACTGATCATCACTAAAATATTTCTACCAGCATTACTTCAGAGAGGAAACATTTGAAAATAAACAAAATTTTACAGTTAAAATGCTGACATAGTCAAAAGATCAAGCTGGCAGCGAATGATATAGATATCCATTGTTTAATATGTGTACATATATACCTGCCATGTAAATGTTGAATAGAATAAGTAGGTTATTAAAAAATTCATTTAAATGAACAAAGAAGCAAATTAATTGCGAAAATACGTAAAAAACTAAATGTGGATTTTTGGGAAAATGGCGCATGGTAGACAAAAACTAATTAAAGATTCGTTATTTTCAGTCATACTTGTACAAGAAACACATATTTTCATCTAAAGGACATTTTTCATATTGTACAGTGTTATTATTGTTTTAAGGACATATTGCCTCTTGAAACTCTTAAAAACACACAAATAACTTTTTTAAACCTCGCTAGAAAGCAGATGCTATACATAAAAGGCATGTAGAAGGGGCAAAAGCGAGGTAGGGGAAGGTGGAGAAAGTGGTATTGCCACCATAGGAAAAGCAGGAACTATGTCAGCAACATATACAGGAAATGGCGTGAACTTGCTTGTGTTTCAAGTGCCAATGTTGGCACATCTCGACGAGAGGGAAGGAATGAACAGAACAGGAACATTCCCATGATGCCTTGGGTAAAGTACGTCGCCATAATTTCATTCAATTGCTCAACTTTGTGCACCTTGCCTCAAGGCGGCGCCGTGGCCGAGCGGTTAGCGCGCTCGCCTACCACCTAGGCGGCCCGGGTTCGATCCCAGGGACCCGCATGTGGTATTCGTGGTGGACGAAGCGGCGTCAGGGCGGGTTTTCTCCGGGTGCTCCGGTTTCCCCCGCCATCTCATTCCACCGGTGCTCCATCTTCATTCCATGTATCATCAGTGTCACCGCCTGCGGTGCCGTAGTAGTAAAAGCGGGCGTTAAACACTACAACAACAACAACCTTGCCTCAAATAAAGTGCAGTTTACAGACATTTACACAAATAAATAACATGTGTGTCAATTATTGTTCCTAAAGGTGTATTTACTTGTACATTAAAACAATGCAATATAGCTTAAAAGTTTGCAAAAATCCATTTCAAGTGTTTTGGTAAATATGAAACATCTATTATTTTACCTGACAGTTGAAGAATTGAGTGTAAAAAATATCAATTACACAGTATGAAAAACAGAATAAAAAAAATAACAATATAGAATCAAACATTAATTTATGCAATACATTTAGATATATTCTTACTATTATGACATTACCTGTATAATCACTTGTCAGCATAGCCTGGGAACATCTCGCAGAGAAAATCCTTCAAGTTCTCATTAATATTGGCAATGAAGTCACTACCAAGGTCAGCTCGACAACATGGACAGGTCAGTATATCTGCTGATCTCACTCTGTTCAGACACGAGCTGCATATGTTGTGTTTGCATGGGGTAGTGACAGGATTTCTCACCAAGTCGAGGCAAATTACACATTCAAACGCTTCTTGTATTACGGAGAGAAATTTTACTTTTCCCTCTTGTAATGCACTACAGCAGTCTTCCCATCTCTTTTCATTTAATTTGTCCTTCTCTATTAGTTTTGCTTCTCTATCACTGAGCCTGTAGGCCTCCACCTTTTTCTTCTTTTCTTTTGGAAGTTCATCAACACCATCTTGGGTCGAACGTTTTCGTTTCTTTGATTTAGTAACACTATTTTCTCTGTCATCTTCTTGATCTTCTGGTTCATATCCTTCAGGTGGCACCGAAATTTGTAATCCCAGGTCTTCAATACGTTTCTTTCCTTCTGGAGTCCAAGGAGCAGGATCTGGATCATCACGTCGAAGTACATAACGCCAAATTATAAACCCTGATTTACCCTTCTCCGGAAAGTACCTAACCACCTTATAAACTCCATCATATCGATTCCCACATTTTGGAGCATATTTGGAGTGTTTACCCAACTTGTAATTACGAACAACCCTGACAGGTTTCCCTTTCTTCCAGTCCTTAGCTTCTGCTCCTTTTTCATTAAATTCCGCATCACAATTTAATGCCAAAGCCTTATTCACTCGTGTCAATTTTTGATCACTGCTTTGGCTCGCAGTAGGTTTATTACCTGAAAGGTCCCGTCCTCCAGATCCTGTATAGCAAAATTCGTCTCCATTGTCCTCATCATCTTCATATCCTCCACTGAGAACAAGGCTGTATGCCCCATCTGTTTCACGACCGTGAATGCCTGCTACATGGGGTCTGTGGATGCCAGCTTCTGACACTTGAACTCTATACATCCATGCCTGGCCGACCTCAACTCCAGGGATCGGTCCATAATGATTAGGAGGCACCAATGTGCATTCCTTAGTACGACCAATACTTGCCATACCGGAGCCCCAATCACGCTTCTTGTCAGACCTTTTAGAGGCCATTTTAGCCTTTTTCTTGCTTTCTTTTAGTCTTTCTCCTGCTTTCACAATTTCATGCTCGTCATTTTTGCAACTGGGACAATACCACTCATCATCAGGTAGCTGATCTAAGGGCGGTTTGAGACAACCTAGGTGATAGGCTTCATCACATTCATCACAGAGTATTTGCTTTTCAGGTTCGTTCTTTCCACCACATACACAGCAGGAACATTCTTTACACTTTTTATTTGGATCATCGTTACATTTGTCACACCGGTTAAAACTCTGTTTCTTTATAGGTGATGATGATTCCATGATTTTTTCATCAGCTAAACTTCTGTTCTTCAATAAGTATGGTTTCTCTATTTTATAAATTTTATCTAAATACCAGATTTTTATGTCATGTAAAGGAGTGTCATCTCTCCCTATTAGTAAAGTTCCTTTCAATTCTGCTCTTCCCCTTTTCACCTTGACTTCATGAACACAGAAGTCATACCAGTGGCCAAGCTTTTTTGGTTCTTCAATATTATAATTTACTAAAACAACATCATCCTTGTGTAAATTACTTACTTTTATTGCATTTCTGGCTCTTGGTCGCACATCCTTGACTGAACCATCAATAGAAATATCATTAACTTCATCTATCACAATTTTATAAACAAGACCATCTTCCTCGTTCAATAAAGTGGGTTTCCTTTCTTGCTCTTCACTTGTCCCTTCCGTTTTCTTACCACTGGACTCCTGTTCTGGTGGCTTGTGGTGTATTGCTACAATTCTACCTTCAAACCAACTCCCAAACACTGTATCCCTTACGTCTACATTGTCGCCTACCTTAAAGTAATTACTAACAGCAAGCATAATATCTTCCTTTGTCTTATCTTCTGAGCAGCAAGGGGTGGAGGACGAACATGGTTGGTCTAATGCATTTTCCATGTCCACTGGATTAGCTTGGCTCTTTATTAGAAGCTGCACTACGTCGTTATGTCTGATATCATAATCATATATGGTGTGAGAGTCCTCTAGCTGCTTGCCTTTATAAAACAGGCGCTGATTTTCGGCACTCACATGGAAAAGATTTTCTAATTTTCCTCTCAATTCACTCACAGGTGCAGTTTTAGAAACTGATAATGAGACACCTTTCAGACCGTCAACAGTTTTTATTCTAATAAACATCTTTACAATAAATGTCGAGTGGATTATATAAAATTTTTCGCTTGTTACACCTCACGACTTACTTTGTTTATTACTCGGCAACAACAGAAACCCACTTATCGGTCTTTGTATTCCGCCAAAATTACTCTGATTGACTACCTTAGTTATTTTAGGTTTGTTTTTAAAACTTTTTATTATCATTGCCAGTAAAAATAAAATACCGTTGATTAGGATATGTTTTTTATATTTTTATATTAAATCCTTCGTTATTCGTATAAATAACGTAGTTTTCTTGAAAATTACAAATCTACCTTTAGTTCCTTTAAAACATTAGTTCAACTAAGGTAGTCGACAATGAAGCCAATCGACAATGAAGCCTCTTCCCGCTTCCCGCGCATTTGCTCACTTAACCTTATAATGCACACTGGTCCAGCGGCGAAGAAAGCCGAAGTGTTGGAGTCACGTGACTAACATGGCTGGGTGTCACGTGACATGCATCACGTGACTACAAAGTTGAGCGGGAAAGGTAAGAAATACGCGCAAGTAATTGCAAGTGCAATATGGAAGTGATTGAAGTGAGCCAAAAAAACAATTTATGTGCGCTGAGTGTGGGAGGTGGTACAAGCAGAGACATTTGCGACGTCACGCTTCCACAGCTCACCCTGGGAGAGTGAATGCCATTGCACCTCTCCAAAAACTTCAGTTTAAGTGCAGCCTTTGCAACTTTGGAGGAAGATCAGAAAGTAGTTTATACGAACACTTGGAAGTGATGCACGATAGTCGTGTAAAATTGGATGAACTGGAATTCTCATCATTTGGAGACTTCAAGAGTTGGAAAGAAGGAACTGAGGTGGCAGAGGTAGCAGAGACACTGAGCATTGCAGTATCTTTGCTGCAAGAGAACTCGCATGAATAAGTGCTAATGTGAGTTATTTTAAATTATACTATTTACTAAAATTAAAATTGCAGCTAACAGTACCTGAGAGTGACGGTTTAACTGAGAAAAATATATCTGTGTGTAACATTGGTATATTCTATTTGAGTGCACCCCGAGCCAGTCCTCCCAGAGGGGATAAAATCCCTATGCTGGTACCGGGGATTGAACTCGGGTCCTCTGCACCAGAGGCAAGCACGCTACCAACTACGCTACGGAGGCGGTTTCCGTGTCAGTTCTTTAAAAGAAATGGGGCAAAATTGTATCCACATATGTATGGGCATTAACTGTCGACTCAAAAAAATTCAGCCTAAAACTGTTTCCCCACTAATGGTGCACCATACACCTGGCGAGCTGACTGAGTTAACACATACGAATCATACACAAATACACATCGTGCAGTAGAAAACAATTACTGAGCTATAATACACTTTGTAACTAAGTACAGGAGTAAATAATAAAGCACACTAGTAGTAATACAGCCACACGATATCGTGTCAACTCAATACTGATTGTGAGCAGAGAAAAACAAATGATACTCGTGACCTTGTGTATATCAGCTGCTGGTGACGCGTTTCTGTGTGCACAGTGGAAAAACACAGCTTACGGTTCACATGTATTTGGATCTCTCTGTAGAATGGGGTGCTGAGAACCATAGCAGTTAGAGAATCCATAAAAAGTCACTCATACTCTATAGTTAAACCAGTTTAGATCAATCAATGTTAATTGTTCTTCACATATGCCATACACAGAACAAAGCTGATAACGAGAGTAATAAGATTGTAAACTTGCTACCTAAATGCTTTTTACAACCACTGAAATTGAATATAATCCATTTAAAATTGTCTATATTTTAAGTGAAAATAGATATGACCTAGCCCCTAGGCACACTCATTACTTAGGCTACATAAAATACTGCTATTCATTGCATTGTATTTTTATTTATTTCTAGGACATACACAGTGGGAAGCTGGAGTTGTGATTGTGGGAGTAAAACTAACAAGCTGTTGGCGTCCAGTACTGTATTTCATCGCATACTTGCCACACTTTCTCGTTCTGGTTATCGTTGCTCTTACCGATGGTGTTGAACGAGCCTATACTTATTATTTTGTGATGTGAACTTATAACAGTGTCGGATTTAGGAGTTATGTATGTTCAATATAAATTATTTTGTGATGTAAACTTATAAAATGTTGGTATTCAGGAGTTATGTATGTTACATTTTCATAATTTTCAGACATAAAATGTTAAAACTGTTAATATTCAGAGGAAGTTACGAGTTCAGAACCCAATTATTTTGTGATGTAACTAAAAAAAGTGTTGGTATTCTGAAGGAGTAGTGTGTGTTCAATTTCAATTATATTGTGATGAAAATTTATAAAAGTGTGTATTCAGAAGTTTAGGACTTGTAAATTACCTATGTAAAACTAGGTAAATAAAGTGTTGTTTATTAAATGGGGAAAAAGTTGTTCATACTTTCTTCATAAAGTGAAAATATACAGCGCAATCATTTTGCAAAGAATAAATTATTTATGAGCGGCTGTGATAACTTTCAGTAGCTAGTGTACAATAATGGGAGTAATTCCGGGATTACAATGAACGAAACGTAATACAATTACTAGTTTAGCGACATTTCTTACTTCACCATCTTGGCAGTTTGCAAACTGATGGCATCAACATTCAAGAATATATTACAATACGCTAAATACTCTACTTTCTCTGGTAAACTGAACAGATAGCAGTGATGGCATGTTATCTTTAATATTCCAGGTGTTGAGAAATCTTTATTTTATTATGCAGTGATTGCTTGCCTATAAATCAAGTTGGTGTGACTGACCATTATGTGATGTTAGTTACACAAACCTGTGTGTCTGTTTTAAGTATACATTTTGGCAATCCATCATTTGTTACTTCCTACACCAGCAACAATTCCTCTGAAGTGAGAGGGATGAGGTAAACTGCACTTTAAGCAGCAGGATAAGTAAAAAAAAAAACAGTGCATGAACATATAACTGAATCACAAGGGTATATTTTTGTTTCATTAACAGAAGCTGTACACACATGTTTATCTTCTTCCTGTTATACAGTGGGTTTTACTCTGCATTTCATGTGCAATATACTCTACCTAATCACATACGAATAGTTTATACTGACTTAAATGACTCACCAGATTTTCAAATTAAGTCCAATCATTACTGAGATTGAAATACACTGTTGTTATACACACACCTTTTTAAAACACTTTAACTTCTAAAGAAACTAACACTTTGAAACCTACAATGTGCTCAAGCACTGCCATAAAATCACTTTCATACACAAACAGTAAGTAGTTTTCACTTTCAATCATAACAAATGGAGAGAACACCGTTTTTAAAAGTTCCCAAATGACAAAATCTTCTTGTTTTGACACCATTCTCTGAAAGCTACCTCTTCCTGAAGTCTCTGCTATCACCTTTCTCCAGGATCCTTCTGAATTGATGCTAATGCTGTGCTGAAATATTTCGGTTGGTTCTCAAGGATAGTTGGTGTGCATCTTCTTTGAGCTAATAACGTTATAATTTGACTTGCAGCCACAACACAACAGCTCTGCGGCTCTGAAACAACAGAAATAGGTCACCTGGTGATAGCATTTGTAAGAAATACAAAATATTTCAAATCTCAAAAAAATTATAGCTTACCTTATTTCATAAAAAATGCAGTAAACAAGCCACGGCTCCTTCAATAACAAACTGACAGCCATATTTGCAGCAAGTGTCACGTGACGCCTAGGTGTGCGCGCAGCCATGTTAGTCACGTGACTCCAACACTGGACCGGTGTGCAATATAAGGTTAAGTCATTTGCTCTTCCTAGAGCTGTTTGCTGATGACGTCACACGGGAGTCACGTAGTACCGATACTCACACGTGCAGCTTACATTTTACGATAAAATTCAAATCCCATCGTACTATCTAAGTATCTCTACTCTTGTTTCCTTGTTTTCTGACATGAAATATTAACGCAGGCGTTTTAATTGAACAAAAACAAAGCTCTCACTGTGTAATATTTCGTAAAACAGAAATGAAAATTATCTGTAGGAGGAAGGAACAACAGTGTGCCACATAATCGTGCAATTATTACTTTGTTAAGAGCTTTCAACGCGCTTTTTTCACTTTCTTTAGGATTTAGGTTATAATTGCAACGTAGCCCTTATTAAAAGGCCTTTTAATAATGTAATAAACGAAAACAGAATGTGATACTGGCATTCTTTCCCTATTAAGACAGTATTTTATTTACTGAACTGTTCTTCTAAGAATAGCTACTTTTTAATGTGCTGCTTCAGAAGTATTACATACAGGCTCTGAAGACAGAACCGACAACTTCTATAGAGATCCCATCTTTTAATGCCTTTAGAAACTTTTTCCTTTGGTTTTCATCCATAGTAAACAATTTCTCTTCGTTCGTGTCAGTTGGACAGCTCATAAGAGTTCTCGACACATCATCGAACGCTCTTAACATCAGGCGCGGCTCCTCAGGGTAGGCAGGGTAGGCATTGCCTGCCCTACCGTAATATATAAAAAAACAGTGTTTAGCTATGATTCTGCATTTTATCATTTGAACCTAAATTGTAGTTCCAGAAAAGTTTTCTCGGTTATAATGACCAACGCATGGTCAAATCCTTGAATCTCAATTCCGATTAATCAAAACTGAGCTGCTTGTTTCAAACGCGCGGCAGAAATAATAACGCATGGAACCTGGGTAGTGGAGAGCCAGCTAGCTTAACCTCAAATCCGAATTTATGTGACTTTTTCCGAACAGCCATAATCCACGAACGAAGATCTCAGAGATCCGAATCGTCTCGTTATCACTCTGTGTAATACCAGTATGACCGTGAACTATTACAAAGTCCGCTTTCGCGGCGCACTGACAATGAAAAGAGAAGTGTTTTAGCTGTTTAACACAATGCTACAGTCAGACAGTTCTTCAATTTCTTCATTCATTTTAGTTTTGGCCGCAATTCGTCCGTAAGTCACGCTCATTCACTCTGCACTTGTTAAACATCCAAAGAATATACTGTTTGCGTTATCCGCAATGACTTCGCCCCCTTTATTTCGGATAAACGGGGTTCTACTGCATTATTATTACTACCATTATTACTATTATTACTATTACTGGTCTTATTATTATTATAATTCTTATTATTATTATTATTATTATTATTATTATTATTATTATTATTATTATTATTATTATTATTATTATTATTATTATTATTATTATTATTATTATTATTATTATTATTATTATTATTATTATTATTATTATTATTATTATTATTATCATCATCATCATCATCATCATCGTTGTTGTTGTTGTTGCTGCTGCTGCCGCTGTTACACTTTACCTACCCTAAAATTTTGACTGCGAGCCGCCACTGCTTAACATACACTGCTTTTTATGGATAGTTCTGTTTTTAACACTTGTTCTGCTTTCGGGTGCTGCGGGCTTCCCCATTTTCGTAGTGAAGAATTTAGATTTTCGTTGCGAATTAGATTACTGGAAGAATTTTGCTTTCCCTTGAAAACCACATTTTGATGTTGAAATTCTATGGCAACGTCTATTTCAGTTGAACAAAAGCGAGTGAAACATACTGAAAACAAAAGCCCCACCGTGCCAATGTACAAAAGCTAAAGTACCTACTACATTTATATTCCTATATAGTTAAATGAGTAATTCTTACGATTTCGATCAAATTTTGTATTCAGACAGGGTTTTGCTTATTAAGTTTATCTGTATAGGCGTCATTCCTGGGGGAAAAAGAACGCAATTCTACGAGTAACAGTCACAATTACTCTAAACCTTATTTTGGCCATAATTTCTCTTTTAATGGGCCAGTTTCAACAAACAAGCCAGGATATTAAAGGTCTCGTCATGGAAACAGCTCCAACAATTAGGATAAAAAGTTATATTTAGCTAACATTTTGCTTTTCAAGTTTATCTAAATAAGTAGATAAACGATTAATCAAAAGGAAAAGAAAAGAAAATCCGAGCGAAGCCCGGTCACCCAGGTACTGTAACATAATAGAATGATCGCATTGCATCTGTAATATTCACTACACAAATAAGATGCGTTTAATTTTTGTAATGAATATCTCCTTCGAACTTCAATGGAATAAACAGTAGCCTACCCTACTAGTTAATAAACAACAAATATTTCAAATGTGGTCAAATTCGACCACATTCACTTTTACAAACAGATAATGATCAATGCTTTATTGTTAAGTATTGCTTTGCAACCTACAGGAAAATTAGTTTAATTTTTCTCGGAAAGCTGCCACTTAATTGTGATGAAAAACCAAGAGTTTGTGCAGTTACGCTACCGATAGTCAAGTGTTTCTATCGCATTTACTTTTACCTTTCTCTGTCACGTATGCATAGTAAAGTTAGTATGGTATCTATTGCATTCCATCCAAAAATTTATATCGAGATTTCACCGGAAATACATGTTTTGAGACTCCATGAATTAAAAAAGCAGCTGTTTTATAAAAGTGTCTGTCTGTGAACAGCATAACTCCACCCAGACTAATCCAGCACCCTCTAGAAGGTCCAGACTATTCTTTACATAGAAAGTTTTAATTTTTTCAAAAATGGCTCTGACGATTTTGATTAAAATCAAATGTAGACCATAGTACTTTGAGAAAATGCAGTCAGTTGCTCCCAGAATTTTAGCTTTCTTTACATTAAATAAGTTAGGTTGATATACTGTTTTTATAATCGCCTAAAATACTGTATTCGGTGATATAAAATATTATTACTACAACGTTAAACATGGAACTATACCAATTTAAATATACGATCTCAATGGGACAACATAACCTAACATTTACCTACATGTCAAATGAATATCGATATCAGTACAAAGAATAACAACGCACATACGACACATCATACATAGTTTGATAGCTTATTTAATGATTTATAACATTGAAATCCCCTCCACTTAAAGCTTAACTTGCAAGATACAATAATAACATGAACGTCGGTAGACTTTTTTCCAGGGGGGGGGGGCAAATGTTAGAATTTTGCAATCAGATAATATTAATTCATTATTTTGTTGTCAAAAGCTATAGTATTTGTTGCGGATAACCGTATAAATTTGCGCTAAACAGAAATTGTTCTTTACATAAAAATTAAAATAATAGTTTAATAGTCAGCACATTAAGTTCATTAATTTCCAAAGGGGGGGGGGCCGCGGCCCTCCCTTGCCCCCCTCCCCTTCGCGACGCCCATGAATTCCAGCACCTTGCTCCTTTTCTTTAAAATGAGAAAGAAAATATTGTCCGTATTTCCCGAATGTGAAAGAAGCACTGCATAGCTATACAGGAAGGGTCATTAGCCTTTCGTTCATGTTATACCTGAATTTCAGTACGGTTTGGGATAAGGCGATGCACAATCTTTGACAAAACAAAGGTCATTGTATTTCGCTTCCTTTTATCTTTCTGTTTATCTTAAAAGGGTTGGAGTCATTCTGTCTGAGCCAGGGCGCATTTAAAATGGCACGAAGTAGCATAATAAAACGTGCCGAATTGCCCTATGAGATGCATTTTGTGGTGCGTGTTAACGCACTAATTTCTAAGACAGAAAATTTGGGAAGCAAAGACAGTGACTGTAATTTGCCAAAACAAGTGCCACAGGACTGGATTACGGTTATTTCAAAGGGGGAACTTGTTCGGCCGACTGAACAGTGGTACCAAAAAGTGAAGGAATTTGAAGTTATATTTGTGGGATTCCATGGCTTTATGTTTCAAAATGTGCTGGAGTGATGAAAGCGCTTACTGGCATGATTTGCTCTAAATTTCCTGAATTGGATGAAAGAACTGTTTCCCTATACGTCAGGACCCACACTTTCATTAGGATACGGCATTTAAATAACAAACTAAAAGCTGTAAGTATGACAAAAACGAACGCGAAGAAGTGTCAGCAGTGGGCGTCAGCTACTTCTTCTGCAACAACATGACCAAATGTAAGTCTACTTTTAAGATCAAACAATAATTTGTTACTTCTTATTTTGATTGTAGTTTCGGTGGCGGTCGTAAAATTGATTTGTAATAAGTAGAATGTTTTGACGAACGTTTCTAATGTGTTTTCAGTTAAGGTATATTTTATATCACATATCACTGTATTTTTCTACACTTTATTAATTATTGCTTAAGTGTTTACGCACTGGAACTGTCAGTCAATGCTTTAAATGGTATATGTCGAAACGGGTTTAAAGCGCTCACTTTCTATTGCTGTCTGAACTGCGCGCGCTCTCAGACCTCCATGTGACGTATGTTGCTTGCAACCAATGGCAGCAATTGTGCCGAAGTGGCCTACCTTCTTTCTTTAGTTACCTTGGGCTTAACGCATGAATTATTCGCGAGTGGATTGAGGAGAAAATTTATATGAAACGGAGCGAGTGTTTGGAATTAGTGAGAAATCAGATAATTTTTGCTGTTATTTATATCAACCATTGAGTGCATTCTTAGCAGTTGTTAGCCCTGCAACATTGACACGATTTGTGCAACTTCTGGACAGCTGACTGTATTCGGGAGGCTTTGGTTGGACACGTGAAGCGCAGCAAACAGGAGGTAAGAGGAAAGACGAGGAGAGGAAAATATGAAAAAAGCATAACGTTTCAGGCTTTTAACATTCCTTTATCGTAGGCAATAACTATTATTTGGAACGCAAGCTAGATAAAAGGTAAATAAGGAGTTCACCTCCGGAATTGTTAATTGATGCAACCATATGTTAAAATTGGATTGTTGAATTATGTTAAATAAAAGGGTTTGTACATATGTTGAACCGACATCAAGAGGGATATACATCGCAGGGTTAAAACTTCGGATACAAACTATTGATTTTGGGCATATTTCTGATGTATGTGCAATCCGCATTTCACAGGACAAAACTATTCCTGCAAATTAACGGGTTCTTGGGCAATTTACAATATATCGTCAATAATTAAGCGTTTGCGAGCGTAAATACAAAAGGGTGATCCTATATTATTTTAAAACTGATTGAAACTGAGGGAACCCCAAATACCATTTTTAGGTTACTTGCAGTTGTTCAACCTCGTCCAGATGCGGTAACCGAGGTCGTGAATTTTATACACCTGTCATTCTGCATGTCCCATATAGCATTCAAGTGATAGAATTACTTCTAGAAAGGTCAGTAGTTACACTTGGTTCTTTTGATTTACAGACGTGCAGTTGGCTCTCACTTAATTTTAGTCTAGTTTTTGTTTTTCACCTTCGGTTAATGAGAAAAGACGTTAGGGATACATCCAAACTCTTAGACAGAATGATAATTGTAATGCTGGAATAACCTGTGACATGTTCTCCACAGTCAAAACAACTGATAAAACCCAGGGAAAGAAAACATGCACTAAACAGTAATAAATATATAGATAATAGCAATATGACTTGTGTACACAGGCATTTTGACTTTGGGAGATTTATACAGGTTGCCAGTTGGCAAACATGTTTCATTTTTTAACTTTAAACTAATACAGGCTCAGTTTCTTCTAAGATGAAAATGAGATTCCTGCCTGCATTTACAGGAATTAAATTTCACTTATGCTGACTGATTACTAGGGCTCGGATTCTTAGGTGCTAAAAACTTGGAAAATATTTGTTTTATGCACTAAAAACGTTGAAAATATATGCTAAAAAGTAAAAAATAGGTGCTAAAACAAAATATTTTCAAGATATGAGTGGCTGAACTACTTAATATAAATGTACCTGTTACTTACCAGACATTCTTGGAAGGGATCACCAAATAGTGTAGAATTACAGTATAGACTGCATGATTCTCAGATTTTCCATCCCAAAAGATTTAACAATTGTCACAAAAAATTGTCTTGAATTTTGAAAATGATTGCTCCACGTCACAAAAAGTCTAGCATCATTATAACATGTTATGTCACTCACACTGGCATCAATAATTTCTTCTTGTTTCCCATTCAACATATTTGACATTTTATAGACTGTTAAATCCACCATTATTTTCAAGCGCTTCCTGGCATTTTCTTTTTAGGGTTTGTGCTGCAGGATCAAAAAGAACCTTAAGTTTTTTTCCCACATTTTGTACTACTTGAACTGCTTCTCCCAAAGACATTCCTACTGATTGCAGTTTCTTTATGGAATCGCAGAGGAAACAAGGATTTGTGGAAAAGTATGCAGTCATTTCTTAACACAGTGTCTTTTAAATTTTGCAGTATATTGTGGCATTTGCACTACTTTTCACTCCAGATATCTTTAATCCACTGTGAACTCAAAATTGTCAATATATAATTTCCCAACACAACACAGCTAGAATGTCGTATAATCTTTGTGGATTCACAAATGACTAATTGACTATACAGTTTAACAAGTATCAGTGTATATACTAGACGGATTGTGAAGCGATAACAGGTGTAGTTGAGGAATTTCCCGTTCTTATCTTGCAGGCTCATTGAGTAATCAGGATGTTTATATTCTGTTCCAACTGAAGCGGTACTATAGAGACATATCAGTTCTTCCAATAATGAATAACATTGCAACATCCAGCCTGTGTAATTGAGTATTAAAGAAGTGGACAGTGACTTGTTAAAAATAACTTGCTGCTGCTTTTATGAGATTTACATGCAAATTATTTTTAAAATGTTTCATTTTTGTGGTTTTTGTGTAACTTATAGTGCTTTTCAAATGGGAAGGGTTCTGATTTGCAGTGAATGAGATACGTTTACATGCACAGCATTGCAAGATCATTACCCCCACTCTTCATATTTCTTGGCACGCCGCAAGCCCCACTTAAGGGGAAAGCAATATGACAACACAGCAGAACTCTCGATTGTTTACCGGCCTGGAGACGCTCAAGGACAAACTCCTTCCCATTTGAAAAGCACAGTATGTGAATATCTGAAAATATTTATTTGCATAAAAAAATCAGAAAATATGCATTTTTATGAGCAATAAAGCCTAAAATATTTACTCTGGTGTAAATAACCAGAACATTAAACTTAATTTCAAGTTCATACTATGATGCAAACAAAATATGTACTTACCTAAAAATCTGAGTGAGCCCTACTGATGACTCTTATACTCAGTAAGAGCTAGGCACTTGATGGCTATGGGATTCACTCACCTGTAAAGAAGGCTAGCCCAATCTTGTCCAATCATGTTATCAGGAGATGTATTTGTAACATGATTGGACAAGATAGGGCAACCCTTTTCTGCAGATAAGTGAATTTCTTAGCCATCAAGTGACTAGTTAGCAAGATACTGCCTGCTAATTCCTTGAGTGTATGTGGATTTATTGTATAAACTTTATCTTTGTTTCCTGAAGGTTATAATCACAGGGGTTTAGATCTTGACAGTGAATTAATTTATCAACTTTATAGTACATATAATTTTTTTGTAATACGGGAGAGTGGGCGAATTCTGCGCACTTAAGGTCGAGCAGCCATACTGACTTACAGAAATGTTATTAAGTTCCAGACTTTGTTTCACCTGTAACTTCGTTAAACAAGCTCTCGAAATAGTGCAATTCCAAAGGCATCTTGCACTTTTGAAGGGGTGTTAGGTATTGAAAACTGAAAGTATACAATGCGCAGAATTAACCTACCTGGATGGGTAATTGTGCACACCTTATATGCTTGAAATGAACTTGAATATATGTGTCATAATTATCTTTAATGATAAACTAGATGCTACAGAATATTATATCAATTGCTAACTCCTATTACAGACTCAAATCAACTGTCCAGATGTTTCACTTAAACTGCTTTTAAGTTTGTTTTTGTTTTCTGAGGCAGAGATCACACAAGTTATCTTCTGCTGAATCCCATGCGCCACATTCTTCGTGGACCACCTGCCATACTCTACACATCTGTACCACATCTCATTATCACGTCCAAACTCATACGTCATAGTTTAGGTATTGGAAAGACATCATCATTTCCATTTTCATCACCACACAGTTGTTTATCACTGAATTCATTGGCATCAGATTCGCTATCTGAGAAATCCAACTGTTGTTTACAGGACTTTCTTCTTGGCTTTTCCTACACAATTTTTTCTTTTTTAGTTTTCTCTACCTTTCTTCATTTTATGGTTTTTTTTTTTTTTTTTTTTCTTTGAGCTTCTTGAAGTTCATCTTTCATTGACATCCCCGTTAATATTTCTGATGATTGTTTCCTACATTTGGCTTTATTAGATTTTCTAC
Source organism: Tenodera sinensis (assembly GCA_030765045.1). Classification (NCBI taxonomy): domain Eukaryota; kingdom Metazoa; phylum Arthropoda; class Insecta; order Mantodea; family Mantidae; genus Tenodera; species Tenodera sinensis. The sequence continues at coordinate 299,696,270 of CM060962.1, forward strand.
TTGAAAACGAGACTTTTGTTGGCAGAGGAGGCATGTCTCGTACCTTAACATGTTTTGAATTTGCAGCCGATCACTCAAGTGCACTCTCAGGCGGAACGACAGGAAAGCTGGTGGAGGTTCCTGCAGCAGCCGCTGGAATATTATGTCGATAATCTTCTTTCTGAGTCTCCTCCTCAACTACTTCAACTTGAAGATCCAAATTGTCAGAGGAAGGATAGAAGTTCGTTTCTGGTGCTACTAGTATTTAAATACACTTACTGGTGTTTTGCTCCTCACTGTAACTTTTCTATCTGACCTTACCTTGGTCATCTCTTGTTCTCTTCCGACCCCGATGCTATTAGGGTTCCTGAGGGCTAGGGAGTCTTTATTTTTTCAACCTCTCCATTTCTCTATAAAATATTAACCCCTAACATGCTGACCTGTCATGGCATGTAATACGTCCTCTGATTGGTAATCAGAGGATATGGTCGGTGAATTTATTTTGTTAATTCTCCCGGTCAGGTCGGTGAGACCCGTAAACCAACGACAGGTGTGGTCCTCCAGACATTCTGGGGGTTGTGAGAGAGCGATGTGACCGCCAAAACATAAAAATATGGTGCTCTCTAAAAAGCGGTTACTATACTGCTATTGCTCTATCAATATATTAAATATTGGAGAGCAAGAGGATTAATGACTTCATTGTCAGAAATCGAGCATTAGCTAACAACAACAAGTATTTAAATACATGAGGGACAATTCTGCGCGCCGCGCAAATTTGCCCGCCATAAGAAGTGCAGAATTACCCGGACACGGCATACATTCTTCCATCTACCGTGGATACTTCAAAACTTGCTTATTTCAAGCAGTTTTGTAGACATATCAAGCATAAACAATTCTAATTTAATAGTAATAGATAGATGAGAACAATTGCACCATACCCATGCCATGCCTACCTTGCTCTTTAATGCAAATCTGTAACAAGAAATATATGCCCGAAGTGTTGCAGCTCACTGACTGCAGACGAATAGCTTTAATGGCGTCTTCCTCAACACACTAGTTAGTCAAACTGTTGAGCAGATGGCGACACCGGACAGAACTAGGAATTCAGAGCAGGACCAGAGAAACATAGCAGCGCAGAATTACCCTCCTGCGCAGAATTCGCCCACCTTCCCCTACACTTTTACAATCTCTTTACAAAAGAAACTTGTCGCACTTGCTAATATTTGTCTCATTCTAAAGGAGTAGAGCATAAAGAAGTGGTCTAGACAGCTTCAATGCTGTGGTTAGTTATTCTACTACCAAACTGTTGTTTTCTAGTGCCTTGCATCTGGCAATGAAGCCATTAGCATTCGTGCTTTCCAATACTTTTGAACTGTAGTTTCTTCTGATCTTAATGCTTCACAGGTCTTCAAGTGGCCTTCGTTCATTTCTGCTGGATCGTTACACAGGACACATATTGGTGAGGCTGAGATACCTATTCTGTAGAGATGACTTGCTAAGCAGTCGTGATTTGTCAGTAGTCGGAAGGCTGCAATCGCTGTTTTCCTTGGTCTCTGGGGGGATTATATCTGGGTTGGAAAGTAGTGTAATCCATTTTTTATCTTTGGCATTTGTTTCTATTTCTTGTAGGTATGAATGAGAAAATTTTTTAATGGTCAAGTGTTTTATTGAGGAATATGAGAAATTGAATTTAGACTTTTGTCTTATTGATGTGCCTTTCTTTGCAAGTGAGTCTGCAGCTTCATTACCCATGACTCCACAGTGTGCTGGAATTCATTGGAGATGAACAGTCTTATTAACTTTTTGGAGTTGTGTTAACATTTTGTAACATACTCTAATTTTTGTTGACTTCTTTGTAGTATTTGAACATATTCCCTGAATTGCAGCTTTAGAATCTGAAAGAATTACTGCCTTGTTAAATTTATTTAATAATTTAATTTAATAATTGTCGGAGAGCAATGTGTATAGCCTCTATTTCTCCATCATAATTTGTTGTGTCTCTGCCAACAGAATGATAAAAGGAAAAATGTGAACATGTAACTCCAGCTCCAGTAAGGTTTTCCGTGGAGGATCCATCAGTATATATGTGCAGCCATTTCTACTACCAAACTACTTTACACATAAAGATAAACTCAGTCCCTCTCCGCTTTGTTAGGTTTATAAAAGTTCTGATTTGGTGTATTTATTAATGTTCTTGATCCATTTATTCTTTACTTTTCCTAAGTATTCCCCAAACTCATTATTGTCCTTCATTGATTTCAAGTTCAGCAACATTTTCCTCACATCTGTTGGCAAATTGACCCATTTCTCAAGCCTCAGTTTTTTTTTTAATTCTGCACATTGGGCATTCCTCTAAATTCCTATCCTGTTGTATTCCTTTCAGTTTCACTACACATATTCTAGCCAGTGTACTTCCTTCCCTCGCCCCCTTGTCACATTTTCTTTGTAGTTTTTTCTGCTCTTTACTTTACATCCCACAAACATGTTGTCTAACCTTCTGATATCATTTAGGTTATTGCACATATATTGTCCAAGCTGGTCAGAAATATATAAATTCATTTTAAATAAAATGAATGAGATCTACGTCCAAAGTACTTATGTGCATGCGTGGATTCAGTAGCAGACAAGTTACCTTGCTCTCACAATCACCCAAGTCTGTTGCCAATATTAAAAAACCAGTACACTGTCGTCTGTACTTCATTGGTGACCACGTTGATCATCCCGAGGATCCAGTTTCCTTACACGATGTGGCTGCAATGGTATTTCCTCCTTCCAATTTTGTATTCACCAATATGAACTATGTGGCGGGCACAGCCTGTTTTGTCCCTGCTGATGTATTTGTTGTCCATTGAGGATATGCACATCTCGTTCCAGTAGACGATCCAATCAGCTAGCCTTTCCTGATATGTGTTTGTGTCTGCAAAAGATCAATGGATAATAGTTTCCTCATGAAAATATGTGGGCATAGCTAAGTGTAATTAGGAGTACTTGGGCAGGTGATAACCTGTAGTGTTTGAACCAAGTACTGTTTTCCCACAGACTCCAAAAAGTATTCACGCCCTTGCCTACATGAAAATAACTTGTATCTGTGACCCAATTTAGTAATGAAGAGAAAATCAACATCACACTCCAGATATAACATGTGTATTCTTCATAAACTTCCGCTGTATCAAACTGCATGCATTATTCGTCATTGTGACCAGTGATGCATGATAAACAATATTAATGAATTTAGTCATTGCAGTGAAAAATAACTTATACTCGTGAAATTTACTTACTGAATGGTAGGGGCCAAAGAGGATATTCATTTTCACATTAAACAATAAAGGCAGTTGCTTCTAACAATGACACATGTAGAGTTTTAATGCCATATGCAAGATATGCCTGGGCAATGGCACAAAGGTTGGCAGCAAACGGCTTTGTAACTATTGAGGTTACTTGTACTGCAATTCCTGGTCTACTTTTGCAGGTTCTATCAGTGTTTGTTTAAGCGTGTCCAGTGCTGGACTTATGAAAAAGTTTTGCACAATGTAAAGTAAAGAATGTCCATTTTCTGTACCCTTTTCTTTCTTTAGAATCTTGTAGGTCCTCAATGACCTTTGGTTGTTGAACGTACTGAATAGTTCCTGAATATAACTTGTATTCTTTGTTTATCTCTCCGTCCTGGAAAGTAAGCAGTGCCTTCCAGAAGTCTGCTAAAGTATTATCCTTGTTCTTTTGTTTACTTCATGCTGATTGAGATAAACATTTGCAAAAATCATCTTATCGCATATTTCCTTGTAGGTACATTTGGCTCCAAATGTTTTCTGATAGACAAGATGGTGTAGGGGAAACAAAGAATTTTCTAATGAACTAGTTGCACCTGGTCCAGGGACGCTTTAATAGTTATTTACGTTTGTGTGTATTTTGTCTGATCTGCGGTGAGTGGGGAGAAACAAGAAGTTAAGTATTTAATTCTATCCAAACAAAAGAAGTCAGCACATCTTTTCTGCACATATTTGAACAAATAATATTGTCTAATTTAAAAGGTGAGTCAATTAATAACACTGAACAACACTTACAACATAGTTTTCCGAGACACGTTTCGAAGGTTAACTTTCCTCCATTATCAACTGGACAATAACAGCAACAGTTTTCAAACTTCTATGAAAGGAAGATGAGTACCATTGTTTTTAAAGGTAGCGTTAATGGTGTTTAAGAAACATGTCTAAGCAATTCTTTAAACAAAGATAATGCATGTAATGTATTTTTCATTAATAATAATTTTAATTAATATACCATGCAACATTTTGCACACATAAATTTTGAATGTAAATGTTGTAAGACATTTATCACAGATCAGTGTTTAGCTCAAAATATAAAGCTTCCATATGCTGTCACATTCAGTTCTGGCACTTATATTTAATTAGATTTTGAAATACATATACAAGAAATTACATATTATTCTTAAGCTTTTCTGTAATTAATAAAAATAACTAACAATAGTAATCATAATAAACATGTGATAAGCATAATGCAATGTGTATTTCCTGAAAAGGAGGATAATAGAATATGTTTACTTCTTAATTTGGGTACATTTTACATGTCCACTGACATGGATCACACAATATTTAGGCAAAATATGAAATTTCTACACATCTGGCTTTTTCAGTTATGAAAATAATATTTAAGTTAGAGTTAGAAAATGTGGAAACAAATGTTGCACCACTTTAAAACAGTTTGTGCTAAATTGATCCTTATTTGAAACTACTGTGCTCTAAAGTTATATATTATTTGAATTTAATTTCAATAGGAGTTGCTTTTGCATTCGTAATATTAGATAAACTGGTTCAGATTTAAAGGGTGATAGGTAAAAAAGCTGAGGGGTAGGAGCTCCATCTTAACCTGTTGAGGTTGATGTATCATTGCTTTGTGACTCATGCACTTTTACGACTCACAGTACTTATATTACTTGTGTTATGCTAAACTTTCATTTTCCTTTGAAGTTCTGTTTTCCAGCTATTTTTGACAAACGGCCATATAGTGTTCCAAAATGTCATGTCAGATACACAATTTTATGTCCACTGAATAAAAGCAATTTGGAAAATTTACAGGCGCACATGTTGTTCTTTATGAATAGCTTAAATAAAATCCCTAAAATGGAGTAAATACAAAACTTGGCACCATTTATACTTGCCAGATGGAGATGTGTTATACAAAATATCCTTAAATGGAAACACTTGCGTGCTTTATTTTCTTGCAGATATCTATTGGTTTTGATTTAAATGTTTGTTATAGTAACATAACCAAAAGTTTGTCCAGCTGACATTACATAACTAGCCTATAAAATAGTTAACTCTCACCTAGTAAGTATATAATAAGGAAACAGCCAGCTTCTTCATGCAGATGTCATATTTCCACCTAAATGATGTTTGTGAATTTTGTTCAAAGTTGCCAAAAGCTTTTTTCCAAGGTTCCCCTGCCATCATAAATGTTTCAGTATTTCTTAATTCAATTGACTTTATTAAACGGGAGGTTACTTTACCACCTACAAATGCCCTAACCGCTCGGCCACAGCACCACCTACAGTCAAGTTTGTTATAAAATAAATTAAAATAATAAAGGTTGTCAAGTTATCAGGATTCTACTGTATTTTGAAAAGTTATGCATGAATGGAAAACAAATATTGGTTAGCTAAACATCATCGAAAAGGAGTAAAAGTCATAAAATTAAATAAAAATGCACACAAAAACAGTAACAGTATAAGCGTTTGAAAATCAAGTGGTCAGTTGGCCGCCATCAGGTGTTCACCATATGTTGTTGAAATAAGTAAGAGGCAAGTGTTTGTCACCAGGTTGTAGAAACTTCTGTTCCCTGTATCTAGATTGCTGTAATTAGCTTTCCATTCCAACTCTTTATACTGAGTTGCAAGTTCATGCTGTAATATTTCCTACTTACTTCTAATGGTTTTATTTATAAAAGTTTAATTTTTTTTCAGAAACCAGCACAGCTGCAAAATGGATTCGAATTTAACAGCAAAGGAGATCAGAAAAGCATTTATAGATTTCTTCATTCAGAAGAAGCAACATGAATATGTTCATTCTTCATCAACCATTCCACATGATGATCCCACATTGCTGTTTGCAAATGCAGGAATGAATCAGGTAATTGTGATAGTCAGAATTTCTGTATTGTGAAGCACGAACTAAAATTAATTTAGAATAGAATATTTATTTCTCATCTTTCTTCATAGATACCTACATTCATTAATACATTACCATTAACATTCCTAACACATAAAAACAAACTTTCTTGTTCACACCCAATATGCCCTTCCTACCTGTTTGCCTTTTATTCGGTCTCAATACACACAACCCCTGGTTTTCCGTGTATTGATGACCCTCTGCTCTCTTATATTCCTTGTTCCAGTTCTTCCAGCCTTGATTGTTGGTTATTCTTGATCATTCTTAACCATTTCTCTCTGACTTTCCCCAAATAATCGCCTATGCTTCTTACATTATTTCCTCCTTTTCAGACATTTTCCTGATTAGTAATACTTCTCCCTCCTCCCTCCCTAAAACTGTTCCACTTTTGTTGCAAAATTTATTCTCTCCATACATTTGTTTGTTTGCAATATAATATTGTATGAGTATTTATAAACGAAGGCAGATCATTGATCATTAATGCGAACAGTAAAGGTCCAAGAACAGAACCCTGTGGCACTCCACATTTTATCTCTGACATTTTTGATCTATCACTTCCCACACATACAACTTGATAGCGATTTATTAGATAAGACTGAAAGAGTTTCAATGCCATATCTCCTACACCATAAAATTTAAGTTTATTTATAAGGTGAGTGTGATTCACACAGTCAAACGCTTTGCTTAAGTCACAGAAGGTGGCCTGAGCTATGCTTTTAGTTTCAAAAGTAGTGAGTATCTTTTTCACTAACAGAACTATGGCATCAATTGTTGATCTGCCTTTTCTAAAACCGAACTGGACTTCACTAATTATGTTGGCTGCTTCTAAATAATTACAAAGTTGATTGTACATAATCCTTTCAAACACTTTCGAAATTATCGGAACTAACGTTATTGGTCGATAATTTGATGGGTCGCTTTTATCTCCTTTTTTGTAAATTGGGATGACTCTTGAGAGTTTTAATTCACTGGGGAAATTTCCTTCAGACAAACATTTATTAATACAATATGTTAGTGGATGCAATATGTGTTCTATTACTTGTTTAAGAAGATATTATAGTATACCATGCCAGTCTGTATCATCTTCTCCACACATTGGGCATTTCCCTTTATCCTTATACTGTCTAATACCTTTCAAATTTCTAACTCCTGTTCTTGCCCAAGTAAATCCTTCTCGCCCTAGCTTATTATACACATCTATGTACCTTTCCCTCCCCCACACTGTTTTTATTTCCCTACATAACCTCAATGAGCTCTTCTCCCTTGTACTAGCAAGAATAACTTGACTATAGTGGACACAGTTTATCGGCAGTTCCCAAGAGTTCAACATGGCCAACATTACACTAAACAGCAGACGAAAGTATCCCAAAAAGCAGTCCTACCTATGTATGTAATAAAGGCATTTCTAACCTCAAATATCATAGGGTTAAAGTATCATGCTTTCAAATGATAATGATGCTTGAACATTGTTACCACACAATAAAGAACGTACTCAGCTTCGCCAAATCTTGTTCTGCAATAACACTTTTGCATAAAATAACTTCCGAGTGCTAAATATCATAATATATATTTAATGCACTACTGTGTAGCAAACACAAAAATAACAACAGTAACTATAACTGCATATACTGCTCTAAAAGAATTCAAGACAAAATCATGCCAACACGAGCAGTACGTCCACAGATTAATTAATACAGCCTTTAAACGGAATCTTGTTTTAAAATCTATCGGTTGGCCTCTCTGCAACTCATTCATAAACAAGGGCTTCTGTGGCAACAACTGATGCAATAACACCAACTATGGCCATAGCTTAACCATGGTTATATGTTACAAACAGTTGGCGGCACTAATGCAACCTAACGGATGGAATATCACCAAATATAACCAGACTGCACCATAATGGGGGGAAAGTGTCAACATTGTTTTTTTGTGGTATCTCACTAAGCTGTTCCTCTTCTACTCTTGATTCTACTTCTTTCCAAAAGCATCTGTAACAATACTCCCCAGACTTACTTAATTACTTCAGTAATTCCTGAGTATCCTCGAAAAACAGCAGTTGCAACCTTCAGGTTGATTACAGGACATGATTGTGTGGCAAAACATTTAAACAGAATTGGGATATATTCTTCACCACTCTGTCCTCTATGTGATCTGCAAGAGGAAATGGATCGAGACCACCTTCAAATATGCCCGGCCACTTCTAGTGCCCCATCCATCAGTGAAAAATATTGCAGAGCAAGAGGATTAATGACTTCATTGTCAGATATCCAGCGTTAGCTAACAACAATGCTCCCCATTCCTCTATATGTGTCCCATACCTACCTGTTCTATCAATTCCCTTACTTTTTGTTTCAAAGAAATTAATTTAAAGAGCTAAAGGCTTTCAAAATTAGAGGATGACATACATTTATGCTTTGAAATCCATTATTGATTTTTTTTCTCCTTTCAGTTTAAGCCAATATTTTTGGGATCAGCAGATCCTAATAGCGACATGGCCAAGTGGGTAAGAGTTGTTAATACCCAAAAATGTATTAGAGCTGGTGGAAAACACAATGATCTGGACGATGTTGGAAAAGATGTCTACCATCATACATTTTTTGAAATGTTGGGAAATTGGTCTTTTGGAGATTACTTTAAGGTAAGAACTATTTTTATGCATCGGATGTAGCTGCTTATCTTTCAGTGCATATACCAAATGGAAGGAGTATAGTCATCCTTCAAACCAGGTATAGTCTCGATGAGTACATTAAAAGTGTTGGTAATGGTTTCCTATAATTCCCCCTATAGAAATGCAGAGCAAAGATGATTTAAAGATGGAAAATGCATATATTACACAGTTTAAAACTGGATGTGGTAAACTGTTCTGGCTGAAGTATGAATGTACTGGTAGTGCCAGTATTACTTTGCCAACTTTCGTTTTTTAGTGTGACTAAGTAATGTCCCTTAGCAACCGGATAGGACGAGATGTTCCAAATCTGTGACTTTGAGCATGAGTAAGCAGCAGAGTTGCACAGCTGTAGAGGGAGGGCAGCAAAGGAAGGATGATAGTCAATACGTCACTGGGCAAGGTCATAGCAATCTCACTCATTCCCTGTTGCAGAGCTGTGTGGCGTATTGCAGGTTTACTCATGCAAGGCGATGCACACACTGGCGAGTAACTCAGGTGGAACACATTGGGGTAGGGGATATCCGATGGTGAATGAAAGAAATGGTTGAAATGTGCTGAGTTATTGATTCACCATCACTATGGTCGGCGAGAATTAGCCTGGCACTTGACAGCTAGCTGATTTACTTACCTGCAAACGAGGCTAGCTCTATCTTGTCCAATTGTGTTACAAACATATCATGCAACTATTAGTCAATTGCATGAGATAGGGCTAGCCTCATTTGCAGGCAAGTAAATCAAGTGGCTATCAAGTGCCAGGTTAACTCTCGCCGACTGTAGTAGCGACTTTTTTCACTGCACATTGACTGTTAGTATGTGCCACTTATGATGACAGCATGGAACTACTTTTTTCTCAAGCAAATATCAAGTTATCATAACATTTACAAATGGATTACCAAGCAACATGCCAGCTTATGGTACTCATGTAGGTACCTTAATGTTTTCATGTGCATGAACTAAATCCATCATGCCATTTTCTCACAAGTGGTTATCGTTACCAAGCAAAGCACATGTAAAGCAGAATAAAGCATTTTTCACTTCACGTTCACAGAACCATTTATTTTTCATGTAAATGAATTCTTACATGTTTGTCACTTTTTTGTTCTATATTTATGTGCAGATTAGGAGCAGATCTTGCCGTGTATTTCTGTTTCACCTTGTCTTCTAACATTAATGTAGAAAATGGGCTACTAATGTCGGCGCCAACCAAGAAAGGGATTGACAGTTTGCAGTGAGGGAGAAGCGACGTTGCCGCTTATCGCGACCATGACCACGTGGAGACCGCGATATGATTATGTGTACGAAGAAGATTGCACTGCGGCTGAAATGTTGAGCGCATATTATTTATATTCATATGCAAAGACAACAATAAAATATTGAATCTGCATTCAAATGACAGAATTGCAATTTTATATGTCTAAATATTTGCGTTAACAAAAGAAACATACCTGTGAAATATTGATGCTTATTCTAATGGGAAAATGCCGCTAATATCCGAATTACTTGCATCACTGTTGTATTTGCTGCTACTGCAATTTAGACCCTGACGCCTGATTTCCCTCTTTGTCGTACTTCTCTTTCCCAATTTTAACTATAGTATTCCTACCGATTCCTACAGCACGCGAGGTTCTATCAATTACCTTAGAGACTGGAATAAGAGGTCCCCCGTTCAATTTCTCCTCTTCGAAATATTCTCTAACAGAGCATATTATTTCCCGTGCTTGTGCTTTAATTGGGATGCCTTTACCAAACACAGTTTTATTCGGTTCTCGAGTACGTTCAATTTTTCGTTTGGCAGCACTATCTTTGTCACTATTTTTTGATACTGTTGTGGCGGGGTTTTATTATTAAAGATGGTCATATATCAGCGTGAATATAGCAGCAAATGGAGTATTGTTTTTACTAAAAGGTGGAAAGTTTCTTATAGCAGACGCCACTCTTATCTGCAGGGTTGGCGGTCGAAGAATGGAATGCAAAAGCCAACGTTCTTTTATCACAAACACATTTATTCGTTTTTTACACTTCTTATCACAAAGCAATTAGTTAACAACTCTTAAATTTCGACAGCGTCTACGTTGGTTAAAAGTTTGGGTGTAATTTACATGTTCACACACCATCAGCAATTATACGACCTCCCACTTTGAGTTCACAGACGCTAATGAAAAGAGTCCAAGCGTCCTATGACGCAACACCGCCATTCTTATGTATTCATCCGCGCAACAGTTCTCATTGGTTGAACTCAAAGTGACGAGAAGACATTGGATCTTGAATATTGAAAAAAATAGGTCCCTGATACACCCAAATTAAAAGAAATAAAAATTTACACACTCTTACAAAAATATTTACATGAACAACTTTCTATTAGTCAATATTCCGTCTCATATGCCCCTTGTTTTGTTTTTCAAGTTGTCACCTTATTTACAATCTTTAAACACAATACAATACTTCTCCCTACTCCTATGATTCAATCACTTTGTACAATATATTTTTTTTTTTTTTTTTTTTTTTTTTTTTTTTTACAGTCTTCTTCACTGTTTGTCTTTGTCCTTTGTTTTGACATAATACAACATGTCTTTATAAGTTTCACATATTCGGTTACTACACAATGCATTCAGTTATTATACAATACATATCCAGTTATTGTACAACACATTTAGTTATTACACAATATGTCCAATTATTATGCAATACATATTCAGTCATTGTACAATATACCCAGTTATCATATCACATATGTTGTTATTATACAACACACCTTCAGTCATTATACAATACATATTCAGTTATTGTACAACACATTTGATTACTATACAACATGTCCAATTATTACACAATATATATTCAGTTATTGCACAATATATCCTGCTATCATAACACATATGTGTTCTGTTATTATGCAATACATATTCAGTTATTACACAATACACATTCAGTTTTGGCATAAACCATTTAGTTATTACTCAACATATTCAGTTATTGTACAATATATCCAGTTATCATACAATACATATTCAGTTATTATACAACACATACTCAGTTATTGTACATTTGACATTGACACAAATACAATTTAAGTGTTTCATGTGGTTTTTGACTTGTATTCTTTGCTATGAGGAGAGAAAAACAGGATACAAATTTTGAGCTAATGATTATGATCATATTTATGGCAATACTTTATTCAGTTCTTTGCCTTCTTTGTCTTATAAGCTTGTTATGTATAGGCAGGTTGTTGAGTCGGTTCTTAAACTCTGATGTTACTAATGGTACTAATTTTCTTAATTGGGTTATTATTCATTGTTGTTTGGTTCAACATTTCTTCGAGCTTAGCATTGGCTATATTCATCTCAATTCATGGGCATTGTTTTTCTGGTTATGGTTTTCCTCACTTCACTAATTGTCATTTCTTTGTCTCTTATTTCTATAAGAGAAAACTTCTATACTTACAATTATTCTGTAATTGTATTATTTTTCTTCTCAATTTACCCTCGACATCTTTGTGTCGAAATATTATATCTTTTTCATCATAATTGATTCATTTTTATTTTTGTCCCTGACAACCTTATGTCAAAAACATATTATCTTTCGTCGCTATGATTCATTTATTTAATGACAATCAGTGTCCTCATCTGTCTTTGTTGACAATGCTCTTTGTGGTCGATATAGCCAATGACTATGTTGATTTTCTTCCCTGTTGTAATCCTATTCTGAACATAATTTCCTATAAGTAACCCATCAAAAATTGTTATCTTCTTTCATCTCTATTATTCCTGCCTTACACATTTGTTGACAAAGACTATTTGGTCCTTTCTTTGTATGGCTTCAATTTATTTTTGTGGTATCTTCCTACCAACTTGCCATTTGTATTCTGTAGCTCATACGTGTGGTCACCCAGCTGTTTCGTTATGACCAGTGGTCCAGTATACAATAGCTCCATCTTTCCAGATCTTTTTTCAGATGCCTTAGATGCTTTGTGGCTTTTTAGGAGCACCTTTTCTCCAATTTGTGGGGACCATTTCCTGACGAATCTCTTCACCTTGTTCCTCCCTTTTTCAGCCTTCTGTTGTAATCGTCTGAATGCCAATTGACATTTTTCCTTCTCTGATAATTCTCTCTGGGCAGCCATCGTAGTGTCAATGTCAATTGCTAATTTTCTTGGTTTCGTGTTGGTCATCAGCTCGATAGGTGCGAACTTGGTCGTGGGGTTCACCGAATGGTTAATCACCTCCTCTATATATCCGCATTTTTCCGTCCAGGAAGTGTGGTCTCTGTGGCAGAGCAAACGAAAATAAATACTTATATCCCTCATGATTCTCTCAGTCGGGTTTCCCTGGGGATAATATGCTGAGGAATAGTACAATTTTATTCCTAATGTCTCTAAGGTGTTCTGAAACAACTTGCTCTTATGCATGGTTGCATTGTCCGATAGAATACATTTTATCCTCCCATATTTTGGGATGTAGTCCTTGACGATTTTATTTAGGCATGTTCTGCTTTTGATGTTCTTAATGGGGTATATTTTGGTGAATTTTGTAAAAACATCAAACATGACAAAGATGTATCTGTTTCCATCTTTACCCCTTGGCAGCTCTCCATGCTCGTCAATACACACCAATGCATTTTTCTCGTTCCTCACAATGGATTGTGGGATGACATCGTACTTTACATTAATTGGCTTGGCCTTTTGGCATAGGTCGCATGAGGAAATTAACTTCCTGACCTTCTTGCCAAGATGTTTAATGTACAATACCTCCTCGATGGCAAGCATTGTCCTCTCAGTACCGGAGTGAAGCATCAAGTGGTGGAATGCCAAAATGACCCTGTCCTGTAAGGAATTTGGTACCATCATTTTCCATTTCCTTACGTCGCGACCATGCAATTTAAATAGGATGTTCCTAAATTTGCCTATCTTGGCATCCAATCTTGGTATTATGTCTGGAGCCTTGTCGAATAGCCTCTTCAATTCAGGGTCTTCTTGTTGTAGCTTTGCTATGTTCTTGAAGTCTTGCAAGATCTCGTTGCTTTCTTTGCTACTTATCTGCATAATTTTAATCTCATGGTGCGGACTGTATATGGTCTCGGGTATGTGATTCTCCGACCTTAACCTTGACAATAAGTCACAGAAGATGTTCTCCTTCCCCGGGATATGTTTGACCTCTATGTCGTGTGACATTATCTCATGTATGTACCTTGAGATTTTGGAGTTGGTCAGCTTGCATTTTTGAATGAAGGACAGGCTTACGTGATCTGTATATATAATTATTTTATAAAGATAAATATATTGTCTGAACTTTTGCAACGCAAAATGGATTGCACCTATTTCCAGTTCGGTTATGCAGGCATTGGCTTCTATTTTGTTTAAAAATCTAGAAGCTGTGGCAATCACATGTTTGTTGCTATCTGCATCTTCCTGTGCTAATATTGCTCCATATGAGTGCGCACTAGCATCGGTGTATACTAGAAAAGGTGAATTCGGATCCGGTCGTTCCAGGAGAATACTGTGCTTGAAAAGTTCTTTGATATTCTCAAAGGCCACCTGGTGTTCAGCATTCCATTCCCACTTAGTATCTTTTTTCAACAGTGCTCTAAGGGGTACCAATTCCTTAGCGTAGTTGACCACGAATTTCGACTGGTACTGCAAAATGCCCAGAAACCTCCTCAACTGTTTTAAGTTACGTGGGGGTGGTATATGCTCTATGGCCTTGACCCTCTCCGGATTAGGTTGTATACCATCAGGTGTTATGATGTGGCCCAGAAATTCAGCCTCTTTGACGAAAAATTCACACTTTTCTAAATTTAGGGTCATGTTGCTTTCCTGGAACCTGGATAATACATAATCTATGTGATGTAAGTGCGACTCGGGATTCTCACTGTATATTAAAAAGTCGTCTACATATTGCGTCACAAAAGTCTCGATGGTATCTCCAAAAACTTTGTCTAGAGCTCTCAGTAGTGCACTGCTACTGGTCGATAGTCCAAAGGCACATTTTGAAAAATGGTATACCTTTCCTTTATGCAAGAAACAGGTATATTTCCTGACATCTGGATGAAGAGGAATTTGCCAGAATGATGCTGTCAAGTCAAGACTAGTGAAATGTTGACCTCCCTTCAATTTCGATATTAGTTGGTCTACCCCCTCAGGCCTGTAGTGATCCGGCAAGGTATGTGCATTTATCTTCCTTGCGTCGATGGTCATCCTCAATTTTCCCCCTTTCTTATGGACCCATACTACTGGATTCACATAACATGAGTCCGACGGCTCTATTATTCCGTCCGCTAACATTTTCTGGATTACTCTGTCAGCTTCCTCCCTAATGGAGTTGGGGATGGGCCTGGATTTATGTGAATAGGGGGTAATATCTGTTACTGTAAAAGTATGTACGTACTTGTTACACGTACCTGGCTTTTTATCGAAAACTTTTCTGTTTTTAACCAATATTTTCTTAAGTTGGTTTCTTTCCTCTTCAGAGATGCCATGTGCCCCCCAGACCTTCTCATCGATTAGCTGTAATATCGATTCTTCTCCATCTGTTGGTAGTGGTTCAGGTTGGTAGTTGTCCCAGGCAACATACTCGTCTTCTGTGCAGATCCAATGGCTGCAAACGTTAGTTTCTTCATCGCTCGTCCAACCTGTTTTCTTCTTATGTACCCTTAGGTCTACCAATCTATTCTCGTGGACATTGATGTTCTCCACAAAGAATTGTTCATCCTGATGGATCCCTGTCTGGTCTGGTTCCTCCTGGCATGTTTCTTCCTCCAGGAACTTCGCAGTGCATTCTGAGGCTCCTTCCTTAATGATAAATTCATGTAGGTCATAGTTAATTACCGACCTCCAAAGGTTAAGCAAATCACTGCCAATGATTAGGGTAGCTGTTAATCTTGGTATTACTAGGGCAATAAAATCGAACTTCCAACTTCCGATTTCAATTACCAGCCTTACCTGGTATTTAACATGTTCCTTCTTCTTGCCAATTGCTGTGCTGCAATATACTCCACACACAGGCAAGAATTCAGCATTTCTTTTAGTTATCAGTTCCTGGAACAGCTGTTCGTCACATACTGATGTGCTGGCTCCTGTATCAATCATCGCTGGCAATTCGATACCCCATACCTTCAGCCTAATCATTGGTGGATTGGTTATTTCCTTTCTTTCACTCGCCTGTCTTCTCAAGGTACCTACATTACATTGGTCAATATTGCCCCTACTGCCACACAGGTCAACTTCCGGGACACAAAGTTGACTTGTACTTAGTTTTCCTGGACGTTGGAGGTGATCGTAGTTTCTGTATTCTGTGCAGTATCGGTCCTATCCGGCACATTTTCATTCTGTTCCTGTTGTCTTACGTTGTCGATGTTCCCTTGGTTTCTGCCCCTTTGACGTGAACCCCTATTGTATGACGGCCTATGGCTGTTCATGTATTCCCTACAGAATCGTATATGATTCACTTGATGGGTACGGTCTCCTGGTCTTCCACGATCATATCTATGCGTTCTGTATCTCGATTCACCCCTCGGTATCGTGTCGTGGTATCGCTGTCTTGTGTTCTCCATCCTCTCGCCATGATTATGTAGTTGTGGGAAATGGTGTGCCCCTCTTCCCCTTTCATGGGTACTCCTAGTATTTCTATGTTCTCCCTCACTCTGGTTGTTCGTAGTCGTGTTCCGGTTTAGGATGGGTGAGTTTGGGTGACCGTTCCTATGTCTATGCTCATTAGGCCGACCATTTTGTGTTTCGAAGGCTGTCAGCAGTTCTATCATATCTGCAAAATCTACTGGCCTCGCAACAATTAATCCTGTTCTCACTGTGTCTGGGAAATGTCTTGTTATGCTGGCAATTAGTTCTGCCTCCGACAAGTTGGGGTCTAATAACTTTCCTTTGTTGGCTACTTTCATAAAATAGTCGACTAATGACAACCCTTTGGCTGGATCGTATCTACCTGTCGCTAGCTCTACCCTAGTTTGGTTTTGTTTAGCTGGGCCCCAATACCTTGATAGGAATAAATTTCTGAATGAGTTATAAGACTCATGACCAGCTAGTGTTAGCCTGAGCCATTCTAATGCCTTGTTTTTTAAGCTTTTCTTAACTATCATCATCCTAAGCTCGTTTGGTATCCTTTTCACTTTAAAGTATTCTTCCATCTCTTTAACAAAGAGTTTTGGATCGTCTCCCTTCTCCTCGTCAAATGTAGGTGGTGTGATTTCATGTAATATGCTGTTGGTGTAACATGTGTTATGTGTTGTGTCATTGTTTGGTTGTGAACCTCTTTCTCTATATGGTGAGTCAACATTTTGTACATTACTCAAATAACTCTCATCTTGTACATTACTTACATCTAAATCATCTTGTCTTTGTAATGCCTTCACAACATCATTTACATTAGCCAAATTTTCTTTCCCTTTTTTCATTTCTTCACAAATTGATTTTAAATCATTCTTTATTTCTAAGTGGCTTTGTTTCATATCATTTATAGCATCCTGTTGTGAAAGCATCACATCATTCATTGTCTTAATTTTAGGAATTACAATTTGTTCTACAGTTTCATTAATGATGTCTTTCTTTACTACCTCAATCTCTTTCCTTAATTCCTCAGTTATTGCTGCTTTTACATTTGTTATCTTACAGTCTACACTTGTATTACATTCTGTTATTTCATCCCTACATCTAGCAATTTCTCCTTCTAACACAATTTTATTCTCCCTCATCTCTGATTCTATCTTTCCCATCCTATCTCCTACAATTTCTATCCTAGCTTCTAAGGCTTCCTTTGTTTCATTTAAGTTTTTATGTACTAATTTTAAATTAGTTTCCATTACTTTCATATTTTCTTTACACTCCTGTCTTCCTAATTCTATTTTCTGTTCTAGGTTCTGTCTACCTAATTCCATTTGCTGTTCTAAGTTCTGTCTACCTAATTCCATTTTCTGTTCTAAGTCTTTTCTCACTTCCTCCAGTTTCTGACCTATACTTTGACCTAAACTTTGTTCTATGTCCTGTTTCAGTTCTACATTATTTTGCTCCATTTTCTGACCTAATTCTACCTTGTTTTGTTCCAGTTTCTGACCTAAACTTTGTTCTAGTCTTTCAAACATCATCATCATTAACCTTTGATCTTTGCTTATTTCCGCCTGTTCACCTTCTAATCCTTCCTGATAACTAGGCCTATCTGCCCCTTCCCCCACTCCTGTTTCTATCTCTTTTCGCGACATTTTAATTCCTTTATCTAATTCACTTAATGTTGAAAGTCCTGTTACTTTTCCACTTCTCAAAAACATGCACAATGGAAATAAAATGTATAAAGAAACAAAAAATTTCGATCCTACTTTCTTTTCTGCTGGTTCTTCGTCCGGTTATTTACGTCTCCTGGGTAGTTGGCTTCGCTAGATGATCTCCGGTGTTTTTCCCACGTTGATTCTCCGTGTATCGATGTTTTGACGGATCGTTGATATCAAACGATGTTCAATGGCGTCTTTCTCCTGCACGATGAGATAGCGTCATTCGATGTTAACACTTTGTTCTCGTATTTATGCATTCCATTCTAAATTCGCGCCCCACGTTGGGCAAGCCATTTGTGGCGGGGTTTTATTATTAAAGATGGTCATATATCAGCGTGAATATAGCAGCAAATGGAGTATTGTTTTTACTAAAAGGTGGAAAGTTTCTTATAGCAGACGCCACTCTTATCTGCAGGGTTGGCGGTCGAAGAATGGAATGCAAAAGCCAACGTTCTTTTATCACAAACACATTTATTCGTTTTTTACACTTCTTATCACAAAGCAATTAGTTAACAACTCTTAAATTTCGACAGCGTCTACGTTGGTTAAAAGTTTGGGTGTAATTTACATGTTCACACACCATCAGCAATTATACGACCTCCCACTTTGAGTTCACAGACGCTAATGAAAAGAGTCCAAGCGTCCTATGACGCAACACCGCCATTCTTATGTATTCATCCGCGCAACAGTTCTCATTGGTTGAACTCAAAGTGACGAGAAGACATTGGATCTTGAATATTGAAAAAAAATAGGTCCCTGATACACCCAAATTAAAAGAAATAAAAATTTACACACTCTTACAAAAATATTTACATGAACAACTTTCTATTAGTCAATATTCCGTCTCACTGTTAAACAATAATTAAAAGCGTTAGCACAAATGCAAAAGCTCGCAACACACGCATAGATGCACAGACTTAGACACACGTAAACACAAGACAAATAACCCTATATTAAAATAACACAAACAAACTTCTCAACATAAAGGCAATCTCTTAACTGATATAAGCATTGCAAGCTCGGGCTGCAGCCTGCAGCACTATTTGTTTATATGCAGTGATAACAGAATATAACAGAAGCACTTCATGTTACTGCTGGGTTCATCAGCCACCTGCTAATCACGTGTTACGTGCATGTTACATATCGGCAACAAGGTCCTTGTGTGTACCGTTTCTATGGGAACGCCATTATAACGCCTTAGCTCTAATTGGTTATTCTTTTTGTTGCTATGGCAACAGTTAAGACGCATCCATCCCCTCCCGTTCATTTATGTGTTTCCGCCACGTGCTTCAAATCTGTCAATCCCCTTCTTATTTGGTGCCGAGTATAAGTAAAAGATCACATCGTAGTACTCATCTATTTAACAGTTTTCCTGGCAGAAGGAAACTTCTCCTTTAGTCATCTGCTGTAGTATTGACAATGAAGGTAACATTTACAGAAAACAATGATTCATTTAATTTTAAGTATGAACAATGAGAAATGGATGACAAATATGACATAGCAAAACAGATTTTTCATCAACTTTTACACTGCAAGTAGTGATAAGCGCCTTATTTCTCACTTCTTAATATAGCATAGTTCGTCTTAGGTGTGTGTATAAGTTGGTACTCTTTATTGACATGTGCTGCCAATTATAGCCATGACAGGTACTAACTGCCATGGATTTGGTAAATTGTCTGGCCGCTCCACTTGCCGCTAGCATCCAGAGTGAACGTCCACATTGCAGTCCATCTGTGCCAAAATTGAGGTGGCACAGTTTCATAGAAGAGTAGTATAATACCTGCTTTGTGGTCTACCGGGAAAGTACAAAGCTGGGGGAATTTGTCGTACTGGCAAGTTGGCCATGGTAGCTTAGTGGTTAGAGCAGCTGCATGTGAAGTGGAAGATCTGTGGTTCAAATCCTGGCTGTGGCATTGAATTTTCCAGTCCTGATTCCACCTCTCAAACATTGCCCTCACATGGCTTGTGTGTTTAAAAACACTGACAGTAAGTTTGTTGGCATAAATAAATAAATAATTACCATCTGAAGGTTATTTAATCCCAGGACATAAAGTACTTACAATAGTAAGTCACCATTGGGGTAATTGTCTCTGATGGGAGACTGGCTTTGTGGTTTACCGGCAGAAATGCGCATTGGTTGGAGATGTCATTCTGGCAGGTTGTCACAGTAGCTTCAAGGTTAGAGCACCCACCTGGTAAGCGGAGGGTCTATGGTTCAAATCCCAGCTGCTGCATTGAATTTTTCAGTTCCAATTCTACCTCTCATGGTATAATAATGTTGCAAACTTGGAACTAAAGTGCTGCCGAAATAAAGCCGCTTGAAGTACACAAAAGCTCGTAGCAGCTGTAAGCACGTGACCGCAGAGAACTCTCTGATTGGTTCCTGTCCGAAGCTCTCTGAGGAAGAAAACTAAATAGATCCATGTTTTGATGCTACTGCTGTTTTGTGTTACATTAGCAGTGTTGTTAAGCGGCTTTCTTAGGCCAGATTTACTATATTAGTTGCTTCCTTCAGCTTATAGGTTTTTCGTTAGGTAAGACATTTCGTTGTGCCTTGAATAGTAAGCATGACTACATTCAGCACATACAAACAATTTGAAATACACATTTCCGCTGTTTATTTTTAAGTTAGTGCCATAGCACAGAGGCATCACCCCCCCAGAGCTGCCCCTGGTGATAAATTAGAGAGTCTATAACCTACCATCCCTCTTTAAAACTTTCTTATATACAAAATAAATTGTTAAAATTGAAGTACTCGATTTTGTTACAACTGTGCATGTGCAGAGAAAAGTGCCAGCCTATTAGCAGTAGAAAAATCTGCAAGGATAAACACACTTGTTACTAATTTTTATATTACTTATTATTTGAAACCAAGTTTTTTCCCCACAGTCCAGGATCGTTTGATTCTAGCCTCACAGATCCTACAGCTATTCTCTGTTGGTTGCAAGCATTCTGTGGCTATGTGGTTCATCTGGAAGAGCCACCAACTTGTAAACAAAAAATACTGTGAGAGATTGAAGTCAGTGCCCAGCTGAGTGGAGGCTGTGAGACTGTAGCAAGTTGCAGTAAATTGGCAGGGCCTTCTGATTTTGAGATTAACATGAGGTTATGTTTAGGTTAGTGTGTGTATATGTATGAATAGGTTTCAAATAATAAAACTAAAAAATTTTTGTGGATTATGCTAACCTACAATTTGGTTGGCACTTTCTTTTGTGCATGTGCAGTATCAACAAAATGGAATACTTTGTTGACATTTTGCAACTAATTAAATATATTGAATATTTCCCCTAGAACTAACTTAACCTATGTGAAGATTGGTTGTCTAAGCACATTTTGTGCTACTCAGTTTGCTTGGCTCCCTTAACTTGTCACTCAGTGAGTAGCCCTTTGCCATGAGTTTAGTATATACTAAAAAGGGTTCTTAAAAGTGAGTGTGTTTTACAGACCATCTAAATGTTTACATCTCTTAAAGCCACTGATTTACGCATTTTGGATCCTCAAATTTTCTTCTCACCACCTCGTAGTGCAGTGGTAGCATGCCTGCCTTTGGCGTGGGGGGAACCAGGTTCGATTCTCAGTATGGTTCATGGGGATTTTTTCCCTGCTGGGAGGTCTGTCCAGGATGCACTCAGTCTCGTGATGCCAACTGAGAGGTATTTTGCTGGAAAGGTAGTATCCCTAAAAGGTCAAGTAGTCGCCTGATAGTAAGCGTGTCAGTGAACTGACCCTGCCATCCCAATCCTGCACTCATCTGTGGCCTTGACTGCAGCCAGCAGCCTTATTTGTTACTTTTCCGAATTAATGCATAAAAAATGAAAAAAATGAAAAATATAAAACAATGCGAGTATTTAGTGATGAAAACATAAGTAATTTTAAAAACCAGATTTCAGATATAAATTGGCACTTTGACATATCACAAACTGTTGATGAAAATTACAACCCAGTGGTGTACCGCAAGGCTCTGTGCTGGGTCCTCTGCTTTATATACTTTACACAAATGATTTACCTCAAGGTATAAGTGGGAATCCAATATTGTATGCAGATGACACATCAGTTATTTTACAAAATATAAGTTATCATAGTTTGCAAACTGATATAAGGAATGCATTAAATAACTTAGATAAATGGTTCACTGATAATGGTATGAGCTTAAATAAAACAAAAACTAGTATTATACAATTTAAAACTGCTGCTAATGCTAATCTGAATCAAGATAATTTAGACAACAATAATAGTACTACAAAAAAGGGTTATAGTAAGATATTAGGAATGCACATAGATGAATGCTTAAAATGGAATATCCATATTGAACACATAACCAAAAAATTGAATTCGGCCTGCTACAACATGTTATGCTTGACAAATATCGTGAATATAGAAACAAAAAAAAAAAATTGTATATTACAGCTATTTTTATTCGATCTTGGCCTATGGTATAATATTGTGGGGAAACGCATCGGGATGGGAGACTGTTTTTAAAATTCAAAAAAAGATAATACGTATAATGTCACATGCTAGCTTTAAAGATTCATGCAAACCATTATTCAAAAAATTAAAAATTCTAACAATGCCCTCTGTATATATTTTAGAGTTATCCACCTATGTGTATAAAAATTATGAGAAATTCATCCAAAAACAAAATCGTCATCAATACGGCACTCGGAAAGAGTCCAGCTTAAAATACCCCATGCATAGATTAACATTATATGAAAAAACACCCTATTACATGGGTATAAAAATATACAATAAATTACCTCAACGACTCAAAGAAATAAAAACTTTAAAACTATTTAATAAAAGTGTAAAAGAGCTGTTATTACACAAGACATATTACTCCACACAAGAATTCATGGATGACACAATATTATAGGTACTGTATTACTTGTAATTGATAATTAATCTTGTATACCATATATATTAGAATTAGTTTTTTCGTTTAAATTTGTTTTATGTATAACTTGACGACTCACCAGTTTACCAGCTAGGCTTACTATGTAAACATTATGTGACAATAAAGATTCTATTCTATTCTATTCTATGCAGTGGCCAGATGTAAGGGTACCCTCCGTATAGGAGAGAAGCCCCAGGAATAATTATTTACTACTACTAATTATTATTATTATTATTATTATTATTATTATTATTATTATTATTATTATTATTATTATTATTATTATTATTATTATTATTATTATTATTGTTGTTGTTGTTGTTGTTGTTATTTATGTATAGTTGGATGTAAGAGAAGATGAGGGAATCAAAAGGTGGACTATTAACTTTCCAGTGGTTTGATAACTTAACTGGGGAAAACTTGTATCTGTTGAAGTTGTCTCTGACTGTTGCTGTAGGTACTTGATGGCCTTCTATATCACTTGACAACCTTCACTGTGGCTGATTTTCTCATTTTCTTCTTCAATGTCACTGTCCTGTCCTTACATTTCTTTGTATGCCATTTCAATTTTTACATGACATACGAAGTACTTTGCTTGGCACACTTCGTAAAATGGGACCTTGATTAATCCGGAACCCTATTAATCCGGGCTCAGATAACTGAGGCTTTACTGTAGTTTTGTACATTTCAGAAGTGCCAAGTAGCTATTCTTCTGTTTCTTGTGATGTTAGAAGAATTTCAAGGCTGTATAGCAATCCACTTTTTAAAGTTTTGACAATCACTTCAGCATCCTTTATCCATCTTGTACTTACATGAGATGTGTAGTGAAACTCTTTCTACAAACATTTATCTCAATATTATGTAGATAGAAAAATAAACTTTTTATAACAGTTGGTGAAAGAATTGTCAAAGAAAGTAATTTGAATGTAACACAATGGACTTCTCTTTGTCAGTATTTTCTTGCTGTTTGATTTTTTTGGTAGTTGTGAGAGTGAATACTTTACATTGTATGCCAAAGCTCCTATAACAAACCATGTTTTAGTCTAAGAAAATGTTTGTGCATTTGTGTTTGCTGCAGAAAGAGATTTGTGCCTGGGCATGGGAGCTTCTTACTGGAGTGTTCAAGCTACCTCCTGATCGTCTGTATGTGACTTACTTCGGTGGAGACAAAGCCGCAGGTCTGGAACCTGATGATGAATGTAAACAGATCTGGATCAGTTTAGGGTAAGTTTTTCATTTGATGCTGATGCTAAACTTTACTACTGGTGCTGAATACTGTAGAGCATTCTATCTCCTCTTGCTAATACCCACGAGACTCCACCAAGCATTCATCTCTATTTTAGAAAGTTCTGGTAGCTAACTTAATGGATAGAACATTTTAATTTTTAATATGTAGGAAAAAAGCAACATTACTGTTTAGTATTCTGTTAGGCGTCACCCTGCCAACCTCAAACAGGATCCACCCAAGAGCAAAGGCACTACTTTTCTGCCTTATTTCAAAAATGTCACGGACAGACTAGGACGCCTACTCAAGCGCCACAACATCAAAACCATCTTGAAACCTACCAGACAGATTAATACCTTGCTTTGGTTGGCCAAAGATCCCAGGAACCCGCTCGCTTCGGCCAGTGGTTACCAGATTCCGTGTTCCTGCGGTGCAGTGTACATAGGTACCACCCAATGCAATGCCAACATCTGACTCTCAGAACACAAGAGATGCTGCTGTTTGGGACAGACAGACAGGTCAGCGGTTGCGGAACATGCAATAGGGGCCGAAGGAGAACACATAATTCAGTGCAAGGAGACTACTGTTCTTTCATCTATGCCATACTACCACGCCAGACTACAACACGAAGCCATAGAAATTTACAAACACCCCAGTCATTTAACAGAAAGGAAGAAGCTCTAAAACTGAACAAAACCTGGCTTCCGATGCTTGAGCATAAAAAAGAAACACAAATGCAGAGAAATCACATAAACCATTCATCAATCAGAGCGGAGAAGTCCCGCCTACCTAGCACACACCTCCTGCTCAAGCCCAGCCAATCCCCTGTGAACTGCCCAGATATAAATGCGGCACCTCCAGCCAACGATTCTGTTGTAACTGAACCTTTGCCTAGAAGACTCGGACCACGCCACTGATGATGTCCACCGCAGGTGTGGACGAAACGTCTGGACCTCTAAACTCCAGCAGACCATGGCTTTTAAGTCTGGAAGAAATCTCTAGCTTTAAGCTTGTAAATACTCAAAAATAGTGAAGTTTTTGAGCAGTGAGGCTGGAGTGTTGGATTATTATTGCAGAAATTAATGCATTTTGTCATACCAAGAAAGTTACTTTTTTATATATACAGTGGAATTTTGATAACTCAAATGTGGACTGAGAGGGTGTCGAGTTATGGAAATGTCTAGTTTAAAGTATAAGTTGTTATTCACAACTAATAACATGATACTGTAAATTACATAAATGTACAATATACAAAGCAGAAAAGATTAACATATCCTAAAGTTTATTACATTTTAATATGTTTGTGTTCCTCTGGTCTCTTTAACACATCCAATTTAATTTCCATTGTCATGATTGAGAGGTAGAATCAGAAGTGAAAAATTCGATGCCACAGCTGGGATTTGAACCAAAGACTCTCCACTTACCAGGCAGGTGCTGTAACCATTAAGCTACTGTGACAACCTGCAGAATAACATTGAATTCTCCAACCAATTCATATTTCTCCTGGCAAAACCTCTCAAACATTGCCCACACATGGCTTATATGTTTAAAAACATCAACAGTAAGGTTTTTGGCATAAATAAATAATAATTACATTGTCATGGTAAGTTGTTGTCTTTTCTTCTCGTTCGACACTTTCACTGACACAAACACAACGCTAACAGTAAGCCAGAAATCTGAGAAAATTTACTGTAACCAGGAATATGAAACTGATAGTTTAGCTTGCCACGTACATACTGGGTAAAGCAATAAACCTGCTGACTTTCCAAACAAGTGTTTATGCTATGTATCCACATTTAGTGGCAAGCTTTTAATTTTGTGACTGGTTTACTGGCTGCATATGTTTTGACTAGATATCCAAGATAAATACGCGATTAGCTCTTCTGTTACTGTGAGGGAGAATGTGTTATGTTATATACATACACTCAACGACAGGTGTGGTCCTCCAGACACTCTGGGGGTTGTGAGAGAGCGATGTGACCGCCAAAACATAAAAATATGGTGCTCTCTAAAAAGCGGTTACTATTACTGCTAGTGCTCTCTTGTGAAGAATATTGTAGAGCAAGAGGATTAATGACTTCATTGTCAGAAATCCAGCATTAGCTAACAACATATACATACACTAATTAAAATTTACCTATACCATTTATACTGCATAGTGGATTATAGAAATTATTACAGTCAACTTTAACAAAATTTTAAAATATTAAAATAAAAAAGGCATCAAGTTATACGGAAAGTCCAGTTATTGGGGTTCTATTGTACTGTAGTAGGGACATCTTTGTGTCATGGCCTCCCCAGATGCTCTCTGCCAGTCTTAATGATCTTGCATTGCAACTCTTCCATTCCAATATATGTGCTGCATTCTACCATACACTGTCTTCCCACAGGTCTTCCCTCTCCAAAATCTCCTAAGGTCATCTTCTTTGGGACTTGATGTTTCTTCATTGTAATTAAATGGCCTGCCCATTTCATCCCATTGATCCGAATGGTATGCGACAAGGATATCTCTCCATATAAGGATTATACTTCATTACTATATCTGTGCTTTACATGTACTAATTGTATGGACTCAATCTAGTAAGTTTATTACCTGTAAACAATGACATGGATGTGTCAAGCACAGTCAGTATTACCAACAATGTATTTTTTACCCTAAAACTTAAGATATGAGAAAAAATAAAAATGAATTATAACATGTGATTTGTCTTATACTGGTTGCGTAAGTGAGTTTATACAAATGTTGACTAACATTTTGTTTCTCTGATACTGTAAGATCGTTTTACAGTATGAATATCAAAATGTTTACCAGTTTAAGACTAAATTATAATTATATATTCCATAGTGGTAAAACTTGTGGTTTTGTGCAGCGAAAGATGTGACTAGATAAGGAAGCAATATGTTCACAAAGTGAAAATGGATTTATCAATATTGGTAAGTGTGCTTGACTATAGATGCTATAAGTGAGTCGTTGCAACAGTCTGTTGGCTCATGTACCTAAATAAGCACATTACTCTATTTGCATTGAAAACAAATTATTTTTGTTCTTGAAGTACTACTCGACCACAATATGAGTGCACTTGCAGGAGGGCGCCACAGGTTTGTTTACTACCTTAAGTCTAGGGATCTGCGAGAAGCGAGGGGAAAGACAATACTGGCAAGTACAGTCACACAATTAAAACAGTACTCACTTGTTGCTGTCTTAACATTAGTTCTCTGAAGCAGCATGTCCGGAAATGTTTCAGATCCTTTCCTGGCACATTAAATATGTGAAAGAGCATCATCAAGGGCAGGATTTTTTAGTGGCAATTATTTGAAAAAGTTGCATTAATAATTTAAGTTAGTGGTGTTTTCTGTTGAATATTATACTAAAAATTCGCATTAATTTCACACAAACTTTTGCGTAAAATTAATACACACAGACATTACCAAAATTAAAATTAACAGGTAAGTAATGTTACTATAACATTATTGTTCAAAATTTCTCCAAATTGAAACATGTATTTTATTATTATCATGACATAAATCACTACATATATCATGCATCAGACATGAGGGTTATTGCCTATCAGTCAGCATCACCAAGTTGCAACATACAAGTTGTGACATTTTCATTTTTCATTGGCCCTTCTTTCCGTTACAACCAAGTTAGGTATATGTAGAAAAAAGTCTCTCAGCATTTGATACTGATAACCAAAGACATTGAAGGAACTTTTCATAGAAAAGGTGGTAACATTCACCTTTTGCTTTGAGTGCTGTATCAAATTTACTACTATGGCCTAACTGTTCAACAATAGCACAAAGTTCTCTGTGCTTTAAGTTTATTGCAGCGGCTTTGATAACATGGAATGTGACCTCATGAGATAACCTTTTATTGTAGACTCACCGATTGCATTGTAGGGAAGCTTTCTTTGTCCCTGCCAATAATATTTATTTTGTAGTATTGTTAGAAGTTGATCTCAAAAGAAGCTGGGTTGTTGAATTTGTAAGAATTAAATGTGAATTGTTTCGTTGTTATTAAAATCAAAACAAACACCAGCAACAATGAGTCAATGAATAAAAAAAACTTATATTCCTAAGAAAAATTATAAAAAAGTTATACAATATATTACCACATAAAACAAGGCAATTATGATCATACTTCCAGTAATATCACTAATCAGTTATGTTTATTAGAGACTCTAGAAACCATGCAATGTAATATTGTGGCAACACTGGTACTGCTTACAATTCAACTGTCTTGTACATAATCTTCAACTGCTGGTGTTACTCTGTTTACATTGTTAGCATGCCTCATTGCAACCATCTCGGTATTGGTGATGTTTTCTTTACGCGACTGAACCTCCGAAATCCTGCCTACTTGTTACGTATATGTTTAGTAACTATTCTCACCAAGTGCATTCATATCGTGGCTGACTAGTAGGCTGATATAGATTACATCTTCATGTTTTTGTTGATGTGAGATAGACCTGATTGCTTGTTTATATGTTCTAAGTATTGAGTGTTAAAGAGAGGGAGGGATATGTGCAACTTGCTATCTGCTTCTTTTTTTTATTTTTTTTTATTTATTTCATCCATATAGAACATATAAATGTTGTTGGATATATCGATTAATACGTGCATATACATAATAAATACATTTATAATACAAACATTTACAACTCATCCAAACTATATAAGCATCTATTTATTAAAAATTCCTTCAATTTTTTAGCCAATTGTTTTGATACTTCTGCAATCGGTTTAACATCACACGGCAGTTTATTAAATAGCTTTATACCCTGATATAGTGAATCTTTCATAGACACACTTTTATTTATATTATCTCTATGATAGCTCATGTTGCTTCTTGTATTATATTCATGTATCTGATTATTTTTTATTGGTTGATACTTATCTATTACTAACATTATTACTCTATATACATACAGAGAATAAATGGTGTGTATTCTTTTGTTAATAAATGTTTCCCTGCAAGATACCCTAGCTTTTAAATTAAACATAATTCAAACACTTTTCTTTTGATAGAAAAGTAGCCTATTCATAAGTGTTTTTGCAGCAGCCCCCCATATTTCAATAGCATAAATTAAATGTGGGTAGATACATCCATAATAGATAAGTTTTAAAATATTCTGGTTTTTATATTTGCTGAAGTGGGGTAGTAAGGGGTAGTGATGCGCCTCCTATAGCCTCTCCTACCCAATTCCCATCCTCATCCTGCCCGTGGTGCACCCTGCTTTTAACAGATGAGGCTCTGGGGACCGAATCACAGCGGTATAACTGTTTCATCTAAAATGGAGGAAATGTCATTTACATATGTGCTGGCCTATCACAGCACAACAGCGTCCCTCAGAGGCACATGAGGGGAAGGTCGGTGGATCTAAATATCATCTATTTAGTCCTCCCGGCTAGGTCCGATGGACCCGTTGACCAACGATAGGTGTGGTCCCCCTTGCAAAATGGGGGTTTAAGTCGGGTGATGTAACTGCCACATTGTAAAACTGGTGCCCGTTAAGAAAACAGTTACATGAAAGCCACATACATGAATATGAGTCCTAAAGATAAACATTCCGGAGTTAAAACTGTCCCCCAATCGGATCTCCGGGTGGGGACATCTTTAGGCAAATTTCATCTTTCCAATACTTTAAGAATTCTACAATGGAATGCAGGAGGCATGTCCCAGCCTAAAAAACAAGAGCTAATGAAAATATTAAAAGACCAAGATATAGATGTCTTCACAGTACAAGAAGCCAATATAGCACAAGAACAGGAAATATACTTTGAAATGGATCAGTACACTACACATATACTTCCAAAGGCTCGTCAAATAGCAAGTGGTATTCTTACAGGAATTAAAAGAAATATGAAAGCTATTATCCAAATCAAAAAAACAATGGAAGAACAAGATAAATCAGAAATAGTTAAAATTGAAGTATGGAAAAGTAACTACCACTATAGAATTTACAGTATCTACAATCCTCCAGACAATACACTAGATCTAAATTCTATTCCCATAGAACCCAAAAGTATTTTAATAGGTGATTTTAATGCACACTCCCCTAGGTGGGGCTACAGAGATATAAATTCAGCAGGAAGAGTCATAGAAGACCTATTAAACTCGTCAACAATGGAATTAATATTTAATCCAAATGATCCACCCACTTACCTTCATTATAATGGTTCGGGTACAAATCCTGACCTTCTGATGGTGTCATCTGACATAATTGACAATACAAAAAGAGAAATAATAGAAGACCCAGGTTCAGGCCACAGAATCACCATAAACTCCATAAGAGGTCTAATAAATAAAAGTAACAAACCAAAAGTTAAAACTTCTTGGAATTTTAAAAAAGCAGATTGGTCCAGTTTCCAAAATGAGATAGAAGGGAAGTGTAATATACTGTTAGAATCAGAGTTCAAGTCAACAGATGAAATGAATAAAAAAATTTGTGAAATATTATTGACAGCAGCCAAAACACATATCCCCAAAGGAAAGCTAAAGAAATATAGCTACTTTTGGTCTCCATCTTTATCTAAGTTAAAACACGAAAGAAATATAGCAAGAGTCAAAGCCGAAAGAACCAAGTGTCCAGAAGATGTACAAAACTGGAGAAGAAAAGCAGCCATTTTTAAGAAAGAATTAATTACAGCAAAAAGGGCCAGTTTCACAAATTTTGTAGAACATATGGACTATAGGAAAGATGGAAATAAAATATACAAATTCCTTAATAAAACAAAATTATCAAAAAATACAACTGAACCATTAAAATATAATAACAAAAGCTTAACTACAGATAGGGAAATAGCAGAATCCCTTAACAAGTTTTATGCTCAGTCACAAAGAATACCCCAAGCGTATAAAAAACAAGATAAGGCTATCCAAAAAACTATCAGAGAAACTAGTAAGCCAAAAGGTATACGAAATGATATTTTTATTCAGGATTTTAATGAAACAGAACTGGATTTAGCAATAGAACAATTACAGAACAAAAAATCTCCTGGACCTGACAAGATCCACCCAGAGTTTATTAAACACCTTGGCAGGAAAGGAAAAGAAATCCTACTTAAACTGTATAACACGTGTTGGAGAATGACTGTACCTTCCGACTGGAAAAAAGCCATTATCATCCCGATTTTAAAGAAAAACAAACCCTCAAACAATATTAATAGTTTCAGACCAATATCTTTGACCAGTGTTATTGCAAAAGTGATGGAAAGAATGGTGGCATCTAGACTTAACTGGTTTCTAGAATATTACAACTTAATTAATAGTTCACAGACCGGCTTCAGACAGAATCATAGTACAAGTGAAAATGTACTCCTACTAAGCCAAGACATCAAGGAAGCTTTCAATAGAAAGGCAGTATTCATTGATTTTAAATCAGCATATGACTCAGTCTGGAGAAATAAATTAGTTGATAAGTTGCAATCAATAGGTGTGAAAAGTAACATGCTTAAGTGGATAACTCAGTTTATTTCACAAAGATTTTGTGCCACAAAATATAGTACATACATTTCCAAATATAAACAAACACACCGAGGACTTCCACAAGGTGCTGTTCTGAGCACAACACTCTTTAACATATATATAAATGACCTTCCATCAATAATAAAAACTTTAGAAACCAAAATTGCTTTATTTGCTGACGATGTAGTCATTCGGACTTCAGGCTCTTCAAAAAAACCTGAATTAATTAAAGACAGAATAGAAACAGCCCTAAACAAAGTACATGAATGGAGCTCCAAAAACCTCATGACTATCAATGTGGAAAAAACAAATTATGAATTATTTACACTAAAATACAAACCAGTTAATGTTAGCATAAATTATAATGGTAAACCACTCAAAGCAGTTGATGATGCCAAATACTTAGGCATCACTTTCGACAGAAAGCTAAGTTGGAAAAAACATATAACAAACATTTCAGAAAAGGTTGAAAAGAAATTGCAAATCCTGAAAAGGTTAGCTGGTGCTAAATGGGGCTGCTCAAGGAGAGTCCTTAACACAACATACAAAATGTATATCAAACCAAACCTCTTGTACTGTTCTGAAGCTTTAATAACAGCAGCAAATGCTAACATCAATAAACTTGAACAAATACAAAATCAGGCTCTTCGCCTAATCACTGGAGCAGTTAAATCCACACCTATTGATGCCATGCTTGCCTTAACACGGACCCCATCAATAACAACAGAAATAGAAGAACAAGCATTGCTCCAACACGAGAAAATGTTACGACTGCCAAACTCTAAATGGAAAGAAGAGAACCTCCCCCATTCAATCCTTAAAACTCATAGTACTTTCCTAGAAAAGGTAACACAGATTAAATCCAAATTGAACATTCCTAACACCAGAGAAAATCTACTTATAAGAGAAAATCCATTGGAATTATTGCAACCTACCTTCAATTTGGAATTAATAGAGGAAATAAGTAAATCAGACACACCAAAAGAAATACAAAAACTTCTAGCTCTGGAAACAATCAATACTAGGTATCCCACAGAAGAATGGCTGCACATATATACTGATGGATCCTCGAAGGAAAACCTTACTGGAGCTGGAGTTACGTGTTCACATTTTTCCTTTTATCATTCTGTTGGCAGAGACACAACAAATTATGATGGAGAAATAGAGGCTATATACATTGCTCTCCGACAATTATTAAATCTTCCCTTAAATAAATTTAACAAGGCAGTAATTCTTTCAGATTCTAAAGCTGCAATTCAGGGAATATGTTCAAATACTACAAAGAAGTCAACAAAAATTAGAGAATGCTACAAAATGTTAACACAACTCCAAAAAGTTAATAAGACTGTTCAGCTACAATGGATTCCAGCACACTGTGGAGTCATGGGGAACGAAGCTGCAGACTCACTTGCAAAGAAAGGCACAACAATAAAACAAAATTCTAAATTCAATTTCTCATATTCCTCAATAAAACGCTTGATCATAAAAAATTTTTGTCATTCATATCTACAAGAAATAGAAACAAATGCCAAAGATAAAAAATGGATTACACTACTTTCCAATCCAGATATAATCCCCCAGAGACCAAGGAAAACAGCTGTTGCAGCCTTCCGACTATTGACAAATCATGACTGTTTGGCAAGTCATCTCTACAGAATAGGTATCTTAGCCTCACCAATATGTGTCCTGTGTAACGATCCAGCAGAAATGAACGAAGACCACTTGAAGACCTGTGAAGCATTAAGATCAGAAGAAACTACAGTTCAAAAGTATTGGAAAGCACGAATGCTAATGGCTTCATTGCCAGATGCAAGGCACTAGAAAACAACATATTTGCTGAAGTATCTCAGCAGATATACAGACTTACTGATTTTATTGCAAATGTGCTCAATATGTTGTGCCCATGTCAACCGATTATCTACAATAACACCTAAAAATTTCTGTGTTCTCACTTCTTCCATACTATTGTTGTTTATTTTCAGTGCTATATTGCAGCTGTTCTTCAGAATACTATTGTGCATTATCTTAGTTTTTCCCATGTTGCACTGTAAATTTATGGAATGAAAATAATTTATCAGAGTATAGGCACTTTTATTAAGGGTCATGTTTAAGTCTTCTACGGTTTTATTCCAGCACACAACTGTAGTGTCATCTGCATAGGTTACAACTGAGCTATTTTCCAGAAATTTAATATCATTAATATAGATTATAAATAATAGTGGACCTAATACCGAACCCTGCGGCACGCCATATTTAACAATTTCAACTTTTGATTTTACTGTATGAAATCGTTTCCCTTTTTTGTATGTTATTTCTGTATACTGTCTTCTTCCAATTAGATAACTCCTAATTAATTCATGTGGTATTCCCCTTATGCCATAGTTTGCTAGTTTACTTATTAAAATATTTTGGTCAATACAGTCAAACGCTTTAGATAAATCAAAGAAAAGAGTGCTGACCTCGTTATTTTCTAGTTTTTCTATTACTTCATGGATATATTGATTAATGGCAGAGACAGTGGATCGTCCTTTTCTAAAACCACGTTGAAAATTTTCTATCACATTGAATTTATTTAGATAATGATTTAATCTTAACAGTATAATTCTTTCAAATAATTTTGCTATTTCCGAAGTTAGAGTAATAGGTCTGTAGTTATCAATTTGATGTTCATCCCCTTTTTTAATATTGGTCTTATTACTCCTAATTTGAGTATTTCAGGAAATTTGCCCTGCTGAAGAGAATAATTAATTAGATATGTTACTGGTTTTACTAGAACATTTTTACAGTATTTTAATTCTTAATTAATTCTTGACAACACTGCAGTTCTCCACATGGAAAAGCTGATGGCTGTAGGTATCTTCTTTTAAAAATCAGACTGTATGCATAGTTTTAACATTAAAAATTAAAACACCATGCAATAGTAACAATATCATGCATTTTATTAAGACATTCACCTTAGTACATATATAGTGTCACATCCACTTGATAATCCAGTACATATCACGTATGTTTCATGCATTATTTCAGTTTCTTTGTCCTTTCACCAACGCATTCACCACAACTCTGATTAGGAAATTTTAGTGTACATTTGAATGTGTTTGTCTTTGCATCAACACATGCATCACAATGCTAAAGGACTTTTAACTTAATATACATCTGAGAAAGTGTTACATTTTTGTGCAACAACCTTTATCACAAAATCCACTGCTTTTTTCACAATACACCACTTCAAGTATCAGACAACACTGAATCAAAATCACACATTTGGAACTGTGACCCCTTTCTTTACCCCTTGACGCAATGTCTGTCAGATATGTATGTTTACAATGAAATCTCTTACTTTATTCATATACAGGGTGGAAGGGAATCATTAAATTCCTTCTCATATGTGCTTCATGGAAGCATTACAAACAAAAAAAGTTAATGGCATTTTGTTCTTTGATCAGCCAATTTCGAAAAAATAAATGGTTTTTGTTCCAAATTGGATGCATAATTCCACAAGAATGTACGACGATCAGAGTTTGTTACTTATAAGATGCGTAGAGCAATTTATTTCTCACATAGCTTTGGTAGTAATTAAGAGACATCATACAGGGTTTCGAAATAACTAATCACTTAAAAGACGTGAAGGAATAATCTGAATGGCTTTTTCAGACACGAGGTATGTCGACAACGTTGCGTTGAGGTTGGTCAGGCTATTTACCTGGTTTCCAGATGTAAACAGGTTGAGCACTTTCGCTTTTGTCTAATGTTTTGGAAGTAACGGGTGTGATTGGCCTACACTCGCATGGTAGCAGTAGTGATGTGTGTTTGTTTATGTACTGAATCGGTGAAAGTGACATACCACAATCTGTAATGTTGCCAGCTTGTTTTCAACAAAACAATCTCCGTAGGAAATGGTCAGAGACAAAAATGTCAGATACAAAATGTGTTCCAAATACCAATATCTACCACTGGTTTAAGTTAATGAAATGACTTCCCTTCCACCCGGCATGAATCCTCTGGATTATTTCTTCTGGGGGACATGAAAAGCAGGATCTACAAAACAGCAACTACTGCCCTCGAATCTTTGAGAGAATATGTTTATCTGGCTGCGAAAGAAATATGCAACAATGAGGGTATTTTTGTTAGAGTGTGACTAAATTAGTTTAAAAGGTGTGAGGCTTGCAGGTGCGCAAATGGTGGCTATTTTGAACAATACCTGTGAAGTGGGTGAACCATTTGGTTCATTGCTTATTCTTTTGCTGCCATGTTAAAAATATAATTTGGTACACTTTGTAAGAGCCTACAAATGTACCTTCGTGTATTTATAAGTCAGAGAGATGGTTTGGAACAGTATCAGCTATGAAACAATTTAAGTTTGATGTTGAAGGAAATGATAAAGAGTATCCTTAGATTGTGAGTTTAGGTTACAGTATGCCATTCTGGAGAATTCAGATATACTTATTTATTACGATGTAGCGGACACGGCATGGTATGTCTTTATGGTTACACTCACGAGCCACACAGCTCCGGAAGCAGTAGTGACGCGTGTTTGTTTATGTATGGCCTAGTGAAAGTGAAATCTGCAGTTTGTCAGCTTGTTTTCGATAAAACTAAAATATCTCTGTAGGAAATGGTCAGAGGCAAAAACGTAAGGTACAAAATGTGTTCCAAATACCGAGATCTATCACTGGTTTCAATTAATGTAATGTATATTTGCAGTTTCATTGGAAGCACAGTATATCCCAAAACAAATATATTTTAATACTGCATACTTTTGTTTTAAGCAGTTACAGATAGTTATTTCCATGCAGATCCGCATTATTTTAAAAAAAATTATGCATAAAATATATTACTTATATTGGGAACTGAACTTTTTTCCAAAACAGACATGATTCCAAGTTATTCAGTGTCCAATTTGGGCAAGTTTCACTTATTTAAAGTAAATCAACAACAATTGAAAACGTTTGGCTGCTAAGTTCAGATTTAGGGACTAAGCTCAGTGTGGCAACCCTGTTAGTATCTTTTTTGACAAGTTTTCATCTCCAAAGAACATAACCATATCCAGTAAGTGGGAAATAACAATAATTTGCATTGGTTGTTGCTCACAGCAGCTTACCTTACAGTTAACAAGTCACAATTAGCACTTTTTAATTGAAACTAATATTCAGTTTGGCAATGTTTCAGCATTCCAGCTTCCCATGTTCTTCCTGGCAGCATGAAGGATAACTTCTGGGAGATGGGTGAGACTGGCCCATGTGGACCTTGCTCCGAGCTGCATTTTGACAGAATTGGAGGACGAAATGCAGCACATTTGGTGAATCAGGATGATCCAGATGTACTGGAAATCTGGAATCTTGTATTCATTCAGTTTAACAGGTAGGTTTAATGGGCAGAACCAATATCACATTGATATGATTTAGAGATTTAACAGTCATAAATTGGAGTTTTGTTTTTATGCAGAGAATCAAATGGAGTGTTGAAATCTCTGCCGAAGAAACATATTGATTGTGGTATGGGCTTAGAGCGACTGGTATCTGTCATACA
Source organism: Tenodera sinensis (assembly GCA_030765045.1). Taxonomy (NCBI): domain Eukaryota; kingdom Metazoa; phylum Arthropoda; class Insecta; order Mantodea; family Mantidae; genus Tenodera; species Tenodera sinensis. Next base: position 299,733,479 of record CM060962.1, read on the forward strand.
ACAAAAGAGATCCAATTACGACACAGACCTTTTCATGCCTTTGTTTGAGGCTATTCAGAAGGTAAGGATTGTCATGATTCAGTTTAATAAAGCATGTTTGAATTTGTTGCATATTTTTGCACAATAATTTGTATTGAGCTGTTGCTCCACCAAGGACATTATTCCCTTGTAGAATGCTCTGTTTATAATAGAACCCTTTTTGAGTTCCAGCAAAGAAATTTTGTAAATTGAGAGAAATGAATGCAGCCTGGGTTCGAGCCCAGGGACCTGCATTTGGTATTCATGATGGACGAAGCGGCGTCAGGGTGGGTTTTCTCCGGTTTCCCCCACCATTCCAATGCTCCATTATCACTTTTCCAATCATTGATTTTGCTTGCATTTCGTATCATGCTCTTCCTCACTATCATGCCTGGTGCTTGGCTGACCACCTGCTTCCAGGTCTTCACTCTGTCTGGTCCAGAGGATTTTGTGCTGTCTGACTAGGCACTGGCTTGTAAGTCTTAGGGGGTGTAAGTCCTACATAAGAGGAGAGTAATCAGGAAAAGAAGAAGAAGAGAGAAGTGAATTTGTTAGCAGTATGGCATTTAATATGCATATAAGCAAAATAAAACACAGTGTTTTTGCCCTTGGACTGCAACCATCCAGGTAGGTTACACACGTGCCCCTCATGGTCATCTTTTGCTTGGCGACCCAGCCCCTGTGTGTCCAATGTGCGACAACTCTCCATGTTGCACGTTTTGCTTTATTGTCTTCAATATGATACAGAGTGCCAATCTCTTGGCCTGGGTCTTACTCTGTGGTCCATTCTAGGCAATGACCTGATACCTGTAGATCAGGTGCTGCGGTTCTTCACCGAAATTGGGTTTGCTAAACAAATTTTACTTGCTCCACAAATAACACAAAGTAATTAGAGACTCACACTTCACTTCAATAAATTGAGTTACACTCATTTCTCACAACGATCGTTTCGACACATGTGTCATCCTCAGGCGAACTGACCTTATGCAATAGCTACGAAAAAACAGTTACAAGTTTGCGATGACATCACAGTGACATCACGTATATGTCACCCACCATGATATTCTGTGATGACGTCATTCCTCCCCTTCTCTCAATACGAATTTTGTAACAAAATCTTCTTTCTGGTTTCCAAATGTCGTTTTGTCTTACTAATGTAAACCTTATCACAGTCTAGACAGATTGATAAATGTCAGACTTCTTGCAATTTGAAATTTTGTCCTATTTGGAAAAATTGAGCTTATTTTTTATATTATATTTATTTTGAGGAGCCAACATTATGCCATGTTCTTTAAAAATTTTGTTAAATTTTTTATTAGCCCAAGGGTAGTAAGTACACTTTTTAAATTTACAGTCATCTTATTTTTTTTAAGAGTGGAAGCTTTATTTACGGCCTTTTGATATTTAAATTTCTTTATCTTTTTATGTATAAATTCTGTACTAAAACCATTAACTAACGCCGTGTTAATATGTTCATATTCTCTATTAAATTCTTCCTTATTAAGGGGTATATTTACCAATCTATAAATTAAACTGTTAAAAACGGCAAATTTATGTGCAGGAAGGTTAAAGCTTTTGTTTTTTATATAATTATCCCTATGTGTTAGCTTTCTATAAATGCCAAAATTCATTATTCTTTCTTAAGATCTTCAAATCCAGGAATGGAAGACAGCCTTTGTTTTCAATTTCTAATGTGAATTTTATGGCTTTTTCTTGTGAATTCAAAAACTTTAATGCATCACTGATCGATCCTTTAAGCACAATAGCAAAAATGTCATCTACATATCTGTACCAAGTTTTGAAAACTAAGAGGAATGCATTAGTAATGTGTACTTTGAAAAAACTCATGAAAAGATTGGCAAGAAAAGGTGATAAGGGACTACCCATAGCTAAGCCAGAAGTTTGTTGAAAAAAATTGTCATTAAACCTAAAAAAAATTTTGATCTAAACAAGGATTTGTAAGCTTCACAAGATCCGTTATTAATTCTTCATTTAGTTCAATGGAACGTAACAATTCCTTCAACAATGACAAAAGTTTTTCTCTAGGGATGTTAGGGAATAAAGCATTTACATAAAAGGAAACAAGTTTATCCTTAGCTGACACAACTATGTTCTGGATCTTTTTAACTAATTCAATGGAATTTTTAATATTTAAGCTTTCAAATTGTTCAAAAGTGTAACATTTTTATTTAACCATTTTGCTAAGTTATAAATGGGTGAATTTACACAATTTATAATGGGCCTCAAATTTTACTGAAGGTACTAGGTATGTACCGACAGTAACTCTGTACAGTGAGTGAGTGAGTGAGTGGAGTTCCAGGGCCCATCGACAAGTCATTGGGACCTGAACTGTGCACATTAGAGCACATTTTATACATCAGCCACAGTGCTGTCCATTGTTTCCATCCACATTAAATATTCTTAAACCATTAAAATCACACTTTGTTGTTAACCCAAGGAAATGTTTCTTTCAGTATCATCCAAAGCAGTAACTTGCTTTCCAACTTTGTGGGATTCTGTTAGAGAGGTTGAATTACAGGCACATTGCATTTTGTTATAGTCTCAGATCTCAGTCTAAGATTTTATGAAGCTAACATGTTTCAAGTTGACTCCAACTCATTCTCAAAGCTATACAAACAAAGCTACCATACCTACTGATGCTCATTTTAATCACCAATCTCTGAAAACAAAAAACCTATAAATACAATCTATTGGAGGTATTTCAAAATTCATAATACGGTTCCTGTTTTTTAAAATAAATATCTTTTCCCAAACCATTAAATCTTTAGGTCCACTGGATTGTTTTAATAATTTAACCTCTGGATTAATTTCATGATTAAATGACCAAGAATGATCTGCCACAGGTGATTTATCAGTTTGTTTATATACAAAGTTTACTAAACTTTTCTAAAAAGAATAAAATTCCAAATTAAAAAAAATCTGGCATTTATCAATTTAGCTGCTTGGATTGTGATAGGGTTTATATTGGTAAAACTTGCCTCAGGGGTCTCTGTCTAGGGGATATGTGAATAGCGACCACAAGGTACCCAAGCTGAGCAGAACATTACTTCCACTTACTGGTGTTTTGCTCCTCACTGTAACTTTTCTATCTGACCTTACCTTGGTCATCTCTTGTTCTCTTCCAACCCTGATGCTATTGGGGTTCCCGAGGGCTAGAGAGTCTTTATTTTTCTAAACTCTCCATTTCTCTAAAATATTAACCCCTGACATGCTGACCTGTCATGGCATGTAATACGTCCTCTGATTGGTAATCAGAGGATATGGTCAGTGAATTTATTTTGATAATTCTCCCGGTCAGGTCGGTGAGACCCATAAACCAATGACAGGTGTGGTCTTCCAGACATTCTGGGGGTTGTGAGAGAGCAATGTGACTGCCAAAACATAAAAATATGGTGCTCTCTAAAAAGCAGTTACTATTACTGTTATTGCTATTGCTGTGCAGCGAAAGCAGAACATAACAAAAGTAGTTTATGTTACTGCTGGGTTCCTCATGAGCCACATGCTAATCACGTGTTACGAGTGTGTTTCATATCAGTAACAAGGTCCTTGTGTGTACCCTTTCTATGGAAATGCCATTATAAAGCCTAAGCTCTAATTGGTCCTTCTTTTCGTTGCTATGACAACTGCTAAGAGGAATCCATCCCCTCCCATTCATATATGCTTTTCTGCCACGTGCTTAACATCTGTCAATCCCCTTCTTAATTGGCACCGACTTTAAATACAATTTTTCTGCCCTGTGAATGAATCACTTCACATTTGTTAATAGATATCAATGTGAAAAATATTGGAGAGCAAGAGGATTAATGACTTCACTGTCAGAAATCCAGCATTAGCTAACAACAGTTAATAGAAAAATCACCTTGATGGACATGTTCACATATTCGCATCACAAATACTGGGGAAAAGAGAAATATAATAATTTAATTTGTATATTAAAGCTTGAAACACGACTCAACACATGCTCGTTCACTTTAATAATAAAATAGCACACCACTGCTCTGAAACTGAACTGAACAACAACTCATTTCTTTTTTAACTAACCAAGTGAAATTAAAAAATGTGTAGCTTGTGATCTAAGTATTGTAGGAACAGAATGTTTGTACAGCGATGATAAAATAAATTTCTTTCTAATTATAAGGTTGACATCTATCATTTTCAATTATTTATCTGAGCATAATTAATGAACATAATGTTTTCAGTTCAGGCACATAAGATGCATGTAACAATAGATGGTTATTATTTTGTGCCAACCAACGTACTGAAGGTTTTAAACACATCAGCTGTGTGTGGGCAATGTTTAAGAGGTAGAATCAGGACTGAAAAATTGAATACCATAGCCAGGCTCAAACATGTACCAAATTTGACAGCACTGATTGTCGGGACAAGTATATTATTTCTGGAGTCTTCGGCACAGCCTGCCTTCATATTCCTTAAACTTTTGCACTTCCTCTAGAACCAACTATTTGGGAGAAAATATTCATTCTAACTTGAAGAAAACTTCGCTGTTTATAGTGCTGTTTTTCATATTTAATTTGCACTATGTTAAATGTAAATATGATAGAAATTGTAAAACCCATATGTATAAAACTAAGGTTACTGACCTTTGCCAGTCTCAGAACATTAAAGACAAACAGTAATAAAGTAAACTCTGAAAATCACAACTGTGAGCTAGAAATAGTAATGATTATAGTATAATAAATTGTGAACTAAGAATTCTTGAAAGGAATCCAAATTATATAGGAATTATATGGAACAATAAAGTACCTAAAGAATTAAAGTTGATAACAAATGTTGTTGTTTTCTAGTGCCTTGCATCTGGCAATGAAGCCATTAGCATTCGTGGTTTCCAATACTTTTGAACTGTAGTTTCTTCTGATCTTAATGCTTCACAGGTCTTCAAGTGTTCTTCATTCATTTCTGCTGGATCGTTACACAGGACACATATTGGTGAGGCTGAGATACCTATTCTGTAGAGATGACTTGCCAAGCAGTCATGATTTGTCAATAGTCGGAAGGCTGCAACAGCTGTTTTCCTTGGTCTCTGGGGGATTATATCTGGATTGGAAAGTAGTGTAATCCATTTTTTATCTTTGGCATTTGTTTCTATTTCTTGTAGGTATGAATGACAATTTTTAATGATCAAGCGTTTTATTGAGGAATATGAGAAATTGAATTTAGACTTTTGTTTTATTGTTGTGCCTTTCTTTGCAAGTGAGTCTGCAGCTTCGTTCCCCATGACTCCACAGTGTGCTGGAATCCATTGGAGATGAACAGTCTTATTAACTTTTTGGAGTTGTGTTAACATTTTGTAGCATTCTCTAATTTTTGTTGACTTCTTTGTAGTATTTGAACATATTCCCTGAATTGCAGCTTTAGAATCTGAAAGAATTACTGCCTTGTTAAATTTATTTAAGGGAAGATTTAATAATTGTCGGAGAGCAATGTATATAGCCTCTATTTCTCCATCATAATTTGTTGTGTCTCTGCCAACAGAATGATAAAAGGAAAAATGTGAACACGTAACTCCAGCTCCAGTAAGGTTTTCCTTCGAGGATCCATCAGTATATATGTGCAGCCATTCTTCTGTGGGATACCTAGTATTGATTGTTTCCAGAGCTAGAAGTTTTTGTATTTCTTTTGGTGTGTCTGATTTACTTATTTCCTCTATTAATTCCAAATTGAAGGTAGGTTGCAATAATTCCAATGGATTTTCTCTTATAAGTAGATTTTCTCTGGTGTTAGGAATGTTCAATTTGGATTTAATCTGTGTTACCTTTTCTAGGAAACTACTATAAGTTTTAAGGATTGAATGGGGGAGGTTCTCTTCTGTCCATTTAGAGTTTGGCAGTCGTAACATTTTCTCGTGTTGGAGCAATGCTTGTTCTTCTGTTTTTGTTGTTATTGATGGGGTCCGTGTTAAGGCAAGCATGGCATCAATAGGTGTGGATTTAACTGCTCCAGTGATTAGGCGAAGAGCCTGATTTTGTATTTGTTCAAGTTTATTGATGTTAGCATTTGCTGCTGTTATTAAAGCTTCAGAACAGTACAAGAGGTTTGGTTTAATATACATTTTGTATGTTGTGTTAAGGACTCTCCTTGAGCAGCCCCATTTAGCACCAGCTAACCTTTTCAGGATTTGCAATTTCTTTTCAACCTTTTCTGAGATGTTTGTTATATGTTTTTTCCAACTTAGCTTTCTGTCGAAAGTGATGCCTAAGTATTTGGCATCATCAACTGCTTTGAGTGGTTTACCATTATAATTTATGCTAACATTAACTGGTTTGTATTTTAGTGTAAATAATTCATAATTTGTTTTTTCCACATTGATAGTCATGAGGTTTTTGGAGCTCCATTCATGTACTTTGTTTAGGGCTGTTTCTATTCTGTCTTTAATTAATTCAGGTTTTTTTGAAGAGCCTGAAGTCCAAATGACTACATCGTCAGCAAATAAAGCAATTTTGGTTTCTAAAGTTTTTATTATTGATGGAAGGTCATTTATATATATGTTAAAGAGTGTTGTGCTCAGAACAGCACCTTGTGGAAGTCCTCGGTGTGTTTGTTTATATTTGGAAATGTATGTACTATATTTTGTGGCACAAAATCTTTGTGAAATAAACTGAGTTATCCACTTAAGCATGTTACTTTTCACACCTATTGATTGCAACTTCTCAACTAATTTATTTCTCCAGACTGAGTCATATGCTGATTTAAAATCAATGAATACTGCCAAGGTATCCTCCTTTCTATTGAAAGCTTCCTTGATGTCTTGGCTTAGTAGGAGTACATTGTCACTTGTACTATGATTCTGTCTGAAGCCGGTCTGTGAACTATTAATTATGTTGTAATATTCTAGGAACCAGTTAAGTCTAGATGCCACCATTCTTTCCATCACTTTTGCAATAACACTGGTCAAAGATATTGGTCTGAAACTATTAATATTGTTTGAGGGTTTGTTTTTCTTTAAAATCGGGATGATAATGGCTTTTTTCCAGTCGGAAGGTACAGTCATTCTCCAACGCGTGTTATACAGTTTAAGTAGGATTTCTTTTCCTTTCCTGCCAAGGTGTTTAATAAACTCTGGGTGGATCTTGTCAGGTCCAGGAGATTTTTTGTTCTGTAATTGTTCTATTGCTAAATCCAGTTCTGTTTCATTAAAATCCTGAATAAAAATATCATTTCGTATACCTTTTGGCTTACTAGTTTCTCTGATAGTTTTTTGGATAGCCTTATCTTGTTTTTTATACGCTTGGGGTATTCTTTGTGACTGAGCATAAAACTTGTTAAGGGATTCTGCTATTTCCCTATCTGTAGTTAAGCTTTTGTTATTATATTTTAATGGTTCAGTTGTATTTTTTGATAATTTTGTTTTATTAAGGAATTTGTATATTTTATTTCCATCTTTCCTATAGTCCATATGTTCTACAAAATTTGTGAAACTGGCCCTTTTTGCTGTAATTAATTCTTTCTTAAAAATGGCTGCTTTTCTTCTCCAGTTTTGTACATCTTCTGGACACTTGGTTCTTTCGGCTTTGACTCTTGCTATATTTCTTTCGTGTTTTAACTTAGATAAAGATGGAGACCAAAAGTAGCTATATTTCTTTAACTTTCCTTTGGGGATATGTGTTTTGGCTGCTGTCAATAATATTTCACAAATTTTTTTATTCATTTCATCTGTTGACTTGAACTCTTGATTCTAACAGTATATTACACTTCCCTTCTATCTCATTTTGGAAACTGGACCAATCTGCTTTTTTAAAATTCCAAGAAGTTTTAACTTTTGGTTTGTTACTTTTATTTATTAGACCTCTTATGGAGTTTATGGTGATTCTGTGGCCTGAACCTGGGTCTTCTATTATTTCTCTTTTTGTATTGTCAATTATGTCAGATGACACCATCAGAAGGTCAGGATTTGTACCCGAACCATTATAATAAAGGTAAGTGGGTGGATCATTTGGATTAAATATTAATTCCATTGTTGACGAGTTTAATAGGTCTTCTATGACTCTTCCTGCTGAATTTATATCTCTGTAGCCCCACCTAGGGGAGTGTGCATTAAAATCACCTATTAAAATACTTTTGGGTTCTATGGGAATAGAATTTAGATCTATAACAAATGTAAAAAAATGTAAATGTAAATATGTATATGTATATGTAAATATGTTTAATTGATAGGCTCTCTGTTAAATTAAGGAACTTATAATAAACTGATGTATTTTTGTTGCCTGTGGTGCTTAGAAACATACATAATTGTAACTCTCTGCTGACATTATTTAATAGAAATTATAAGATGAAGTATCTTCTGGGCTGTTTTGCCATGGTCTGCTGGAGACTGGTGTCCCAGACGTTCGTCTACAGCTGCAGTGGCACTGTCAAAGCCTCCTCGGAGAAGGTATCACCTTGTCTGACCCATTAACTGTCCGTGTCACTCTATACTATGTGTGTTGTCCTCTGATTGGCCAGGGCTGTGTAGGTGCATGGTGGCTGGCTGGTGGGTGGGGTTCTATATCTCATGTACTGCTGTTCTCTTGTGATTGGCCTTCTCTGTTTTTCTGTTTCTTATGACGTTCTTTGCCTTCGATGACTGGATGCCAGTTGTTTAATCTTAAGGCCTCTTCCTTCTTATTAAAATTGTTTGAATGCTTATAGATTCAGTAGCCTCTTGCTGTAGTGTGTAGTTGATGCAAGGATGTGTATATCCTGGAACTTATATGTTCACTGACTACCTCAATGATGTGTTCAGCAACCACAAACCTATCTATCTTTCTTTCATAGAAGTTTGAAAACGGTGTTGTTATAATCAATTTAATTTAAAAGGAAAGTTAACCTCCAAAACGCATTCCGGAAAATTATAAATGTAAGTGTTGTTTAGTGTTATTAATTGACTCACCTTTTAAATTAGACTTATCTGTTCGGCCCGGACAACAGCTTCTTTTGTGCTCCTTGAGTCTGGTCTTAATGCTGCGCTGAGTGGTTCTAATGTAAACTGAGCCGTAACAACAAGGAATACTGTATAACCCAGCTGATGACAGAGCTTCCCGGGAATCCTTGGCTGATCATAGTAGACTGCTTAATTGTCTGATGGGCTTGAAGACTGTCTTGATACTATGGCACTGGATCATGTGTTCCATGTGATAGGTGACATGGTAGGAAAACAGTGCCCTCGCTTTTGGTTTGGTCTAGCTTCTGTGTGGGAGGTTGAGTTTTAGGAGGCTGGTGAGCTCTTCTTACTTCTTGGATTGAATAGCCATTAGAAAGTAATGCTTGTTCTGCGTGGCCTAGTTCTTGTTGCAGCAAGCGCGGGCTCACAGATGTGGGAAGCACGATTTGCATGGCACACTTTTGTCTGGGATGATGATTGAAGTGCTTGTTCAAGTACCAGTCAGTGTGGGTATGCTTCAGTATACAGTATGTCCTAATGTTCCATCGGCCTTGTCTAATAGATTTTTGTAACCTAGTAAATAAACTTAACATCTGAACACATCTGAAAACCTAGCCAGATTTTCTCTTGGAGGTGCTGAAGATTTAAAGCAGTACACAAGAAGAAATAACAAGCATTCCTAGCATTCCAGAAACAATAAGAGAATGTTTACTGATTCTTCGAACACTTGGAGTCACACTTACTATAGTGAAATTGACAATGTTCCATCAAGAATGCTAGCCCATAGAAAACAACATTAAGCTTATAGACTGCCAGCCACAGAGCATATACTTTAATCACCTATCCCCTGCAAACTGCTAGCAAAACTATGCAGAGCATTCTGTCAGAAAAGGATGATCACATGGATGAGAGACTTGAGATTTTCATTAGAAAACTGAAAGATGGACCAAGTAGAAGGATAAGAAATAAAGTAGACATCAATGAGCTTGAAAAGACATACAGCTAAGCTCAATAGACATCAATGAGCTTGAAAAGACATACAGCTAAGCTCAAAAGTAAAGGCATAACAGAAAATATTTGGAATGTGTAACACAAGAAGTTTTTTCTTAGTCTGAAGGTTTGCCAATGCACATGCACAAGTGGACTGAAACAACAGATGTTGACTAACTATTGCTTCTCATATTGCAGCCAATTTGTGCAAAATATCCTCACATTGTATAGTTAAGCAACATGTGGAAACATGAGCAGCCGGTTGCTTTTTAAAATCCTGACCCTGGGACTGGCGAGGTCTATAGCATCATTAGTCTAGGGATGGCAGCGCAAAAATCTGGATCCTCACATTTGTGTTTGTGACAACCTGATACAAACACCATTCAACAAATCCTTATTTAGCATGTGATTGACTTGCAGAAGGATTTTCCAAACCAAAGTAGTGTAAGCTATAATCTGTTTGCTGTTAGAACAAAGTAGTGTATTCCTGCGCGCTCCACAGTGAGCTCCACCTCCAGTACGCTATTGGTTTACATGATATTTGCACATGCATATGTAAACAACAATATTAATGTTGCCACTACCCAATTTACCTCGTTCACATAACCTGAATTTAACTGCTCTCTTTGTTGTTACATAAACCATTGCATTATTGAACATATGAAAGCCATTGTTACTGCAGTAATCACATTGTAAGGATTCTTAGATCTCAGCTAATATAGCACTTCAAGTTTTTTTCCATATATGCTCTTACTGGCTGGTAAGAGTCATTGCCCATTATCACGCATTATCAGATCTCTATAGCCACAGTAGGATAATTCACTGAAAACTTATTGAACATATTCAATGTAATAACCTTTTCACCTTTCCTTAAAGACTTTCCTCGCAGATGTTAAACAAAACCACTTTTACCGATCTTTTTTCCATTTTGCATGCCAAGATGATGCTGAGGCAATACACAAACCCTGCGGTTCACGACTGGTATTCAGAACTTGAGAACTGAATGTTCTGCGGTTGGCGACAAGGCATATAGTGTATTATTGCAGTAAATTACAAGTTATATTCTATACCAGGTGAGTCAGCTGGCCCTTATCCTCGAGTTTTATGCAATCTGCATTTTATACTCCCAACATGAAAACATTGATCCCATTACTAGGTTCTGCCTGCGTATTTAACATGGATGTTAAACACTCGATGAAATTAGTACTAATATAGATGTTATCACATCGCCTTCTAATATATTCGTAATTAGACAGCTGATGTTTGTACTTCTGCAAATGTTCACTGGAACCGGCGAACATTACATCTTAAACGTAATGTTTACCTCACACGTTTCTAGGTAGCTCAGTTGGAACGAGCGCAAGATTCCAAAGTAATCTGTCTGCTGTGAAGATGGTTCAAATCACCTGCGCATACTAATTTTTTTTACCGTGCAATCCTCACAATTTACAAATTATTATTGTGAAAACTTTTATTATATTCATTTTTATTGTTTAATGTTTTATTTCATTGTTTGATGTTTCTTTATTGGTGAACTACAATTAGGTAGTTATTTAAACACACCTATAGGTAGGTACAATTGAAATAAGGATCATTCATACACATTTGAACACAGAAAGCAAGGAAATTACATTGTCAGAGTTTAACATGGAAGTTAAACTCAATTTTGCACACAATGAATTATTGTGCTATTAAAAATGTTTCATAGTGATATGTTTTGCGACGATGGCATGACCCTTTTTCTATTCCTGGAACACGACTCCTGTAACGAAGCAAGTGCTCGAACTGATGACCTCCTTGGGTAATGCACGCCTGGGCATGCTGTTGGATGGAACCCCTCACTTGTAGCATGGCGGGTTGAACAGATCTACAAGCCACTGTAATATGCTGACAAAGGGTTTCTGGATTGTCCAGCTCCTCTGCATAAATGCGTTCTTTTAAATAACGCCAGCGAAAGAAGTCAAGGTGTGTCAGATCAGGTGATCTGGCTGGCCAGGGGACTGGTCCTTGTCTTCCTATCCAATGACCAGGATGTGCAGCATTCAAGTGATTGCAGACGATCCTCGACCGATACAGAGGAGCGCCATTGTGTTGAAACCACATCGCATTTGCTCCTGCAGTGGCACATTCCCTAATAATAAGGGGTGAGCTACGGAGGAATTCCAGGTAGCGTGCTCCTGTTAGATGCCCCTCGAAGAATAATGGTCCAACAAGGTCGTCTCCCAAGATTCCATACCAGACATTCACACCCCACTGCTCTTGGAATGCTGCCTCCCTTACCCAATGAGGATTATCAACACTCCAATAGCGCATATTTTGACAATTTTCAGTACCATTGTTGTGGAATCTTGATTCGTCAGAAAACAATATCCTGGATGTGAATCCTACATCACTTGCTACTTGCTCCAGCAACCATTCACAAAAGATCACTCAAGCTTTGAAATCTCTCCTGTGAAGTGCTTGGTGTAGGTGCAAACAATAAGGATGGAACTTATTAGTGTTAAATATTCGCACTACAGAAGACTGACTGCTGTTCACCTCCTGAGCAACTGCCCGTGTACTAGTATGCGGATTGTTCTGGGTGGCGTTCAAAACTACTTCTGCATTAATACCCGATATTGCTGGTGCATGTCTATGAGGAGGCATTCTTGCAAGTGATGCTGTTACTCACAGACACCTTTCAACATTCCGGAAGGTGTTTGCTGTTGGTTGTCGTCTATTTGGATATCTCTCCCGATATAGATGCTGAGCCACTGGTGTCTCGTCTCTTCTGTCGGATAGATAATGAAAGACTGGCACAAAATATCTTGTGACAGCATACGTGCAGAGAACGCAGGGGTCGGCATTCACAACACAACACTTCATGCCAGTCCAATGGGGCAGAAGTCATTATACCTGTTCAATTAAAAAATGCAGACAACCAAAAGCGATTTAAATTATGTCCTAAACCCTCAGGGCCTTTATAATTAGATTATTGTGAATTCGGTTTCCAAGTTTTGACAAATATAAAAAAAAAAATATTTACAATACTGAGACTCGAGCCTGTGTCATTGGGGCTACCGGAGAGTACACGTCACAATCCTATTCAGCTATTTCGAGACTTGACTGAAAGCACGTACCGTGTGTAATAGTAGGACTTGCATGCCTGGCGCTATGCCATTGCCGCCTCGCAAGTTTTTGTGCTTGATTTAGCCTTTTAAGATAGTTTTAATTATTTGCTTGGCGTTTTAATATTATTACTTAAATGGCAAAAGCTGTTATGCATATTAATTGAGATGCACGAGGCGTAGTTCACGCAAAAATGTAAATAAACTGTTGTTTAATAGTGTGTCCGTTTTGACTGTACGGATCCATGACCAATGAGGCGTGTCTCTAAACTTTTCCTAATTTTTGGCAGTGCTCTAGGTACAAGAATCCACCATTTTCTTTTTAGCTGATGTTTTTAGTGTACCCATATGATAGGTCCATTTTTGCTGAGGCGTTTACTGAATTACATTGCTATGTATACTCTAATAAAAATTTTGTAAAATTGGCCGGAAACCGGAATTCACTTTCAGTAAACGAGTCATATGTTTTTGAGGTGTACTTTCGCGAGGAGTACGTTCTGGCCCTTAAACTACTGTTGGTCTCAATTTTGCGCATTCCTCTCTTTAAGAATCTCAAGCAATACATTTTAGTAAGCGCAAAACTGGACTAAGGCACACATGCCATTTGATGGATGGCCTACCTTCCAAAAAAATAAGTCACGGCTGATTCACCTGGTATTATAACAATTTAAGTGGTTTATTGAACGCAAGTAAAGCAAGAAGCTAAATAGGCTTTGGAACTATATTGTGGAAGAATACAGGAGTATTAAATTGCACCAGCCAATGAGGTTGATTTCCGCCACATGCTTCTGCTTACATCTATTTTATCTTTACAGTAAACCGATTATAGTAAAACTTAACATATAAGTTTCCAAAATAAATAAAAACACGAATCAAAGTTTTACCCAAATTTCATCACAAGAAAAACACCACAAAAAAGTCTCCAATCCCTCACCTGAAATAATTTAAGACTGTAGGGCATTAGGCCTGCAGTAGAGAAGTAACTAGTTTAAGACAAACACAAAAAGAAACTACTTTGAAGGAAAACTTACAGATAGACACAGCAGTAGTGAAGTGTGCACTGCAGTAAATGAAATCCCGTGCTAAAGAAAGAAAGCAAAAAGAGAACAGAAGCATGTACTTGAGAATTTGAAGGAGAAAATGATATCCACAACATGCAATGATGAATAAATACGTTATCAGTGGATAATCTTGTTAAAAAAAAGCCTCCCTTCTTCCAGCTGTAATCTAGTCCAATTCATTTATTATTTCTAAAACCAACTCACTCTTGGAAGTTAGAAAATTGTTCTCTTGCTCAAAAACAAGTGCAGCAAGCTTAGCAATTATGCAATAGATAATATGATTCCTAAAAAACTTTCATTTTCACGTAGCCTGTGAATATGAATACTTTAGTATTGAATGTATTGATTAATAAAACAACTCTTTTGATAACAATAGAAATAAACAGTTAAAAAAGCAAGAGTGTAACTAAATAAACAATTATGAGCAAAATAACAAAAGTAACTGAAAACAAAATAAAGAATAGTCTGTACAAGTTTCGTTCCAGATGAAACAGGCCAATTATTTATTTTGAGCCTAACCATGTATATTATGCTTTTATTGTGATATTATCCCTTAAAATGTTTTAATATTACAGCTCCTTGTATATTAATTTTCTGCTTTATATCCTGTGATTAAGAAACTTGTGTGTTTCCAAAAGATGGAAATGATGTAATGTTATAATTTAGTTATTACCCGTAGGGAACTGGAGCTCTACCCTATCGGGGTCGTGTTGGTGAAGAAGATAAAGATGGTATCGACATGGCATATAGAGTGTTGGCCGATCATGCCCGTACACTTACTATAGCCCTCTCTGATGGTGGACATCCAGATAATACAGGAAGAGGGTGAGTGGTACATATAACTGCAACTAGAAATGTAAAAGGGTTATGATATGATATAGTACTTGTATCAAATAGTTAAAAGTTCTCAATTACATATATTTTAGAAGTGGTCGCAGAAGCCTGGCTTTACGCTTAAACGGCAGTTGTTTGAAAAAAGCTTGACTGTGGTGGAAAGTACCAACCCTGTAAAGTTTACGTTTGAATGAGTTACAGTCTTGATTTTTAAAAGAAGACACATGGCAGAATAGAATAGAATAAAGTTTATTGACCATTAAGCAGTTTTACAACCAAGCGATAGGTCTCATCAAGCATACAAAAGCGGGGTAAGAGGGAAAGGTCATTGCTATGGAAACATAAACAAAGTTTGCTACATTGATTACACTGATAAATCATGTGCTTCTCAGGTCAGTTATCACTAGTTGTTTGCGAGTTTGTTGTATAATCTGTATTTGTGAGAAACCGAGCTTGTTTGAGCAGAATCAGTTGCATTGTGTGTTGTTTGTTAGGCTACTTTGTTAAAACTCATATTAAAATCCATATGCATGCAAGCAAGAGTTGTTGGAGGTAAGAGACAGGGGTAGACCGATTCTGGCCCAAGAGAAAGATCAGCTTCCGGCTGAGGTGTTACTTTGCACAGCCAAGCTAGAGAATTTGTTCCCTTAGGGAATTCTTCAAACAGAAATTTGCTCCTTCACAATGACCCTCTTGTTCCTTTCAACCAAGTGAGGAAAGTAGCTGCAAGTACACTTAAAATAAGTGAAGTTACCGTTTTGAGAATCTTTAAAGAGAAGCAACTATAGCTAGGTCTATTGCAAATTGTAACTCGTTACACAACTGGACAGTTTTCAGTCAGATGCTATAAAAAGGCACATCTATTGTTATTACAACTACAGATATGCTTCTTTCTTCTCTGAAAGAAGCAGACCTATTTGAGGGAAGCCTTAGCTTTTGGAACAAAATTCTCCATGATCTGGGATTTCAGTTCAAAAATATAAATAACAGAAAATTGATCCTGGAAAGATCACATATCGTAGCACTAAAGGCTTTGCTTTTAAGAGAAATGCAAAATAAGAACTTGAAGGAAATAGTGTGGTTGTTATGGTTGGTTGTAACCTGGGTAAATGCTGGCTATACCGTATCAAAGGGCTGGTCTGACGGTGCGCTTAAAAGTACCACAAGAGGCCTTATAGGAAAAGGTGGCTGCTTTATTAATGGCTATGCTGGTACGTCCCATGGTTTTGTTGACGCCCAGCGGGAAAGAGATTCTAATAATGCACTTCCTCTGTTGCTGTTCTCAGTAGTCCTAATAATTCTTTGCAAAATAATTTATAAATGTGGTCTACTCTGTTACTTATTTCTGAGGCACTCGCTGCCTATATTCCTGTACTGTAGAACACTTGCCTCTGCTAAAGCCTCATACATTTATGTATTTGTTTAGGTACGTGCTGCGTAGAATACTACGACGTGCTGTTCGTTATGGAACAGAGAAAATGAATGCTAAGCCAGGTCTATTTGCTTCCCTGGTTAACACAGTTATAGAGCTATTGGGAGACACTTTCCCAGAGGTATGTGAAAATGTCATGCTTCATAATATATTCCTTTACAGAGCAAGGTTTATGCTTTGCTAAATGGAGGCTTTTCACCTGGACTTTATTGAATTGCTATAGTGCTTTGATCTTCATTCAGATAGCTATTTGGGGACTAGGATGTGAAAGGATGTCTGGCCCATAATATAAAGGAGGTTTAAACTCGCAGTAAGGTTTAAACTATAGATTAAGGTTTTCTTTCATTTTATAAATGCTAATCTTCAGTTTAAGTTTAACTTTACTGAAACTTGTGTACTGTTTAACAGCAGTTTAACGCTATGTGCAATGCGGTGGTCCCAGCTGTACATGTGGATACCACAGGGGTGTTTGAGAATCTGCTATTATGATGAAATTGAAACACCTCAGGGACCCAAAACTTTCTTAAAATAGACCTATCACTTTCAGATGTATACAGATTCAGTCTTACAAAACAGTCCTAACCTCATTGCATAAAATTTGAAAGTGATCAGAAGTCAACAAGAAGGTATAAACTGCAAAATCACAATATATTTTAATGTTGGATTGCTAATAACATAACAGCACATTCTAAAGTAATCCTGCTATAAGTTTTGTGGGTTACGGTTGGAAGCAGAGTATGACTTTACTGCCTCACGTCGTTATGCATTTTTGGTGGTACTATTAAAGTTGATAATTATCTCCGCTGATTAACAATGTATAGATTATTCTTGTAGATTGCCCTAGCTGTGTAGCTCGAGCGATGAATATTCTTATCTCAGGGGGTGCATGGGTTTTGCAAAAGGATGATTTCAAATTTTAACAGATTTAAATGATGTATCACTTTTAAATACTGTTGCAAAGAGATATCCCGACCAATATGTGGTTTGTGAAGCTATAACTCAAAAATCTACACTAAAGATGTATTAATAAACTTTTATAAATACTTCTGTTTCTTTGTTCCACTTTACAAACTTCGAACTACTCGTCTCATTCGCATCCATCACTGTCGACAGACAAGCGAGTAGTGACGCTAGAATCAGCATAGACGTGATGCTAAGTTTTTTAAAAAAATATGCGTTGGTTTCGCCATTCTTGCTTTCAAAATTACCCCTCTTTTACAAGTTTTCTCCTTATATTTACTGGTATTTATTTCAAATCATTACATTATGTTGTTGTTTTCTAGTGCCTTGCATCTGGCAATGAAGCCATTAGCATTCGTGCTTTCCAATACTTTTGAACTGTAGTTTCTTCTGATCTTAATGCTTCACAGGTCTTCAAGTGGTCTTCGTTCATTTCTGCTGGATCGTTACACAGGACACACATTGGTGAAGCTGAGATACCTATTCTGTAGTAATACATTATTAAATGTATTATTTCCCTTTTATTTAATGAATTACTCTTTTTAAATTAGTTATGAACCTCGGTATCAAAGCTTACATGAACATTAATAAAATTGCCTGTTGCCTAGCCTCCTTCTGTATACCTACGACAATATGTTTCATTTTGGGCGTGATTGATATGAAGTAAATAGAAAAAACAGTTTTGATGAACACTTTGTAGAATGTGGATACACAAATAAATCGTAATAAGTAGTTTAAAGTGTGCGTACATGCTACAGACTTGGTTCACTACAAACAAAATGTGAAGCAGAACGCTGGATGTACCTAAATCGCTACGAGCTTCATTACTGCAAAGCTTATTTTTTGCTTACGCAAGGTTTTGAGTAATATGAGTTCATGTCATTGCCAGTGTTTTAACGAGAGATAATGAAAATGACAGCAATTCAGACGAAGACAAGGGAGAAATGTTGGGAATAGAAGAAATAGACACAAATTAAGTGTAAACAGTTGCAGAGATTGATAGAGTAATGCATATGGCTGACATCACTCGAAGTGTGATAATTTGCTTTGTATTATCTGTACTTCTCGAGTGCAGAAACATGAGAGTAAGATACACAGCATCTGATTGTTGTTTCTGTGTGCCAATGCTCCCACAGAGGTGAGTAAGTGACTCGCATCTAACTTCTCATTTAAAAATTTGATTCATCAGGAACTAACACATGACCTCTAATGCAGCCTCTGAGATACCAGAAGTCTGGCAGACCTTAGTTTTCCATAGCTAATTGTGGGTAAAATGTGGAGAGTTTTAGTACCAAAATATTGGAGAACCCTAATGGGGACTGGGAGAGACAAAAATCCAAGCAGTGGCCAAGGCCTTGAAAGGGGAATTGGCTACCCAGAATCAAGAAATAGAGTCAGGAATTGCTACCCCCAGAGATTGGGGGAAAGAAGCCCTGCCTTCAATAGCTGTGGGAGGAATGGGGGCAGGGGCAACATTTGGAGCCAGGAATGGCTCCTCCCGAGGATGACGGGAAAGAGGCCCAGGCTTCCAAAAGTGAAACAAGTGGGTAGCATAGGAGAGTTGACCAAGGTGGTTGTATCTGAAGCCAGGTAGGGCAGACAATGCTCCAAGAGAGGTACTGGGCTACATAGGGGCCGGTCTCGTTGGAAGTGAAGGTGGGTTTCATGCAGACCAACTTGCAGCACAGTATTACCACAGAATAGACAGTATACAGAAAGGAAAGCTTGAGTCAGCTCCTTTGATGTGCGTGTACCCGTTGTGTTGCGCGCTTCGCCATATTGAAACCAAGTCAACGAAGCGATTGCTACTTCCTACCAGGGCTCGAAACAACCAGTTTTACGAAATGGAACTCTTAATCTAGCTGGCTAAATGAAAACTTTTACGAAAAGAAACACTAATGAAACCGAACATATGATTAACTGAGACTAATACAATCTATTTTCCCTCCCATGAAGAAGTTTACTCACTAAAATGAGTCGAAATGATACACAATAATTCATATTGGGAATTGAAGGCATTCATATGTTTACAAAAGGCGTTCTGTTCTGCTGCACTTCTTTTCACGCCCTGTCCTTACACAAAATTTCAGGGCAATTAAAATTTGAGAAAAAGAATAACGCACGAAAGCAGAACGAAACCAACAATATTTTGTTTTCTACTTATATGTATTTACAAAGGAAGCCCTAGTAATATGAAATAAGTGGGAAATAGGTAGCAGTAATTAATAAGCAAGTGGCTCATTAGTTGCTTTTATTTACCACAAGAATAAAAATGCACAAAATCTTGAATCAGATTCTGCATACAATGAATCATAAAGTCTTATCATACATAGCAAACGAAGTAACTAAGACACAAATGTAGAGCATGATGCAGTAACATAAATCACAGCAGTAACTTTACAGGATATACACTGTATAGCAAAGGTTAGGATTATTTTATATTAAGGGCTAAGGAGATCTAGGAATGGTCTTTTTATATCATGTCTATTTGCACAACATAAAATAGTTACAATAAAACATACAATTGCATTTATTTTATTTCACCTTTTTACAATAAAACAACAGAAGTCTGTGTACATTCATATGGCCTTCTCTGCCAACATTATTGCAGCATTAAAGAAAAATAGTGTTCAGGCATGTCATTGTACTTTTGTCTTGCTTGTTTAATCTGCATTTATGAAGCAACTACAGCAGCAAATCATATTATTCATAAATGTGTCACTTTTATTAATTTGTAATTTTTTTCACTTTTATTTTTATTTTTCAAATCTATTCACATACTTTAAGAAGTAAAAAAATTCTCATGCCTTATTAAATAACGTATGGGGAAATCCTTGCATGGTTGGCTGAATTGCACATTCTCCACTAAATTAATCAATGTGTTTCCATCATTATTTGTTGTCATTAATCTGAGAGTATTGCCAGTGAAAATGCTCTCCAGATATTCAATGTAGATTATAAAGGTTGAACTTGGACATTTTACATTTCCAAAGGTACACATATTCTTGTTCTCGTGTGCATTGAAAAGAGAATAAAGATTTGTATAGTTAAAATTATTATCCTCCCTGTTTACCTTGTATTACTGGGTAAAGTACATTAACAATTATGCACATATTGCTGTGATTCTGAAATAACACTTAACTTATAGTAAGTTATAAATATATAACGTTGTTCACTTACCGTTGTTCATCTTTTAGAAAGCTGAAAAAGCTTATGTCCCTGTTTGCATGTGAATTATTTCTGCAGTTTGGTGCCGAACACCATTGGCCGCCTTTTCTCTTACTGCTGCTCATTATGACCACGTTGAAGCTTAAAATACATTAACACATATTTATACCTTTTGCAGTAGGCTTATAAAACAATTCTTCAGTTATAGATATGCCCAGCAGCTAATATGCTCGAGGTAAAATAAACACAACGTATCCATTCGCTTTGGCTTTAACAACACAGCTATTTACTCAGTTTACTCGGTTTGCTTCGTGCATGCACACTAAATTTTGGCGCACTGATTTCTGCCGAGTTTCCTTTCTGTATAATCTCTATTCTGTGGTATTACTGCCTCGAGGATGCTCTGTAGTAGTGTTACGAAGCAGAATATTGAAGTCACCATAGTGCAGGAACCGTGGCTTAGGCAGGGAGTATTACAGGGCTATATGAGTGAATGAATTTATTATTAACTTTGTTTACATAAACATTACGCATGTTACAACTTGCCTCTATTTGGAGTACTTAGAATTTATCCTAGGGTCCCATACAGCTTGAACACCCTGGTTATATTGTATATGGTAACCCTTCCCCTTTCTCCAATTTACACATGTTTACCTTTTCACTAATCTTATCCTGCTCCCACCCTTAAATTTTTATTTCTGTTTTTCTTTCATCTCCTACCGCTATTCCTTTCCCTCTTTCTCAACTTTTCTTGTCAGCTTCATAACTTTTATTCCTCAGTTTACATTGTACATTTCATTAATTTTCATTTCAGTACTTCACTATAACCTCACTTTCACCATGTATAAAAACTCTACTTCTTCATTTATGGATTACCCAAGTATTTTTTAAACCTTGTAACTCTCGGCGAAATATCCCTTTCTTTCCTTTTTTTCCTACCTAGTTCTCTCTTTCCCCCTCACCCTCACTGATATCACTTCTTCTCTGTGCTCCTTACTATCCACTGTTGTTATCACCCACCTTGGCTCTTTTCCCTGTTTCTTTCATGTGCCACATCCTACTATTTCGTCACCTTGAGTTTTGCTCACCCTTGACCTTGACTTTGATGCACTTGTCACTGAAACCACACGTGTTGCAAGTTGCTGAGTAGTCGTCTGCTGGGCTATAAGTTAAGGGTTGTTCTACTTACAGCGTTTCAGCTGATGAAAATCCCAGAGTGTGTGTAACAAGAAGCTGCAGTAATGCCTGGGCATTGCCGGACTCCTTATGTGAGATCTGGCAGTGATCCAGGTAAGATCTGAGGAGGACTGTGAGACTGCTCCATCAGGTAGTATTCTGTTCCACCTGTTGCCTGTATGACTCCAAGGAAGTTCCTCCTCCTCAGGAGTTTAGAGTACTTGTGACATACTGCAAGAGAAAAAGTTTCAACTTATTGATTGGCTGTGACTTAATGCACATCGTTGCATGTGAAGTAGCATTGCTTGAATATTTGAGCACAACAGATCTCAAGATCTTGAATCAAGGGAAGTTCCAGACTTGACACCAAGGTGCTTTGGGATCCCAGAGAAAGTTAAGAACTGAGCAGTCAGAAAGAAACTTTCCTTAACTGACCATAGGCATATTTGTTTTGGTCTTGTGGGAAAAGGAAGGGACTGTCTATACAGGAACCCTAGGAGAATGAGGGGATATGGAATATGATCCTATTAATGGACCCCAAATTAGAATAAAGAATGTGGAGGACCTTGAGTTGCCAGTGGAGGTTTTCAAGTTGTCATTAAAGTTCTTCATGGATACCTTGGTCTCTGCATGTGAAAAGAACTGCCCCCTCATACATGAAGTAAGGGCAAGAGATGAATTATCATGGAATTCATATTTGGAATCCATCAGGAAAAAGACATGTAGGCTTTCTAATAAGTGTAAGGCTCATAAGTAGTGGCATGCAAAAGGTGTGTTTATAATTTGGTCAAAAGCTGTATTATTTTTTTTCAAAAGAGGTGTTATTTTTAATGTAATTTTACTGAGTGTCGAATTAAAGACTGAAATCAAAGGCATGTCACATACAGGATGAAAGGGAAGTCATTACATTCCTTCTAGTATGTGCTTCATAGAAGCATTACAAACAAAAATGTCTTATAGCATTTTGTTCTTTGATCAGCTGATTTTGAAAAAATAAATGGGTTTTGATTCAACTTGGATGCATAATTCTACAGATATGTATGAA
This sequence comes from Tenodera sinensis, assembly GCA_030765045.1. Taxonomy (NCBI): domain Eukaryota; kingdom Metazoa; phylum Arthropoda; class Insecta; order Mantodea; family Mantidae; genus Tenodera; species Tenodera sinensis. The sequence goes on from CM060962.1 coordinate 299,756,169, forward strand.
GGTAACAGTTGTTACTTACAAGATGCATAGACTAACTTATTTCTGACATAGCTTTGGCAGTAATTATGCGACATCACACAGGGTTCCCAAATAATTAATCACTTAAAAGATGTGAAGAAATACTCCAAGCAGCTTTTTCACACGTGCAGTAAGTCGACGTTGGGTTGAGGTTGATCAGGGAATTGAGCTGGATTGTGGATGTAAACAGGTCTGGCACTTTCTCTTTCACTTTAATGTTTTGGGAGCTAACGCTTGTGATTGGCCTACTCTCGTGCAGTAAACACAAAAGGGCAAGGCAGGGTATTTGTTTGTGTTCTCAAGAAGCACCGTTATACTGCTTGTTTATGTGCTGAGCTAGGGAAAGTGACACCCACACAATCTCCAGTGTTGCCAGCTTGTTTTCGAGAAAACTAAAATATCTCCATAGGAAGTGGTCAGAGACAAAAACGTAAGATACAAAATGTTTTCCAAATGCCGAGATTTACCACTGGTTTAAATTGATATAATGACTTCCCTTCCACCCAGTATATTCTTGTTATAATGCATGAGGTTTAACTTGGTTCTTTCTGCACTATCCTTGTCTAGCACAGACTGTGGGTTTCTGTCATTGAAATGGTGTACCCAATACCTGTGGTGGTATGAGGGTAAGTGCGCATAAGTGGTGTTGCAACTCTTGCAAGTGACATCGGTTGTCAGTGTTGCAGTGAAGAAGGATCATCCGCCACTGGTGTGTCTACCCTGCCTGGCTTGCCATAAAAGAGTGGTGGCTTAGAAAGAGATGGAAAATGCTTATTTCTTTCTCTTTCTAAAAAGTGGGTCCCCCAGGGGGACCTACTACGGTAGGTCCGGGTTTGGCACACCCGGGGCCCCGAGCCGCTCATCCCCATCATCATCCCCTCACCTTCATCAGGTCTAGACACGTTTTTCTCATCCACTTAGATGTAGTCTCTTCCTCTTCTAGGTCTTATGGTTTTATGTAGGTTAAGTTTTAGAGTTATAACTCCTGTCTCACCAACAGGGATCTATCCTGTCTCCATGGCTCCTGTCCCATGGTTTCGGTGCAGCTTCCAACTTGTGTGCTCTTCGGAGGCTCAGGCGTGAAGGTTGAGTGGACCCTCCTCACTACCCCTTTTGTGCGACACTAGGTGTGAAGCGATTCCATAGTCATGTACACCCCCATAGCTCTTTAGGGGCCAGGTCCCCATGGATATCTCGGCGGCCGAGCTGCCGCTGGGGTGTACAGGGGGACCTGACGTGTTACCACTGTCTGGGGCCCCCTGGATCCACGCTGACTCCGTTGATGCAGTGTGGCCTAGAGTGGGGAGCCACAGGCGGTTATTCCTGTGGTAGGGGCATAAAGTCAGGCCTGCCTTTGGTGGAAATGTCGCATACCGGTGTTGCATAGTGATAGGAGGTGGGTAAATTTTTCTGACATACTCCTTGAGATCGGGTCTGAAGCGGGTGCTTCGGACTGGCACAGACCGGAAGATTTAGGCGTCTTTTTCATTTATCCCCCGGATGGCAGGCTGACGGTCCGGAAGGGGGACCCTTTCATAATGTCTCCTCCGTGCTGCCCCCCCTTCAACTCCACGTTTTTTGGTTATGAGTATGGTAAGCAATAAGAGGACCGTGGCTACTCTGAGTCTGTGTTATATTAAAAAAGGTAGATCGCATATGTGGCCCTGTAAAAAATGTCCCTCGATGTAGGGACGGCAACTTGCTAATAGAGGTATGTCAAGACTCCCAAACCGCAAAACTACTGAAAGCCACTCTCCTAGGTTCTTATCCCGTAAAGGTGGAGAAGCATAGTTGTCGCGGCATAGTTTCTACATCAAGTCTGGACAACCTCTCTAACGAGGACATTGTTAACTGCCTTTCTGCCCAAGGTGTTATTGCTGGGTACTGTTGAATTGGTAAGAAGGACAACCAGCCATTTGCCTTATGTATGGTTTTCCTTACGTTTGAACGTATGACTCTGCCGCAATTCATGTTCTGCAGGTATGAACGTGCAACCGTACGACCGTATGTCCCAAACCCCATGTGTTGTTTCTGCTGCCAGAAGTTCGGGCATACGCAGCAGTGATGTACCGGTATACCAGTTTGTCCTCGCTGTGGTCGAAATGCTCACGACAGCTCCCTGTGCGACCAGGACTCCACCTGTGTCAACTGTGGAGGTGCACGGCAATCCAGGATCTTCAGGTTAAGGAACACCTGACTTTTGTAGACGCACGAAAGTGGTATCAGGAACTTCATCCTACCACCACCTTGAAGTTTTCTGCAGCTGTCCGCCAGGCTGTTCAGGAACAGGATGCCGTCGTACAGAAGTGCCCCAGTTCACTCTCTCGGGTTTCCGTGGGAGTTCAAACTGGCTCACCTCACGAGCATAGTTCTACTCCACCTACAGTTCGACCACAGACTACCTCTTCTGCCGTCCAGACGCCAGTTCTACCGCAGTCTACTAGCTCTGAGACTGCTTCGTTGCCTGTTGAATGCCACCGTTCCAGACATAAACACCGAGCCAGTAGTTGCACATCCTCTGTGAAGTCCCTCTCTCGCTCTGCAAGCCGCAGGGGTTCTTCAGACTCCCACACATCAGAGGGGTCGCCAGAAGATGGTGGACCTCTCATTATCGGTCCAAAGTGTGCAAAGGTGAAAAAGAAAATAAAGACCAACTACTAATTCGTTTTTAGCATGGAAATAATCCAGTGGAATATTAATGGGTTCCTGGCCAGGGCTCCAGACATACAACATTTAGTTTCTCAGCGATCGCCTTACATTGTCTGCCTACAAGAAACCCATTTGCAGTCTAATCAATGGTTTACATCTACGTGATTTTTTCCGCATTTAAACATGACTGCAGTTGGTCGGCGAGCAAGCGGTGGTGTGGCTACGCTGGTGGCACATACCATCTCTGCTGCCAACATACCTCTTAACATGCCGTTGAAGCGTGGTGTGCCCAAAAATATCTTTTCCATGTTAATAAATGGAACGGCTCTTACTTAAGTGTGGCACAGCACATAGAATTTCAGGCTTCCGCTCATAGAGAATATTTCTTCTTCTTCGCAGGTGTGGTTTCACAATCAGTATCAATCGTGTCTCTGTCAGGAGTCTTCGTGCTAATCAAGGTCATCTCTAATTCTGTGACATTTGTATTCAGTAGCAGTAAATCATTCATTGCGCTTGATATACCTTTATCTACAGCAATAGATGAGGAAAAGCTTATCACTTAGGTTCAACAATAGATATACCTTTTTGTTCGATAAGTGCAACAAATTATACAGTAATAACAATGCAAGGGATAATGCTTGGGAACAAATAGCTGCAGAAATTGGAAATGTTCTAGGTAACGGAATATAAAGCCTATAATTTAAGGAAGAGCTGCTTGCAATTACTACATATTTGATGTTATATTGCACGTTCTTATTAAATAGTAATATAAGAAAAACTATAATCATACCAGAACAAACTTCGTAAGGGCTTGTGCAGTGTCTTGATCATACACTCACACGTGTGAAAATTATTAGACTCAAATTCATTTCTTATGGTAAAATGGATGCGAGATTTGAACTTGAAAATAGTTTACATCTCTCTAAGGTAAAATAAAACACCTGTGAATATGTATCCACTGTTGCTCACTGTAAATATTTATTTTCCTCCATTAACAACTCCGAGCGGTAGTTTTTGTTATGGATAGCTTTTCCTAGGCTTAAAGCCCTATGAAAGAAATGGATACCCATGATGAACAAATATATATTATTTAATTTCCATATATGGTGTGGTCTGGATTATTTACAGATAATACCGAGTTGATGCATGACTGACAATGGTCATCAAAAGTATACTTTACAAGTTAAAATTTGATAGTCTATAGTTTTACTTTATTTTTTAATATAGACAACAACCTCTGAACAATCGAAAATGCTGTAAGCTTTTTATTATAGTAACCACCAATGTTTAGAACATAAGCCTAGATCAATATGTAATATTACATAAATAAAACCTTGCTTTGAGTCTAATAATTTGTACACCTCTGTAATTCTAAATCACTTTCTAATGAATGAACAAAAACGTTTAAAAAGTAGCTAAGTATGTTTATTTAATTGGGCATCTACTTGAAAAATAAGAATGGCTAATTTATCTACTATGGTTTAAAATAGCATTATTGTTTCAAATCATCACAATATATTAAATGCCAAATAATAATAATAATAATAATAATAATAATGATAATGATAATAATAGTAGTAATAATCATAATAATTAATAATAATTAGTGGCAGTGGGGGTGGCACAAAATATCTTGTGGCGGCGCCGTGGCCGAGCGGTTAGCGCGCTCGCCTACCACCTAGGCGGCCCGGGTTCGATCCCAGGGACCCGCATGTGGTATTCGTGGTGGACGAAGCGGCGTCAGGGCGGGTTTTCTCCGGGTACTCCGGTTTCCCCCGCCATCTCATTCCACCGGTGCTCCATCTTCATGTATCATCAGTGTCACCGCCTGCGGTGCCATAGTAGTAAAAGCGGGCGTTAAACACTACAACAACAAAATATCTTGTGAAGGAAACAATAGTTAACCTTTCTAACAATAATACACACATACTTGAATTTGGAAAATGGCCATGTAAAATTGTAGTTTTAACGTGAAATGTATTGTTTTGTAATGCAGTAAGATGAAATATCTGCTGGAACTTCATTACGCTCATTCTAAAGTTCACTTTGAGCTTATCTTCACGCAACAGACACTCAGTGTAAAAAATTCACTCTTTATATTCCTGGATAAGTTATATCATGCAACAAGAACCTTCTGTTTTGCCTATGCTCCTCCTTTCTGCACAAATTAGAGCTAGTACAACCAAGTGATCCATTGTGCTGATTGACAGTGACTGACCTTGGCATTGGCACATCAATTCTTTGGCGTGCCTCGCTTCCGTTAGATGTGAGTGAGTTGGTTCTGTTCAGCACGCTGCACTTTGCCTCTGCATGTTCAGGTGTGAGCCTACCTTTTCTCGGCGATCTGAATGCCAAAAACACTTAATGGGGCTCCGACATTGACGATGCTCGTGAGTGCCTTATAGCGGACGTTTGTGATATATCCGGCTTACTTCTGCTGAACACTGGTGTCCCCACATTCTTATCCTCCACTTACGGTACACATTCAGCGTTACACGTTACCTTTTGTAGCCCGGCATTAGTTCCACTGTTTGATTGGTCGGTGCTTTCCAACCTATTTGACAGCGATCATTACCCCATTAATATTCACCTCTACCATACCCATACTGTGCCAACATGGCATCCTCACTGGATTATTTCCAGAGCTGATTGGGGGAAATTTCATTCCCTCATTCATCTCACCGACAATGGTTTTACCACCATTGACGACATGGTGGAATATTTTACATGTTCTGTGTTGCTCGCAGCAGATTCCAGCATTCCTCGTGGATCATCTACACCACGACACTTTCCTGTGTCTTGGTGGTCTGAGGAATGCCGTTTGGCTATCAAAGCGCGTAAGCATGCTCTGCGTCTTTTTAGTTTACATCCTACCGAAGACAACTTTATAGCTTTTAAACGTTCTCGTGCCAGAGCACGTTTTGTTCTTCGGAGTGCAAAGCGCAGATCCTGGAAAACCTACGTCTCTTCCCTTTCATGTCATACTTCGGCACAAAGGCTGTGGCCGGTGGCACCGTGGCCGAGCGGTTAGCGCGCTCACCTACCACCTAGGCGGTCCGGGTTCGATCCCTGGGACCCACATGTGGTATTCGTGGTGAACGAAGTGGTGTCAAGGCGGGTTTTCATCGGGTGCTCCGGTTTCCCCCGCCATCTCATTCCACCGGTGCTCCATCTTCATTCCATGTATCATCAGTGTCACCGCCTGCAGTGCCGTAGTAGTAAAAGCGGGCATTAAACACTACAACAACAAAGGGTTTGGACTGCTGTCCGGCATATGTACGGCAAGTGTCACCAGACCATTATTCCCGGTCTTGCCGTACAAGGTTCCACCTACAACTCCAAGCAGGACATCGCTGACGCCCTTGCCAATTCTTTCGCTGCTGACAGCCAAACCCGAAGTTACAGTAATGCCTTTCTAGGAATCAAGGAATCTGCAGAGCGGATAATCCTCAATTTTAACAGTGACTGCAGTGAACCGCACAGCATGCCTTTCACCGAAGCGGAGCTGGCACGTGCTTTATCTCTCGCAAAGGACTCCTCTGCTGGCCCTGATGACATCCACCGACAATGCTGCTTCACCTTCCACATGCAGCTCTCTCCTTCCTGCTGAGCATTTACAACCACATATGGCTTCAGAAGGTTTTCTCATCTTCCTGGCGCGAGTGTATTGCCATCTCCATCCCTCGGCCAGGAAAGGACCGGACACTTCCCACTAGCTACCGCCCTATTTGCCTGACGAGTGTCGTATGTAAGACCTTCGAACGTGTGATTAGCACTCGCTTAGTGTGGTGGCTGGAGAGGTATAACCTGCTGAGCAATGTACAGTGCGGTTTTCGTCATCATCGCTCTAGTGTCTACAATCTGGCATGCATGGAAGCATATATACAAAATGCCTTTCTCTTGAAGCAGCATGTCGTGGATGTCTTCTTCGATCTGCAGAAGGCCTACGATACCACCTGGCGCTATGGTATCCTACGTACTCTACACGGTTACGGTTTACGTGGTCATTTAGCCATCCTCGTTTTAAAATGTTTAAAACTACGCCATTTTCGTGTCCACATTGGGAATACATTATCCCACGACAAGATCCAGGAGAATGGTGTACCCCAGGGGTCGATTCTTAGTGTGATGCTTTTCACCGTGGCGATTGACAGTATCGCCAGTGTTTTTCGTAGGGGAATCCCAATGTTGCTGTATGCTGACGACTTTGCTATCTACTACCGCTCTTTTAATCTTGAACACATCGAACGCCAACTGCAGCTGACCATATCCTCTATCGCCGAATGGGCTCTTCGCACTGGCTTTTACTTCTCCCCTATGAAAACACAGTGTCTACACTTTCATCGACTTTGTGGTGTGCATCCTTCTCCTGATCTTTATTTGCGTGACACGCATATTCCTTTTGTTCCGCAGCTGAAGTTCTTGGGCCTACACCTCGACAACAAACTCACATGGGTGCACCATATTCGCCATCTTCGTGCTTCCTGAAATCGTTCGTTTCGGATGCTCACTGTTTTATCTGGGGCATCTTGGGGCGGCGATCGAACCATCATGTTGAGGTTGTATGGCTCACTGGTCTGGTCCAAATTAGACTACGGCTGTTTTATTTATGGCGCGGCATATGCCTCTAAACTCCGCCTTTTAGACACGATTCATCATACTGGTATCCGCCTTGCTACTGGAGCTTTCCGTACTAGCCGAATTGGGTGTCTGTATGCTGGATCTGGTGAACCTCCACTGTCCGTCCAACACTCAGTATTGCTTTCTCCATACGTGGCACGCTTGGCAGCTCACCCTGGTTACCCGTCATTTCACTCTGTATTGCGTCCAGACCTAGCCCACCATTATATGCGAAATAGCTCAATATCCCGCCCCAGCGGTATTCGGTTTCGTGAACTGCTCGCCACACATTCTCTTCGAATGCCTGCTGTAGAGCGGTATTGCCATGGTCGCTTTCCTCCTTGGCAACTCCACCGTGCCCAATTCGACCTCGAGCATGCAGCCCATACTACCCCTTACTCGGTATTTCGTCAACTTTTCACTGAGATCCTGGGACGTTACTGGACTTACCTTCCGGTTTTTACCGTTGGTTCCCAGGTGGGTGGTGTTACAGGCTGTAATTTTGTGTATAACGATGAGGCTCACAAGTATCGTCTTCTGGACGTCAGTTCTGTTTTTACTGCTGAGCTGTTCGCCATATTTTATTTTTCACTCTTTATCTCCAGCTCAGGTCCTGGAAATTTTATGATTTGCTGCGACTCTCTGAGCACTCTTGAGGCCTTACAGCAATTTCTCGACACTTCAGCACTCATAGTTAAAATACAGACACTCATTTCACAGTTACTGACTCATGGATACCAGTTTGTTTTTATATGGACCCCAGGCCATGTGGGTATTCCTGCGAGGAAGCGGATGCGGCTGCAAAGTCTGCATGTCGTCTGCGAGGGTTATCCACACGCACGCTGCCTTTTAGTGATGTGCAATGATATTTATGGTGCCATATTTTTTCGTTTTGGCAGAAGTCGTGGGAAGAGATCTGGCACCCAATTATGGACAATCAAAGACACAGTAACAGCCTGGCCGACATCTGTCAGGGATGCACGGCGGTCAGAGGTCATTCTCACCCGTTTGAGAATCGGCCACACTCACGCCACACACTCATCTTTTGCGTGGCGACCTGGCCCCTGTGTGTCAGACGTGCGGCGTACGACTGTCCGTCCCGCACGTTTTGCTTGATTGTCCACGATATACTAGAGAGCACCAGTCCCTTGGCCTGGGTTGTAGTATGCAGTCAATTCTGGGCGACGACTGTTATCCGTAGATAAAGTGCTGCAGTTTGTCGCCGAAATTGGGTTTGCGAAACAAGTTTAACTTGTGTTTTATTCTATGGTTTTTAGACAATGAATCACAGTTTTATTGTTGCACTACTTGTTTATAGGTTTTAACTGTTTTATTTTAATGTTTGCCCTTTAGATTTTTAACGTTTTAACCGTTTTAGACTTTCACATTTTAACTTCTTACATGTTTACTGCTTTTTTTTAGTTTTCACCTTTTAACTGCATTAATTTGTTTTAGACCGTAAAATTTGACTTGGGGCCCAAATGACCCAGTTGTCGATGGTCCCTTAAACTCCATACTCCACTACACTCCACTCCACTCTACTCTAAAAAGTAGGTGCCAAGTTAAACCTCGTTCCCTATAATAAGCATAAATACAAATGCCAGCTACAAGTCCATGCTTGCATCAAAATTAGAAAGTAAAACGGCAAAAATTAAGCATAGCATTGATCTAAATTTTTAAGTGCTAAATACCATCTAAGCCAGTAGAGATTAAGCATTCTAGGTTATTCAACATTCAAAGGAAAAAATAGCCATTGCAGACAAATTTCCTTTTTTCAAGTTTGTTCTTCTGTCAGTACATTGTTATAGGAAGAAAGAAACCTTTTAGAATCAACGTTCGAACATGATCCCCATATTGCATTCAGACACTATTTTGCAAACACATGAAATGACAGATTCACCACATGAAGGGCTTCCACTATATCCGTAGTGCTCTGTGACATCTGCTTAAAGAGCATTTCTTCTAGCTCACTAAAACCTGAAACTAAGCCCTGTGTGCCCACACCCTGCAAATTAGGAATATTTTCAAGTTTTTTAAGTATACCAGGGTTCATATCTGTAACAGCTATTATTCTCAGATCCAAACTGCCAAGCCCCCCAAATACAGATCTGCTTGGATCTGCTGCCATTAAAGAGTTGAACTTCATTGAAGCTTGAGATACCATTTTTGTAATCACTAATTTAACACTAGCTGACCTAGTAGCAGTCATTTTATTTAATAATTTCATTGCACCATCAAAAAAAATTCCCAGTCCTATATTTTCAAAACTTTTGTTTAATCTTTGAAGCCTCCCATACAAATTATGGGCCAGAGCATAGCTTGAACCTTCTAGTTTGGTGAGGAGATTAACTATGTTGATACCATGTTCTTTAACAAACACAGCCTCACAGTGGATTGCATCCTATTTCATTTTACCTAAGGGAGCAAAAATATGCAACACCAGCATTTTGTGTTGTCTTCATTTCTTTAGTATTGGCAATGGCAACAATAAGGGGAAGGAATTCGACAAGATAGAAAACACTGTCAAACCATGAATTCCATCAGGTAATCATTGGCGTAGGATACAAGGGACAGTCTTTCCCCTTGTCGTCTGCCAAAAACTGAACAAACAAATGCTTGCTTGTTCTAGTGTTCGGGAACATACTCTGTGTGATCATCTCATAAAGTTATGAGTCTCTGAGGTCTTTCAATTGTCTGAATAACTTCATCACTCAAATGCCTCGCCAGTATCATATGGGCAGCTTTGACCACCATCTTATAACATAGCATTAAACTGTAGGTAAACAGAAAACGAGTTCCAGTGAAGTTCAACTGAAATTTAAAGTTTAGGAAACTTTTAATTTATAAAGATAGTTGGAATTTGGAACACAAAACGTGTTTAAGTAAAGAATACCAGTATATGATTGGGGGACGATTTGTCCCCATCCTCAGCAGGGGTACAGCTTGGAGCCTCGACACATGTATGGTGGTGTTCATTATTGCAAATCCCAGCTCGTCTTTATAAACAGCATAATACTTCTACTGAATTCAATGAAAAACTGAAGCTGTTAAGAGTGAAGCAACAAGAATCTTTAAATAAAACAGTTATTTAGAGACTAAAAGCATAATATTTCATATAATACTGCATAATATTTCAAGAACTTGCAGCAAATACTAAGATAAGTGAAGCTTTTAACTTCTACTGAATTTTAATCTTAAAACTATAGTTTAAACCCCTTTATAGTACTGAGTCTAAATGGTATACATTATAGGCCAGACGTTTATCTGTATATCTGTTCTTCATCACAATCATAGTTCCTCTTCATTGGACTGCAACAAAATGCATAGCATGCAGATCCCCAATTTGATTGCACCACTGGTGATTCTCTAATGATAACCAGCAGTAAATGTATGCCAACATTTATTAATGGGCAGCAGTTGTAAAATCAAGTCCCTTATGTAAATTATTTATCTGTTTTGTGTTCTATGGCTGCAGGTTACTTTCCAGTATTACCAGGTATTCAGGATTTCTGTAAAACAGAATTCCCATTTATTTTATGTGTAGTTTTAGTACATTTTCTGCACTGAACATTGTATGGGTTCTAAATTTTATGCCCACATGTAATTATTATGCTTTGCTGGACGAGGGAAAATTTAAGGGTTTAAATTTCAGGAAATTGTCAGTGTGTAAACATATATCTATAAATTAGACAGATTGTGAGTTGATAAATGTTACCGAGTTCTATATATTGATCAATGTCTCTCATATTAGCTATCACCTCTCATCCTGTATGTTGTGCAGGTAAAGAAAGATCCTCAGAGTGTAATGGATATTATTAATGAAGAGGAAGCACAGTTCCTAAAGACGCTCTCTCGAGGACGTAATTTATTGAATCGCACAATTGGCAAGCTGGGAGACTCAAAGACCCTACCAGGTATGAGAGAACAATACTTTCATTCCATTCACACCTTAATGTATCATCCACTGTAAACTAACAAGTTAAAAGTTCCTAAAGCATCAGCTGGTTCAAAATAACTGGAAAGGTGAAGACAGAAATATATTCATGTTAACATTTCTTCATTCACCAGTCAATTTTATAATTTTTATTTGGATGAAGCCCTTGCAATACTAATAACATGGCTTTCAGAAATTTTAATTGCATCAAATTTCAAGGTTGGTTATATAAAATATTGAAAATGTAGAAGCAGCCTGAAATATTCAGTGCCACAAACAGGTTTGAACTGCAGATCTTCTAGTTTCTATCCAGTTGTTCTGATGTACTGTATTATAACTTTGGCTATGTCAGATATCTGTATTAGCTCTATTGAAACCCAACTAACTCACATGTTTTCCGATAAACCTGAGGAGATCTCAAAAGACATTTTGAGATGGCATACTCCAATGGCAACTTACAACTATCATGCCAGTATGTTATGGAAGCTCCGTTGGTTAGAACAAGTAGATGGGAACCAGAAGATCTGTGACAAATGTGACACCTATAATGAAAATTGTATGAAGGGAAAATACACACCCAAAAGATGATGCCCGTGAAGTACTCCATAAGTATTCTAAAGTAAGAACAAATTAGAAACTAAAAACTTCACTTATCTTAGTAATGTTTGTTCTTACTTTAGAATCTTGTTGCTTCAATTTTCCTTATTTAACTCCATAAGTACTTTGTGTATAGTGACAACATGGTGAATAACCTCCCTCCCACATAATCCTCCTTCATAATGAACCTCTTATTCACTTTCAACCAAGTAAGGAAACAAACTGCACATGCTCTAAACTATAGTCCCTCCGAGCTTAAATTGGGTATGCACATAAACATTGCGATTGTATCACTCTGCCAACAAGCATGTGTTGATGTTCTCTGCGCACAGCTATTTATATCTGACTTTTATCACAACAGTCAATTCTGTAGCAGTGTGAGGTTAGAATTGCACTCTGCTCATATTTATTAAATAAACTACACTACTAATAAAAGAAATTGGTTAAGAAAAGTTATGAAATGTAATTTTGTGACTAAAAAAAAAAAAACTTACGTTAACCTTAGTCATCAGAGTGAGGTGCAGCATGCTCAGATCTCAGGTATCGTCTCCACACCAACATAGCTTCCTGATCAAATATCGCATTAATTTTCTTTCTTTTTGTAAACTAAAACCCAATGTCTTTCAGCAAAGTGTGGAATGTGGTGAGACAGAATATATGGTTAGACCCCGAAAAGAAGGCATTTATGTAAATATTTGTTGTAGATGTAGTTTATTTTTTATGTTGGTAAGGATTTGTTGAGTACTGAAAATGCATTGCCATTGCCTTAATTGTTAAAAAAGAAGTAATTGTTTAAAAATGTCATAAATGTTAAGTTACATGTTCAAATTTAATATATATAAATATAAGAACCATATATATTTAATGTTATAAGTGTAGGGAGGATAGATAAAGATCGCTTCCCTAACATTACAGGAACTATTTAACGTGTAGGAGGGTTTCAACGTGTACTTTGCGGGAAAATGAGCGCGTATGCGTATGAATACAAAAGCATTATGTAAAGAGCCGCCAACTTTTTTCTCAGTAGCGTCTTGGAGTCCGGAAAGGAAAGACACGTTTTGTGACACACATAGATACAGATGCTAAAACAAGTCTAAAATAACTGATAACATGAAAAGGCTATCAAGGAAAAATATTCAGGTGCAACGAAAGTTAATTTAAATGTAACGAGTGTAATATTCGATGAAAAAAGTGCAAATAAAAGTGATATAGTAAAGTTACATCCTGTGTTCGTTCATTTCACCCATACCACGACCTGGGGTATAAAAAGAATCTCATAGCTCAACACAAAGTATCTTATTATTAAAAAGTCAGCACCAAATGGCTGGCCCAAAGGCGTGGCACGAATGGAAGGGTGAAATAAAAGACAGCAAAAAATGAACTTAATGCGAAATACCAAGTGACGCCAGTCTACGAGCGAAAGTGAATGAAGACGCCACTAAACAATCCATCGAAGTTGAAGACAACAGCAGACGTTATTAAGCTGGAATCAACGTAGGAAGTGTCGAGGAACGCTTATTCATCAACACGGATAACATCAAGGGACACCTTGCGAAATCAATCGCCGAGGGAATGGATGTAAAGAAATAAATCAACGGAAAAAAGTAGGACCAAAAATTTTTATTTAAAATTTACTTTCTTTTTATATGTTACTAAGAAGTGGCAAGAAAGTAGGACTTTTAAGCCCAACTGAACTGAATCAAAAAACAAAAATGTCACAAAAAGGAAAAGAAGTAGGAACAGGAATAAGGGAACGGGCAGATAAGCCTAGTTATCAGATAGAAACAGAAAGTGAGGAAGAAGTAGCAGTAATAGGAAAAGACCAAAGATTACTGATGATCATGTTTGAGAAATTAGAACAGAATTTAGGTCAGAAAATAGAACAGAATAAAAAAGATATAGGTCAGAAAATGGAGGAAGTAAGACAGGACCTAGAACAGAATAAAAAAGATATAGGTCAGAAAATGGAGGAAGTGACACAGGACTTAGAGCAGAAAATAGAATTAGGGAGGCAGGAATGTAAAGAAAACAAAGTAATGGAAAGTAATTTGAAATTAGTACATAAAAACATAAATGAAACAAAGGAAGCTTTAGAAGCTGGGATAGGAATCATAAGAGATAGGATGGGAAACATAGAAATGGAAATGAAAGAAAACAAGATTGTATTAGAGGGAGAAATTGGTAGATATAGGGATGAAGTAACAGAGTGTAAGACAAGTGTAGACTGTAAGATTACAAATGTAAAAGTAGAAATAACTGAGGAATTAAGGAAAGAAATATTGTTATTCCTAAAATTAAGACTGTGGCTGATTAGTACAATCACAACAAGATGCTGTGAATGATATAAAACAAAGTCATTTTGAAATGAAGAATGATTTAAAATAAATTTGTGAAGAAATGAGAAAAGGAAGAGAAAGATTGACTAATGTAAATGATGTTGTGAATGCACTACAAAGGCAAAATGATGATGTAGACATAAGTGATGTTCAAGATGAAAGTTATTTGAATAATATGCAAAATGATGACTCACCATATAGAGATAGAGGCTCGCAATTAAACAATAACACAACACACAATACATACTATACCAACAGCATATTACACGAAATCTCACCACCTACATTTGACGAGGAGAAGGGAGACGATCCAAAATTATTTGTTAAAGAGATGGAAGAGTATTTTAAAGTGAAAAAGGATACCAAATAAGCTCAGGATGATGATAGTCAAGAAAAACTTGAAAAACAAAGCATTAGAATGGTTAAGGTTAACACAAGCTGGTCATGAATCGTATAGCTCATTTAGGAATCTCATAGCTCAACAGAAAGTATCTTATTATTAAAAAGTCAGCACCAGTGGTTTACCTAAAATATGGAAGATCTGGCTCACTGTTCATTATCTATTATAGGAAGCCCGTTGTTTAAAAAGAAACTAGGTATGCATTTTAAAGAGTATAAAACTTTTAAATTGCCTAAAACACTAAATGGACCTTCCCTTTTCTTTTTAGGGACTTTTACAGTTCCTGTTTGTTTCATTTCTGTTCTCACATTTGAAACAGTGCTTCAGACGTCAATTTGGTTACGTCTTTCACAGACAGAGTGCCATAACTTTGAAAGAAAAAGTTAAACACATATTATGCAATAGTCCTTTCACCACTTCTTAGAGGCTTTCCGCTTTTGTTTCCTTAACTACTCTGAAAAACTGAACACTCTGCCACACTAACTGCACATGCATTACTTGTAATACAAGTGTCAGAGCATCACTTCACTGCAGTAACAATGCAATCAGAGAATAACTGAGTGCCACGTGATAATATAACAAAGTAAAATATTTATACTCATTATTATTTATTTATGCCAACAAACTTACTGTTGGTGTTTTTAAACACACAAGCCGTGTGTGGGCACAGTTTTAGAGGTAGAACTGGAACTTAAAACTTCAATGCCACAACTGGGATTTGAACCACAGACCTTCCGCTTACCGGGCGGATGCTCTACCACTGAGCTTTGTGACAAACTGCCAGAATGGCATTAAATTGTCAAACCAGTTCGTATTTCTCCTGGTAAACCACAAAGGCAGTCTCTCATCAGAGACAAATTACCCCAATGGTGACTTACTATTGTAAGTACTTTATATCCCAGGATTAAATAACCTTCAGATGGTAATTATTATTTATTTATGCCATCAAACTTACTGTTGGTATTTTTAAACACACAAGTCGTGTGTGGGCAAAGTTTTAGAGCTAGAACTGGAACTTAAAAATTCAATGCCACAACTGGGATTTGAACCACAGACCTTCCGCTTACCGGGCGGATGCTCTACCACTGAGCTATTGTGACAAACTGCCAGAATGGCATTAAATTCTCAAACCAGTTCGTATTTCTCCTGGTAAACCACAAAGGCAGTCTCACATCAGAGACAAATTACCCCAATGGTGACTTACTATTGTAAGTACTTTATATCCCAGGATTAAATAAGTAAGTTTGTTGGCACAAATAAATAATAATTACCATCTGAAGGTTATTTAATCCTGGGATATAAAGTACTTACAATAGTAAGTCACCATTGGGGTAATTTGTCTCTGATGTGAGACTGCCTTTGTGGTTTACCAGGAGAAATATGAACTGGTTTGAGAATTTAATGCCATTCTGGCAGTTTGTCACAATAGCTCTGTGGTAGAGCAGCTGCCCGGTAAGCGGAAGGTCTGTGGTTCAAATCCCAATTGTGGCATTGAATTTTTAAGTTCCAGTTCTACCTATCAAACTTTGCCCACACACGGCTTGTGTGTTTAAAAACACCAACAGTAAGTTTGTTGGCATAAATTAATAATAAGAGAATTTGTTGAAAATTAGTAAATCAAAAGACAAAAGTTAAAAGGAAAGACATATTTGAATAAGGTTAATGAATAGTAGTTAAAGAATAAACAGCACACATCAAAAAATTATATGGAGAGTATTTCAGAGGGCTGTCCAATGACAGAGGAGCTAGGACCCAAGTTCATGGGCAGCCCAAGATGTACATGCTCTAGTATTCAATAAATACTGGCTATGGTATTGATTCTACCAAGCTTTTCCTGCATATGGCTTGTATGAAAGAATAATTAATTACCTTAGACTGACCTAATTGATTGTATTATATTAGCTGAATTGTGTAGGGTAAAACAAAAGTTGTCAGTCACAAACAAATGACATTCCAGTGTTCCAAATTGAGCACTTACACAATTGCTATTGATAGGCATTCATTTGTGTTCCCTGTGCATTGTGTCTACTTTGTATTCTCATTCTGGTTCCTATTCGTAGTTACTCTTGAATCTGTCTATAATCTGAAGTCTGCTTTGGACTTAAATGATTCAGTTTTATTTGGTAAGGAAAATGTTGACAGTAGCTGCAAATTCTGTGGCATAGATCATTTTAAGTAACTTCTATGTAATGATAGTGAAAGCATAGGTGCTGTAAAGTAAATATCTCAACAAATTGTACAACTTTTTGGCAAGCTGTTATTTGTTTTTGTTGAAAGCAGTGGCTTTTGTAAAATTTTGCATAAATTACACAAAAACCTCATTATTTATGTGCAACTTGACAGGTAAAAATTTTATTTTTATGTAGGTGATGTGGCTTGGAGGCTTTATGATACATATGGTTTCCCTGTAGACTTAACACAGTTAATGGCAGAAGAGAAAGGTCTATCAGTTGATATGAACGGTTATGAGGAAGCAAAACGTCAAGCTCAGGTAAGGAAAAATACAGCAACAATGTTTTTAAAGTTTTCCAGATCATCTGTGATTATTAGTTGCATATTTTTTACTTTCTCTACTGGTAAGTAGAGGAAGTGTTGTATTCCAACCGGAAATATATGTTTTGAGACCCCCACGCGCATGCGTGCGTGCGGGTGTGCGTGTGTGTGTGTGTGTGTGTGGACAGTATAACTCAAAAACAAAAAGTCGGCTAAACATCAAAGTTCGTATTTAAGTTTAATGCCTTTCAAGGATGCAACACAAAGATTTTGAACAAAATAGTCCCACCCTAAACTACCGTTTACATGGAAAATTTTTATTTTCTTGTCTAACAATTTTGATTAAAATTCCATATACTTGAGATATTTTTATGACAAGTGAAATGTATATCTTGAATTGTCTAGCTATAGCCCATGAAGTCCTTTTTACTCTGGATGACTTTTGCATAGCTGGTAAACCATAAGAGATAGCCCAAATCTCACTATACAAAAAAATGTATATCTTGCTAAAAAAGATAATTTATGTCTCAATAAATTCTTTAAATTCTTTTGTAGAGTGAACCATTTCAGAGATATTCCTCGTTATTTGTGTAAGTTTTGGAGAACTTATGCTTCTGTCATATGGAACATTGATATTCATTTTTTATGTGTTAACAATGCAAAGAGAACAGAATTTGAAAGCTTTAATAGATTTTACTATGGCTCAAAGTCTACTGTATTCCCATATGCCATTGCATGTGCAAGAAAACGAGCAATAAGATAATATCTGCAAATGTTTATCTCAACTAACACGAAGAAGATAAAAGAATAAGGGTTTGTAAGAATTCTTTGTACAAGAATAGAGAAAGTCATGTGAGTGCAACACATGACTTTGTTGGTTATATAGATAACCAACAAATCCATAGTTAATAACAATCATTCTCATTGTTTTCCTAAGACTCACTCAGATTTCTGGAATAAACCCTCTTTACTTTCTTGAGTGATAAAGTAAAGTGTTCTTGAGTGAGAAAAAGAATATTTTTGGATATATGTGAATTTTTAATAGGTTGAATGTGCTGTGAGCAAGATAAGTAGCAAATATTTATATTATTTTTATATGCCAACCAACTTGCTGCTGGTGTTTTTAAACACACAAGCCATGTGTGGGCAATGTTTGAGAGGTAGAATCAGGACTGAAAAATTTACTGCCTTAGCCGAGATTTAAACCACAGATCTTCCGCTTCACTTGCAGTTGCTCTAATTCTGAGCTACCATGGTGGGAAGGTATGTCCAACTTACACACCAGATAATGAGTATGTAGTCGGAGGATGAGCCGTTTGCATGCATGTTATGAGACATCAGAATACATAAATACTACAAGGATTTAATAGAAATACGTACTGGCATATTGAATATGAATAGTGATTATGAGTCTGACGGCAGAGAAGAAACTGCACATGGGCATGAGAGTTCAGACAGTTCTGGAACATCCTCTCCAGCAAATGAAGGTACTGCAAGTCAAAGTGAACATGCACTTTCACCCCCAAAAATGTCATGACCCAATGTGCTACAGTGTATTGATGACCAAACGTTGAACAATATTTATGAAGATTATTTTAATTATAGTTACCATTCTTACAGAAAACTTATGAACTTTTATAACTGCATTTGTTCGATCAACTGCAAGATAATTTTAGATTATGTGTTGCGCAAAAGGCAAGACCCAGACCACTTTAAGGGAAATAAAACACAAATATTGGAGGCTGTGAAATAATCTGTAAGAACTCATGCTTGAACATGCCAATAGTGGACTACTAATGCACATTCTCTGGCTTCATCAAACTGTGCACCTTTCTGCACAGCAGGATAACAATGTTCACAGGATTAATTGGCTTCAGCCTACTCATGTTTGATGCCAGTACGTGCAGTTTGGTACTGAACACTGCAGTGGTCACTCTCATACTGTCTGTACACTACAGCGCAGTGGGGTCAGTATGTTGATGTTCAGATGGCACTAGAGGCCACACATGTAGTTTTACAGATGAAAGACGTCGATAGCTATTAAACAGGTACAACATATTTTCAATGCGTTTCCAGTCGGTTTTAGCCGTTCGAGTTGGGGTACCTCCCTTGTTAGTGAAATGAATCCAAATATATTGTGAACAAGAGGGTGGAATCAGGACTGAAAAATTCAATGACATAGCCGGGATTTGAACCACGGATCCTCCGCTTATCAAGTGGCTGCTCTAACCACTAAGCTACCGTGGCAAACTTGCCAGTACAACATTAAATTCCCCAGCCTATTCGTACTGACATGTTGGCTATGGTAGCTTAGTGGTTAGAGCAGCTGCTTGATAAGCGGAAGATCTGTGTTTCAAATCCCGGCTGTGGCATTGAATTTTTCAGTCCTGATTCCACGTCTTAAAACATTGCCCACACACTGCTTGTGTGTCTAAAAACACCAGCAGTAAGTTTGTTGGTATAAATAAAATAATATTGTAAACAGTTAAAACCAGAAAAACAAGCTGTGAACAAACTAACTTAAAAACAAAGAAAAGAAAGTATATATAATATAGCATGTAATATTATTGCTTGTAATAAAGCATGATATAAAATAAGCATAATAAAACAATGCCACACTCCCCACCCTCTCTCTCTTTCTAAAAATTCCTTTTTTGGCTTCAGGAGGTACCAAAATAATGTATTTCCGATAAAATCTTGGTTTTGAATTTTTGATTGGAATGCAATACTTGCTCTACTTACTATAGATAAACTAGTAAAGCTAATAAATGATAGTTGGTAGAGAAATTCATGTAAATGTAACACAGAGTTTTTGGTTATATAATCATTAAATCAACTATAAAAGTAATTAAAATAATTAAATACACCAATAGACATAATGATTTGGAAGAGAATATTTCTTTTAGAAAAAGATGTTAATGAATTTTGAAATTCAACTCATTTATTCTATGAATTAATTTACTTCCTGTAAATAACACTAACAGCTAACGATAAGTCGTAACAGTAGCCTTGACGACATGAGCCAAATCTGTAGATAATAAAATAAGAAGTGAAAAAAGCTGACAATACAATTATTTGCCAAGCCTAGCATGTATTTAATTATAATTTAAAAGTCGATGGAAAGGCTATAACCAGAGTATGTGTCATGCTTCAGCCAAGAAAGTAGGCTAGAGGTGGCCAGTAGGGAGCAAGGTAAACAGTACACTCTTACAGTACATTTACTGCAAAACTTGGCTGGCAGGTGTACGGCCCATGTGCCCTTCACTGCAATTTGCTCCGCGTACATGCTACATCCATTCTTGTCGTCACATGTGCATCAGTCCTACTTCTGTTAGGTATAGTCGGCGCAGCTTATTGAGATACCCCAAAAAACAACCTTGACATTTTCCCCCAGTATGATGCAGTCTGGTTATATTTGGTGATATCCCATCCATTGGGTTGCATTAGTGCCACCAACTGTTTGTAACATATAACCATGGTAAAGCTATGGCCATAGTTGGTGTTATTGTGTCTGTTATGTTGCCAGTTTATGAACGCGTTGCAAAGAGGACAACCGATAGATTTTAAAACAAGATTCTGTTTAGACGCCGTATTAATTAATTATTCAGTCAGTGGACGTAATGCTCGTTTTTGTATGATTTTGTTTTGAATTGTTTTAGAACAATATATGCAATTATAGTGTTGTTATTTTTGTATTCGCTACACAGTAGTACATCTCGTATATATTACAATATTTAAAGTTCAGAAGTGCTTTTATCCAAAAGTGTTACTGCAGAACAAGATTTGCCGAAGATGAATAGGTTGTGTGTTTGTGGTAACGATGTTCAAGCATTATTATCGTTTGAAGGCATGTTAGTTTAACGCTGTGATATTTGAGGTTAGAAATGGCTTTACTATGTACGTTGGCAGGACTGCTTTTTGTGATACTTCCGTCAGCTGTTTAGTGTGTCGGCCATTTTGAACTCCTGGGGACTGCCAATAAACTGTGTCCACTATAGGTGTTAAAGTGCTGTTCCAGTACAGTTCATTGATGAATAACATTAGGAGTGTTTGGAAGTGTTTAGTTTTGCTTGAAGTGTTTTCAAAATCAATTGCAATATACAGCACAACAAAGAGAATTTATGTACAATACATATGTGCTTACATCATCTTGTAAGTTGTAAGGCAATTTGAAACTAAATTTCCTGGCATGCGTATTTCCAGTAGAAAAATTGTTTGTTTGCTTTTAAATAAATTTGGAGAGACAGCTTCAATTTATAATAGGAAAAGAAAGGTAAAACATGTACGCTTATGGAACAGAAACTAGACGAAGAAAGCCACCTCGAAAATCTCTTAGGCACCTTGCACAAGAAGCTGACATTTCAAAAGCTTCAGCATGGAAAGCAACAAAACTTAAAACTCAAACCATACAAGGTTACTGTTCTCCTGGAATTGTTGCCACGTGATCACTGAAGTCAGGTAAATTTCTGTAACTGGATTTTGAGAAATGTGACAAAACATAGTTTCATTTTAATTTAAAAGGTGAGTCAATTAATAACACTAAACAACACTTACAACATAATTTTCCAGAACGTGTTTTGAAGGTTAACTTTCCTCCATTATGAACCAGACAATAACTGGGTTTCCATGGTGTTTCATGGTGCGGATGGCGATGCTTCTTCTGATGTTTCTTCTGGTAACGGTTCAAGGAACTTTTGGACAAAAAATCATGACATAAAGCTAGATCTGAAACTTCTCAAACACATAACCGGAAAACAAGAACTGTCCACATGGGAACAAATCTTCATTTTAAAAAACAGAAACCGAGTATTTAATTTCGACATTCCTCAGAAAGATATTTTCAGCAAGTTCCTTGAACCGTTACCAGAAGAAACATCAGAAGAAGCATCGCCATCCACACCATGAAATACCATGGAAACCCAGTTATTGTCCGGTTGATAATGGAGGAAAGTTAACCTTCAAAACGCGTTCCGGAAAATTATGTTGTGTTGTTTAGTGTTATTAATTGACTCACCTTTTAAATTAAATTGATTATAACAACACTGTTTTCAAACTTCTATGAAAGGAAGATGGTTTCATGTGTCATCACAGCACAACCAATATTGCTACAGGTATACCCAATTTCGTTCATGAAACTCCCATCCATGATCAAAAAGTAGATGTTTGGTGTGCAATTAATGGATACAGAATAATAGGGCCTGTTTTTTATGAGTATACCATAAATGCAGAAAGGTTCAGAAATAATATAATGGCATATTTCGAATAGGTGATGGACACTGAATGTCAGTCTGGATATTTCCAGCAGGACTCTTGTCACCAAGCTGACGAGTCATACAGTTTATTATGAAATTTTTTGAGGATAGAATCATTAGTAAGAGTTTATGGACTGCTCAGTCCCCTGATCTTACAGTATGTGATTTTTATTTATGGGACAACTTGAGAAATAAAGTATACAAATGGTAATTATTATTTATTTATGCCA
This sequence comes from Tenodera sinensis, assembly GCA_030765045.1. NCBI lineage: Eukaryota > Metazoa > Arthropoda > Insecta > Mantodea > Mantidae > Tenodera > Tenodera sinensis. The sequence continues at coordinate 299,778,698 of CM060962.1, forward strand.
ACAAACTTACTGTTGGTGTTTTTAAACACACAAGCCGTGTGTGGGCAAAGTTTGAGAGGTAGAACTGGAACTTAAAAATTCAATGTCACAACTGGGATTTGAACCACAGACCTTCCAAACTGGTTAGAGAATTTAATGCCATACTGGCAGTTTGTCACAATTAGCTCAGTGGTAGAGCAGCCGCCCGGTAAGCTGAAGGTCTGTGGTTCAAATCCCAGTTGTGGCATTGAATTTTTAAGTTCCAGTTCTACCTCTCAAAGTATACAAAACTGTTGTTGTTGTTGTTTTCTAGTGCCTTGCATCTGGCAATGAAGCCATTAGCATTCGTGCTTTCCAATACTTTTGAACTGTAGTTTCTTCTGATCTTAATGCTTCACAGGTATGTGGCTTTCATGTAACTGTTTTCTTAACGGGCACCAGTTTTACAATGTGGCAGTTACATCACCCGACTTAAACCCCCATTTTGCAAGGGGGACCACACCTATCGTTGGTCAACGGGTCCATCGGACCTAGCCGGAGGACTAAATAGATGATATTTAGATCCACCGACCTTCCCCTCATGTGCCTCTGAGGGACGCTGTTGTGCTGTGATAGACCAGCACATATGTAAATGACATTTCCTCCATTTTAGATGAAACAGTTATACCGCTGTGATTCGGTCCCCAGAGCCTCATCTGTTAAAAGCAGGGTGCACCACGGGCAGGATGAGGATGGGAATTGGGTAGGAGAGGCTATAGGAGGCGCATCACTACCCCTTACTACCCCAGTATACAAAACTAATCCCCACATATTAGATGAATTAAAACAAAATATCTGGAGAGAAATTAATGCTATTTTGAAAGCTGAACTAATGCGTGTGAATGAAAATTTCCTCAGAAGATGCCATAGATGTACTTGTATTGATGCAGATGGATGCCATTTCCAACATCTCATGTGATAGGGTGTTTCCCAAGTATTCTACTGATAAATATTCATTAGTCTATGGCATGCATTTAATCATTTTATTTCACTAACCTGTTACAGTAGTTGCTCAAAGTGGTGTCCTTCAGCATTCACACACTCCTGATATCTTTTGATGAAATTTGTATTCACACACTAGTTCTTCCTCTCTAGATGGTAATTATTATTTATTTATGCCAACAAACTTACTGTTGGTGTTTTTAAACACACAAGCCGTGTGTGGGCAAAGTTTGAGAGGTAGAACTGGTAGTTCCAGTTCTACCTCTCTTCCTCTCTAATCTCTAATTCCTGCTCTTATATTGTCTTTCAGTTCATCCACCTGGGTGGGTTGTTTCCTATAGACCCTGTCTTTTAGGGTTCCCTTCTGATGATAATCACACACAATAAGATATGGGGAGTATGTGGGCCAAAACCCTTTAGAGATAAACTTGCCTCCAAGAATCATCCTTACAGCCTCCAAAGAATGACAGGTAGAGCAGGGATGTCAAACAGCACTCCCAAACTGTGAACTTGTGACGCGTGGACTCTTGCTACCGGTCTCACCTGTGTTGTATACACAGCTAGAAGAGTAGGGGTGAGCTGGTGCCAAACAACAACAAACAGTGGCGGCTGGTACCATGCTTCATGTTTGTACAACTTACAAATGGAAATACACTGTTGAGTTAGTCACTGATCCTGTTTTATTGTTTGTTGTTTATTGTCTTTTGGATGCTTGGCAATGTTTCCTGCCCACAAGTTTGTCAATTTCAGGTTCCATCTCCGAAGAACATAGGCGTAACACTGACACCAAATGTCTGTCAGTAATATTAGTACGCCTGAGCGTTTTATTGTTATTCAATTTAGTAAAAAACTGTTCACAAATGTATGTCGACGCAAACACTGCCATCAAACGACGCGCAGATTGACGAAGATTGAGGAATTTAGTTTCAGGTAATGAAATATACAATTTGACACCCAAATTTCCTGAATTGCGCAATGGTGTTTTGTTTTGCAAGTCAATTAATTCTAATTGCAAATCATGTGAGAAATCACGAGGATGGACATGGAAAGGGTTGTTGAAGGGTCTCCATTCGGGATCCATATAGTTAACTTCTCCAGATCTGTTCTTGAATTCCTTGAGTAGATCCTCCAACAATGCTTTGTAGTTTGGTATCAAATGCTTAGAGCCATCATTGAATACACTTTGCAAACAAGGAAAATGATACACATCCTCATTATCAACTTGTGCTATCCACAATTCAAGCTTCTGCATAAATGCTTTCAAGTCGTCAAACATGTTGATTATGAGTCTGTCCTTACCTTGTAATTTCAAATTAAGGGAATTGAGATAGGAAGTCAAATCCACCAAGAACGCCAAATCACAAATCCAGTCTTCATTATAGAGTTCTGGAGTTTGTAAATTGTGAGTTTCTAAGAATATTTTTATTTCACTTCGAAGATTAAAGAACCTAGTCAGCATATTACCACGACTAAGCCACTTTACTTGACAGTAATACGAAACGTCCGAACAATCAGAGTTCACATCTTCAAGAAATTGCTGGAACTGTCGATGACGTAAAGCATGTGAGCGAATAATATTGACTATTCTTACAACGACCGTCATAACATTATTTACAGTAACAGACTGAGCACAAAGATTAGCACGATGAATAAGACAATGAATGAATTTAACTTTGTCTGCATCGAGTTCTTCTTGAGTCAGAAATCTTCGTACTCTTCCTACAAGTCCTGTTTCTTGTCCCGTCATACAAGGTGCGCCATCTGTTGCTATGCAAACTAATTTGTTCCATGGAAGTTTAAATTTAGCAATAGTTTTTATTACACCATCAAAAATATCTTGTCCTCGAGTCCGATCTTTTAACGAAACAACATCGAGAAGATCTTCAAAAACATTGCAATCTAAATCGACGCCCCTAATGAATATAGCCAGCTGTGCTGTGTCTTTGCGGTCCGTACTCTCATCAAGAGCTAATGAATAACAAGTAAATGTGTTCATTCTTTCTATTAGTTGTTCCTCCAAGTTATCTCCCATTTCTGATATACGTTCCGCAACGGTATTACGAGACAGACTTATACATTGAAACGCATTAACAAGTTCCGGACATATTTCTTCTGAACAGTAATAAGACAGCTTTTAACAAATTCTCCATCCGTGAATGGTTTTGAAGCAGACGCAATGTGTTTGCTGATTTTGTAGCTAACACGAACCAAACTTTTTCTACTAATGCCCGAAGATGATGATGGAATATTTTCGAAATTCACTCTTGACTGAAATTCCTTTATAGCCTTTTCACGAGAAACACCTGATAATTTGTCTGGGCCATAAATTGCAGCATGTTGAGAGTTAAAATGTCTTTTAATATTGTAATGACTTATATATCCAATTTCTGCTCTACACATTAAACAACGTGCCTTGCCGTCATTTAAGATAAAGAAGTATTGATCAGTCCACTCCGATTGAAAACACCGTTCTCTGTCCATACTAACTGCCACAGTAGCTATATTTGTCAACAAACCAGGTACGGCACACCACTCCGACTGACTGACTGTCGTTGGAGCACAACTGCGACTGAAGCAAGCACTCGCTCATTTCACAGCTTGATACCGCTGTTCGACATCCCTGTTACCTGAAACTAAATTCCTCAATCTTCGTCAATCTGCACGTCGTTTGATGGCAGTGTTTGCGTCGACATACATTTGTGAACAGTTTTTTACTAAATTGAGTAACAATAAAACGCTCAGGCGTACTAATATTACTGACAGACATTTGGTGTCAGTGTTACGCCTATGTTCTTCGGAGATGGAACCTGAAATTGACAAACTTGTGGGCAGGAAACATTGCCAAGCATCCAAAAGACAATAAACAACAAACAATAAAAAAGGATCAGTGACTAACTCAACAGTGTATTTCCATTTGTAAGTTGTACAAACATGAAGCATGGTACCAGCCGCCACTGGTTGTTGTTTGGCACCAGCTCACCCCTACTCTTCTAGCTGCGTATACAACACAGGTGAGACCGGTAGCAAGAGTCCACGCGTCACAAGTTCACAGTTTGGGAGTGCTGTTTGACATCCCTGAGGTAGAGCATGGGCTGTGGCAAAATCTTGTTGAAAATATTTATGTTGTTCCTATGATCAGTTAATCATTTTAAAAAAAGTTAAGTATTTACGTACAATACCGCTGAATTTACAGCAGAGAGGAAAATTCAGGTCCTATTATTTGGCCTGCTGTTATAACACACCTCACCAGCCTTTTCATCATGTAGAAAAAATTCATGAAGTATAAATGATTTTCTGTGCTCCAGAATTAATTGTTCTGTGAACACACATAACCATGTAAATGAAATCAAGCTTCATCAGAGAAAATGATTAAATGTGGGTCAACAATACCGTCATGGATGTTCTGTAAAATGGGATGCAGAAATTTACTCGACTTTTGTGCTTATACAGCCTAATTCTTGGACTATATGGAGTCTGTAAAGTTTCAATTTTAAAATGTTTAGTAGTCGTATGATTGAAGTTTTTGAAATGCCAACTTCTTCTGCTACAAGACAATTTTATTAGGAGAACTTTCAAGTGATGTGCCAATATCATCCAGCATTTCTTCTGTTTGAACCCTATATTTAGACCAATGAATTTTAGAGTTCAGCCAACCTGTTTCTTTAAATCTGTTGACCAGGTGTTTAGCTGCACCTCTATTTGGAGATCAGATGCCAAGGAATTTGTCTGTAAATTGTCTATACACTTGTTGGCATGAATCTGTTCTCACATTAGTATAACGCATAATAGGATGCAATAAATGTTAATATTTTGTTTTACACACCTTAAATATCCAATATCATGTATTTGATCTAAGGATGAATAAATTGAATTGAATTGAAAATTGAAATTGTTCATTTTGTAGAGTACATTTTTCAGTCGGCTTTTCAATTCACTAACATGTGCAGCACATGCAATTTAAAAATAATTGAAAGGGGCTTCTAGCAGTTCAAACTGTTGAAAGCAACGTGGTAACATGGAGGCTACGCAAGCATGTGATCTAATTTATTTATTATTAATTATTAATTTGTTCTAAGCACTGACTGTGAACATAAGGGCTCGTGCTGCCGAAGTGCTGTTTACCTTATGCTCTGCCGGCTTCCTTCAGCACTTTCACAGTTCAAGCATAGCTCAGAGTCTCTGTGCCTACTGCATATCTGTAGTTATGTGAATGTTTCACATCATATCTTTAAGCACCTAACCTTTGCCAGCCTTACTTCAGATTGCAATGTAAACAAAGTGCAAAATTGTATTCCTCCACAGGCCGTATGATTGACAGAAATACGGCACGACCTAACATGTGCGTTTTGTGAACTCTGTCATTGTCATGTGAGTATATGGCTTCTGGCTGTTGCATAAGCGCCACTACCATCTAGAGGCTTTTGCTTACAGCCATAGAAGGAAATGAAGGAGCAGATATATTCTGTACTCTTATGTAAAATAAAGAACAACACAATTATTTTGTTGAGTATTTCCCACAACTCTTCGTAAATATCTTTAAAACAATTCTCTCTTCACCACTTTGCAATGGTTTTCGTTGGGAATACTTCCATACTCCACGACAGACACCATTTTGAGCAAACTAGGTTCCTTATATGGCTGTGTGCACATGTAGTTCGCATCCCAGTTAAATGTGCTAACAAAAATGAATTTGCTTCTTAATGTATTCCATTTAATTTTACTAGAAACTTTTCAAACTGTTTTTGTAAATAATTCTTGTAGTTACTTTAAATTTAACATCATTTTGCATGTTAAGTTAATGGACTATGTTTTCATTCGCACCTGTTGACATGGAAGTTGTGTGGTTAAATGAAGTCTTACTCAAACACGTACTATTGTTTACATTGAACCTAAAGTAAGGACGGGGAAGGTATGGTTTGGGAGAATGTGTCAACATTAGGTTTCACCTGTGTCAATAATTTGGCCATTACTATTTACAGCTAATATCACAAGGGAAAGCAGCAGGCTTAGAGGATACAATATCGCTTGATGTCCATGCTATCAGTGAGCTACAAAGTAAAGGAATACCAACAACAGATGATTCACCCAAGTATGGTTATCGTGCCAAATCTGAGAGCAAGGATGCAGAATATGGTAAGAGTTTCATTAATACTAGACTCTAAATGGTGAGGAATGAATTATGATAATGATTATTGCACAGTTCTACTTACTGGATGATAAATTCTATGGTTAAAATGCAATAGGTATTTTAAACAGTTTAGAGTATGTAGTGTGTCAACCAAACCTAAATTATAGTCGATGAGTAAGCTTAAGATGCTATTCCACCTAACAAAAAATCCAGCATATACCAAATTGAATGCAGCGATTGTAATGAAATATACATAGGAAAAACCAAAAGAAATTTAGAAATTAGATCCAAGGAACACATTAGGAATATCAAGAGTAAACAATTAGAAAAATCAGCAGTTGCCTTTCACTTTTGGACAAAAAATCATGACATAAAGCCAGAACCGAAACTCCTCAAACACATAACTGGAAAACAAGAGCTGTCCACATGGGAACAAATCTTCATTTTAAAAAATAGAAACTGAGTATTTAATTTCGACATTCCCCAGAAAGATATTTTCAGCAAGTTCCTTGAACCGTTACCAGAAGGAACATCAGAAGAAGCATTGCCATCTGTGCCATGGAAATCCAGTTATTGTTCGGTTGATAATGGGAAAGTTAACCTCCAAAACGCGTTCCGGAAAATTATAAATGTAAGTGTTGTTTAGTGTTATTAATTGACTCACCTTTTACATTAAATTGAATATAACAACACTGTTTTCAAACTTGTAAGAAAGGAAGATAAAGCTTGAGATAATTTGCCCAGTTCTTAGTGAGAGTGGAAGAAAGCCTGTAGTGCTTCAAATACTTGTGGGTGATGTTTGAAAATGTTTTCTGACCTCAGCAAAGAAATCATTGTGCTAATAAAGTATTGCGATAGCAAGGAAATCTACATTCAACAAGAGTGCATTGAAACTTGCTGATTGTGTCATTCCACCAATAACATGTGTTCCGTTCACTGTTCTCAGCTGCTACAGGATAGCTATTCCCCTTGCTCAGCTGTTTACATCTCACTCAGCAGCACTTGACTCATACTAAATAAACTAAATTAACTAATTCAGGAAATGGGTGAAGAAAATTTATGAAATATAATTTCGTGAGTAAAAACTTTGTTAATTTGAGTCATAAGATAGAGGGCCAACACCCAGCTCAGGTTCACAAGTTGTATCACTTGAACACTTATCCAGGTTTGTAGTTAAAAAAGAAACAATGCACTTTAAAGGGAATGACACTTTTAACAAAATCATCCACTTAACCACACTAAATTACTTTTCCTTTTTCTTTTTGGGGGATTTTTACAGTTTGTTCCCATTTATTTCATTTCCGTTCTGTATTGGAAACACTGTTTACAGACACACCAGATGCTTCTGGCGTCAATTTGGTTACATCTTTCACGGCCAGAGTGTCATAATGTTGAAAGAAAAAGTTAAACACTTTAATGCAATTGCCATATCCTAGTGGCTTGCTCCTTTTGCATTCCTCTGCGCTACTTGAACAGAATGCTCCGCTATAATGATTGCATGCATGTGTATGCATTACTGGGACAATGTGCACCAGAACATTCCTTCACTACAATAAACAATGCAATTAGGGGAGTACCAACTACCACATGGCTATTCATTCTTCATTACAGGTGTCCATCATTGACAACACGAGTCCATTGCATGACTATACACTACACCACGGAATATAGTTTTAAATGTTCAGTATAGGTTCCTACTGTCCCACACCACAACCTCGGTGTGCACAAAATATAGCATAGCACAGCTTCTTCCATTGATGGAATTGAGTTTATAAGGATGTTCCTGTAGCAATTGTTGGAAGTACATTACCACATGGCAAAAATAGAAGTAAAATGTTTAAGCTCATATTTAAATGGCTTGAAATTTGAATTATTATGCTTACTAACCCCATTCATTATTTGAATGTATCAAATAAACTAGAATATATGCAATGTAGTAACAAACTTTTTCACTTGCAGCAAGAGTTGTGCTGCAGCATAATGTTGGCATTCTAAGGCGGTTCAGGTATAGACTTGGGAAAGCAAGTCAGTTTTTCTGTATTTTTATTGTTAACCAACAGACATTCAAAAATATTATTTCACTATTAATTATGTATCCACACCTACCATGTTTAGACTGAAATTGGAAAGGTAGAATAAACTAAATTCATACCATAGTTGGGATTTAACTATGGATCTTTGCATGACATTAAATTCACCAATTGACTCACATTTCTTCCTGATAAACCACAAGGCATTCTCAAATTTATTTTGGGATAACATACCCTGGTGGCAGCTTATAATCTTGTAGGTACTTAACGTTCCAATCTTATTCTATCTTTACAATTCTTCCACATAAGTGTTTGTGGGCTGCCCTGCCCAGCTGAGAAAGTTGATTCATATCTACACATGACCAGTATGAAAGAACAAGTACAAAAGTTCCAAGCTGATTTACATCTTCATTTCATTGCATTTATTGCTAGGGTATTTCTTTAAATTGCGCTTCTTGACTATAAACTATAATATTTTCAGAATTTGATACCATTACAAGTAAAGTGAGTGCACTGCGGTACAATAAAGAATTTGTGCAGAGTGTGTCATCAGGACAAGAATGTGGTGTTCTTCTGGACAGGACATCATTTTATGCAGAACAAGGTGGTCAGATATATGATGAAGGATTTATGGTTAAAGTTGGAGATGAGGTAAGCTATTTTTGTGTGAGCAAAAAGAGCATGTGAAAAGTGTCTTAGTCAGAAATATTTTTCCTTTAAGGATAAAATGGACAAATAAGTATATCTGTGTTTGTTTCAGAGCGTTGAGTTTTCTGTGAAGAATGTTCAGGTTCGTGGAGGATATGTGATACACATAGGAGTTGCGGAGGGGGTGCTGAAGGTTGGAGACAATGTGATACTACATGTAGATACTTCTCGAAGACGTTTGGTGATGAACAATCATACAGGAACTCATGTCCTCAACTATGCTCTGAGATGTGTGTTGAAAGATTCTGATCAAAAAGGATCTCTCGTTGCCCCTGATAGACTGCGCTTTGATTTCACAAGCAAGGTGAGCATACAAAACATGTTATTTTCATTATTTTGTTCCGTTATACAGGGAGATAAAACCCAAGGGTTGTCAACATGTAATCCATGCTTACCCTGTACATTTTTTATGAAAATTACACAGATTTTTAAGTATAATAACTGAAATTGCAGTGAAAGTGGGTTTTGATCAGACATGAAAAAAAAAAAACATTAAAGTCAGGATTTATCGTTTTTACTGAACTTACATATTAATGTCTCGGTTTTTAATACTTCACACTTTATTTCTCTATCAGTTTAAAACATGTCAGTGACATTTTCTGGTATCATAAAAAATTGGTATACTAAATCCATATCAATAATTTAGTAAACAATACAAGAGCTCAACCTTTGGTGCAGTTTTCAGAATAATTGAAGGTATGTGCGTAAAAACGGTCTAACCCTCAAAACAAAAAAAAATCTGATTGGTGCTGCAATCTCTTGCTTGAAACAAGCACTAACAGTTTATGGGAGGTCTAACATTCAAAAGCTTGATTTGAAGTATATATAATGACTTTCATTTCTTGCGATCTGTTTTACCTCATCTTTTGAAGCGCATAAATGGTCTAAAAACAGAAGAAAAGAAAGTAGGGTAGGATTGCCAACCTTTTAATGTTGTCAGTTACTTATTATGCAGATTGTCATTTAATATACTGCTTCCTTATGAGTTTCAATTTATTATTCTGTTATATTTTGTTGATAATTATTACAAACACTATTATATTAAATTGCAAAGGTGTATTTTATACAGCCTTTATGACTTGCATGTTGGGGAGAAATGAAGGCGCCATGTTGATCAGTCTGACAAGGAAAATGAAACAGAAACTGAAAGAACAGTTGGAACTACATGAACGAAAAGCCCAAACAGCTTATCAAACTTTAAAAGATGATGGAGAACTAGCTAAAACTGATGACTCTTTGCATGTGATTGCCTTTGACATGCAGCAATGTCTTCCGACCCCACATTTAACTGTAGGAGTACCATTTTACAAACACCAGATTTGGACCTACAATTTTGGTGTGTATATTGTTGCCAATGATAACGCATCTATGTTTGTGTGGTCAGAAGATATTGCTGGCAGAGCATCAGATGTTTCATGTCAACAAAACCATTATTAGATAAAATAAAGAAAAACAAAATATCAGAATCTAAACAAAATGTATTGTTAAGCAAAGTAGTGTCCTATAAAGTGACAAAGGACAAGCCCTTTCAGATGTTTTTAAATATACCTATTCAGATATTGAAGAGTATGATTGTGTAGACTTAAGAAAAAAGTGTCCGGTAGACCTTCCCTTAAGAATGTGTCCTACCACCTAAGTATGTAAATCCAAGGCCCATAGCTCCGCCAAAACTTAAAGATGTACATGACTTGCACAATTATGTGCCTCCAATACATCATGAATATTACAGAACTCTTACATCTGTGTCTATTGAAAGTAATGATGTCCATGAAGATGAGCAGTTGTTTGACATACCTGATTTTGTTTAATTATCTGAAATAGGCCCATATAGGCCTATATGTTTTGAAGGGCTATTTTTTATAATAGGTAGTAATGTAATAAATGTAGATTATTTTAATGCGCAAGGATGCTCTTTTGTTAAGAACAATTAAAATATATGAAGTCTAAGTTATGCTTTATTTAGAACGAGTGTTTCTTTTTTATTGCTGTTTTCTTTTATAAGTTTAATAAAAATAATTTAATATTCTTAGAACTGTATTAAAAAAAGTTTGAGGTGTGTCCTTTAACCCTAACTCAAATAAAGTTTGCCTCATGTATCAACTAATATTTTTTTTCCCAACATATGCAAAACTCTATTTTTCTCAGTTTTAAAAAAGTGTGGGTTAGACCGTTTTTACGCACATACCTTCAATTATAAATTTAATAAAATACAAGAACACGAACTGTAATATCCGTTGTTTTATTTGCTTATTATAAATGTGAATTTTCCACCATTAATTTAGCTACTAGAAAAGTTGACACCGCCCTATATATATTTTAATTTTTTAACAGGGCGCACTGAGTGCTGAGCAAGTAAAAAAGGCAGAAAGTGTTACTAATGGGGTGATAAATAGGAATGAACCTGTGTATGCCAAAGAAGTACCACTATCTATAGCAAAGAATATTCAGGGTCTGCGAGCTATGTTTGATGAAACATACCCCGATCCTGTACGAGTTGTAGCTGTTGGAGTGCCTGTGGAAAAATTGGAGGCAGATCCAAACAGCCCAGCAGGGACCAACACTTCAGTAGAATTCTGTGGAGGAACGTAAGTATTGCTGAATAAGTCAATAGCATAATGTCGTAACAGGTCAACAACAACTTCCTCCACACCATGCTTAAGACAACTTGGTACTCCTAGATTTTCCCAATTGCACTCTGAGCGACCAACTAGTTGTTATTGCTTCCAGCATGTTTATCACACATAATGCTGGCTGCCAGTAGACGAGTTGTTATTGATGCAAGTATTGACTGTATTGACATGTGCTTTTTATTCATACTTAAAAAGGAAGCCCATAGCTCATGTATAATTCTGTAAGTTCAGGACTCTAGATCCTTGATATTAGTTTTATAGTATTAAAGTGGCAAACACAGTAGCATGCAAATTGTTGTTGTTGAATGCTGGATTTCGGACAATGAAGTCATTAATCCTCTTGCTCTCCAATATTTTTCACTGATGGATGAGGTGCTAGAAGTGGCCGGGCATATTTGAAGGTGGTCTCGATCCATTTCCTCTTGCAGATCACACAGAGGACAGAGTGGTGAAGAATACATCCCAATTCGTTTAAATGTTTTGCCAGACAATCATGTCCTGTAATCAACCTGAAGGTTGCAACTGCCATTTTTCGAGGATCCTCAGGAATTGCTGTTTGAATGTTTGGTAGTTCCCATCTATCTTTTCTTCTTTGATTTTTCATAGTAATATTTTGCAGTAATTTTTTTGAATTCAGAGTTGACTAATCTTTTAGCTGCATAAAATGGTAGTTTAACTATAGATTTTTGTACACCGCTGGTACCCTTTTTTGCAAGAAAATCAGCTCTCTCATTACCACTCAGTCCACAGTGAGATGGTATCCATTGGAAGACTAGGTGTTTTTGAAGTGCAGTTAGATGGGTAAGGATTTTCCAACATTCTATAATTGTTTGGTTTTTTGGTGATAACTTGGAAGTAATTGCTATAATTGCTGCCCTGGAATCTAGAGAATAACTGCTTGCTGAAAATGTGAAATTCTGTACAAAAGATTTTGTAGGGCAATTCGAATTGCTTCAACTTCTTCATCAAAGTTTGTAGTTCCATAACTTAAAGATTTGTAATAGGAAAAGAGGTGACACATGACTCCAGCCCCTGCTCCATCTTGGTTTGATATCAATGATCCATCAGTATAAATATGGAGCCATTCGTATTCTGGAAATCTAGTATGGATTGTCTCTAATGCCAATAATTTTAGAACACAAGTTGAAGTATCACTTTTCTTAAGTTCTTCTGTCAGGTTTAAATAATATGTGATGTCTAATGTTTGTGTTGGATTGACTTTAGATATGAAGTTTTCCTTTGAATTAGGAAGGTATACATTCTTCTTGATGTCTTGAATTTTGGAAAGAAAGCTCTCCTGAGTCTTTAGTGTATGTGTAAAATTTCTCTTGTTCCATGTATTGAATGGGAATCTGATCAACTTTTTGTGTTGAATATGAGCTGCTTTTTCATTTCATATTCAGTGGGGTATTGGTTGGTTAGTATTTCCATAGCTGCTATTGGTGTGGTTTTGATAGCACCCGTAAATAATTAGTCTCATACTTAGGTTTTGAAAGGTTTGAAATTTTTTTTGTGTGTGTTTGCTGTTACAAGAACTTCGCTGCAGTAAGTAAATAATGCCTTTATATATACATTGTATGTAGTGTTACGAGTTGCTCTGGAACATCCCCACTTCATTCCTGTTAGATGTTTTAACAGTGAAAGGCGCCTCTCTGCTCTTTGTATTACATTTTCTATTTGTTTGGTCCATGTAAGTTTGGTATCAAATGTAACTCCTAAATACTTTGCTTCCATTGTTTCTGGTAATTGTTGACCCTCAAAATTTAGTTTTATTTTTAGTGGTTTTTTTCTTAGTGAAAAGATTTGGTAGTTTGATTTTGTTGTATTAACAGTCATTAAATTTTCTTTGGTCCACTTTTGTAGGTTGTTTAAGGATTGTTGCATGGTTTTTTCTAGTTCTTTACTTTTGTTTTTTGGTTTTGAAGTCCACATTACTAAGTCATCAGCAAATAGTGCACACTTCACACTTGATTCTTGTATTTGTTGTGGCAGATCATTAATAAATATATTAAAATGTGTAGTGCTGAGCACTGCGCCTTGTGGTAAGCCGGGGTGTATTTGTTTATATTTAGATATATTTCTTCCATATCTGGTAGCATTGTATTTCTGATGCTGTTTTGTCTTTCTTCAAGAGTGGGACAATTATTGCTTTTCGCCATTCGGCAGTACAGTGGTGTTCCAGGATAGATTGTAGAGTTTTAGTAGTTGTTGTTTTTCCAAGGTTCTTTATGAATTCTGGGTGTATGTCATCTGGTCCAGGAGACTTTTTATTTTTTAGATTATTAATTCCAATGTTCAGTTCTTGCATATTAAAATTTTGATAAAAGATATTTATTGAGTGTTAGGATCACATTCTCTTTCTTGTTTCAAATCTTTCTTAAATTGTTTACGTTCCTTTTTATTATTTCTTGTTACTTTATGTGAATTAGCATAATATTTATTGAATGTTTCAGTTATGACTGCATCATTTGTTAGTATTTTATTGTTGTGTATGATAGGTGTGCTGTTGCTTTCTCTCCTGTCCTTGACATTTTTTATGAACTTATGGGCTTTGTTGCCATCTGTCCTATAATCCATTTTTTCTAAGAAATTATTAAAGTCTTCTAGGTATATCCCTTTGCTTTTTCAGTTCTTCTAACTGGGGGTTCCAAAAGGATTTGAAATTTTTTATTCTTCCACAAGGAATATGTTTTTTTGCAGTTTCTAGGATGACTTTACAGAAATCTTTGTTCATATGATCTGGGTGGTCATGCAGCTGTGAGTTTGTCTGTTCTTTAAATTTATGATCCAGTTCAGTTTAATATTTGTTCCAATCTGCTTTTTTGAAGTTCCAATACAGATTTGTGTGATTTTGACTGTTATTTGTATTACCTAGTTTTATATCCGCAATTACTGCTCTGTGAGCAGAACTTGGGTCTTGTATAACTTGTTTTTAATTTTTGAAACAATATTTGTTGTAGCTAACATTAGGTCTGGGTTACTGCCTGCTCCAGAGTAATATATGAAGGTTTTGGGATCTTCTTTATCATAAATCAGTTCAAAGGTTGTGGTATTCAAAAATTCTTCCACTATCTGCCCTGTAGAATCCACTTTTTCATAACCCCATCTTTTGGAAGGGGCATTGAAATCCCCAATTATGATTGTTTTATTTAATTGTTCAATAAGTGAGAGATCTGGTTCATTCCTGGGAGGATTGTAAATACTCTATAAGATGTGTTTTGTTATCCCAAAAATTTAGCTTTATTAATTCAGCTTTATCTGTGTTATCCATTTCTTTAACAATTTGAAAGGAGGATTTAACATCATTTTTTACTCCAACTAATATTCCACTACTTATCTGTATTTTTGGGTAGTAGGTGTAGTAAAAATCCAGTAAAATTGAAGTATTTAAGTTGATCATTTGTTAGATTTGCTTCTTGTATGACAAATATATCTATGCATGCAAATTGTATTTCACACCAAATGCAATGCAAATGCATGCAAATTGTATTTCACACCAAAAGATGTACAAGAACAAATTGAATGCTATTCCTGGTAAAATGGTTGGCAGCCTTATAGTTCTCAACTATTCAATGATTAATGCTTGTCTGGACATTGTACATATAAGCATGAAAAACCTTCATCGTATTTTCCCAAAAAGGGTTTATAAATTGTTAAAGGTGTGTTCCAAGAAAAGACATTGAGAAAGCATATTTTGTTGCAGGCATCTGCATCGTTCTGGACACATAGGAGACTTTGTTATAACCAGTGAAGAAGCTATTGCTAAAGGAATAAGGAGAATTGTTGCATTAACAGGACCAGAGGCTACTAAGGTGAATGTCCAGTCTTACAGTTATGTACATGGGTATAAAAAATGTAATAATTATAACCTGCAGTTTTCATATTTCAAATTAGGGCTTCCTTTTGATAAAGGTACAGCACTCCAAAATATTGTGACTTTGCCCAGTTTTCCAAAACGTGTCCCTTCACTCTGTTTTCACTATCACTTAATCTATACTCTGTACATCAAGAGAGTAAAGGAGACGTAAACAAAGCCACATGCGTTTTGACCACAGCGCACCTTCTTGGCACTTTCGCCATCTAAATAGTCCCTTGAAAAAAAAACACCGATACTAAGCTTTTTTAATCTAAAAGGTGAGTCAATTAACACTATTGACTCACCTTTTAGATTAAGTTGATTACAACAACACTGTTTTCAAACTTCTAAGAAAGGAAGATACTGATACTAAGGTCTGAAATCTCTCTTAATGTTTGCTAAAGCACGAACTAAGTATGCTAAGCATAGTTGAAGTGTAAGAATACACAGTTAAGTGAATCTGTAACCAGCCTAATCATCTTGCGCATGCATTATTTAGTATGAAAGTAACAGGGCGGAAGAAGTGAGTGTTGTGAAACATTAGCACGGGAAACCGTTGTGAGATGGTGAAAAGACAATAATATTGAACGTGTTGGTGCCATTTTTAATGCAACTAATGGAATGGACTGTGCTATGAGACTCGTTTTCTATCTACAAGGTCGTGGTAACAGATGGAATGCATATATCAATGTTTCTTTATCACAATGTATTTATTTCTTAACACTTCGATACTTTACACTCTCAGCACCATATTAAATACTTAAAAACCTTTACACTTTTTTAATTTAGTAGAATTTATGCTGGAAGAAAGTTTGGTGAAAGTTCCATGTTCACATACTACCAAAACACGTCTTATCACCTTGAACATATAGACGCTACTAAACTGTTTCTTGGCGTCGCTTTTGACACGACACACCGCCATTTTCGTCTTCATCCGCCGTATTCATCCGCGCAAATAGTTCTTTCTCGTTAGGGAAGTGATCCCAATTATCGTCTCCTATTTTTATTATGGAACACAAACAATTCTAATATTTATACACTTTTAACAAACATTTACATGAATGATTTTCTAATATTCCGTCTCAGTGTTTAACAAATTCTGCAAGAAATATCCTGATCTTGCTATAGATGATGTAATGAAATTAGCATCCAAGTTTACCGGTGTGTCAGTTTCAAGTATTTACAGCGCACACAAAGGAAAATCCCCAGTTGGTGAAGTCAGAACTCCCGGCAAGAGATCGTGCGCCAGGCAAGTGTTCAATGTAGTTTGTGACGAATTTCTGAGACCTGTAGTCCATTGATAAGTTCACCAGTTCTTTGTTAACAATGAACCCCGCACCTTAAACAAAGCGCTGTTGGCAGTTAACTCTGATCCTGATCTTCCAGATTTAAAATGAACTTCCTCCTATAAGCTGCTTCTGGAGATTGGTTTCGAGATTGTGAGCAGGAAATGAAAAAGTGTTATTGTGGACAGAGATGATGTAAGTAACAGTTAATTTCCATGTGTCGCATGTTATTTAGATTGAGTAAATGTATCCGTTTAGTGGTGTAAAATTCATATTATACTTATGCGTAGTGGTAACTGTGTTCTGTCATTGCAAATGCACGTGGCCGTGTAGTGATACAAACCGATGCTTTGTTTACGTCTCCTTTAATCTCTTGATGTACAGAGTATAGTTCAACTTTTGCCAAGAATTTGCTTAGCCCACTCTGACACTTCACTGAATTAGTTCCACTGTTAACTGTCACTTCACTTTCTTCTGTGATTTAACAGCATAACAAAATATGCCTGATGTAGCCTCTTCTACAACGCCATGCATTGACTCAATGCTTTGCATAATAATTTGTGCTATAGTAATTATAGCTCCACTCTTATCATATCATAGGTCAATAAAAGCCATGTATAATTTTCCCCTTTTTTCTGTAAGATATTTTTCCACTAATGTTTTTATTATAAAAATATTACTGATAGTTTTCCCCAATCTAAATCCCATTTGGAATTTGACAAGATATTGTTTTCTACCCAATTCTGTTTGCCAAAATTCCATTAAAAATTTGTCCTATATTACATAACAGTGCAATCCCACGATAACTACAAGGATTGGAACTTGATAGTGGCAACACAGCTGCAGACTTGCTATGCAGCTGAACCTAGTATTGTAAATGATGGCACATGTTAGTTACATACCTACCTTACCTCTGAGCTAATGGACACTTCCTTCCCACATCACATGCATGTGCACTGGCAAGAGAAATAGTCTTGTGTGAGCTAGTTGTCTAATGTTGTCAAGATGTTTTCAAAACAGGAACAGTGGAATTGCATAAAGATTGAATGTGCCAGAGGTTGTACAGCACGACAGTCCCATCAAAGTCTTCAAGATGCTTGCAGGGAATCTGCATTACCTTACAGAGACAGTGGATAAATGCCTTCAACAAAGCATGCCAAAATGTGGCGGACATGCCTTGGCCAGGTCATCCTAGCGTCAGTGAAGCAGTGTTACTGGACACTGATCAATGTCATATGATTCATGAGCTCACCCAAGAAACTGGATTAGTGGATACAACTGTGTTTCACATTCTGAAGGAATGCCTGGGCATTAGAAAAATTGCATTACGTTGGGTTCTGCATGATTTGATGGAAATGCAGAAATGGTTATAATATGACGTTGCTCAGACACATGCAGCGCAAGCTGTGGCTGATTTTTTCAGTCGATGGGTTTGGGAAGTGTTGTACCATCCAGAAGGAACCTGTTTGTGGCATTCCCTTCAGAGCTGTTCCAAAATTCCTGCGGCAATAGATCACTCCAAACTATCAATAGAGCCTGCTAAGTGTATCCTGTGACTTTCACATCGTTGGCAATAGGTGTACACAATGCTGGTGATTATTTTGAAGGAGAGTAAAGCTCGGTAACATATATCTCTTTTGTATCACCTGTAAATAAGTAGTTACCACTATTAAAGTTCCAACCCTCATATTTGGTTCGTATGTACTACCTTTCCCTTTATAAATTGGGTGTAGAATTGCCTTTCTCCAATTTAGCGCTAAATATCTCTCTTCTTTTATTAAATTAAACAAACCTGTCAATTTCTTAACTCTATATCATTGCACCATTCTTTAAGAAATTCTGTGGGAATCTCATCTAGACCAGTTGCTTTCTTTCTTTTCATTGTTCGTCAAGTGAGTCAACACACATTGCCAAGGATTTGCAAATTGGATTTAAGTTTGCACTGTATGGCCAGTCATAGAAATAGAAATTAAAGTGCTATTTCAAGCAGAATCGTCACACGAGGTATGGAATTTAG
Source organism: Tenodera sinensis (assembly GCA_030765045.1). Lineage (NCBI taxonomy): Eukaryota > Metazoa > Arthropoda > Insecta > Mantodea > Mantidae > Tenodera > Tenodera sinensis. Next base: position 299,797,313 of record CM060962.1, read on the forward strand.
TGAACAGAGCTTTAATAATTTAAGAGTCAAAATTAAGTTATTAATTAATGCTTCACTGTATTAAAGTTCAGTTAAGTCGCCTAAATAAGAGAGGTTTATTTGCTAAATTTCTTTCACTCTAGTTATAATTGAAGCTACTCATTTGTGTAAGCAAACACAGGGTAACCTTTTCCTTAAAATCTTCCAAACTGTCTGTTGTAGAATGTTCAGTTCTCTGGATGCTCTGCTCGCCGACTTCTTCAGGCTGTGTGTTAACTCATTCACATGCGCTCAACTATCTGTTCACTCACTGCAGGCAGACCCATCGATTTCTGTTTGCAGAGGTATCCTCTAGTTAGAAACTGCTGGTACCATCGCCGAATGGTGCTGCACTGTGATAGCAGATCTAAGAGAATGAAATTCAAGCACAGCATATGCTCTTTCTTAGCTTGTTGCCATTTTGACTAATTGCTACCTGCCTGCTGCTTGTGGTAGAAATCTGAAATATAGATGTGGCAGAACATAACTCGTTGGGTTTTCCTGTGTACTTGTGAAGTTTGGTGACAATATGTCAAAAAATACAACTGTAACAAACATTTGAAATTGCTTCAATCATTTGTAATAACCCTGTACTATAAAAAGCAGCTTTTCTTTCTTTTTAAACAAAATCACTCAAAAATCCATTCAGAGTATTTCAGAGTTAGTATTAATGGAACAAGTGGCATTCACAAAATGTGCTGTGTTATTAAAATGTGTAATGAAATCATATACCTTCAGTCAACTCTACATGTCAGTAGATAATTTCTCTTGTATTATTCCTGTACCATAGTGGACACAGTTTATCGGTAGTTTCCAAGAGTTCAACATGGCCGACATTACACTAAACAGCAGACGAAAGTATCCTAAAAGGCAGTCCTGCCAACGTTCATAATAAAGGCATTTCTAACCTCAAATATCACAAGGTTGAGGTAACATGCTTTCAAACGATAATAATGCTTGAACATTGTTACCACACCACAAAGAACGTACTCACCTTCGCCAAATCTTGTTCTGCAATAATACTTTTGCATAAAATAACTTCCAAGCGCTAAATATCATAATATATATTTAATGCACTACTGTGTAGCAAACACAAAAATAACAACAGTAATTATAACTGCATATACTGCTGTAAAAGAATTCAAGACAAAATCATGCAAACACAAGCAGTACGTCCACAGATTAATTAATACAGTGTCTAAACAGAATCTTGTTTTAAAATCTATTGGTTGGCCTCTCTGCAATGCGTTCATAAATAAGAGTTTCTATGGCAGCATAACAGATGCAATAACACCAGCTATGGCCATAGCTTTAACATGGTTATATGTTACGAGCATTTGGTGCCACTAATGCAACCTAACAGATGGAATATCATCAAATATAGCCAGACTGTACCATAAGAGGGGAAAAATGTCAAGGTTGCTTTTGGGGTATCTCAATAAGCTGTGCCTACTATATCTGGCATACTTCCAGTGCAGACTCACTTATTGAGTATTGTATTCTCAAAGGCACTTACTATTTGAAGCACAGGGTGTACCATTATATCACTACCAATACATGTGACTATCTATTCGCTCAGTTTAGTCAGCAATATAACTTTAATCGAGTACAAAACTAGCAATGGAGCAGAACAGACGTGTGGTACAGTTGTTCTCACGTAAGTGAGGAAAAAAGGAACTAAGTGACATGGCAGCTGCAAAACAGATGGGAGAAGTTATAAGAAATAATAGTTTGGCAATGAGATTTAAGCAAGAATGGAGTAAATGGGATAATATAGAGTTGGAGATTAAAACTAAAGTTGTTGATGCAGTAGACTTAAACAAGCTGACATCAGTATCCGGTGTGAATGTCCAGAATGCACGTGGAGTAAATGAAGTGTGCCTTGATGGACGGGAAGTGATGAACAATGTAAATGGTGAAGAAGAGGGGGAAATCTCAGAAATGGCGGTCGGCGGAGCAAAGAAGAAAATAAGAAATGTAATTGCATTATGCCGAGTACAGAGTGAAACAAGTATGGGAATCGAGGTGATTAAGAAAATGAGTAAAAAATGTGTGGGGATACAAGGGATCAGGGAAAAGCAGAGTGAAACAAGCGTGGAGGTGCAAGGGATCATGGAAAATCAGCATGAAACAAGTGTGGGGACTGAAGGGGTTAGAAAAATATCGAAATTTAGGCAGGGGATATCAAGATGTAGGAACATCAACAAGGTATAAATATGGCTTTTATGGATACATTGTAGAAAGGAAGAAATAGAAGGTGTCGTGAGAAGTATAGGAACAGATGTGATACGGCTATATTACAGAAAGCTGCTAGTGAAGTTAAATAATTAGTAATAGGGAAAGGGGATGCAAATGGGGTGATGTGTAAGTGAGAAGCCTTGAAAATGGTGGTTAAGTGTATACAGATGGTGAAACAATAATATGAAACAGAAATGAGTCATAATTTGCAGAGAGGAACAAACATTTGGCAAATATGACAAATCTAGTGCAGCATATAAATTAAATGAAAAAGCAATAACTATTAAAAAGGATAAACATATGTAAAATATGTAATTGTGTTGAAGGGCTGCCCTGTTAGCAAAAGGGCCAGAGCCCACCTCAAGGGTAGCCCAAGATATATTTATTTTAGTACTCAATAAATCATATCATATCAACTTTAATCTTGTTGTTGTTGTTGTAGTGTTTAACGCCCGCTTTTACTACTACGGCACCGCAGGCGATGACACTGATGATACATGGAATGAAGATGGAGCACCGGTGGAATGAGATGGCGGGGGAAACCGGAGCACCTGGAGAAAACCCATCCTGACGCCGCTTCGTCCACCACGAATACCACATGCGGGTCCCTGGGATCGAACCCGGGCCGCCTAGGTGGTAGGCGAGTGCGCTAACCGCTCGGCCACGGCGCTGCCTCAACTTTAATCTTCCCTTGTGTAGAAACTCTCCCAGCTTTTGTAGCAATGAAAATCATGACACTGGGCATCTGCATATAGTATGGCAATATATGGGGTTAAAGTGAAGGAATTGACACTTCAGTAGAAAGTGAAATATTATTGGTTGGCTGAATTAAAACACATCACATGTAAGTTTGTGGCTGTCAAATTCATATTCCATAATGATGTATGGGTTTTCTTGTCACCATATTCTCTAGATAGCCAGTGCACTTTATTAAACATGTGAGAAATGACTTGATCTGAGAATGACATGACAGAGCAATCCCTTGTAATCATGTCTGGGAATGGCAAACTCCGCCCATCTGGGTTTATCATTTGGCTACAGTGTCTGCACAATTTGAATTTTGTGTGCTTTTGCAGACAATGTTGTAAACAGTGGACTTATGAACACCCAGTTGTAAACTGGCCTGCTGCACTAACATCTTCAGCTTGAGCTGCAGGTACTATTTTTTTGCTGCTTTCCTTCTTTCTTAACACAGAACTTATTTCAAACATTTGACAATATTATGATGCTCCAGAAGATTTGCACTATATTCCAACTTAAATTTGCTTTGCACTTCATTTATTGGAAACTTCAATTTCAGGCACTGAAGAAGACTGAAGTACTGGAGAATGAACTCAATAAACTCTGCTCACTCTTGAAGGAGGCCAAGAGTGAAACAGACAACAAGTTCCTCGTAAAGAGAATAGTAGAACTGTCAGATGATGTTTCACATGCTACTATTCCATATTGGAAAAAGGTATGCAAAATGTTGCTTGGTTGTAGTAATAATATACTGTGTTCAAGGAAATACTACATTTGTGCTTTTAAGGCATTACATTAGTGAAAAAATAGAAATCTACAGTTTTGTTTTGATACACACACTCACTTAAACCTTACACACTCACTAAGTCCATGTACTCTGAAGGAGGTCAAACCTTTTAACCGATCATCTACAATACATGTTACTGTCAATAACATATGTAGTGGTACATTAATGGTCAAATTTTCTTCACCAGTAAAAGGCTTCAAACTTTGTTAAAATAAGAAGGAAATAAGAATTGAACAAGACATAAGTATAAAATGGATGAAAATGAAGTGTTTAAAACAGTGGAGCACATTGATAAATTGAAAAATATGTCAATATTTCTAAACACATTCTTTCTTTCGTTATTCATCCTTTTAGAACATATACGTGTTGTTGGATATATCAGGTTACATAACATACCTTGCATTGTTATCAATAAAATTTACAAATTTGGTTATATCAATTGTTTACAATTCTTCATTCAAGAATTCCTCTATCGAGTAAAAACAGCCATTTGTACAATATTTTTTGAGCTCCTTCTTGAAAACTTTATGGTTTTGGATGTTCTTTATATATAAGGAGAGTTTATTGTAAAGTTCGCATGCTGCAGCTGTTGGTTTGGTTTTGTATAACTGTAATAAATCAATTTGTGGTGGATAGTTGTGTTCACTTCATGTAAGGTGATCATAGATTCTTTCTATTTAGTTGTCTATTAATATCTTTGGTTTTTAAGCATAAAATTGTTTCATATATATATAATGAATATAAGGTCATAATGTTTAAATTTTTAAATGCCTCTTTACAGGATTCTATTTGTTTTAAACCTTGGATCAACTTTACTGCTCTTTTTTGTAACACAAAAACTTGGTTTGTATTCTTCTTTGTACTGCGTCCCCAGGCTATAATGCCATAGGAGAGATATGGGTGGATTTGTCCATAATATATTGTTCTTAGCAGATCTTTATTGCCTAAACCAACAAATCTTTTCACAATGAACAGACCTGTATACATTTTATTGCATATTTTATCTATATGTCTATTCCATTTAAGGTGTTTGTCAATTGTTACTCCTAAAAAGTTGCTGTATTTCACCTCTTCAATTTTGTCTTTTCCAACGGAGATCTCTACTGTTTTTATGTTCTTATTTTGTGGGGTATTCTGCTCCAACTTATAATTATGTTAATCACAGACTAGTGTTGGAGAGGGTTCTCTCCATCATTCAGCTGTTGATTGACTGGTTCACATCAGGTAACTGCCTCCCCCTTCTCCCATTGCCTGTTATGCCAAAATTCATCAGCCAATCTTGATCCTTAATTATGTAAATATTTTCCCACACTGTTAACTCCCAATAGTCCTGTGATTAACATAATTACAAGTAAGTTGGAGCAGAATGTGTCTAGAAATATCAACATATTTTTTAATTTAAGACATAAGTATTTATAAATGATGTTCAAAATGCCAACGTTGGACTTCAGAGCATAGTTGATAGCATCGTTGTAATGACTTCTGAGCTCTTTCAGAAACACCAGAATCTGTTACCATTTAAGTAACAAAACGGAGGTTTTAGGTAAATGGTAATATAAACAATGTTAAAAACAAAATACAAGCAATATTCCAAAATGCAAAGAAAACAAAACATGAACAATATTTACATACCAAAGAAGCAACAAGGATCTGTGTGACAGAATTTCATCTAACCCAACATGGCAATTGAAAAATGTTAATGTCTTCTAGCTCGATAACAAGACGTTTATGGACATACATTCACTGTTAGAAAATACTCATAACTCATTAATCATGCCTTAAAATTATTCGGTGTTATTCTGACTCACCATGTATATGTATAAATGTATATGCTTGAAAAAGTGAAAAGCTTACTTAAAAGGGGCGGTAGGTGGCCCCAATGGCTTTAACGAAATGTTATGTTCTTAAAGCACCGCTTATTAACTCAGGATAACTTTGCACCTACCCAGGATTTGCCAACATAAGTATTTCTGATGAAACAACATTTTTAGCATATATGCAACCATAGTGAAAGGCAATCAGATCAAACATAACCTCTTTGTCAAACGAAGATTCTATAATGAAGAACAGGTAGAAATACAACACCTTCTGGTGTAAAACTACAACTCTGTAACACATCAATTGACAATAATTCATACAGCAATGGTTTTTATTTACTTGTATTTGAAGATGACATATATACAAAAACATTAAGAGGAAACTGTATAATGAGAACAATAATGGCAGCAATCCACTGTTTATAGGTCCAAGATTCAACCTATAGTTTTAAGGGTCCATTAACATCCAATAGCATTGTAGATCGGTCTTACAACTCATTTCAGAGGTAAATGAACACGTAAGTGATAACAAAACCTATAAATACGTTCTTGCAACACAGCATAAGTGTTATATAATATTCAGGACTTTACTGTCTTTTATATCCTGGTGATATTGATGTTGCCACTGCAGACAGTGAGTAAATATGGCAACAGCATACTGAGATGGCTGTGTAGCAGCATGAATGTCAATCACAAGGGAATTTCTCATCAATAATAAGCTGATGGTCTGCCCAGGTCCACATCTTCAAGCAGCCAACCTCTCAGGTTTTTGCATTTTCCTCCCTAGCATTCCAAGCGCTGTTGAAAAATAATTTACCTAACAAGTTTTAGCCAATCATCTTTCACATTTTTCTTCTTTTTTAACCTTCAAAAGTATAGGATTTATGCCTGTGTTGTCAAGAGAATAATGTACTTTTTTTTTTTTTTTGTTAAATTTTGCTAGTAAATGTGAAAATTTGTATATAGCTTAATATTTTAAGAAATTTGCAGGTAGTTCCTGGGTTGAGCACCTGAAAACCAACTTTCACACTAATAACAATACATTTTATGTGTAAAGTCATGCATTTTTAGCTTTTTGCAAAGCTAATTGATTTTAATATCTTAATATAAAATGCCTCTTGTACCAAATGGTTTGTTGTATCCTGTTGTGTTTTGAACTTTAGAAGCAATGTAAAGAAATTGTTGTGCAGGCATTGGTTGGTTTTCAGTTGTGTGATAGAAAAAAGTTGTTTTGTGCAATTGCTATTGATTCTTTAAATATAAAGAAATTGTTTAGTTAATTGGTTTGCATTAGTTAGTTTTAATTAGTACAATAGGGAAAAAAAACAATGTTTTGTGTTTATTGAATTTTTTAATTTTATCACCTTGGTTTATATTAAGTATCTAATGAACTATGTGATGTTAAAAATTTCTTATATGTGAATTTAAAATTGTGGTGTATCAATGCTGAACACTGTACTTTATCTAAATGGCATGGGGCCTTTTGCATGGATGTTCAGAGCTTTAAAATGATCAGTATTATGAATACAACACTAGAATGCATAATCAGGGTACATGGCTTAATAAAAAACAGAACATTACATTATTATCAAATTTCAGTGATGCATTGCTTTATAAGAAATGTATAAGTATCGGTGATGATGTGACATGTAAGATTTTCTACATTCTTGATTTGTTTTATATGCAGGAAGAAATGAGGAGTTGTTTAAAAGGGTTGAAGAAACAATTGGATGACAAAGAAAGAGCAAGTAAGGCAGCAGTAACTGCAACTGTAGCAGAGGAAGCCAAAGCTCTTCTTACTTCAAATCCCAATATTCCAATCCTTGTTCAGGAGCTTAAGGCTCTTTCAAACACAAAGGTGGGTTCACATTAAATGCAGTGAAGCTTTTGAACGTTATACCTCCAGTGGTTTAGCTTGTTTCTAGGACCATAAAACTGGAAGGTCTCTTCCATCACACCAGTTAGGGGCAGGAGGTAGAAAACATGTTTTACGGGCAGAAACTCAGAAGTTCATTCATACTTGCCTTTTCAGTCTAGCACTGATTGGATAGAAGCAGCTGAATTTTCTCCCACCTTCCCCATAACAACAGACAGAGGAGTGAGTATGTGCATCTCTTTTCAACATATCTCTTTCTCTTTCTTTAGGCCAGAGACAAAATAAACCACAGAGCGTGTAATATTAGTGAGATGATTTGTCCCACTATGTATAATTGTGAGGATATGTTTTGCATCATGTAGCTGACCATGCAGACAGTGATCTACAAAACATGTCCCACTAATTTAGTGAAGCAGTAAATGTAGGGAAGTGTGTAAAGTCATCTCACATTAATGATAAAAGTGGGTAGCTGTAAAGTCTTTAATTTGTTGAAATGCATTAAAGTTACAAGATAAATTGTGTAGAAAAATCTAGTGAAACTTTTTGCAGATAATCAGCAATTATTATAGGACAGGCTGACGTACAACTGAAAACAGAAGAATACACATTTCTAATGCTAAACAAACCCAGTCCTCTGTCCCCATTTCTTGGCAGAACTCTTCATGTGTCATTTTGAAATACATGTCACACTGATCTTCAAAACCTTGTTCAGATATTACAACAGATTCAACCTGAGGAACCTGCTAAACCACCCATTAAAGGGCACAACACCAACAAAGTCAAAATCCAGTGTTTATCAGATAAAATGTGAAGATTGCCCAAAAATATACATCGGCCAAACTAAAAGAAATGTTAAAACACGATTGAAGGAGCACATTAGAAACATAACATTCAAACAGATCAACAAATCGGCAATAGCCCATCACTTCTTGTCAACTCAGCACACTATAGAACAGGATATTAAATTACTAAAACATGTAAAAACAACAGAAAGAACTGATAATTTGGGAGAAAATACATATGAAGAATGTTCACATAGCCATGAATTTTGATATACCACAAGCAGACACATAATGACGTTGTAAGATTTAAAGCTTTCACGGCGCACGTTATTTATTACAGCTTCTCCGGTGATCAGCCGAGTTATAAACTACATCCAAACAATTACAACAGGGACTGCGGACTTTGGCTAAGCCCTGCCAGGACAATAGCCATGAAATACATCCACAGCAGCAACTACAGTGATTCTAGACCAAGTACTGACCCTCAAGAAAACACTGGCCGGTGACAAACATAGCCCGAAACAGCAGGCCCAATCACAAATTGTCACCCGCTCATTGGCCAGGGCAACGCAACCCCCTCCCACCTAACATTGTGTATATATGGGGAGCGGAAAGCTAACAGTCATTTTTCATTCTGACGAAGGCCATAGAGTTTACAATGGCCGAAAGCTCAACGTTTTTAAACCTCACACGGCTGATCCCCCGAGAAGCTGTAATACATAATGACGTTTATATCCAGCAACCCAGATAGCTCACTCACTATCACAACACATGTTTCCTCTTCCACCGCCAGTCGAGAAACCGTTGAGAATGAGGACACTGGTCTTCGAAATGCCTCCGGACAAAAATAAGTGTAATTGAAACTATGTGTCTTCTAAAGTAAGAACAAATTAGAAACTAAAAACTTCACTTATCTTAGTAATGTTGCAAGTTCTTGTTGCAAAAACTGACTCAAGTTTCGAGTTGACTCCAACTCATTCTCAAAGAATTCTATTTCCAAACAGCGGTGGTTTGTGCTGAGAGACTCTTAGAAGAGTTCTTCATTATTGTAAGTAAAAAGATCTGTAGCTTTGCTAACAAATTTGTTTGTATAGCTTTGAGAATGAGTTGGAGTCAACTCGAAACTTGAGTCAGTTTTTGCAACAAGAACTTGGAACATTACTAAGATAAGTGAAATTTTTAGTTTCTAATTTGTTCTTACTTTAGAATCTTGTTGCTTCACTGTTAATAGCTTCAATTTCCTTTAATTAACTATAAGTGTCTGTTGGTCGACTCATATACTTCTAAAACATTTGGAAAGTTTCACTGTCTATATCACTTCATATATATTCAGTGGAATAATTGTTCAGATATGTTGATATTTTTGCAATGCCCCCAAAAAACTCATAGACGACACCCTTAAACTACTCCATGTACAGGAATATTCCATTAAATTAAAAGTTGAACTAGAGCAGGCCTTTCCAACTCGAGCACTTAGTGCTGGTTCTGCACTCAGCAGCCCTGATGCCTTCCCCATGTAGCGCCACTGTGACTGCATGTGTATGACAGACAGTAAGAGTAACATAGTGTCTGTCTCCCTCTTCTCAGTGCAGATGTGTTAAATAGGATATAGGAGCCAGCGGAGCAGTTATTATAGCTTCTCCTTCATTACAAAATGTTGTTTAACTCTTCGTGGGAAGATTTATATTTTGTTAATACCGAAGGGAAAGCTCAATGCTTAATTGTCAAAGAAATTAATGATATGGCACCTGAACTTGACATTTTCATGACTCCATTTTCAGCACGTCCTGAAAAAGCACCATCAAATTTCCAAACAGAGCTATCCAATACACAAGTACTACCACTACAGCAGTGATTTAATTAAATTTTACAAAGCTGTTCATCAACAGGAATTTCCCAAAATTCATGCATTTGCCTTAAAATTTGTATCAATGTTCAGTACAAATTACGCATGCGAACAGATGTTTTCTATTATAAATTTAAATTATAGTAAAAACAAGATGTCTGTCTGATATGCTGCCTTAGAGGTGGTAATGCAAATTTCTACTGCCAAATAAATTGTATCGAATGTTGGTAAATTAGTTGTGGCAAAATGATGTCAAAAATTCACCTAAATGGTCAATAGGTAACCAAAATATATGTAGAGAATAAATGGTGTGTTCATGTGTTTTCACAAAATGATGTTAAGATTTATTCATCCACTGATCAGTTTACATGACATGGGATATATCATATATAGCACACTATAATTAATACATAATTATTATACAAAATACAATAGTACAACCTTAATACTTTCCCTAATTCTGTGCTTAGTTTTACTGCAGCTACCTCAAAGATCATGATCATTAATATAATTGTTTTGGTACACTGCATGCTGACTTGACAACCTGTTCCATTCAACATTTGTCCTACTGCAGGTACTTAGACACCCTCCTGCACCGTGCCAGTGCCAGTCGGGGCCCTGGCGACACCTCACTAGAGCATGATGGATCTTTTCTATATGACCAGGATACAGCACACACTCACCTTGGAAAACCTTTGACACAGACAGCTACATCAAGAGTAATAGCTCCAACCCCAAACCTCACCAACATGCTATTTTTAATATGCTTATTCACAGATTGGTAAACTTTCCTCTTAGCAAGGAAGAATATGACAGGAATAGGACCACAGCCCTTCCACAGCACAACAGAATGGTTTCAAACCCAAACCCAACATAGTAATGAACAAGATTCCAAAATTTCAGAAACAAAAGTACATTAGAAAAAATACTACACTCTGCACACAAGAAACAAGCCAGCAATTTGTAAAATTAACAATTACCCTAGAATAAATTACAGTTTCAACAAAATTTTCAAGAAGTACAACATAGGTTTGGCTGCACAGAACAAGTATACAGTCCAGAATTTGCTTAATACTCCCCTGAAAGACAGAATATTATCAGAAAAAAATCAGACATTTATGTAATAAACTGAAAATTGTAGCCTGGTATATTTAAACAGAACAAAAACTTTGAAACCAGAAGGAACGAGCACTTGATTTGAATTTCTGATAAATAAAAAATTACTGTTCCCCACTGTGCTATCTGGAAATACATAACACAAGCACCAATCACTTCCAAGACCAATGCTGTTAGTGAGGTGAACAAGCCTCAGAATAGGCCCAGGTAAAATTATGCACCTTTCAGAGATGTTTTTAGGGTTAGATATTCAAACTCAGAAATGATATTGAAGTCCACATTACTGATTTTCATATACTAAATTTAACTATATTAAACCGTGCTACTTAATTTGGGATTATTAGTTGCAAAACTGTATTGTGAGTAATCTAAAGTGAATAGAAAAATAAATAATGATGACTATCTGAAGATAATTTAATCCCAGGACATAAAGTACTTATGATACTAAGTTGCCATTGGGATAATTGTCTCTGATGTGAGACTGCCTTTGTGGTTTTGTGGGAGAAATACAAATTGGTTGGAGAATTCAATGTCATTTTGGCAGGTTGTCACAGCAGTTTAATGGTTAGAGCACCTGCCTGGTAAGCAGGGGGCCTGTGGTTCAAATCCCAGCTGTGGCATTGAATTTTTCAGTTCCAATTCTACCTCTTAGAAGAATAACTTCTTATATGAATTCTGTAATCGCTAGGCGATTATGTGAAATTATAATGAATGAACAAAATTGGAGCAACACATCAGATTTTTTTGTCACAGCTGAGCAACAAACATTACAGAAATGAAGGGCGTGTACTGTCAGTATGAAGTATAAACTTTTTATATAAATTTTGCATTTACGTATGCTATTGCTCTATGAGTGAAAAATATTGGGATATTGTTTAGAAAAGCTTACGCAAGCACTTGGTCAGAATTTTGGCAAAGTCCCACTCGGCAGTGTGTACGAATGGTCACGAAAGTTACCGAAGTTGCTGTGTTAATGCAGCGCTGCCAACAGCAGAATGTCCCTACGAGTTTGTTGCCAATAGTAAGTTTGAATGTTTTTGCGGGAGTCGGCAGTATGCTGCTGACCTTAGAAGCAACTAGTGCAACGGATCGCTTTCTCAGTATATTAGATTTGGCGCCTCTGTGCTTTAATGAGGAGTCATGCATGCAGTTCCTGTACGACGAGGGCCTGCTGAGCACTCGAATGCTATGCAGGGAATGTGATGTGCCCTAGGGCGAAGCCTACAGTCCCCCATCTGTGCCATCCCAGCGCATGGGGCTCCGTAAATGGATTTTTTCTCCACTCGAAAATTAAAAAATAAATAAAAAAGAACGATAATTAATAAAAATAATATAAATATAATAATATAAATATAATAATATAATACTATTAAATATATTATATATATTTAATAATATAATACTATTAAATATATTATATATATTTAATAATATTAAATAATAATACAATAAAGTAATATAATATGTTGTTTTCTAGTGCCTTGCAGCTGGGAATGAAGCCATTAGCAGTATATTATAATATAATATAAAATAAAAAAGAACGATAAATAATAAAAATAATATAAAGATTATATATATAATATAAATCTAATAACATTAAAAATAATAATATAAAATAAAATAAATAAACAAAAAAAGAACAATAAATAGTAAACGTAATAAAAATATAATAATATATATAATAAATATAATAACATTAAATAATAAAATAATAATAAATATATGTATAATATATAGTATTATATATAAATAATATATATAATATAAATGTAATAATCATACACGATAGCGGTATGTCTGTGGCGGCAACGACGCGAGTGAGTGCATTTGTGTTTAATGTGTTGGCAACGAAAACTAGTGTAGTGTAAAAAGCAATGTTGGCAGATGTGAAAATCGTCTGCTAGTCATGCAGTGAAATCTAGTGGGTGATTGTGAAACTACTGTCAGCACATGCGCAGTAAGTTCGGACTTAGAATCTGGCTGGCAAGTGGAAAGTGAGCTGTTCTAAACTTGAGCCAAATATTGTAGAGCAAGAGGATTAATGACTTCATTGTCAGAAATCCAGCATTAGCTAACAACAACATATTACACGATTACTGTTTTAGGTAGAGAACTAAATGAATAGCACAATAAGCAGTTGTGTGGCCTGAAGCCAATAAGGCAAGACTAGGAAGTATGTGCTACAGTTGATGTTCAAAGTAAAGTAAGAGGAAACTACCATAATTTATGGTGCAAGTGCTAATGTAATTTGCAGAACATGTTTACTTCTAAATCAATGGAAATAGTGTTTGCAACGTCCAGAGCTTCATAGGGAGGAGGGGCATGTATAGACATAGTATGTACCAAAGTGAGAACGTGCTTTGTTGCAGGCATTGGATGGAGCTCTGAAGCAGGTGAAAACACTGTCGCCTGAAACTGCAGCTATGTTCTTCAGCGTGGATCCAGCAGCCAATAAGATATGCTGTCTCAGTACTGTACCAAAGGTATTCTGTTTTCTTCTCACATTTATAGCTACATCTTTTAAGTTCACAAAATCTGTAAAGTACAGTACATATGCTACAAAGCTTGGCGGGCAGGCGCCTGGCTCATCTGCCGGTCACGTTCTGCATGACTTGCTGGCAGTCACATGGCCCATCTCCCGTTCACACATGCATGCATGTCAAATCAAATCTCAAATCACATTAAGTTGTCAGAATAAACACAACATTTTATATATTTAAACGAGCAATTCTTGTATGTGTGTGTGTGTGTGTGTGTGGGGGGGGGTGTGGGTGTGGGTGGGTGGGTGGGTGGGGGTGGGGGTGTGGGTGTGTGTTTACTGCCACCATGGAACTGAAATTGCAGCAATGCGCATCAATAAAGTTTTGTGTTCTGTTAGACAAAACTCCTACAGAAACCTTTGAAATGGTGCTGCAAGCATACAAGGACCAAGCTTTAGGCAAAACACAAGTCTTTGAGTGGTATAAACGTTTCAAAGGGGGTTATGAAGACCTTCAAGATTCTCCGTGCCCTGGAAGACCCGTAACAGCAAAAACGGAAGTCATCATTAACACAATTGACGTAATTGTGCAAGAAGATCATCGCATAACAATTTCGAAAGTTGCAGATATAATGCATTTGTCTGTTGGAACTGTAGACATAATTCGCAATGCAGCAGTTTAACAATAATCACTGCAAAAGCACTTGGCACCTGTCTCTTGAGCCAGTCTGGATGATCTCCTTAACATCACTGAAGTGGAAATACTGCTCTCCCCAAGCAGTTTTTCAACTGTGATAGAGATGGAAGTCATTTGGTGCTAGGTCTGGACTACAGGGAGGGTGCTCAAATATTTTCGTCCCTGGCAACTTTCATCATGAGAGTCTGTCCGGCCCTCTAAATTTGCTGCACCACACCATCACTTGTTCTCACACGGCTCATTCTAAGCTGAATTCCCTCTACATTATGCTCTTCTTCCTGTAGAAACATAACATTGAATAACTTGAACTTAACGGGGCAGTGAAGCTTATAGTAACCGACATCTTTAAGTGTCTGTAGCCTAGCTTTAATTGACCAGTTCACCTTGGCAGTGATATTGATAGACAGCCAATCACATCATGGAATTCCCCCACCTCGTATCTCTTCGGCCATCAGACAGCGCCATTGGAGGTTGAAAAAAGAAAGCCCTCATATCTATGCCAGTAAATTTACTGGCATGAAAAAGAACTCCTGCAGGAGGAAATTCTGGCACACCGGCAGTGTTAGCAGGATCAGTTGAGAGCATTGTTAACAAACAAATATTTATTTACTCACAGGTTAAAGAACTTCCCCATCCTTATTTTCAACCCCTTTCTTACAGAATGCATCTTAGCAATTATGAATAAGACAATGGGTTTACAAATTTTGATGGAGAAATTGAAGCAATTTGAATGGCCCTACAAAATCTTTTGTGCCGAATTTCACATTTTCAGCAAGCATTATTCTCTCAGATTCCAGGGCAGCAATTATAGCAATTACTTCCAAGTTGTCCCCAAAAAACCAAACAATTATAGAATGTTGGAAAATCCTTACCCATCTAACAGCACTTCAAAAATACCTAGTCTTCCAATGGATACCAGCTCACTGTGGACTGAGTGGTAATGAGAAAGCTGATTTTCTTGCAAAAAAGGGTACCAGCAGTGTACAAAAATCTATAGTTAAACTACCATTTTATGCAGCTAAAAGATTAGTCAACTCTGAATTCAAAAAAATTATTGCAAAATATTACTATGAAAAATCAAAGAATAAAAGGTGGGAACTACCAAACATTCAAACAGTAATTCCTGAGTATCCTCGAAAAACAGCAGTTGCAACCTTCAGGTTGATTACAGGACATGATTGTCTGGCAAAACATTTAAACAGAATTGGGATATATTCGTCACCACTCTGTCCTGTATGTGATCTGCAAGAGAAAATGGATCGAGACCACCTTCAAATATGCCCGGCCACTTCTAATGCCCCATCCATCAGTGAAAAATATTGGAGAGCAAGAGGATTAATGACTTCACTGTCAGAAATCCAGTATTAGCTAACAACAACATAATTCTAAAGATCCTTTGTTATTAAAACTAGCCTTAATTCTTGTTTTTCAACATCGTTAATTTCTGTTTCTGTCCCTTTCCAAAATTTTACTTGAGTACCATTCCTCTCAATACATGCTAATGCATTTTTGTTTCAGGGTGCCATCAGTAAAGGCCTGAAGGCAAATGAGTGGGTACAGCACATTGCAGGCCTAATGAACGGCAAGGGTGGTGGAAAAGCAGAGTCTGCTCAAGCTTCTGGCAGCAACGTCAAGTGTTTGGCAGAAGCTATCAGTACAGCAATTGATTTTGCCAAGAAAAAGCTAGGTATCTCTGACAATGGTCCAACAGCTCAGAAACAAGTAACAGCATTTCAAGGTCCAACTCTCTATTATCCTAAAGGCAATATACAAGGCTATAAATGCCTCATAGCTGCACAGTTCTCACAAAAGAAAATTACTGTCTCGAATCACGTTGAAACAACTTCCTGCTGGAACTGTCCAGCATTTAAAGATGATAAAAATGGAGTTAATTTATTTGAAAGCAATGCAATAGCACTGTATTTAGCAAACGTGCAGCTTAAAGGTGGTAGTTGTGCTTTAGGTCAAGCACAAGTTCTACAGTGGCTGAGTTTCTCTGAAAATCATATTAAGCCATTTGTGGCAAACTGGGTTTATCCAATTCTGGGCATTCCTACAAAAATATCAGTTAACTTACAATCAGCCAAGGATAATATGATGAAAATTTTGAAATACATGGATGATTTTCTGTTGACAAGAACCTTCTTTGTCGGAGAACGCATTACATTAGCTGATATATCTGTATTCTGCAATTTGCTGCCACTATATCAACATGTGCTTGATCCAAAATACAGAGAGCAGTATATCAATTTAACTCGCTGGTTTGAGACCGTTAGACATCAACCACAAGTGTCAGAGATTGTAGGTGATATTAAATTACATGATTCCACCAAAGAGGGAAGCAAGAAAGAACAAAATAAGCCAGGCAAGGCAAAGCATTAAACTTCAGTGCCTCAATAATTTATTAATTCAAAAAGCAATTTTAAAGCCCTCATATTTGAACTCCTCTGCCAAGAGTTTTAAAGCTAGCTCAACCTCTTCATTTACAATTATATTTGAACAAAAGACTTGTTTTATCTTATAATTAATATTGTGTATGTTGAACTTCATGACATAACAATTTAGTTAATTACTGAGTCAAGTTTTGACAGTACGTCACTTTATGGATAAATTGAGTTGAATATCGAAACACTTATTTCAGTAAGTCGGTAACAGAAAATCTTCTAGCAAACATCATTTTGGCCCCAAAAAACAGTTACTCTATTGAATTCTAAATAAAATGATATCCTACAGGAGAACAGACAAGGAATGTATCAGACTACCTACAAGTGCTGCAAAAAATTGACTTCAGGAAAACTGAAGAAAACATAAAAACAGGAATAAAAGAACATGTAAGCAAAAACAGCGAGACAAATCAGCAGTAGCTGGCATTTTTGGAGAGACCAACACACCATAAACACAAATCTGATAATTCTAAAAACCATTTTGGAAGAAATAGAACTCACAGTTTGGGAAAACATTTTCATTTGGAAAAACAGAAAATGTATTTTCAATTTAGAAATGCCGCTAAGCGACATAGTTATGCAGAAGTCTATCCAACCACCGTGATGATGACACTGGTAGTCGACTAGCAACTGAAGATGGGAGCAAATAGCTCCTGAAACATGCTTTCCTTATTAAAAAAGTAATGTGTCAAAAATCAACTCAATAATTAACTAAAATGAAGGGTTGGGTTGATAATTTCTTGTTTGTCACAAAGTGTTACACAATATAATTTATTTTTAGACTGTATTGGTACATTAAAATACAATACTTGGCTCCATTTTTGTGTATTAGGTGAATACTTTCCTGTGCCATAGAAATACGAAATTGTTTTCAAGCATATGAAAAATGAACTCTGTCATGTGGCCTTGCAGTATATTTGAAAAATGGTCCGAAATAAAGGTGATGGATATATTGCCGACATTTGTAATTCATTTAATCACTCTCTGCATTACCCTCATTCCATGGCTACATGTTTATATCTTGAATTCCTGGATATTCTTTACTTTACATCCCACAAAACTTTTTCCCAAGCCCAAAATCGGACAGGCTTAAACAAGCATTGACATAACCTGTCAAAGTTGCCTAGGAATAGCAGTGCAGGTAACCTCGATAGTTGCAGGGCATTTGCTGCCAACCTCTGTACCAATGCTCCAGATGTGCAGATGTTAATTATTAGAAGCAAACTACCTTTACTGTTCATTGTGAAAATGAATATTCTGTCCAGTGCCTGCCTATTAGTAAATGTTGTAAGTGTAAGTTGTGTTTCACTGCTATGTGTAGATTTGTTAACCCTTAACCAGTTACGTGACATCTGAAAGATGTCAAGGAGTTGCTCTTTTATCATAGTAATGTTTAACATTGTTTTTTTAACTTAAGCTTGAACATTAGTTTGATATATGAACATTTTCATAGTTATAGTACAAAAAAAATTTAAAAATCAAAAATATTAGTCATGCAAAACGTTAGTAAAGGAATGTATTGTTTCTTATATTCATTTCCGCAAGAACTATGTATATCAGTTTTCATAAACACTTATTATTTTCTAATACAGGACTAGACATAGATTAAAAAAAGTGTTAACAGTTAAGCCACTGTTGAGAAAATGTGCGCACAAAAAAGATCAGTCTTTCTTCCGCCATTTTCTTGCAGCACACAGGCATCTTGCTCTTATAACACATATAGGAAGTTCTTTTTTTGGATGCTAGACATGTACGACAAGTTTTCCAGACTTCAAGCTTCTGCCCTACAGCTGTAGTTTCCAGTCTGAAGTTGAGAATCCGTGATATTTTGGTTTGAATCTATCTAGGAATCCTGTCATTCTGCATCTTCCTACATGTATGTAGATTGATTAGCTGGGCTGCTAAGCTCTCAAGGAAATCCAGTTTTGGAATATGGGAGCTTTCAGGATAGGAATTGTGCAGGATATATGCATTATTAGCTGCAATACTGACCAATCTGAAGAAAACAGCCATTGGCCATCTTGTTTGGCATCCAGTGGAATACAAAGAACATTTGTAATCAAGACTGTCAACTGCCCCTTTGATCATATCATATGCCTCTATTATTTTGCAACATTTTAAGCAGTAGTGCTCTTGACAGAAGTATCAGGCAAATGGTGATATGACGTCTATCAATTTCTCTAAAACTTGAGCCTCACTTGGACAGTAAACAACAAAGCTCACAGTGCAAATATTTAATGTGGAGTAAACAGTAAGCAACGATAAGAGGGTGCTATAAAATCCAGGGTTTAAGTTTCATTGGGCAATGGAGGTTATCATTTCCTAGTTAGCAGGGTGTCTGAGAGACATCACATCACCAGTTAAAGGTTAACATTGATCTCATACCATTTTGTTGCAATGGCAATACATGCAATTCCTGTGTGATGAAACTTTATTAAGAGTTCACTTGTTATGTTGGGAGTGTGACGCTGCCTCACATCCTGTTACGGAATGAGATACACGCTATTTTCATATAGGCATGTGGGAAAGAGTACTTAGTTCGAGAACTGGAGGTTACCACCTGACCACCTGCCCAAGTACTCCTAGTTACACTTAGCTATACCCAGGCATTTTCATATGACATTCTCTTAGAGACACAAGTGTAAGTCACAAAACAATAGCTGATTGGTTCACCTTTTGTTGGGAGATGCGCATATCCTCAATGGACAACAAATACATCAACAGAGGCAAAACATGCTGTGCCGGCCACATGGTTCACATCGACAAATGCCAAATTGGAAGAAAGAAATGCTATTGCAGCTGCATTGTGGCAGGAACCTGGATCCTCAAGATAATAGACATGGTAAACCAATGAAGTATAGATGACAGTAGTGTATTGGCTTTTTTAACATTTGCAACATAGACATTATACAATTGTTTCGAGGATAGTCAAAATACAATTCTAAGAAGATAAGTTACACGTTGTGTTGACATTACTAATAATTATAATTCATCTATATCGTATAAACATTAACTTAATAGATATTCCTTTACTCCTTGCTTGGCCTTTATACAAGTTGCCACAAACTATAATTTCACTCCACTTATAAATAAGTCACATTTACTTGTCCTTTTATTTACATTAATCCTATGTATATTATTATTTCTATGTGTATTATAACTATAATATTGATTATTAAAATTGGTAATATGTACATTTTTATGGATCTTAAAGCAATTGCTAATAGTGATCTCACAATGTTGTGACATTTTATATGAAGCAGCTCTCCCTGGGGACATTTTCCCAACTAATGAAGGTTTTCAAACAGTAGTAAAATTTTTAAAACTCATTTCACTATGCAGTGTCTTTGAAATTAATGCTCTTTGCACGAACACAAATGTGACTTTTCAGTTGAGAAAGGTACAGTACTTGAAAACTCAAACCAACAATATAGATTATCTCATAAATGGTTAATGACATGAAAAAGTTTATTTGATGTAAATGTATGTTTTAATGAGATCTATATTTTTTGTACCTTACTGGTGTTTTGCTCCTCACTAACTATCTGACCTTACCTTGGTCATCTCTTGTTCTCTTCCAACCCCGATGCTATTAGGGTTCCCGAGGGCTAGGGAATCTTTATTTTTCCAACCTCTCCATTTCTCTAATTTCTCTATAAAATCTTAACCCCTAACATGCTGACCTGTCATGGCATGTAATACGTCCTCTGATTGGTAATCAGAGGATATGGTCGGTGAATTTATTTTGATAATTCTCCCGGTCAGGTCGGTGAGACCCGTAAACCGACAGGTGTGGTCCTCCAGACATTCTGGGGGTTGTGAGAGAGCGATGTGACTGCCAAAACATAAAAATATGGTGCTCTCTAAAAAGCGGTTACTATTACTGCTATTGCTCTCTTCAATATCATCAGTGAAAAATATTGGAGAGCAAGAGGATTAATGACTTCATTGTCAGAAATCCAGCATTAGCTAACAACAACAACATTTGCAACAAAGACTAGGGTGATTGTGGGAACAATGGTGGCAGCAAAGCAACTTGTCGGCTAACAGCATCTGTGTATGTGCGGTAAGAACAGTTGGACTTACATTTTATTTCTGTTATTTCAAAAGAATTTATGTATTTTTGACTGTTTAGAGAGTATTCAAAGTTATCTTCCTTTCATAGAAGTTTGAAAACAGTGTTGTTGTAATTAACTTCTCAAACACATAACCGGAAAACAAGAACTGTCCACATGCGAACAAATATTCATTTTAAAAAATAGAAACAGAGTATTTAATTTTGACATTCCTCAGAAAGACATTTTCAGCAAGTTCATTGAACTGTTACCAGAAGAAACATCAGAAGAAGCATCGCCATCCGCACCATGAAACACCATGGAAATCCAGTTATTGTCCGGTTGATAATGGAGGAAAGTTAACCTTCGAAACGCGTCCCGGAAAACTATGTTGTAAGTGTTGTTCAGTGTTATTAATTAACTCACCTTTTAAATTAAATTCAAAGTTATTTTTATATGTTTGGGTCATATTTGTGATTTACTGCAGCATGCAACGTTGCAACTAATGTTGAAAGTTAGAAAATTCATTTGTGGGACGTATAGTAAAGAAGAGTGAATTCTTTTATTGCTTTCATTAATGACTATTCATCAGGAGGAACCCTTATGTATATATCTATACAATACTTGGCCTATGCTGATGACCTGGTATTGGTAGCTAGATCTTTATCAAAACTTAAAAGAGGCCAACAAGCAAACAACGAATGTAACAAAAGAATTAGGTTTAGAAGTCAACATGGAGAAAACTGGATATATGAGTACATCTAAAGTAAAACCAAGAAGTGACAATAATGAAATAGTGATAAACAGGGCTAGGAAGTTCATGCATTTGCATGTTTTTTTTACAGGGGTTAAAAACATATGCTTTTACATTATGTGCACGAATTATGGAATTTTCAGTTATTTGGACATGATTGTATAGTGCATATAACTGCATATTTTCATGATTTTGATAAATGCATATTATTTCAATATTATAGCCCCTATTTTGCATATTTTAATGATTTTTGTGGATTTTTATTATTTTTTCCCATCTGAATAATATTTTTCATATTGGTAGTATTGCGCATGATGATGCAACTCACGGATTTCAATATTATAGCCCCTATATTACATATGTTAATGATTTTTATGGTTTTTATTATTTTTTCCATGTGTATAACACTTTTCATATTGGTAGTATTGCACATGTTGATGCAACTCGCGAGGTGAGTCATGTCATGCAGTGAACCCCCTGTTTCCATCCCTTCATTACATGTATGTGCGTAGAGAATAATCAGTGTGTTATCTGAGAGGTATATATTAACAAAGATAGTGTGCAGGTCAACGTTTTGAGCAGCACGATTATCAACACTTGCCTGACCTCCAATAGTTGTGGCATGGTCTTCAAACGTAACGTAATTAGGTGTATAACATGTTAAAAAGCTCTTCAAATGCGAAAGTAAAACCAACTTCGAGTGCTAGATTAATTAGTTTACAGAAAGAGTTTTCGGGTGATTTAATATCTACAGATAAAAGGGTACTGTATTGTGGAGCGTGTGAGAAAAAGTTAGGGAGTGAGAAAAGATTTCAAATAGTTCAGCACATAAACACAGCAAAACATAAGGAGAATTTAATCAGAAAACTCGCAAACAGAGAACCTGTTCAAAAACAGCTAGTAGAGTGTTTAGGAAGTAGGGTTACTGGATTTTCCTATGACTTGTGCCAAGCATTTTTAGCTGCTGATCTTCCCTTGTTCAAAGTTAATAATCCGACATTTATAAACTTTCTTGCCAAGTACACTCGACAACATGTGCCTGAATAAAGTGCACTGCGCAAGACTTAGGTCGGACATTGTTACAATAACGTACTGTAAAATATACAAAATGAATTAACGGATCAGTTTGTGTGGTTATCTGTTGATGAAATCCCTGATTCTGAGCGCCGTTCTATTGCTAATATAATCGTGGGTGCTTTAAACAATGAACAAAAGACTACATCTTATCTTCTTAATGTGTGCGAATTGTTGGCCACTGACAATGTAACTGTGACCCAGTTTGTGATGGACTCTTTGAAATTACTATGGCCATGTTGAATCAATTACGACCGGTTACTTTTATTCGTTACTGATGCTGGTCCTTATATGGTAAAATCAGGACAAACTCTGAAAGGTATTTTTCCTAACATAATTCATATAACTTGTTTGACACACGCTCTTCATCGCATTTCTGAGACAATACGCGATTCTTTCCCATTGATAGATTTGTATCCTGTACAAAGAGAATTTTTGTTAAATCTCCTAAACGAGTTAAGTTGTTTAGATCAACAGCACCTAATATCCGACTTCCTGCTGCACCAGTGTTAACTCTATGGGGAACATGGGTTGATGCAGTTTTATATTATGCTGAGCACATAGAAATAGTCGAAGAGGCTGTTAATTCATTGGACTCGAAAGATGCTTCATCAATAGAAGCTGTGCAAAATATTGGGTTAAAAGAGGATCTTAGTTTCATAGCTGCCCATTTTTCTTTCTTACCAACAGCCATAAAGGCATTGGAAGCTGTGGGATCTTCTTCGCATGAATCACTTACTGTCTTTGAAAAAAACGTGATCTAAGTTCGGTTCCTTGTGGTATGGCACAAGAAGTAAAAGAGAAAGTGAATTATGTAATTTCAAAAAATTCTGGTTATAAACATGTGCGATATTCGAGACATCCTCAAAAGAAAACCATCTGTCACACCAAGAGACTTGACTCTCTCTGAAGCAGTTAACATCATTTAAATATGCCCCGATAACATTTTGTGACGGTGTAGTAAGGGGTAGTGATGCCCCTCCTATAGCCTCTCCTACCCAATTCCCATCCTCATCCTGCCCGTGGTGCACCCTGCTTTTAACAGATGAGGCTCTGGGGACCGAATCACAGCGGTATAACTGTTTCATCTAAAATGGAGGAAATGTCATTTACATATGTGCTGGCCTATCACAGCACAACAGCGTCCCTCAGAGGCACATGAGGGGAAGGTCGGTGGATCTAAATATCATCTATTTAGTCCTCCCGGCTAGGTCCGATGGACCTGTTGACCAACGATAGGTGTGGTCCCTCTTGCAAAATGGGGGTTTAAGTCGGGTGATGTAACTGCCACATTGTAAAACTGGTGCCCGTTAAGAAAACAGTTACATGAAAGCCACATACATGAATATGAGTCCTAAAGATAAACATTCCGGAGTTAAAACTGTCCCCCAATCGGATCTCCGGGTGGGGACATCTTTAGGCAAATTTCATCACAACAATTCCAATACTTTAAGAATTCTACAATGGAATGCAGGAGGCATGTCCCAGCCTAAAAAACAAGAGCTAATGAAAATATTAAAAGACCAAGATATAGATGTCTTCACAGTACAAGAAGCCAATATATCACAAGAACAGGAAATATACTTTGAAATGGATCAGTACACTACACATATACTTCCAAAGGCTCTTCAAATAGCAAGTGGTATTCTTACAGGAATTAAAAGAAATATGAAAGCTACTATCCAAATCCAAAAAACAATGGAATAACAAGATAAATCAGAAATAGTTAAAATTGAAGTATGGAAAAGTAACTACCACTATAGAATTTACAGTATCTACAATCCTCCAGACAATACACTAGATCTAAATTCTATTCCCATAGAACCCAAAAGTATTTTAATAGGTGATTTTAATGCACACTCCCCTAGGTGGGACTACAGAGATATAAATTCAGCAGGAAGATTCATAGAAGACCTATTAAACTCGTCAACAATGGAATTAATATTTAATCCAAATGATCCACCCACTTACCTTCATTATAATGGTTTGGGTACAAATCCTGACCTTCTGATGGTGTCATCTGACATAATTGACAATACAAAAAGAGAAATAATAGAAGACCCAGGTTCAGGCCACAGAATCACCATAAACTCCATAAGAGGTCTAATAAATAAAAGTAACAAGCCAAAAGTTAAAACTTCTTGGAATTTTAAAAAAGCAGATTGGTCCAGTTTCCAAAATGAGATAGAAGGGAAGTGTAATATACTGTTAGAATCAGAGTTCAAGTCAACAGATGAAATGAATAAAAAAATTTGTGAAATATTATTGACAGCAGCCAAAACACATATCCCCAAAGGAAAGTTAAAGAAATATAGCTACTTTTGGTCTCCATCTTTATCTAAGTTAAAACACGAAAGAAATATAGCAAGAGTCAAAGCAGAAAGAACCAAGTGTCCAGAAGATGTACAAAACTGGAGAAGAAAAGCAGCCATTTTTAAGAAAGAATTAATAACAGCAAAAAGGGCTAGTTTCACAAATTTTGTAGAACATATGGACTATAGGAAAGATGGAAATAAAATATACAAATTCCTTAATAAAACAAAATTATCAAAAAATACAACTGAACCATTAAAATATAATAACAAAAGCTTAACTACAGATAGGGAAATAGCAGAATCCCTTAACAAGTTTTATGCTCAATCACAAAGAATACCCCAAGCGTATAAAAAACAAGATAAGGCTATCCAAAAAAACTATCAGAGAAACTAGTAAGCCAAAAGGTATACGAAATGATATTTTTATTCAGGATTTTAATGAAACAGAACTGGATTTAGCAATAGAACAATTACAGAACAAAAAATCTCCTGGACCTGACAAGATCCACCCAGAGTTTATTAAACACCTTGGCAGGAAAGGAAAACAAATCCTACTTAAACTGTATAACACGTGTTGGAGAATGACTGTACCTTCTGACTGGAAAAAAGCCATTATCATCCCGATTTTAAAGAAAAACAAACCCTCAAACAATATTAATAGTTTCAGACCAATATCTTTGACCAGTGTTATTGCAAAAGTGATGGAAAGAATGGTGGCATCTAGACTTAACTGGTTCCTAGAATATTACAACTTAATTAATAGTTCACAGACCGGCTTCAGACAGAATCATAGTACAAGTGAAAATGTACTCCTACTAAGCCAAGACATCAAGGAAGCTTTCAATAGAAAGGAGGATACCTTGGCAGGTAGACAGCTGAAACCTCAAGTGCCCGTTAGTTCTCCTGGAATATAATCAATGATAAACAATGATTTAAAATTGTATATCTTAAAAGCTTTCCTAAATATTGTAGAAACTAAGAAATTCAGCAAACAGTTCTGTTCCTTTGTGTATTCTATGCAACTGTTTCGTGGACCTATTATTTCATATTTCACCCCCTTTGGCGGTATTACTTGAACTTTGTAGCAGAGGCTGTAAAATCGTACTTTACTTTCACATAATGATACACTAAAAGCACACGAACTACAGCAATGAAACATGCATATGATAATATTCAGAAATGTATTTATTGTGTTACATCTTTTCAAAAGGATATGTGAACATATATTTACTTGAACAACTCCAGGGTTTTGAAGCCGAGATCAGCATCTTCCATTCCGTATCTGTCCATTTTGATCGTAAGCGTTTTGACGAGAACATTGTGTGCCTTCAGTGCACATTTGAGCTGCTCTTTCTTCTTTTATCTGTGGAGATGCTGTAGACCCCGTCGTCACATCTCTGTTACTTTGCATGAAAGTGGAATTTATCTGTGGAGATGCTGTAGACCCTGTCGACACATCTCTGTTACTTTGCATGAAAGTGGAATTTATCTGTGGAGATGCTGTAGACCCTGTCATCACATCTCTGTTATTTTGCATGAAAGTGGAATTTATCTCCTCTGATGTTGCCTGCCTGAAGAACTCTTCAGTGTCAGGTTCTACTTTTGGTTCTAGCATTATATCAGCTGATGTTGCCTGCCTGAAGAACTCTTCAGTGTCAGGTTCTACTTTTGGTTCTAGCATTATATCAGCTTACTTTCTCTGTCAAATTAATTTCTAAGTTAGAATGTAAGGAAAATAGTTATTGTTTTAGGTGATGCGTTATACTTCAATAGTTAGATATGTTAATTACAATTTTTGTATACGTTGGACTTTGTGACTCTAACATGCACTTATGTTTATTACTAGTCAAGCTTTTTACCCTACATCACTGGCATGTTTCAGAAGCTATCACTCACATCCCCAGTTCCTGTTCGACGGCCTGCATTATTCATCATGAACTCTGCATAACCATGCTGCTGGGCAGGATTTAAACACTTAAAACGTGCTTTCTATTTTTCTATGCATAAATGTTTTACCAAACGGTGAGTTCTGTTTTTCCCAAAATATTTCTCAATATTACCAGATTACTCAATTGGTATCTCCAAAAATGCCAAGCTACTGTTGATTTGTTTTCCTATGTTTGCTTTACGTTCGTGATGTATTTTTTATTTTGTCTGTGGTTTAGTTTTCCCAGTGTATACTTTCTCACAGTAATTGCAGTTGATCTGATATATTCCTGGCTTGTTCTCCTGAGGGATATCTTCTTTTAATTTAGAATTTAATATATATTTGATGGAGCAACTATTTTTGTAAACCAAAATGATTTTACGTTGAAGATAAATATTAAATACACCTACTAAATAATAAATTAAAAGATGATATACCACAGAAGAACAAACAAGAAATGCACCAGATCAACTGGAAGAGCATATGAGAAGAGCATACATCAGGAAAAATAAGAAACAAAAAATATGTGTTGCATTCACATGACTTTCTACTCTTGTATCAACTATTCTTACAAACTCTAATTCCTTTAGCTTCTTCGTATTAGTTGAGATAAACATTTGCAGAGTTACCTTATTGCTCATTTTGTTATAGATAAAAGGGGAATATGGGAATACAGTAGACTTTAAGTGATAGTGTAATCTTCTAAAGCTAGTTGCTATATTGTAACAAATTTAGCCAATCTTTTATTTTCTCAAGCTTCAAGTACAGCCACACTACTAGTTTCTGTCCCTTAATCTTTCCAAACTCCCACACAATAAAAACTGTCTCCATGGCAACCTCCTTGAAAATCAAAGAGTCTTAATGACATGGAGAAGCCATGTCACACTGCTCCCTCCTCAGAGCTGGTCGTCCCGACCAGCACTATCACTGCGGCATCTCCCTTGCGCCCCGGTGGATTAACCCATCGAACCTCTTCTCCTGGTGGTCCACGAGGGTCTGGTGGTCCTGGTATACCTTGAGGTCCTGGGTTTCCATCTCTTCCAGGCATACCTTTAGTTCCAGGTTCACCATCTTTTCCCGACAATCCTGGAGGTCCAGTCATGCCTTTGTCTCCTGGAGGTCCCTGAGGTCCAGGTAACCCTTGTAGACCAATGAGACCACGGTGTCCTTTTGCACCCTTTGGACCTTCTTCTCCTCTATCACCCTTACCTCCCTCTGGCCCTGGAGGTCCTGGCTTTCCTCTAGCTCCCTGTGGCCCTTCTACACCCTGTGGTCCAGTTTCTCCTCGAAGTCCCCGTTCTCCTGCTGGTCCTGGAGGTCCATTTGGACCAGGTGGCCCTGGAAGACCTGGTGCCCCTGGAGTTCCCGGAGGTCCTGAAGGTCCTACAGGTCCCTTATCTCCTGGTCTTCCTGCAATACCAGGTGTTCCTGCTTTACCTGGTGCTCCCTCTGGTCCCTGTTCTCCAATTGGTCCCGGTGGTCCTAGAGGTCCTGCAATACCTTGTGGTCCTGGAGGTCCTTCACTGCCTGGCTTCCCTGGTGGACCTGTCTCACCTTGTGCACCTCTCTGACCTCTGAGGCCAGCAGGTCCTGTTGGGCCGGGTAATCCTGGAAGTCCTCTGTCTCCTGGAGGGCCCTGTGGACCAGGTTGTCCTGGAGCTCCATGTTGTCCTTGAGAGCCTGAGTCACCCTTAGGTCCTTCAGGTCCTGGTGCACCAGCTTGTCCTGGAGGTCCTGGATTGCCTGCTCTCCCTGTGTCTCCAGCTGATCCCTTAATTCCAGGAACTCCTTGCTGTCCTGGTGGCCCTATAGCTCCTGGTTGGCCCGCAAGTCCTGGCTCTCCTGGTCTACCTGGAGGTCCCATTAGTCCAGCCTCTCCCCTAGCTCCAGGTTCTCCTCTTGCTCCTTTTGCCCCAGTTAATCCTACAAGACCTGGAGGTCCTGGTTCTCCAGGATTTCCAGCTGGACCAGAATTGCCCTGTTCACCTTTCATTCCTGGGAATCCACGTTCACCCTTCATTCCAGGCAAGCATACCAGACCCTGAGGGCCAGGGAATCCTTGTAAACCTTGAGGGCCAGTAGGACCTCGCTCTCCAGGGGGCACGATCCTAGGTATCGCTGTTGGATAGTGTCCCTTGGTCCAGGTAGGACGATGTATGCCATCCTGCTTCGAAATTCTGCAACAGTACCGCCGGTCTTGACGGTCCCTCGTCCAGTTGCCCTTCTTCCTGGTGTGTTGACGGGCCATCCTGCGCACTTTGAAACGGCTCACTGGGTACCATGTCCGCCGACCTCTCTGGCGCACCTTCGCAGCCACCTTGCTTCCGATGGGTCCGGCAACAAACCCCACCACATCCGCGCGAGTCGCGTCCACCGCTGCACTCGTGTTCACTCGTGCTCGGCACGGCCTCTCCTGTATCCTGCCGTCCACGATGATGTCCACCATTCTTCCGTTCACGGCACTATGCGTCAGGTGATTGGATGGCCCCGACGGTCCCCCCATGTCACACGCCAAGTCGGTTCTCGCGTGTTGCTCGTCTTCCCTCATATCATCCGAAACGGGCGCAACTGTCGCCTCGGCCACTAGGTGCTCCCTCCCCAGCTCCGCGCTATTCCGTCTGCCCCTGGCATCCAGTACTTTGACGCTCTCGTCAACTCTTACTACCAGGGCGCCAAGACGTTCCCCGTCGTCCTCCACGACGTCCACGTGCTGGCAGAGGTCTTCCACCTTTTTGCCGAGTTCTTCCACGCCTTCCGTCACGCCAGCCAGTTGCTCGTCAATTTTCGCCGATAGCTCCGTCTTCATCTCTTTCAGCTCGGCAGCGAGGTTGTCGTTTCTCGTTTCCATTTTGGCAAATAATTCTTTCATCATTGCCATCATCCTGGTTTCCGAATCTCCCTCCATCCCACTTCCTGACACCAAATGTAACAAATTTAGCCAATCTTTTATTTTCTCAAGCTTCAAGTACAGCCACACTACTAGTTTCTGTCCCTTAATCTTTCCAAACTCCCACACAATAAAAACTGTCTCCATGGCAACCTCCTTGAAAATCAAAGAGTCTTAATGACATGGAGAAGCCATGTCACAATATGAAGGCTTTGAAATTCCATTCTCTTTGCAAGACCACGACAAAAAAGGGAATAATGACCTTCCATTTGAGAAAAGTTCAAATATTGCAAAACTCACACAAATAACAAGGAATATCTCCAAAATGCATAGATATAAGTTTTGTGTTTTAACAAGATAGTAAGATGCATAGTAAGATTTGGTCTATCTCTTACGGTTTACCAGTTATGCAAAAGTTATCAAGAGTAAACAGGAAGGTGTATAATAATGATTAGGAACCAAGCACAAATGCATTCTTCTGGTGCTGTTTACACCAGGTGACACATGCCATGTCATCAACTGCGATACACTCTAAATCTTTCTTAAATTCAACAGATAGCTTTTTACAGTGCAGAATGAATTACAATAATTTATTGTACAATTTATGCAGGAACCTTACATTGAACCAGACTGAAAAGCCAGCATTTGGCGCAGTTACATTCTTAATATCATAGTTAAATTTATTATCTAACGTGAACATTTAATTTTAGAAAATGTACAAATCTGATCTGGATAATCCAGAGATATGGATGAATGAGCAGCAAATACCTTTCAATTCTGTTATTTCCTAAAAATATACATGAAAAATATTAATGAAGCCCCAATATGAGTATAATGCGTGTAAAATAACAGGAATAAGATAACTATATTACATAATTATACGTCAATATTAATGAAAGTAACGCATTCAATAAAATGAATATGAATACATGCCTTACAAAGCATATAATTCTGGGTGTGTTCCATAATGACACTCTTTACTGCATACACTAATGGGGACAATTTTGTTTTGAAAAATTCACAGTATACTCAGAATCTTTGAACGCTACAAAATATTTAAGAGCCCATTCCTCCTTAAATCTCCGACCCACTTTTGTGGAAAGTATTTCATATAGAATATTCCGCTACTGGATTGATGACTGCTTATATCTTGTAAACAGCAAATGAGAGGGGAGGGGAATATGACATGCATGGTCAAGTTTGCCCATACCTGGTCTAGAAGGCATAAAAAATACAGATGTTTCGCCAACTTGGCATCATGAGGGTAAGGTGATCTATTGTCTGTCGTTTGAGCTCTGACCACTGCAGACAACAGATCACCTTGCCCTGAAGATGCCAAGCACAGTACTTGGTGAAACGTCGGTATCTTTTATACCTTCTAGACCACAGCCTACAAACCTGGAAGAGCTAAACTTAGCTAATAGTCTTATCTACATAGTCCTAAGAAGTCTGTCCAAAGAGATAGCCAAATGTTATACATTCCTTGATCTAGTGTTTATAGTCAGCTAGAATTAACTCTGCACTTGTCAGCTACGGGATTCATTTATCTGCGAATGAGCCTAGTCCTATCTCATCCAATCATGTTACAAACACATCATGCAACAATTAGTCAATTGCACAAGATAGGCTGGCCTCGTTCACAGGTGAGTAAGTCAACTACAGTCGGCGAGAAATAACCTGGCACTTGACAACTAGCTGATTCACTCACCTGCGAACGAGGCTAGTCCTATCTTGTCCAATTGTGTTACAAACACATCACACAACGGTTAGTCGATTGCATGAGATAGGACTAGCCTCGTTAACAGGTGAGTAAATCAGCTAGCTGTCAAGTGCCAGGTTAGTTCTCGCCAACTGTAGTTCAAGTGCTAAGTTAGCTCTCGCCGACTAAGACCCTGCATGCACAGCTGCAACTTTTCCCTTACAAACTGCGAAATGATTAGACCTCTGTGAACATTTATTGGTACTAATGAAAGATAATGAAAATCTGTCAGGAAAACTAATTTTGAGTCTTCTACAAGTGGCCGCCAAGGTTGGCTGAGTTGATGGTCTGTGACTTCTTTTTATGGGGTTACATAAAATATTGTGTCTAACCCCAATGCTTGAAAGCATGCAAGAACTGTGTCACATCGCTGCTGCCATCTAGTCCAATTCATCAGATATGTTGGAGCATGTGTGGCTTGAATGGGAACATCACCTTGGTGTATGCAGCATCACTCATGGGGACCATAATCAGTGTCTATGAGGTATAGTAAAAAATATTAAATAATAATTTTGAATATCACCAATTTCATTTCAATACAAAAATCCAAAGCTACATTTGAAATCTGGCAGTGTTTTTATGGACACCCTGCATTTCAAGAAAAACAGAACTCACAGTTATGGAAAAATAGAAAACATGTTTTTGATTTTGAAAACTCTCCAAGTGACATACAGGTTCATCCAACCACAGAATTGAACAAAGCAAGCAGTTAAATAAGAACTGATGATTGGAGTGATAGCTCCTGAAACAGGTCTTTCTTAATAAACAAGGGAAGTAGTGCTAAAAAATCTGACATATTACACTCACATGACTTTCTCCACTCTTGTACTAACCATTGTTACAAACTCTTATTCTTTTTCGTGTTAGTTGAGATAAGCATTTGCAGAAATTATCTTATTGCTTGTTTTCTTGCATGTGCAATGGGAATATGGAAATACAGTAGGCTTTGTGCGATAGTTAAAGCTTTTAAAGCTTTCAAATTCCGTTCTCTTTGCACGGTTAACATATAAAAAAATTTATAGCAATGTTCCATTTGGCTTAAGTTCTCCAAAACTTACACAAATAACAAGGAATATCTCTGAAATAATTCACTCTACAAAAAATTTATTTAGACATAAATTGTGTGCTTTAGCAAGATCTACAGTTTTTGTACAGTAAGATTTGGTCTATCTGTTACGGTTTACCAGTTATGCAAAAGTTATCCAAAGTAAATAGGACTTCATGGACTATAGCCAGGAAATTCAAGATATACATTTAATTTGTCACAAAAATATCTCAAATATATGGCATTTTAATCAAAATTTTAGAAAAATTTTCCCTGTAAAGGGTAGCTTAGGGTGGGGCAATTTTCTTCAAAATCTTTGTGTCGCATCCTTGAAAGACATTAAACTTAAATACCAACTATGGTTTTTAACCGAATTTTCATTTTTGAGCTATGTTGTCCACAGACACACAAACCTTTTTCTAAAAATGCTTCTTTTTTTTTTTTTTTGGATTCAGGGGGCCTCAAAATATATATTTCTGGTGAAATCTCGACATTGAATTTTTGGGTGGAATACGATACTTCCTCTGCTTTACTAAATGTAGTAGAGAAGGTAATTAGATATGTACGTATGCATAAACATATGAAGCAGGAACATGCACCCTACTACAGTGGAATCCTGATAACTCGACCTAATGTAGACTGAGAGGTTGCCGAATTATCGAAATGCCGAGTTTTATGGACTAAGGGGTCTGTTATTCACAACCCATAACATAACACTGCAGATTACATAAGTACGAGGGCGAATAAAAAGTAACTTACACTTTCAAGTTATGGCCATTTATTAAACCACCTACACATAGGCAACACAGCTATGGCAACATACAATGTAAGTTCACTTTTCCACATAGTCCCCATGAGACTGTAAACATTTATCGGATTGGGTAACCAACTTTTCGATTCCGAATGTGTAGAGATCAAGTGCAGTGCTGTGTAACCACCTGCTGGATACAGCTGCTTTCACCTCCTCATCGTTTCAGAATTGTCGTCCACCAAGATCACCTTACTAAACACATAGTAATCCCATGGCACTAAGTCTGAAATGTAATGTAACTGAAATGTTCTCTTACCTCCCACTTGAATCGCTGTAGGAGTTCCGACATTTGGTGGGATGTGTGAGGTGTTGCGGTGAAAAATTGCACGCCTACAATAAAGAGCAATGATTGCAAAATGAATGTTCTTGTAACCGAGCTGTTTAGCCCACAGAAATCTGATTGTTGCATGCACCTCCAATTTGGAGTGAGTATCCAGTTGGCATGCCATTGAGCCAGGCCTGCTCTGCTCACACAACACGATGGGATACCACACCACCCTACCTATCGGATGTGTCAGCAGTTACTGTAGCTTACTACATGTTGGTCACCGTCACGACACACAGCGTGCTGTTGTGTGCATCTGAAAGTTATAATAAAACCCACCTACAACTAGCCAATCACTACCGTAGCCAGCACAACAATGCCCCGTCCACCCCCACCCATATAAATAACCGTAACGGACGTTAACAGTCATTTCTTCCACTACTTCTCTACTTCCACATTCAAACTTTGACCAGTGCAAATGGAAGATCGTGTCACCCTGATGATGTCAAGTGCAGTACTTGGCAAAATGTTGGTATATACCATGCCTTCTAGACCACGGCCTACAAGCCCGGAAGAACTAAACATTTCGAATGTCAGCTGATAGATCAGATGTTCCATAGTTTTATTCCTATTGGTTGAGGATTTTATTAAATCATCATTTTGCTTACATCTTGTAGCTCTTATTAAGACCTAAACTGTTTTTTGTTTCTCTTATGTAGTAGTTTTGCAGACTGCCAGCCAGAACTTATGTAAACATCATAAAACCAGTTACACATTTCTTTTATGTAATTTAGTTCTGGACTGAATACCTTGTTTTGTTTCGGCAACGTACTCTTACTCTTAATTGCCTTATAAGGAAAGGAGCTATTTACCATAACACCAAAATTTTTGAAAAAACAATCAACCTTAAAATCTATATCTTCATTCAAGTAAATGGGGCTCCAGTCAACCGCACTAATTAAATTAAGAAACATATCAATGTTTTCCCAAACTACAACTTATCGTACAAACATTAGACATCACATATTATTTAGACCTGACAGAAGAAGTTAAGAAAAGTGATACTCCAACTAGTGTTCTAAAATTATTGGCATTAGAGACAATCCATACTAGATTTCCAGAACATGAATGGCTCCATATTTATACTGATGGATCATTGATATCAAACCGAGATGGAGCAGGTGCTGGTGTCACTTGTCACCTCTTTTCCTGTTACAAATCTTTAAGTTATGGAACTACAAATTTCAATGGAGAAATTGAAGCAATTCGAATGGCCCTACAAAATCTTTTGTACAGAATTTCACATTTTCATCAAGCAGTTATTCTCTCAGATTCCAGGGCAGCAATTATAGCAATTACTTCCAAGTTGTCACCAAAAAACCAAACTATTATAGAATGTTGGTAAATCCTTACCCATCTAACAGCACTTCAAAAACACCTAGTCTTGCAATGGATACCAGCTCACTGTGGACTAAGTGGTAATGAGAAAGCTGATTTTCTTGCAAAAAAGGGTACCAGCAGTGTACAAAAATCTATAGTTAATCTACCATTTTATGCAGCTAAAAGATTAGTCAACTGTGAATTCAAAAAAATTATTGCAGAATATTACTATGAAAAATCAAAGAATAAAAGATGGGAACTACCAAACGTTCAAACAGTAATTCCTGAGTATCCTCGAAAAACGGCAGTTGCAACCTTCAAGTTGATTACAGGACATGATTGTTTGGCAAAACATTTGAACAGAATTGGGATATATTCTTCACCACTCTGTCCTCTATGTGATCTGCAAGAGGAAATGGACCAAGACCACCTTCAAATATGCCCGGCAATTTCTAACACCCCACCCATCAGTGAAAAATATAGGAGAGCAAGAGGATTAAGAACTTCATTGTCAAAAATCTAGCATTAGCTAACAACACAACGTAACGTACCTTTCTGTTGATTCGAGACAAGTTGTTTCATATTAGATTTACTAATATCCAAATTCTTTACAGTAAAAAGCAGTTCCCAATGATCTGAAATCCATGTTTTGATAACTTTACGACAAGACTCATTAGAATCTATATTAGTAGCAATATTATCTAAGCAACTACCAAGAAGCAAATCATTATATTTGTCACTGGGTCTTATTTGATTTACTACAACATATAGACCAAAAGTATACAGTTGCCTTGTTGCAACTTGTCCTGCAGTATCAAAAATATTTGAAAAACTACTGAATAACCAAATTGTTTCTTATTTTGAAAATAATAATTTGCTTAGTGAGAGTCAATATGGTTATAGAATGGGCATGGGGACTATAGAAGCAACATTGTCTCTTTACACTACATGTTTAGAATCTTTAGAGTGTAAAAATAATATAGATTCAAGATTCATCTAAAGCTTTTGACACTGTCTCCCACGATATTTTATTGGACAAATTAAGTATTATGGTTTTCAAGAGTCAGCATGTAAGCTTATAAGGTCTTATTTAAATAATAGGTTACAGGTTGTTTTTAATAATAGAGAGTCTGAGTTTTTGTCTGTAACATATGGTGTACTCCGGAATGTTTATCTTTAGGACTCATACTCATGTATGTGGCTTTCATGTAACTGTTTTCTTAACGGGCACCAGTTTTACAATGTGGCAGTTACATCAACCACCTTAAACCCCATTTTGCAAGGAGGAGCACACCTATCGTTGGTCAACGGGTCCATCGGACCTAGCCGGGAGGACTAAATAGGTGGTATTTAGATCCACCGACCTTCCCCTCATGTGCCTCTGAGGGACGCTGTTGTGCTGTAATAGGCCAGCACATATGTAAATGGCATTTCCTCCATTTTAGATGAAACAGTTATACCGCTGTGTACGTAACACAGATTAAATCCAAATTGAACATTCCTAACACCAGAGAAAATCTACTTATAAGAGAAAATCCATTAGAATTATTGCAACCTACCTTCAGTTTGGAATTAATAGAGGAAATAAGTAAATCAGACACACCAAAAGAATTACAAAAGCTTCTAGCTCTGGAAACAATCAATACTAGATATCCCACAGAAGAATGGCTGCACATGGATCCTCCACGGAAAACCTTACTGGAGCTGGAGTTCCGAGTTCACATTTTTCCTTTTATCATTCTGTTGGCAGAGACACAACAAATTATGATGGAGAAATAGAGGCTATATACATTGCTCTCCAACTTACATGGACCAAACAAATAGAAAATGTAATACAAAGAGCAGAGGGGCTCCTTTCACTGTTAAAACGTCTAACAGGAATGAAGTGGGGATGTTCCAGAGCAACTCTTAACACAACATACAATGTGTATATAAAGCCATTATTTACTTACTGCAGTGAAGTTCTTGTAACAGCAAACACAAAAAAGATTCAAATCTTTCAAACCCAAAGTCTGAGATTAATTACAGGTGCTATCAAAACCACACCAATAGCAGCTATGGAAATACTAACCAATGCCCCATTGAATATGAAATAGAAAAAGCGACTCTTATTCAACACGAAAAGTTGATCAGACTCCCATTCAATACATGGCACAAGAGAAATTTTACACATACACTAAAGACTCAGGAGAGCTTTCTTTCCAAAATTCAAGACATCAAGAAGAATGTATACCTTCCTAATTCAAAGGAAAACTTCATATCTAAAGTAAATCTGACACAAACATTAGACATCACACATTATTTACATGACAGAAGAAGTTAAGAAAAGTGATACTCCAACTAGTGTTCTAAAATTATTGGCATTAGAGACAATCCATACTAGATTTCCAGAACACGAATGGCTCCATATTTATACTGATGGATCATTAATATCAAACCAAGATGGAGCAGGTGCTGGAGTCACATGTCACCTCTTTTCCTATTACAAATCTTTAAGTTATGGAACTACAAACTTTGATGGAGAAATTGAGGCAATTCGAATGGCCCTTCAAAATCTTTTGTACAGAATTTCACATTTTCAGCAAGCAGTTATTCTCTCAGGTTACAGGGCAGCAATTATAGCAATTACTTCCAAGTTGTCACCAAAAAACCAAACAATTATAGAATGTTGGAAACTCCTTACCCATTTAACATTTAACACCTAGTCTTGCAATGGATACCAGCTCACTGTGGACTGAGTGGTAATGAGAGAGCTGATTTTCTTGCAAAAAAGGGTACTGGCAATGTGCAGAAATCAATAGTTAATCTACCATTTTATGCAGCTAAAAGATTAGTCAACTCTGAATTCAAAAAAAATATTGAAAAATATTACTATGAAAAATCAAAAAATAAAAGATGGGAACTACCAAACATTCAAACAGTAATTCCTGAGTATCCTCGAAAAACGGCAGTTGCAACCTTCA
Source organism: Tenodera sinensis (assembly GCA_030765045.1). NCBI lineage: Eukaryota > Metazoa > Arthropoda > Insecta > Mantodea > Mantidae > Tenodera > Tenodera sinensis. Next base: position 299,835,389 of record CM060962.1, read on the forward strand.
AGTTGATTACAGGACATGATTGTCTGGCAAAACATTTAAACAGAATTGGGATATATTCTTCACCACTCTGTCCTCTATGTGATCTGCAAGAGGAATTGGATCGAGACCATCTTCAAATATGCCCGGCCACTTCTAATGCCCCATCCATCAGTGAAAAATATTGGAGAGCGAGAGGATTAAGAACTTCATTGTCAGAAATCCAGCATTAGCTAACAACAACAACAACAACAACATTGCTCTCCGAGAATTATTAAATCTTCCCTTAAATAAATTTAACAAGGCAGTAATTCTTTCAGATTCTAAAGCTGCAATTCAGGGAATATGTTCAAATACTACAAAGAAGTCAACAAAAATTAGAGAATGCTACAAAATGTTAACACAACTCCAAAAAGTTAATAAGACTGTTCATCTCCAATGGATTCCAGCACACTGTGGAGTCATGGGGAATGAAGCTGCAGACTCACTTGCAAAGAAAGGCACAACAATAAAACAAAAGTCTAAATTCAATTTCTCATATTCCTCAATAAAACGCTTGATCCTTAAAAAATTTTTTCATTCATACCTACAAAAAATAGAAACAAATGCCAAAGATAAAAAATGGATTACACTACTTTCCAACCCAGATATAATCCCCCAGAGACCAAGGAAAACAGCAGTTGCAGCCTTCCGACTACTGACAAATCACGACTGCTTAGCAAGTCATCTCTACAGAATAGGTATCTCAGCTTCACCAATATGTGTCCTGTGTAACGATCCAGCAGAAATGAATGAAGACCACTTGAAGACCTGTGAAGCATTAAGATCAGAAGAAACAATAGTTCAAAAGTATTGGAAAGCACGAATGCTAATGGCTTCATTGTCAGATGCAAGGCACTAGAAAACAACAACATATGGTGTACTGCAGGTTTCAATTTTAGGCCCTGTATCATTTGTTATTGATGCCAATGACCTACCTAAAATACTTGAGCCTTCTGCCAAAGGATTGTGGCGGCCACTACAAGAGAAATCCAGAAACATTTTAGTTGATATTCTATGTTGCTATTTTTTGTTTTTCCTTTGTTTTTAAAATCAAAAAAATGTTTTAGTAACACACATCATAAAAGGTTATTCAATAAACCACATCTTAAAAACCAAACTGGTTACCTCCGACGTGATGATTACCAAACCAGATATTTCGGAGTGACTAATAATTAAAAGAAATGCATATTTAATCGAGAAAGTGAAATAATAAAAACAAAGGAAAAACAAAAGATAGCAACATAGAATATCAACTAGAATGTTTCTGGATTTCTCCACTATTGGCCGCCACAGGATACTTATTTGCTGATGACCTTGCAATCTGCGTTAGTATATCTAAGTCACTTGCAGAACATTATGATCTTACCAAAGTTAAAAATATTACATACATGCAAGATAGAAGATTGGTGTAAAGTAAATTTGTTTTGTCTTAACTTAGATAAAACTCAGCATCTCAAGGTAACATAATACAATAGATTGTGAAGGTGAAAAGGAAGTAACATTTTTAGGTTTTTATCTGGATTCAAAATTTAACTGGGTTTGTTATATTGATAAGTTAGCTTGTAAACTGAGTAAAGGCATTTTTATGATAAGAAAATTAAGAAAAGTTGTTAGTTTAGATGTGCTAAAATTGTATATTTTGCACATATTCACAGTCATTTGTCTTATGGTGCAATAATGTGGGGTTCTCAAACTTAAAGTGTAAAACTTTTTATGATACAGAAGAAAGTGACAAGAGTGATGTGTGGACTTCCTTCGATGGGTTACTGTAGGGAAAGTTTTAGGTCCCTGAGAATTAAGACTGTGCCAGCACTGTTTGTTTATCAGTGTTTAAATTATGTGAAAGAAAATTATGGTAGATTTGTTGAACATAATGTGTCATACTTATAATACTAGAGGTAACAGTAATCTCATGATAAGTAGTTACTGCTATGCTAGAACTCATAAGACTTTCCTGTATCTGTCTAGCTGTTTAACTATTTACCCACAAATTTAAAATCTCTTGATTCTAAGAGCTTTAAGATCAAAGTAAAAGGTTTTTGACTGATAATCCAATTTATAATGTAAATGAATTTTATGATATTGTACACATTTTAGTTTAATGATCATGTGATTGTTATATTTATTGTATTGTTGTAGTACAGAATTAAATTAGGGTTAAGGTAGAGTGACTTGACGTTTGTAATGCCTCTGATGTACCTACTCGGAAGTTTCTGCAATAAATAATTCTATTCTATTCATACGTCATTTTCTGTTCTTCAGGCAATATTGTCCTATAAAGGAAAGGATCCTAAATTGAGAGGTTGGATAGTCCAAATGACTTCACTGAGTTAACAACTACTTCTTAAGCACTTCACAAGAAATTTACCAAGTACTCTGTTAGTGTTATCATATATCTTTTGCCATTTCAAATTGAACCAACATACTATAATGAATGCCTACGTCTGGTAACCCTAAGAACAGAAAAATGCAAAAATTACAATTAACCTAATATAGCCAACAGAACATTTTTATCAATCGGTATAAAATCAGTGTACGACTTTCAATGAAGGGGCTAAAAAGCATATATCAATTCACCGATTACTTATAGCAAATTTACTATAGTTATAAGTCATAACGCAACTGGATTCTCGATTTACAAAACCTGTACCTTGGAATAATTCATGCAATCGTTCATTTCAATGCTTACACATATTCAAATTTGCACCCAACCTTTAGCAATATTATTGCACGCAACTTAAATCGAAATAGATAGGTACCATATCCACATTATTTATAACCTCTCTCCATGCAACAAATTCACACACGAAAAATGCATGACGATTAATTTTCCAAAGCACTGCACTAGTACTGTGGCTTAGACATTATATCACAACACCCCTACAATTTTATAATCAAAGGATACTTTTAAAGTGTGTCCAGCTTTAATGGCGTCGCCGGAAAAATACTCATAGAACAAGAAAGTGCCGGGCTAAACTTCAGCATCAGTAGTGCCAACATTTCGTGACACAACACACCTAATAAGCATTCTGACTTTCTGAGTATTTCATAACCGATGGTCAATATGACGAGCAGTAAATAATGAGACGTCGAGGCCTTTTCCGTTTTATACAATAATTTTCCTGTATCGTCAAAGGAAAAGTCTTGAACCCTTTGCTTGCAGGAATACCTTTCTTAGCTTTCTGTCACAAAATTTTATGCGCATTGCGGTTGAACCGAAAGAAACACAAGAAAAGTGATACAAGGATTCACCGCATACCAGTGGCGGCTCGCAATCAAAATTTTAGGGTAGGCAAAGTGTAACAGCAGCAGCAACAACAATAATAATAATAACAACAATAATAATAATAATAATAATAATAATAATAATAATAATAATAATAATAATAATAATAATAATAATAATAATAATAATAATAATAATAATAATAATAATAATAATAATAATAATAATAATAATAATAACAATAATAATAATAACAATAATAATAATAACAATAACAATAATAATAACAATAATAATAATAATAATAATAATAATAATAATAATAATAATAATAATAATAATAATAATAATAATAATAATAATAATAATAATAATAATAATAATAATAATAATAAACCCCGTTTATCCGAAATAAAGGGGGCGAAGTCATTGCGGATAACGCAAACAATATATTGTTTGGTTGTTGAATAAGAGCAGAGTGAATGAGTGTGACTTACGGACGAATTACCGCCAAAACTAAAATCACGAGTGTCGGCAGACTTTTTTCCAGGGGGGGGGGGCACATGTTGGAAATTTGCAATCATATAATATTAAATCATTATTTTACTGTCAAAATTGATAGTATTTGTTCCAGATAACCGTATTAATTTGTGCTAAACAAAAATTGTTCTTTACATCAAAATTAAAATAATAGTTTAATACTCAGTTACTGACTGCACATTAAGTTCACCAACTTCCAAGGCGGAGCCGTGGCCCCCCTTGCCCCCGTTTCGCGACGCTCATGACTAAAATAGATTAAGAAATTGAAAAATTGTCTGACTGCAGCTTTGTGTTAAATAGCTGAAACACTCCTCTTTTCATTGTCAGTGCGCCGCGAAAGCGGAATTTGTAATAGTTCACTAATTAAGTTGGTCATACTGGTATTACACAGAGATAACGACACGTTCAGGTCTCTGAGATCTTCGTTTGTGGAGTATGGCTGTTCGGAAAATGTCGCATAAATTCGGATTTGGGCAGGCAAGTGTTCGGACTGCTGGCAGACGCATCTACGCATGCTCGGAGTGCATATACAGATCGAATGTTTCCTTATCCCTGTTCAAGGGCCTCGTACTGAGGAAATGGCGCCGGGCAGGCAGAGGTCAAGTTAGCCGGCTCTCCACTACCCAGGTTCCATGCGTATCATTTCTGCCGCGCGTTTCAAACACGCAGCGCAGTTTTGATGAATCGGAATTAAGATTAAAGGATTTGAACATGCGTTGGTCATTATAACCGAGAAAACGTTTCTTGAACTGCAATTTAGGGGAAAATGACGGTTCAAATGATAAAATGCAGAATCATAGTTAAACATTATTTGTTGATGTATTACGATAGGGTAGGCAATGCCTACCCTGCCTACCCTGAGGGGCCACGCCTGATTAGTACAAGAGTAGAGAAAGTCATGTGAGTGCAACACATCAGATTTTTCAGTTCAGATTCTACCTCTTAAACTTTGCCCACTCACGTCTTGCGTGTTTAAAAACGCCAACAGTAAGTTTGTTGGCATAAATAAACATTTGAACAGAATTGGAATATATTCTTCACCACTCAGTCCTCTATGTGATCTGCAAGAGGAAATGGATCGAGACCACCTACAAATATGCCCAGCAACTTCTAGTGCCCTTCCCATCCATCAGTGAAAAATATTGGAGAGCAAGAGGATTAATGACTTCATTGTCAGAAATCCAGCATTAGCTAACAACAAAAAATTACGTATAAAAGCGAATTACGTTGAACTGGGTTACGTAGAAAGCAGGCCCAACTGTAATTATGATCCTGGATAAATAAATTGATTCATTGATCAATTGATTGATTATTATAAAAACCACTGATGCAAAAGGTTCAACGAACTCGCCCAGGATTTTTGAGTCGCTGAAATACTTAGTTCGTCCTTATTTAGCATACATGATTCTTAATTACCATTATAGTCAAGTTTCATACGAAAATTTAAGCTCAACCATATACCTAATTTTATGGTTGAAATATTGTAAAATGTTGTACACTCACCAGGGACAATGACCTACATATTGATATTTGGAGTTCTGCGCAGGCGCTAAACGACCAATTAGTTTCCAGCACGTCACAGCTGCATGATGAAAATGATAACCTTGGAATGCTACGTTACATTGAAAAATAGAAGGCAAATTTAACATATTGAAACTTTATTTCATGTATAAGTTATTTATTGTACAATTAGTGAAATTAATTTGCTTAGGGACCGTGCTTAGTGTGATATTATTGGAAGTTGATGCTGTATTGAGGTTAATTTGTGCAAGTAGCATCTTACTTAGGAGGGTGGAGTAAGTTCATCTCACTGTCAGTAGTTCCCCCCATTTTAGTGTTTTCTAAACTCGCCCTAGTTGCGTTTCCAGAATTAATCGATATTGCAATTTGCCATTGCTGTATGGGAATTCTCTGATTGGTGGATCACCAGTCCTTTAATGAAAGTTTGAACTTAAGGAGCTCCATTAAAGGATCGCTATAGGACTTATAATTCATAAATTCGGGTATGATCAATTGCAAATGTATAATGTGTGACAGTTTAACTTGATATATCTCGTTTTAAGGACTTCCAATTCGACAGACCTTAATTCCTTCTGAACCATACATTCGTCAAGTTGCTTTTTGTTTTCAGTGATTGCTTTTCTGACAGCTGACATTGGCCAGTTGTTCTGTTATCATCTTGATTTCACACTTTGCACGTTCCAGCGGCTGTTTCATGTCGCGGTTCTTATTCTCTGCCTCCCTCCACAGGCACCTCGCCCGTTCGTACGCTGCTTTGCTGTTCGCAAAGTCATTCTGCGAGAGGAAAATAGTCCCTAAGGAGCATTCAAATACAGACAAAGATTTGGGGGCATAAGGCTGCATTGCTGTTCGCAAAGTCATCCTGCGAGAGGAAAATAGTACTTAAGGAGCATTCAAATACAGACAAAGGTTTGGGGGATAAGGCTGCATTGCTGTTCGCAAAGTTATTCTGTGAGAGGAAAATGGTCCTTAAGGAGCATTCAAATACAGACAAAGACTGGGGGAATAAGGCTGCACTGCTGTTCGCAAAGTCATTCTGGGAGAGGTAAATGGTCCTTAAGGATCATTCAAATACCGAAAAAGACTTGGGGGGATAAGGCTGCATTGCTGTTCACAAAGTCATTCTGTGAGAGGAAAATAGTCCTTAAGGAGCATTCAAATAGAGACAAAGACTTGGGGGAATAAGGCTGCATTGCTGTTCGCAAAGTCATTCTGCGAGAGGAAAATAGACCGTAAGGAGCATTCCAATACAGACAAAGGTTTGGGGGATAAGGCTGCATTGCTGTTCGCAAAGTCATTCTACGAGAGGTAAATGGTCCTTAAGGATCATTCAAATACAAAGACTTGGGGGGATAAGGCCACATAGCTGTTCGCAAAGTCATTGCGCGAGAGGAAAATAGTCCTTAATGACCATTCAAATACAGACAAAGACTTGGGGGGATAAGGCTACATTGCTGTTCGCAAAGTCATTCTGCGAGAGGAAAACAGTCGTTAAGGAGCATTCAAATGCAGACAAAGACTTGGGGGATAAGGCTGCATTCCTGTTCGCAAAGTCATTCTGGGAGAGGAAAATGGCCCTTAAGGAGCACTCAAATACAGACAAAGCCTTACGGGGATAAGGCTGCATTGCTGTTCGCAAAGCGATTCTGCGAGAAGAAAATGGTCATGAAGGAGCATTCAAATAAAGACAAAGACTTGGGGGGATAAGGCTGCATTGCTGTTCGTAAAGTCATTCTGCAAGAGGAAAAGGGTTTCTTAAGGAGCATTCAAATACAGTAAAGACTTGGGGGCATAAGGCTGCATTGCTGTTCGCAAAGTCATTCTGCGAGAGGAAAACGGTTTCTTAAGGACCATTCAAATACAGATAAAGACTTGGGGGGATAAGGTTGCATTGCTGTTCGAAAAGTCATTCTGCGAGAGATAAACGACTTCTTAAGGACCATACAAAGACTTGGCGGATAAGGCTGCATTACGGTTCACAAAGTCATTCTGTGAGAAGAAAATAGTCCTTAAGGAGTATTCAAATAGAGACAAAGACTTGGGGGAATAAGGCTGCATTGCTGTTCGCAAAGTCATTCTGCGAGAAGAAAATAGACCTAAAGGAGCATTCAAATCCAGACAAAGGTTTGGGGGTTAAGGCTGCATTGCTGTTCGCAAAGTCATTCTGCGAGAGGAAAAGGGTTTCTGAAGGAGCATTCAACTACAGACAAAGACTTGCGGGGATAAGGCAGCATTGCTGTTCGCAAAGTGATTCTGCGAGAGGAAAACGGTTTCTTAAGGACCATTCAAATACAGACAAAGACTTGCGGGGATAGGGCTGCATTGCTGTTCGCAAAGTCATTCTGCGAGAAGAAAATGGTCATGAAGGAGCATTCAAATAAAGACAAAGACTTGGGGGGATAAGGCTGCATTGCTGTTCGTAAAGTCAATCTGCGAGAGGAAAATAGTCCTTAAGGAGCATTTAAATACAGACAAAGACTTAGGGGGATAAGGCTGCATTGCTGTTCACAAAGTCATTCTGCGAGAGGAAAACGGTTTCTTAAGGACCATTCAAATACAGACAAAAACTTGGGGGGATAAGGCTGCATTGCTGTTCGCAAAGTCATTCTGCGAGAGGAAAACGGTTTCTTAAGGACCATTCAAATACAGACAAAGACTTGGGGGGATAAGGCTGCATTGCTGTTCGCAAAGTCATTCTGCGAGAGGAAAACAGTTTCTTAAGGAGCATTCAAATACAGACAAAGACTTGGGGGATAAGGCTGCATTGCCGTTCGCAAAGTCATTCTGCGAGAGGAAAACGATTTCTTAAGGACCATTCAAATACAGACAAAGACTTGGGGGATAAGGCTGCATTCCTGTTCGCAAAGTCATTCTGGGAGAGGAAAATGGCCCTTAAGGAGCACTCAAATACAGACAAAGCCTTACGGGGATAAGGCTGCATTGCTGTTCGCAAAGTGATTCTGCGAGAAGAAAATGGTCATGAAGGAGCATTCAAATAAAGACAAAGACTTGGGGGGATAAGGCTGCATTGCTGTTCGTAAAGTCATTCTGCCGGAGGAAAATATTCCTTAAGGAGCATTTAAATACAGACAAAGACTTGGTGGGATAAGGCTGCGTTTCTGTTCGCAAAGTCATTCTGCGAGAGGAAAATAGTCCTTAAGGAGCATTCAAATACAGACAAAGACTGGGGAAATAAGGCTGCAATGCTGTTCGCAAGGTCATTCTGGGAGAGGTAAATGGTCCTTAAGGATCATTAAAATACAGAAAAAGACTTGGGGGGATAAGGCTGCATTGCTGTTCGCAAAGTGATTCTGCCAGAATAAAAAAGTGCTTAAGGAGCATTCAAATACACACAAAGATTTCGGGGGATAAGGCTGCATTGCTGTTCGCAAAGTCATTCTCCGAGAGGAAAAAAGTTCTTAAGGAGCATTTAATACAGACAAAGATTTGGGGGGATAAGGCTGCATTGCTGTTCGCAAAGTCATACTGCGAGAGGAAAAGGGTTTCTTAAGGACCATTCAAATACAGACAAAGGCTTGGCGGATAAGACTGCATTGCGGTTCACAAAGTCATTCTGTGAGAGGAAAATAGTCCTTAAGGAGTATTCAAATAGAGACAAAGACTTGGGGGAATAAGGCTGCATTGCTGTTCGCAAAGTCATTCTGCGAGAAGAAATTAGACCTAAAGGAGCATTCAAATACAGACAAAGGTTTGGGGGTTAAGGCTGCATTGCTGTTCGCAAAGTCATTCTGCGAGAGGTAAATGGTCCTTAAGGATCATTCAAATACAGACAAAGACTTGGGGGGATAAGGCTGCATTGCTGTTCGCAAAGTCATTCTGCGAGAGGAAAATAGTCCTCAAGGAGCATTCAAATAGAGACAAAGACTTGGAGGGATAAGGATGCGTTGCTGTTCGCAAAGTCATTCTGCGAGTGCAAAATAGTCCTTAAGGAGCATTCAAAGAGTGACAAAGATTTGGGGCATAAGGCTGCATTGCTGTTCGCAAAGTCATCCTGAGGAAGGAAAATAGTACTTAAAGAGCACTCAAATACAGACAAAGGTTTGGGGGATAAGGCTGCATTGCTGTTCGCAAAGATATTCTGGGAGAGGAAAATGGTCCTTAAGGATCATTCAAATACAGAAAAAGACTTGGGGGGATAAGGCTGCATTGCTGTTCGCAAAGTCATTCTTCGAGAAGAAAATAGTGCTTAAAGAGCATTCAAATACACACAAAGATTTGGGGGGATAAGGCTGCATTGCTATTCGCAATGTCAGTCTCCGAGAGGAAAATAGTCCTTGCGGAGCATTTAAATACAGACAAAGGTTTGGGGGGGATAAGGCTGCATTGCTGTTCGCAAAGTCATTCTGCGAGAGGAAAAGGGTTTCTTAAGGAGCATTCAAATAGAGACAAAGACTTGGGGGGATAAGGTTGCATTGCTGTTCGAAAAGTCATTCTGCGAGAGATAAACGGTTTCTTAAGGTCCATTCAAATACAGACAAAGACTTGGCGGATAAGGCTGCATTGCTGTTCACAAAGTCATTCCGTGAGAGGAAAATAGTCCTTAAGGATCATTCAAATAGAAACAAAGACTTGGGTGAATAAGGCTGCATTGCTGTTCCCAAAGTCATTCTGCGAGAGGAAAATAGACCTAAAGGAGCATTCCAATACAGACAAAGGTTTGGGGGATAACGCTGCATTGCTGTTTGCAAAGTCATTCTGGGAGAGGTAAATGGTCCTTGAGGATCATTGAAATACAGACAAAGACTTGGGGGTATAAGGCTGCATTGCTTTTCACAAAGCCATTCTGCGAGAGGAAAATAGTCCTCAAGGAGCATTCAAATACAGACAAACACTTTGTGGGATAAGGCTGCGTTGCTGTTCGCAAAGTCATTCTGCGAGAGGAAAATAGTCCTTAAGGCGCATTCAAATACAGACAAAGATATGGGGGGATAAGGCTGCATTGCTTTTCGCAAGGTCATTGCGCGAGAGGAAAATAGTCCTTAATGACCTTTCAAATACAGACAAAGACTTGGGGGGTTAAGGCTAAGTTGCTGTTCGCAAAGTCATTCTGCGAGAGGAAAATAGTCGTTAAGGAGCATTCAAATACAGACAATGACTTGGGGGATAAGGCTGCATAGCTGTTCGCAAAGTCATTCTGCGAGAAGAAAATGGTCATGAAGGAGCATTCAAATAAAGACAAAGACTTGGGGGGATAAGGCTGCATTGCTGTTCGTAAAGTCATTCTGCGAGAGGAAAATAGTCCTTAAGGAGCATTTAAATACAGACAAAGACTTGGTGGGATAAGGCTGCGTTGCTGTTCGCAAAGTCATTCTGCGAGAGGAAAATAGTCCTTAAGGAGCATTCAAATACAGAAAAAGATTTGGGGGGATAAGGCTGCATTACTGTTCGCAAAGTCATTCTGCGAGACGAAAATAGTCCTCAAGGAGCATCCAAATACAGACAAAGATTTGGGCGGATAGGGCTGCATTGCTGTTCTCAAAGTCATTCTGGGAGAGGAAAATGGTCCTTAAGGAGCACTCAAACACAGACAAAGACTTGCGGGGATTAGGCTGCATTGCTGTTCGCAAAGTCATTCTGGGAGAGGAAAATAGTCCTTAATGACCATTCAAATACAGACAAAGACTTGGGGGGATAAGGCTGCATTGCTGTTCGTAAAGTCATTCTGCGAGAGGAAAATAGTCCTTAAGGAGCATTCAAATACAGACAAAGATTCGGGCGGATAAGGCTGCATTGCTGTTCGCAAAGTCATTCTGGGAGAGGAAAATGGTCCTTAAGGAGCACTCAAACACAGACAAAGACTTGCAGGGATAAGGCTGCATTGCTGTTCGCAAAGTCATTGCGCGAGAGGAAAATATTCCTTAATGACCATTCAAATACAGACAAAGTCTTGGGGGGATAAGGCTACGTTGCTGTTCGCAAAGTCATTCTGCGAGAAGAAAATGGTCATGAAGGAGCATTCAAATAAAGACAAAGACTTGGGGGGATAAGGCTGCATTGCTGTTCGTAAAGTCATTCTGCGAGAGGAAAATAGTCCTTAAGGAGCATTCAAATACAGACAAAGACTTGTGGGGATAAGGCTGCATTGCTGTTCGCAAAGTCATTCTGCGAGAGGAAAACGGTTTCTTAAGGACCATTCAAATACAGACAAAGACTTGGGGGGATAAGGCTGTATTGCTGTTCGCAAAGTCATTCTGCGAGAGGAAAACAGTTTCTTAAGGAGCATTCAAATACAGACAAAGACTTGGGGGATAAGGCTGCATTGCTGTTCCCAAAGTCATTCTGCGAGAGGAAAACGATTTCTTAAGGACCTTTCAAATACAGACAAAGACTTGGGGGATAAGGCTGCATTCCTTTTCGCAAAGTCATTCTGGGAGAGGAAAATGGCCCTTAAGCAGCACTCAAATACAGACAAAGACTTACGGGGATAAGGCTGCATTGGTGTTCGCAAAGTCATTGCGCGAGAGCAAAATAGTCGTTAAGCATTCAAATACAGACAAAGATTTGGGGGGATAAGGCTGCATTGCTGTTCGCAAAGCCATTCTGCGAGAGAAAAATAGTCCTTAAGGAGCACTCAAATACAGACAAAGATTTGGCAAGATAAGCCTGCATTGTTGTTTGCAAAGTCATTCTCCGAGAGGAAAATAGTGCTTAAGGAGCATTCAAATACAGACAAAGGTTTGGGGATAAGGCTGCATCGCTGTTCGTAAAGTCATTCTGCGAGAGGAAAATAGTCCTTAAGGAGCATTCAAATACAGACAAAGACTGGGGGAATAAGGCTGCAATGCTGTTCGCAAAGTCATTCTGGGAGAGGTAAATGGTCCTCAAGGACGATTCAAATACAGAAAAAGACTTGGGGGGACAAGGCTGCATTGCTGTTCGCAAAGTCATTCTGCCAGAATAAAAAAGTGCTTAAGGAGCATTCAAATACACACAAATATTTGGGGGGATAAGGCTGCATTGCTGTTCGCAAAGTCATTCTCTGAGAGGAAAATAGTCCTTAAGGAGCATTTAAATACAGACAAAGATTTGGGGAGGATAAGGCTGCATTGCTGTTCGCAAAGTCATTCTGCGAGAGGAAAAGGGTTTCTTAAGGAGCATTCAAATAGAGACAAAGACTTGGGGGGATAAGGTTGCATTGCTGTTCAAAAAGTCATTCTGCGAGAGATAAACGGCTTCTTAAGGACCATTCAAATACAGAAAAAGACTTGGTGGATAAGGCTGCCTTGCGGTTCACAAAGTCATTCTGTGAGAGGAAAATAGTCCTTAAGGAGTATTCAAATAGAGACAAAGACTTGGGGGAATAAGGCTGCATTGCTGTTCGCAAAGTCATTCTGCGAGAAGAAAATAGACCTAAAGGAGCATTCAAATACAGACAAAGGTTTGGGGTTAAGGCTGCATTGCTGTTCGCAAAGTCATTCTGCGAGAGGTAAAAGGTCCTTAAGGATCATTCAAATACAGACAAACACTTGGGGGGATAAGGCTGCATTGCTGTTCGCAAAGTCATTCTGCGAGAGGAAAATAGTCCTCAAGGAGCATTCAAATACAGACAAAGACTTGGTGGGATAAGGCTGCGTTGCTGTTCGTAAAGTCATTCTGCGAGAGGAAAATAGTCCTTAAGGAGCATTCAAATACAGACAAAGATTTGGGCGGATAAGGCTGCATTGCTGTTCGCAAAGTCATTCTGGGAGAGGAAAATGGTTCTTAGGGAGCACTCAAACACAGACAAAGACTTGCGGGGATAAGGCTGCATTGCTGTTCGCAAAGTCATTGCGCGAGAGGAAAATAGTCCTTAATGACCATTCAAATACAGACAAAGACTTGGGGGGATAAGGCTACGTTGCTGTTCGCAAAGTCATTCTGCGAGAAGAAAATGGTCATGAAGGAGCATTCAAATAAAGACAAAGACTTGGGGGGATAAGGCTGCATTGCTGTTCGTAAAGTCATTCTGCGAGAGGAAAATAGTCCTTAAGGAGCATTCAAATACAGACAAAGACTTGGGGGGATAAGGCTGCATTGCTGTTCGCAAAGTCACTCTGCGAGAGGAAAACGGTTTCCTAAGGACCATTCAAATACAGACAAAGACTTGGGGGGATAAGGCTGCATTGCTGTTCGCAAAGTCACTCTGCGAGAGGAAAACCGTTTCCTAAGGACCATTCAAATACAGACAAAGACTTGGGGGGATAAGGCTGCATTGCTGTTCACAAAGTCATTCTGCGAGAGGAGAACGATTTCTTAAGGACCATTCAAATACAGACAAAGACTTGGGGGATAAGGCTGCATTCCTGTTCGCAAACTCATTCTGGGAGAGGAAAATGGCCCTTAAGGAGCACTCAAATACAGACAAAGACTTACGGGGATAAGGCTGCATTGCTGTTCGCAAAGTCATTGCGCGAGAGCAAAATAGTCGTCAAGGAGCATTCAAACACAGACAAAGATTTGGGGGGATAAGGCTGCATTGCTGTTCGCAAAGTCATTCTGCGAGAGAAAAATAGTCCTTAAGGAGCACTCAAATACAGACAAAGATTTGGCAAGATAAGGCTGCATTGTTGTTCGCAAAGTCATTCTCCGAGACGAAAATAGTGCTTAAGGAGCATTCAAATACAGACAAAGGTTTGGGGATAAGGCTGCATTGCTGTTCGTAAAGTCATTCTGCGAGAGGAAAATAGTCCTTAAGGAGCATTCAAATACAGACAAAGACTGGGGGAATAAGGCTGCAATGCTGTTCGCAAAGTCATTCTGGGAGAGGTAAATGGTCCTTAAGGATCATTCAAATACAGAAAAAGACTTGGGGGGATAAGGCTGCATTGCTGTTCACAAAGTCATTCTGCGAGAGGAAAACGGTATCTTAAGGACCATACAAATACAGACAAAGACTTGCGGGGATAGGGCTGCATTGCTGTTCGCAAAGTCATTCTGCGAGAGGAAAACGGTTTCTTAAGGACCATTCAAATACAGACAAAGACTTGGGGGGATAAGGCTGCATTGCTGTTCGCAAAGTCATTCTGCGAGAGGAAAACAGTTTCTTAAGGAGCGTTCAAATACAGACAAAGACTTGGGTGATAAGGCTGCATTGCCGTTCGCAAAGTCATTCTGCGAGAGGAAAACGATTTCTTAAGGACCATTCAAATACAGACAAAGACTTGGGGGATAAGGCTGCATTCCTGTTCGCAAAGTCATTCTGGGAGAGGAAAATGGCCCTTAAGGAGCACTCAAATACAGACAAAGCCTTACGGGGATAAGGCTGCATTGCTGTTCGCAAAGTGATTCTGCGAGAAGAAAATGGTCATGAAGGAGCATTCAAATAAAGACAAAGACTTGGGGGGATAAGGCTGCATTGCTGTTCGTAAAGTCATTCTGCCAGAGGAAAATATTCCTTAAGGAGCATTTAAATACAGACAAAGACTTGTGGGGATAAGGCTGCATTGCTGTTCGCAAAGTCATTCTGCGAGAGAAAAACAGTTTCTTAAGGAGCATTCAAATACAGACAAAGACTTGGGGGATAAGGCTGCATTGCTGTTCGCAAAGTCATTCTGCGAGAGGAAAACGATTTCTTAAGGACCATTCAAATACAGACAAAGACTTGGGGGATAAGGCTTCATTCCTGTTCGCAAAGTCATTCTGGGAGAGGAAAATGGTCCTTAAGGATCATTCAAATACAGAAAAAGACTTGGGGGGATAAGGCTGCATTGCTGTTCGCAATGTCATTCTTCGAGAAGAAAATAGTGCTTAAGGAGCATTCAAATACACACAAAGATTTGGGGGGATAAGGCTGCATTGCTGTTCGCAAAGTCATTCTGCGAGAGGAAAACAGTTTCTTAAGGACCATTCAAATACAGACAAAGACTTGGGGGATAAGGCTGCATTCCTGTTCGCAAAGTCATTCTGCGAGAGGAAAATGGTCCTTAAGGAGCACTCAAATACAGACAAAGACTTACGGGGATAAGGCTGCATTGCTGTTCGCAAAGTCATTGCGCGAGAGCAAAATAGTCGTTAAGGAGCATTCAAATACAGACAAAGATTTGGGGGGATAAGGCTGCATTGCTGTTCGCAAAGTCATTCTGCGAGAGAAAAATAGTCCTTAAGGAGCATTCAAATACAGACAAAGACTGGGGGAATAAGGCTGCAATGCTGTTCGCAAAGTCATTCTGGAAGAGGTAAATGGTCCTTAAGGATCATTCAAATACAGAAAAAGACTTGGGGGGATAAGGCTGCATTGCTGTTCGCAAAGTCATTCTGCCAGAATAAAAAAGTGCTTAAGGAGCATTCAAATACACACAAAGATTTGGGGGGATAAGGCTGCATTGCTGTTCGCAAAGTCATTCTCCGAGAGGAAAATAGTCCTTAAGGAGCATTTAAATACAGACAAAGATTTGGGGAGGATAAAGCTGCATTGCTGTCCGCAGAGTCATTCTGCGAGAGGAAAAGGGTTTCTTAAGGAGCATTCAAATAGAGACAAAGACTTGGGGGGATAAGGTTGCATTGCTGTTCAAAAAGTCATTCTGCGAGAGATAAACGGCTTCTTAAGGACCATTCAAATACAGAAAAAGACTTGGTGGATAAGGCTGCCTTGCGGTTCACAAAGTCATTCTGTGAGAGGAAAATAGTCCTTAAGGAGTATTCAAATAGAGACAAAGACTTGGGGGAATAAGGCTGCATTGCTGTTCGCAAAGTCATTCTGCGAGAAGAAAATAGACCTAAAGGAGCATTCAAATACAGACAAAGGTTTGGGGGTTAAGGCTGCATTGCTGTTCGCAAAGTCATTCTGCGAGAGGTAAATGGTCCTTAAGGATCATTCAAATACAGACAAACACTTGGGGGGTAAGGCTGCATTGCTGTTCGCAAAGTCATTCTGCGAGAGGAAAATAGTCCTCAAGGAGCATTCAGATACAGACCAAGACTTGGTGGGATAAGGCTGCGTTGCTGTTCGTAAAGTCATTCTGCGAGAGGAAAATAGTCCTTAAGGAGCATTCAAATACAGACAAAGATTTGGGCGGATAAGGCTGCATTGCTGTTCGCAAAGTCATTCTGGGAGAGGAAAATGGTCCTTAAGGAGCACTCAAACACAGACAAAGACTTGCGGGGATAAGGCTGCATTGCTGTTCGCAAAGTCATTGCGCGAGAGGAAAATAGTCCTTAATGACCATTCAAATACAGACAAAGACTTGGGGGGATAAGGCTACGTTGCTATTCGCAAAGTCATTCTGCGAGAAGAAAATGGTCATGAAGGAGCATTCAAATAAAGACAAAGACTTGGGGGGATAAGGCTGCATTGCTGTTCGTAAAGTCATTCTGCGAGAGGAAAATAGTCCTTAAGGAGCATTCAAATACAGACAAAGACTTGGGGGGATAAGGCTGCATTGCTGTTCGCAAAGTCATTCTGCGAGAGGAAAACGGTTTCTTAAGGACCATTCAAATACAGACAAAGACTTGGGGGGATAGGGCTGCATTGCTGTTCGCAAAGTCATTCTGCGAGAGGAAAACAGTTTCTTAAGGAGCATTCAAATACAGACAAAGACTTGGGGGATAAGGCTGCATTGCTGTTCGCAAAGTCATTCTGCGAGAGGAAAACGATTTCTTAAGGACCATTCAAATACAGACAAAGACTTGGGGGATAAGGCTGCATTCCTGTTCGCAAAGTCATTCTGGGAGAGGAAAATGGCCCTTAAGGAGTACTCAAATACAGACAAAGACTTACGGGGATAAGGCTGCATTGCTGTTCGCAAAGTCATTGCGCGAGAGCAAAATAGTCGTTAAGGAGCATTCAAATACAGACAAAGATTTGGGGGGATAAGGCTGCATTGCTGTTCGCAAAGTCATTCTGCGAGAGAAAAATAGTCCTTAAGGAGCACTCAAATACATACAAAGATTTGGCAAGATAAGGCTGCATTGTTGTTCGCAAAGTCATTCTCCGAGAGGAAAATAGTGCTTAAGGAGCATTCAAATACAGACAAAGGTTTGGGGATAGGGCTGCATTGCTGTTCGTAAAGTCATTCTGCGAGAGGAAAATAGTCCTTAAGGAGCATTCAAATACAGACAAAGACTGGGGGAATAAGGCTGCAATGCTGTTCGCAAAGTCATTCTGGGAGAGGTAAATGGTCCTTAAGGATCATTCAAATACAGAAAAAGACTTGGGGGGATAAGGCTGCATTGCTGTTCGCAAAGTCATTCTGCCCGAATAAAAAAGTGCTTAAGGAGCATTCAAATACACACAAAGATTTGGGGGGATAAGGCTGCATTGCTGTTCGCAAAGTCATTCTCCGAGAGGAAAATAGTCCTTAAGGAGCATTTAAATACAGACAAAGATTTGGGGAGGATAAGGCTGCATTGCTGTTCGCAAAGTCATTCTGCGAGAGGAAAAGGGTTTCTTAAGGAGCATTCAAATAGAGACAAAGACTTGGGGGGATAAGGTTGCATTGCTGTTCAAAAAGTCATTCTGCGTGAGATAAACGGCTTCTTAAGGACCATTCAAATACAGAAAAAGACTTGGTGGATAACGCTGCCTTGCGGTTCACAAAGTCATTCTGTGAGAGGAAAATAGTCCTTAAGGAGTATTCAAATAGAGACAAAGACTTGGGGGAATAAGGCTGCATTGCTAATCGCAAAGTCATTCTGCGAGAAGAAAATAGACCTAAAGGAGCATTCAAATAATGACAAAGGTTTGGGGGATAAGGCTGCATTGCTGTTCGCAAAGTCATTCTGCGAGAGGAAAATAGTCCTCAAGGAGCATTCAAATACAGATAAAGACTTGGTGGGATAAGGCTGCGTTGCTGTTCGCAAAGTCATTCTCCGAGTGCAAAATAGTCCTTAAGGAGCATTCAAATACAGACAAAGATTTGGGGGCATAAGGCTGCATTGCTGTTCGCAAAGTCATTCTGCGAGAGGTAAATGGTCCTTAAGGATCATTCAAATACAGACAAAGACTTGGGGGGATAAGGCTGCATTGCTGTTCGCAAAGTCATTCTGCGAGTGGAAAATAGTCCTCAAGGAGCATTCAAATACAGACAAAAACTTGTTGGGATAAGGCTGCGTTGCTGTTCGCAAAGTCATTCTGCGAGTGCAAAATAGTCCTTAAGGAGCATTCAAATACAGACAAAGATTTGGGGGCATAAGGCTGCATTGCTGTTCGCAAAGTCATCCTGCGAGAGGAAAATAGTACTTAAGGAGCGCTCAAATACAGACAAATGTTTGGGGGATAAGGCTGCATTGCTGTTCGCAAAGTTATTCTGTGAGAGGAAAATGGTCCTTAAGGATCATTCAAATACAGAAAAAGACTTGGGGGGATAAGGCTGCATTGCTTTTCGCAATGTCATTCTTCGAGAAGAAAATAGTGCTTAAGGAGCATTCAAATACACACAAAGATTTGGGGGGATAAGGCTGCATTGCTGTTCACAAAGTGAGTCTTCGAGAGGAAAATAGTCCTTGCGGAGCATTTAAATTCAGAAAAAGGTTTGGGGGGGATAAGGCTGCATTGCTGTTCGCAAAGTCATTCTGCGAGAGGAAAAGGGTTTCTTAAGGAGCATTCAAATAGAGACAAAGACTTGGGGGGATAAGGTTGCATTGCTGTTCGAAAAGTCATTATGCGAGAGATAAACGGTTTCTTAAGGACAATTCAAATACAGACAAAGACTTGGCGGATAAGGCTGCATTACTGTTCACAAAGTCATTCTGTGAGAGGAAAATAGTCCTTAAGGAGCATTCAAATAGAGACAAAGACTTGGGGGAATAAGGTTGCATTGCTGTTCGCAAAGTCATTCTGCGAGAGGAAAATAGACCTAAAGGAGCATTCCAATACAGACAAAGGTTTGATGGATAAGGCTGCATTGCTGTTCGCAAAGTCATTCTGGGAGAGGTAAATGGTCCTTAAGGATCATTCAAATACAGACAAAGACTTGGGGGTATAAGGCTGCATTGCTGTTCGCAAAGTCATTCTGCGAGAGGAAAATAGTCCTCAAGGAGCATTCAAATACAGACAAAGACTTGGTGGAATAAGGCTGCGTTGCTGTTCGCAAAGTCATTCTGCGAGAGGAAAATAGTCGTTAAGGAGCATTTAAATACAGACAATGACTTGGGGGATAAGGCTGCATAGCTGTTCGCAAACGCATTCTGCGAGAAGAAAATTGTCATGAAGGAGCATTCAAATAAAGACAAGGACTTGGGGGGATAAGGCTGCATTGCTGTTCGTAAGGTCATTCTGCGAGAGGAAAATAGTCCTTAAGGAGCATTTAAATACAGACAAAGACTTGGTGGGATAAGGCTGCGTTGCTGTTCGCAAAGCCATTCTGCGAGAGGAAAATAGTCCTTAAGGAGCATTCAAATACAGACAAAGTTTTGGGGGGACAAGGCTGCATTGCTGTTCGCAAAGTCATTCTGCGAGAGGAAAATAGTCCTTAAGGAGCATTCAAATAGAGACAAAGATTTAGGCGGATAAGGCTGCATCGCTGTTCGCAAAGTCATTCTGGGAGAGGAAAATGGTCCTTAAGTAGCACTCAAACACAGACAAAGACTTGCGGGGATAAGGCTGCATTGCTGTTCGCAAAGTCATTGCGTGAGAGGAAAATAGTCCTTAATGACCATTCAAATACAGACAAAGACTTGGGGGGATAAGGCTACGTTGCTGTTCGCAAAGTCATTCTGCGAGAGGAAAACAGCCGTTAAGGAGCATTCAGATACAGGCAAAGACTTGGGGGATCAGGCTGCATTGCTGTTCGCAAAGTCATTCTGCGAGAAGAAAATGGTCATGAAGGAGCATTCAAATAAAGACAAAGACTTGGGGGGATAAGGCTACATTGCTGTTCGTAAAGTCATTCTGCGAGAGGAAAATAGTCCTTAAGGAGCATTTAAATACAGACAAAGACTTGGGGGGATAAGGCTGCATTGCTGTTCGCAAAGTCATTCTGCGAGAGGTAAAGGGTTTCTTAAGGACCGTTCAATTACAGACAAAGACTTGGGGGGATAAGGCTGCATTGCTGTTCGCAAAGTCATTCTGTGAGAGGAAAACCGTTTCTTAAGGAGCATTCAAATACAGACAAAGACTTGGGGGGATAAGGCTGCATTGCTGTTCGCAAAGTCATTCTGCGAGATGAAAACAGTTTCTTAAGGACCATTCCAATACAGACAAAGACTTGGGGGATAAGGCTGAATTGCTGTTCGCAAAGTCATTCTGCGAGAGCATAATAGTCGTTAAGGAGCATTCAAATACGGACAAAGATTTGGGGGGATAAGGCTGCATTGCTGTTCGCAAAGTCATTCTGCGAGAGGTAAACGGTTTCTTAAGGAGCATTCAAATACAGAAAAAGACTTGGGGGGATAAGGCTGTATTGCTGTTCGCAAAGTGAATCTGCGAGAGGAAAACAGTTTCTTAAGGACCATTCAAATACAGACAAAGACTTGGGGGATAAGGCTGAATTGCTGTTCGCAAAGTCATTCTGCGAGAGCATAATAGTCGTTAAGGAGCATTCAAATACGGACAAAGATTTGGGGGGATAAGGCTGCATTGCTGTTCGCAAAGTCATTCTGCGAGAGAAAAATAGTCCTTAAGGAGCACTAAAATACAGACAAAGATTTGGCAAGATAAGGCTGCATTGTTGTTCGATAAGTCATTCTCCGAGAGGAAAATGGTCCTTAAGGAGCATTCAAATACAGACAAAGGTTTGGGGATAAGGCTGCATTGCTGTTCGTAAAGTCATTCTGCGAGAGGGAAATAGTCCTTAAGGAGCATTCAAATACAGACAAAGACTGGGGGAATAAGGCTGCAATGCTGTTCGCAAAGTCATTCTGGGAGAGGTAAATGGTCCTTAAGGATCATTCAAATACAGAAAAAGACTTGGGGGGATAAGGCTGCATTGCTGTTCGCAAAGTCATTCTGCCAGAATAAAATAGTGCTTAAGGAGCATTCAAATACACACAAAGATTTGGGGGGATATGGCTGCATTGCTGTTCGCAAAGTCATTCTCCGAGAGGAAAATTGTCCTTCAGAAGCATTTAAATACAGACAAAGATTTGGGGGGGATAAGGCTGCATTGCTGTTCGCAAAGTCATTCTGCGAGGGGAAAAGGGTTTCTTAAGGAGCATTCAAAAAGAAACAAAGCCTTGGGGGGATAAGGCTGCATTGCTGTTCGCAAAGTCATTCTGCGAGAGGAAAACAGTTTCTTAAGGACCATTCAAATACAGACAAAGACTTGGGGGATAAGGCTGCATTACTGTTCGCAAAGTCATTCTGTGAGACGAAAATAGTCCTTAAGGAGCATTCAAATTCAGACAAAGACTGGGGGGATAAGGCTGAATTGCTGTTCGCAAAGTCATTCTGCGAGAGCAAAATAGTTGTTAAGGAGCATTCAAATACGGACAAAGATTTGGGGGGATAAGGCTGCATTGCTGTTCGCAAAGTCATTCTGTGAGAGGAAAATAGTCCTCAAGGAGCATTCAAATACAGACAAAGACTTACGGGGATAAGGCTGCGTTGCTGTTCGCAAAGTCATTCTGCGAGAGGAAAACAGTCCTTAAGGAGCATTCCAATACACACAAAGGTTTGGGGGATAAGGCTGCATTGCTGTTCGCAAAGTCATTCTGGGAGAGGAAAATGGGCCTTAAGGAGCACTCAAACACAGAAAAAGACTTGGGGGGATAAGGCTGCATTTCTGTTCGCAAAGTCATTGCGCGAGAGGAAAATAGTCCTTAATGACCATTCAAATACAGACAAAGACTTGGGGTGATAAGGCTACGTTGCTGTTCGCAAAGTCATTCTGCGAGAAGTAAATGGTCATGAAGGAGCATTCAAATAAAGACAAAGACTTGGGGGGATAAGGCGGCATTGCTGTTCGTAAAGTCATTCTGCGAGAGGAAAATAGTCCTTAAGGAGCATTCAAATACAGACAAAGACTTGGGGGGATAAGGCTGCATTGCTGTTCGCAAAGTCATTCTGCGAGAGGAAAACGGTTTCTTAAGGACCATTCAAATACAGACAAAGACTTGGGGGGATAAGGCTGCATTGCTGTTCGCAAAGTCATTCTGCGAGAGGAAAACAGTTTCTTAAGGAGCATTCAAATACAGACAAAGACTTGGGGGATAAGGCTGCATTGCTGTTCGCAAAGTCATTCTGCGAGAGGAAAACGATTTCTTAAGGACCATTCAAATACAGAGAAAGACTTGGGGGATAAGGCTGCATTCCTGTTCGCAGTCATTCTGGGAGAGGAAAATGGCCCTAAAGCAGCACTCAAATACAGACAAAGACTTACGGGAATAAGGCTGCATTGCTGTTCGCAAAGTCATTGCGCGAGAGCAAAATAGTCGTTAAGGAGCGTTCAAATACAGACAAAGATTTGGGGGGATAAGGCTGCATTGCTGTTCGCAAAGTCATTCTGCGAGAGAAAAATAGTACTTAAGGAGCACTCAAATACAGACAAAGATTTGGCAAGATAAGGCTGCATTGTTGTTCGCAAAGTCATTCTCCGAGAGGAAAATAGTGCTTAAGGAGCATTTAAATACAGACAAAGGTTTGGGGATAAGGCTGCATTGCTGTTCGCAAAGTCACTCTGCCCGAATAAAAAAGTGCTTAAGGAGCATTCAAATACACAAAAAGATTTGGGGGGATAAGCCTGCATTGCTGTTCGCAAAGTCATTCTCCAAAGAGGAAAATAGTCCTTAAGGAGCATTTAAATACAGACAAAGAGTTGGGGAGGATAAGGCTGCATTGCTGTTCGCAAAGTCATTCTGCGAGAGGAAAAGGGTTTCCTAAGGAGCATTCAAATAGAGACAAAGACTTGGGGGGATAAGGTTGAATTGCTGTTCAAAAAGTCATTCTGCGAGAGATAAACGGCTTCTTAAGGACCATTCAAATACAGAAAAAGACTTGGTGGATAAGGCTGCCTTGTGGTTCACAAAGTCATTCTGTGAGAGGAAACTAGTCCTTAAGGAGTATTGAAATAGAGACAAAGACTTGGGGGAATAAGGCTGCATTGCTAATCGCAAAGTCATTCTGCGAGAAGAAAATAGACCTAAAGGAGCATTCAAATACAGACAAAGATTTGGGGGATAAGGCTGCATTGCTGTTGGCAAAGTTATTCTGTGAGAGGAAAATTGTCCTAAGGATCATTCAAATACAGAAAAAGACTTGGGGGGATAAGGCTGCATTGCTGTTCGCAAAGTCATTCTTCGAGAAGAAAATAGTGCTTAAGGAGCATTCAAATACACACAAAGATTTGGGGGGATAAGGCTGCATTGGTATTCACAATGTCAGTCTCCGAGAGGAAAATAGTCCTTGCAGAGCATTTGAATACAGACAAAGGTTTGGGGGGATAAGGCTGCATTGCTGTTCGCAAAGTCATTCTGCGAGAGGAAAAGGGTTTCTTAAGGAGCATTCAAATAGAGACAAAGACTTGGGGGGAAAAGGTTGAATTGCTGTTCGAAAAGTCATTCTGGGAGAGGTAAATTTTCCTTAAGGAGCACTCAAATACAGACAAAGATTTGGCAAGATAAGGCTGCATTGTTCTTCGATAAGTCATTCTCCGAGAGGAAAATAGTCCATAAGGAGCATTCAAATACACACAAAGACTGGGGGAATAAGGCTGCAATGCTGTTCGCAAAGTGATTCTGGGAGAGGTAAATGGTCCTTAAGGATCATTCAAATACATAAAAAGACTTGGGGGGATAAGGCTGCATTGCTGTTCGTAAAGTCATTCTGCGAGAGATAAACGGCTTCTTAAGGACCATTCAAATACAGACAAAGCTTTGGCGGATAAGGCTGCATTGCGGTTCACAAAGTCATTCTGTGAGAGGAAAATAGTCCTTAAGGAGTATTCAAATAGAGACAAAGATTTGGGGAAATGAGGCTGCATTGCTGTTCGCAAAGTCATTCTTTGAGAAGAAAATAGACCTAAAGGAGCATTCAAATACAGACAAAGGTTTGATGGTTAAGGCTGCATTGCTGTTCGCAAAGTCATTCTGCGAGAGGTAAATGGCCCTTAAGGATTATTCAAATACAGACAAAGACTTGGGCGGATAAGACTGCATTGCTGTTCGCAAAGTCATTCTGCGAGAGGAAAATAGTCCTCAAGGCGCATTCAAATACAGACAAAGACTTGGTGGGATAAGTCTGCGTTGCTGTTCGCAAAGTCATTCTGCGAGAGGTAAATGGTCCTTAAGGATCATTCAAATACAGACAAACACTTGGGGGGATAAGGCTGCATTGCTGTTCGCAAAGTCATTCTGCGAGAGGAAAATAGTCCTCAAGGAGCATTCAAATACAGACAAAGACTTGGTGGGATAAGGCTGCGTTGCTGTTCGCAAAGTCATTCTCCGAGTGCAAAATAGTCCTTAAGGAGCATTCAAATACAGACAAGATTTGGGGGCATAAGGCTGCATTGCTGTTCGCAAAGTCATCCTGCGAGAGTAAAATAGTACTTAAGGAGCACTCAAATATACACAAAGGTTTGGGGGATAAGGCTGCATTGCTGTGGCAAAGTTATTCTGTGAGAGGAAAATGGTCCTTAAGGATCATTCAAATACAGAAAAAGACTTGGGGGGATAAGGCTGCATTGCTGTTCGCAAAGTCATTCTGCGAGTGGAAAATAGTCCTCAAGGAGCATTCAAATACAGACAAAAACTTGGTGGGATAAGGCTGCGTTGCTGTTCGCTAAGTCATTCTGCGAGTGCAAAATAGTCCTTAAGGAGCATTCAAATACAGACAAAGATTTGGGGGCATAAGGCTGCATTGCTGTTCGCAAAGTCATCCTGCGAGAGGAAAATAGTACTTAAGCAGCACTCAAATACAGACAAATGTTTGGGGGATAAGGCTGCATTGCTGTTCGCAAAGTTATTCTGTGAGAGGAAAATGGTCCTTAAGGATCATTCAAATACAGAAAAAGACTTGAGGGGATAAGGCTGCATTGCTATTCGCAATGTCATTCTTCGAGAAGAAAATAGTGCTTAAGGAGCATTCAAATACACACAAAGATTTGGGGGGATAAGGCTACATTGCTGTCCACAAAGTCAGTCTTCGAGAGGAAAATAGTCCTTGCGGAGCATTTAAATACAGAAAAAGTTTTGGGGGGGATAAGCCTGCATTGCTGTTCGCAAAGTCATTCTGCGAGAGATAAACGGTTTCTTAAGGACCATTCAAATACAGACAAAGACTTGGCGGATAAGGCTGCATTACTGTTCACAAAGTCATTCTGTGAGAGGAAAATAGTCCTTAAGGAGCATTCAAATAGAGACAAAGACTTGGGGGAATAAGGCTGCATTGCTGTTCGCAAAGTCATTCTGCGAGAGGAAAATAGACCTAAAGGAGCATTCCAATACAGACAAAGGTTTGATGGATAAGGCTGCATTGCTGTTCGCAAAGTCATTCTGGGAGAGGTAAATGGTCCTTAAGGATCATTCAAATACAGACAAAGACTTGGGGGTATAAGGCTGCATTGCTGTTCGCAAAGTCATTCTGCGAGAGGAAAACAGTCCTCAAGGAGCATTCAAATACAGACAAAGACTTGGTGGAATAAGGCTGCGTTGCTGTTCGCAAAGTCATTCTGCGAGAGGAAAATAGTCGTTAAGGAGCATTCAAATACAGACAATGACTTGGGGGATAAGGCTGCATAGCTGTTCGCAAAGGCATTCTGGGAGAAGAAAATTGTCATGAAGGAGCATTCAAATAAAGACAAAGACTTGGGGGGATAAGGCTGCATTGCTGTTCGTAAGGTCATTCTGCGAGAGGAAAATAGTCCTTAAGGAGCATTTAAATACAGACAAAGACTTGGTGGGATAAGGCTGCGTTGCTGTTCGCAAAGTCATTCTGCGAGAGGAAAATAGTCCTTAAGGAGCATTCCAATACAGACAAAGGTTTGATGGATAAGGCTGCATTGCTGTTCGCAAAGTCATTCTGGGAGAGGTAAATGGTCCTTAAGGATCATTCAAATACAGACAAAGACTTGGGGGTATAAGGCTGCATTGCTGTTCGCAAAGTCATTCTGCGAGAGGAAAACAGTCCTCAAGGAGCATTCAAATACAGACAAAGACTTGGTGGAATAAGGCTGCGTTGCTGTTCGCAAAGTCATTCTGCGAGAGGAAAATAGTCGTTAAGGAGCATTCAAATACAGACAATGACTTGGGGGATAAGGCTGCATAGCTGTTCGCAAAGGCATTCTGGGAGAAGAAAATTGTCATGAAGGAGCATTCAAATAAAGACAAAGACTTGGGGGGATAAGGCTGCATTGCTGTTCGTAAGGTCATTCTGCGAGAGGAAAATAGTCCTTAAGGAGCATTTAAATACAGACAAAGACTTGGTGGGATAAGGCTGCGTTGCTGTTCGCAAAGTCATTCTGCGAGAGGAAAATAGTCCTTAAGGAGCATTCAAATACAGACAAAGATTTGGGGGGATAAGGCTGCATTGCTGTTCGCAAAGTCATTCTGCGAGAGGAAAATAGTCCTTAAGGAGCATTCAAATACAGTCAAAGATTTAGGCGGATAAGGCTGTATCGCTTTTCGCAAAGTCATTCTGGGAGAGGAAAATGGTCCTTAAGGAGCACTCAAACACAGACAAAGACTTGCGGGGATGAGGCTGCATTGCTGTTCGCAAAGTCATTGCGTGAGAGGAAAATAGTCCTTAATGACCATTCAAATACAGACAACGACTTGGGGGGATAAGGCTACGTTGCTGTTCGCAAAGTCATTCTGCGAGAGGAAAACAGTCGTTAAGGAGCATTCAGATACAGGCAAAGACTTGGGGGATCAGGCTGCATTGCTGTTGGCAAAGTCATTCTGCGAGAAGAAAATGGTCATGAAGGAGCATTCAAATAAAGACAAAGACTTGGGGGGATAAGGCTACATTGCTGTTCGTAAAGTCATTCTGCGAGAGCAAAATAGTCCTTAAGGAGCATTTAAATACAGACTAAGACTTGGGGGGATAAGGCTGCATTGCTGTTCGCAAAGTCATTCTGCGAGAGGTAAAGGGTTTCTTAAGGACCATTCAATTACAGACAAAGACTTGGGGGGATAAGGCTGCATTGCTGTTCGCAAAGTCATTCTGCGAGAGGTAAACAGTTTCTTAAGGAGCATTCAAATACAGACAAAGACTTGGGGGGATAAGGCTGCATTGCTCTTCGCAAAGTCATTCTGCGAGAGGTAAAGGGTTTCTTAAGGACCATTCAATTACAGACAAAGACTTGGGGGGATAAGGCTGCATTGCTGTTCGCAAAGCCATTCTGCGAGAGGAAAACAGTTTCTTAAGGAGCATTCAAATACAGACAAAGACTTGGGGGGATAAGGCTGCATTGCTGTTCGCAAAGTCATTCTGCGAGAGGAAAACAGTTTCTTAAGGCCCATTCAAATACAGACAAAGACTTGGGGGATAAGGCTGAATTGCTGTTCGCAAAGTCATTCTGTGAGACGAAAATAGTCCTTAAGGAGCATTCAAATTCAGACAAAGACTGGGGGGATAAGGCTGAATTGCTGTTCGCAAAGTCATTCTGCGAGAGCAAAATAGTCGTTAAGGAGCATTCAAATACGGACAAAGATTTGGGGGGATAAGGCTGCATTGCTGTTCGCAAAGTCATTCTGCGAGAGGTAAAGGGTTTCTTAAGGAGCATTCAAATACAGAAAAAGACTTGGGGGGATAAGACTGCATTGCTGTTCGCAAAGTGATTCTGCGAGAGGAAAACAGTTTCTTAAGGACCATTCAAATACAGACAAAGACTTGGGGGATAAGGCTGCATTACTGTTCGCAAAGTCATTCTTTGAGACGAAAATAGTCGTTAAGGAGCATTCAAATTCAGACAAAGACTGGGGGGATAAGGCTGAATTGCTGTTCGCAAAGTCATTCTGCGAGAGCATAATAGTCGTTAAGGAGCATTCAAATACGGACAAAGATTTGGGGGGTATAAGGCTGCATTGCTGTTCGCAAAGTCATTCTGCGAGAGAAAAATAGTCCTTAAGGAGCACTAAAATACAGACAAAGATTTGGCAAGATAAGGCTGCATTGTTGTTCGATAAGTCATTCTCCGAGAGGAAAATGGTCCTTAAGGAGCATTCAAATACAGACAAAAGGTTTGGGGATAAGGCTGCATTGCTGTTCATAAAGTCATTCTGCGAGAGGAAAATAGTCCTTAAGGAGCATTCAAATACAGACAAAGACTGGGGGAATAAGGCTGCAATGCTGTTCGCAAAGTCATTCTGGGAGAGGTAAATGGTCCTTAAGGATCATTCAAATACAGAAAAAGACTTGGGGGGATAAGGCTGCATTGCTGTTCGCAAAGTCATTCTGCCAGAATAAAATAGTGCTTAAGGAGCATTCAAATACACACAAAGATTTGGGGGGATAAAGCTGCATTGCTGTTCGCAAAGTCATTCTCCTAGAGGAAAATAGTCCTTCAGAAGCATTTAAATACAGACAAAGATTTGGGGGGGATAAGGCTGCATTGCTGTTCGCAAAGTCATTCTGCGAGGGGAAAAGGGTTTCTTAAGGAGCATTCAAAGAGAGACAAAGCCTTGGGGGGATAAGGTTGCATTGCTGTTCGAAAAGTCATTCTGCTAGAGATAAACGGCTTCTTAAGGACCATTCAAATACAGACAAAGACTTGGCGGATAAGGCTGCATTGCGGTTCACAAAGTCATTCTGTGAGAGGAAAATAGTCCTTAAGGAGCATTCAAATAGAGACAAAGACTTGGGGGAATAAGGCTGCATTGCTGTTCGCAAAGTCATTCTGCGAGAGGAAAATAGTCCTTAAGGAGCATTTAAATACAGACAAAGACTTGGGGGGATAAGGCTGCATTGCTGTTCGCAAGGTCATTCTGGGAGAGGTAAAGGGTTTCTTAAGGACCATTCAATTACAGACAAAGACTTGGGGGGATAAGGCTGCATTGCTGTTCGCAAAGTCATTCTGCGAGAGGAAAAAGTTTCTTAAGGAGCATTCAAATACAGACAAAGACTTGGGGGGATAAGGCTGCATTGCTGTTCGCAAAGTCATTCTGCGAGAGGCAAAGGGTTTCTTAAGGACCATTCAATTACAGACAAAGACTTGGGGGGATAAGGCTGCATTGCTGTTCGCAAAGTCATTCTGCGAGAGGAAAACAGTTTCTTAAGGAGCATTCAAATACAGACAAAGACTTGGGGGGATAAGGCTGCATTGCTGTGCGCAAAGTCATTCTGCGAGAGGAAAACAGTTTCTTAAGGACCATTCAAGTACAGACAAACACTTGGGGGGATAAGGCTGCATTGCTGTTCGCAAAGTCATTCTGCGAGAGGTAAATGGTCCTTAAGGATCACTCAAATACAGACAAAGACTTGGGGGGATAAGGCTTCATTGCTGTTCGCAAAGTCATTCTGAGAGTGGAAAATAGTCCTCAAGCAGCATTCAAATACAGACAAAAACTTGGTGGGATAAGGCTGCGTTGCTGTTCGCAAAGTCATTCTGCGGGTGCAAAATAGTCCTTAAGGAGCATTCAAATACAGACAAAGATTTGGGGGCATAAGGCTGCATTGCTGTTCGCAAAGTCATCCTGCGAGAGGAAAATAGTACTTAACGAGCACTCAAATACAGACAAATGTTTGGGGGATAAGGCTGCATTGCTGTTCGCAAAGTTATTCTGTGAGAGGAAAATGGTCCTTAAGGATCATTCAAATACAGAAAAAGACTTGGGGGGATAAGGCTGCATTGCTGTTCGCAATGTCATTCTTCGAGAAGAAAATAGTGCTTAAGGAGCATTCAAATACACACAGAGATTTGGGGGGATAAGGCTGCATTGCTATTCACAAAGTCAGTCTTCGAGAGGAAAATAGTCCTTGCGGAGCATTTAAATACAGAAAAAGGTTTGGGGGGGATAAGGCTGCATTGCTGTTCGCAAAGTCATTCTGCGAGAGGAAAAGGGTTTCTTAAGGAGCATTCAAATAGAGACAAAGACTTGGGGGGATAAGGTTGCATTGCTGTTTGAAAAGTCATTATGCGAGAGATAAACGGTTTCTTAAGGACCATTCAAATACAGACAAAGACTTGGCGGATAAGGCTGCATTACTGTTCCAAAGTCATTCTGTGAGAGGAAAATAGTCCTTAAGGAGCATTCAAATAGAGACAAAGACTTGGGGGAATAAGGCTGCATTGCTGTTCGCAAAGTCATTCTGCGAGAGGAAAATAGACCTAAAGGAGCATTCCAATACAGACAAAGGTTTGATGGATAAGGCTGCATTGCTGTTCGCAAAGTCATTCTGGGAGAGGTAAATGGTCCTTAAGGATCATTCAAATACAGACAAAGACTTGGGGGTATGAGGCTGCATTGCTGTTCGCAAAGTCATTCTGCGAGAGGAAAATAGACCTAAAGGAGCATTCCAATACAGACAAAGGTTTGATGGATAAGGCTGCATTGCTGTTCGCAAAGTCATTCTGCGAGAGGAAAAAAGTCCTCAAGGAGCATTCAAATACAGACCAAGACTTGGTGGAATAAGGCTGCGTTGCTGTTCGCAAAGTCATTCTGCGAGAGGAAAATAGTCGTTAAGGAGCATTCAAATACAGACAATGACTTGGAGGATAAGGCTGCATAGCTATTCGCAAAGGCATTCTGCGAGAAGAAAATTGTCATGAACGAGCATTCAAATAAAGACAAAGACTTGGGGGGATAAGGCTGCATTGCTGTTCGTAAGGTCATTCTGCGAGAGGAAAATAGTCCTTAAGGAGCATTTAAATACAGACAAAGACTTGGTGGGATAAGGCTGCGTTGCTGTTCGCAAAGTAATTCTGCGAGAGGAAAATAGTCCTTAAGGAGCATTCAAATACAGACAAAGATTTGGGGGGATAAGGCTGCATTGCTGTTCGCAAAGTCATTCTGCGAGAGGAAAATACTCCTTAAGGAGCATTCAAATACAGACAAAGATTTAGGCGGATAAGGCTGCATCGCTGTTCGCAAAGTCATTCTGGGAGAGGAAAATGGTCCTTAAGGAGCACTCAAACACAGACAAAGACTTGCGGGGCTAAGGCTGCATTGCTGTTCGAAAAGTCATTGCGTGAGAGGAAAATAGTCCTTAATGACCATTCAAATACAGACAACGACTTGGGGGGATAAGGCTACGTTGCTGTTCGCAAAGTCATTCTGCGAGAGGAAATTAGTCGTTAAGGAGCATTCAGATACAGGCAAAGACTTGGGGGATCAGGCTGCATTGCTGTTCGCAAAGTCATTCTGCGAGAAGAAAATGGTCATGAAGGAGCATTCAAATAAAGACAAAGACTTGGGGGGTAAGGCTACATTGCTGTTCGTAAAGTCATTCTGCGAGAGGAAAATAGTCCTTAAGGAGCATTTAAATACAGACAAAGACTTGGGGGGATAAGGCTGCATTGCTGTTCGCAAAGTCATTCTGCGAGAGGTAAAGGGTTTCTTAAGGACCATTCAATTACAGACAAAGACTTGGCTGGATAAGGCTGCATTGCTGTTCGCAAAGTCATTCTGCGAGAGGAAAACAGTTTCTTAAGGAGCATTCAAATACAGACAAAGACTTGGGGGGATAAGGCTGCATTGCTGTTCGCAAAGTCATTCTGCGAGAGGTAAAGGGTTTCTTAAGGACCATTCAATTACAGACAAAGACTTGGGGGGATAAGGCTGCATTGCTGTTCGCAAAGTCATTCTGCGAGAGGAAAACAGTTTCTTAAGGACCATTCAAATACAGACAAAGACTTGGGGGATAAGGCTGCATTACTGTTCGCAAAGTCATTCTGTGAGACGAAAATAGTCCTTAAGGAGCATTCAAATTCAGACAAAGACTGGGGGGATAAGGCTGAATTGCTGTTCGCAAAGTCATTCTGCGAGAGCAAAATAGTCGTTAAGGAGCATTCAAATACGGACAAAGATTTGGGGGGATAAGGCTGCATTGCTGTTCGCAAAGTCATTCTGCGAGAGGTAAAGGGTTTCTTAAGGAGCATTCAAATACAGAAAAAGACTTGGGGGGATAAGGCTGCATTGCTGTTCGCAAAGTGATTCTGCGAGAGGAAAACAGTTTCTTAAGGACCATTCAAATACAGACAAAGACTTGGGGGATAAGGCTGCATTACGGTTCGCAAAGTCATTCTTTGAGACCAAAATAGTCCTTAAGGAGCATTCAAATTCAGACAAAGACTGGGGGGATAAGGCTGAATTGCTGTTCGCAAAGTCATTCTGCGAGAGCATAATAGTCGTTAAGGAGCATTCAAATACGGACAAAGATTTGGGGGCATAAGGCTGCATTGCTGTTCGCTAAGTCATTCTGCGAGAGAAAAATAGTCCTTAAGGAGCACTAAAATACAGACAAAGATTTGGCAAGATAAGGCTGCATTGTTGTTCGATAAGTCATTCTCCGAGCGGAAAATGGTCCTTAAGGAGCATTCAAATACAGACCAAGGTTTGGGGATAAGGCTGCATTGCTGTTCGTAAAGTCATTCTGCGAGAGGAAAATAGTCCTTAAGGAGCATTCAAATACAGACAAAGACTGGGGGAATAAGGCTGCAATGCTGTTCGCAAAGTCATTCTGGGAGAGGTACATGGTCCTTAAGGATCATTCAGATACAGAAAAAGACTTGGGGGGATAAGTCTGCATTGCTGTTCGCAAAGTCATTCTGCCCGAATAAAATAGTGCTTAAGGAGCATTCAAATACACACAAAGATTTGGGGGGATAAGGCTGCATTGCTGTTCGCAAAGTCATTCTCCGAGAGGAAAATAGTCCTTCAGAAGCATTTAAATACAGACAAAGATTTGAGGGGGATAAGCCTGCATTGCTGTTCGCAAAGTCATTCTGCGAGGGGAAAAGGGTTTCTTAAGGAGTATTCAAATAGAGACAAAGCCTTGGGGGGATAAGGTTGCATTGCTGTTCGAAAAGTCATTCTGCGAGAGATAAACGGCTTCTTAAGGACCATTCAAATACAGACAAAGACTTGGCGGATAAGGCTGCATTGCGGTTCACAAAGTCATTCTGTGAGAGGAAAATAGTCCTTAAGGAGTATTCAAATAGAGACAAAGATTTGGGGAAATAAGGCTGCATTGCTGTTCGCAAAGTCATTCTGCGAGAAGAAAATAGACCTAAAGGAGCATTCAAATACAGACAAAGGTTTGGGGGTTAAGGCTGCGTTGCTGTTCGCAAAGTCATTCTGCGAGAGTTAAATGGTCCTTAAGGATCATTCAAATACAGACAAAGACTTGGGGGGATAAGTCTGCATTGCTATTCGCAAAGTAAGTCTGCGAGAGGAAAATAGTCCTCAAGGAGCATTCAAATACAGACAAAGACTTGGTGGGATAAGGCTGCGTTGCTGTTCGCAAAGTCATTCTGCGAGAGGAAAACAGTCCTTAAGGAGCATTCCAAGACAAACAAAGGTTTGGGGGATAAGGCTGCATTGCCGTTCGCAAAGTCATTCTGCGAGAGGTAAATGGTCCTTAAGGATCATTCAAATACAGACAAAGACTTGGGGGTATAAGGCTGTGTTGCCGTTCGCAAAGTCATTCTGCGAGAGGAAAATTGTCCTCAAGGAGCATTCAAATACAGAAAAAGACTTGGTGAGATAAGGCTGCGTTGCTGTTCGCAAAGTCATTCTGCGAGAGGAAAATAGTCCTCAAGGAGCATTCAAATACAGACAAAGACTAGGTGGGATAAGGCTGCGTTGCTGTTCGCAAAGTCATTCTGCGAGAGGAAAATAGTCCTTAAGGAGGATTCAAATACAGACAATGATTTGGGGGCATAAGGCTGCATTGCTGTTCGCAAAGTCTTCCTGCGAGAGGAAAATAGTACTTAAGGAGCACTCAAATACAGACAAAGGTTTGGGGGATAAGGCTGCATTGCTGTTCGCAAAGTTATTCTGTGAGAGGAAAATGGTCCTTAAAGAGCATTCTAATAGAGACAAAGACTGGGGGAATAAGGCTGCATTGCTGTTCGCAAAGTCATTCTGGGATAGGTAAATGGTCCTTAAGGGTCATTCAAATACAGAAAAAGACTTGGGGGGATAAGGCTGCATTGCTGTTCGCAAAGTCATTCTTCGAGAAGAAAATAGTGCTTAAGGAGCATTCAAATACACACAAAGATTTGGGGGGATAAGGCTGCATTGCTGTTCGCAAAGTCAGTCTCCGGGAGAAAAATAGTCGTTAAGGAGCATTTACATACAGACAAAAATTTGGGGGGGGATATGGTTGCATTGCTGTTCGAAAAGTCATTCTGCGAGAGATAAACGGTTTCTTAAGGACCATTCAAATACAGACAAAGACTTGGCGGATAAGGCTGCATTGCTGTTCACAAAGTCATTCTGTGAGAGGAAAATAGTCCTTAAGGAGCATTCAAATAGAGACAAAGACTTGGGGGAATAAGGCTGCATTGCTGTTCGCAAAGTCATTCTGCGAGAGGAAAATAGACCTAAAGGAGCATTCCAATATAGACAAAGGTTTGGGGGATAACGCTGCATTGCTGTTCGCAAAGTCATTCTGTGAGAGGTAAATGGTCCTTAAGGATCATTCAAATACAGACAAAGACTTGGGGGTATAAGGCTGCGTTGCTGTTCGCAAAGTCATTCTGCGAGAGTAAATTGTCCTTAAGGAGCTTTCATATGCAGACAAAGGTTTGAGGGAATAAGGCTGCATTGCTGTTCGCAAAGTCATTCTGTGAGATGAAAATGGTCCTTAAGGTTCATTCAAATACAGACAAAGACTTGGTGGGATAAGGCCGCGTTCTGTTCGCCAAGTCATTCTGCGAGAGGAAAATAGTCCTTAAGCAGCATTCAAATACAGACAAAGATTTGGGGGGATAAGGCTGCATTGCTGTTCGCAAAGTCATTCTGCTAGAGGAAAATAGTCCTTAAGGAGCATTCAAATACAGACAAAGATTTGGGGGCATAAGGCTAAATTGCTGTTCGCAAGTTTATTCTGCGAGAGGAAAATAGTCCTTAAGGTGCATTCAAGTACAGACAAAGGTTTGGGGGTTAAGGCTGCATTGCTGTTCGCAAAGTTATTCTGTCAGAGGAAAATTGTCCTTAAGGAGCATTCAAATACAGACAAAGACTGGGGGAATAAGGCTTCATTGCTGTTCGCAAAGTCATTCTGGGAGAAGTAAATGGTCCTTAAGGAGCATTCAAATACAGACAAAGACTTCGGGGGATAAGGCTGCATTGCTGTTCGCAAAGTCATTCTGTGAGAAGAAAAAAGTTTTTAAGAGGCATTCAAATACACACAAAGATTTGGGGGAATAAGGCTGCATTGCTGTTCGCAAAGTCATTCTGCAAGAGGGAAATAATCCTTAAGGAGCATTCAAATACAGACAAAGATTTGGGGGGATAAGGCTGCATTGCTGTTCGCAAAGTCCGTCTGGGAGGGGAAAATGGTTCTTAAAGAGCACTCAAATACAGACAAAGACTTGGGGGGATAAGTCTACGTTGCTGTTCGCAAGGTCATTCTGCGAGACGAAAATAGTCGTTAAGGAGCATTCAAATGCAGACAAAGACTTGGGGAATAAGGATGCATTGCATTTCGCAAAGTCATTCTGCGAGAGGAAAACGGTTTCTTAAGGACCATTCAAATACAGACAAAGACTTGGGGAATAAGGCTCCATTACTGTTCGCAAAGTCATTCTGTGACACAAAAATAGTCCTTAATGAGCATTCAAATACAGACAAAGTCTGGGGGGATAAGGCTGCATTGCTGTTCGCAAAGTCATTCTGCGAGAGGAAAATAGTCCTTAAGGAGCATTCAAATACAGACAAAGATTTGGGGGGATAAGGCTGCATTGCTGTTCGCAAAGTGATTCTGCGAGAGGAAAATAGTCCTTAGGGAGCATTCAAATACAGACAAAGATTTGGCGGGATGAGGCTGCATTGTGTTTCGTAAAGTTATTCTTCGAGAGGAAAATAGTCCTTCAGGAGCATTCAAATAGAGACAAAGACTTGGTGGAATAAGGCTGCATTGCTGTTCGCAAAGTCATTCTGCGAGAGGAGAACGGTTTCTTCAGGGCCATTAAATACAGACAAAGGTTTGCGGTGATAAGGCTGCATTGCTGTTCGCAAAGTCATTCTGCGAGAGGAAAACGGTTACTTAAGGACCATTCAAATACAGACAAAGACTTGGGGGGAAAAGGCTGCATTGCTGTTCGCAAAGTCATCCTGCGAGCAGAAAATAGTCGTTAAGGAGCATTCAAATACAGACAAAGACTTGGGGGGATAAGGCTGCATTGCTGTTCGCAAAGTCATTCTACGAGAGGATAAGGGTTTCTTAAGGAGCATTCAAATACAGACAAAGACTTGGGGGAATAAGGCTGCATTGCTGTTCGCAAAATCATTCTGCGAGAGAAAAACGGTTTCTTAAGGACCATTCAAGTTCAGACAAAGACTTGGGGGGATAAGGCTGCATTGCTGTTCGCAAAGTCATCCTGCGAGCGGAAAATAGTCGTTAAGGAGCATTCAAATACAGTCAAAGGCTTGGGGGGATAAGGCTACGTTGCTGTTCGCAAAGTCATCCTGCGAGCGGAAAATAGTCGTTAAGGAGCATTCAAATACAGACAAAGACTTGGGGGATAAGGCTGCATTGCTGTTCGCAAAGTCATTCTGCAAGAGGAAAATATTCCTTAAGGAGCATTCAAATACAGACAAAGACTTGGGGGATAAGGCTGCATTATTGTTCGCAAAGTCATTCTGTGACACGAAAATAGTCCTTAAGGAGCATTCAAATACAGACAAAGACTGGGGGGATAAGGCTGAATTGCTGTTCGCAAAGTCATTCTGCGAGAGGAAAATACTCCTTAAGGAGCATTCAAATACGGACAAAGATTTGGGGGGTTAAGGCTGCATTGCCGTTCGCAAAGTCATTCTGCGGGAGGAAAATGGTCCTTAAGGAGCATTCAAATACAGACAAAGCTTTGGGGATAAGGCTGCATTGCATTTCGTAAAGTCATTCTGCGAGAGGAAAATAGTCCTTAAGGAGCATCCAAATACAGACAAAGACTTGGAATAAGGCTGCATTGCATTTCGTAAAGTCATTCTGCGAGAGGAAAATAGTCCTTAAGGAGCATCCAAATACAGACAAAGACTTGGTGGAATAAGGCTGCGTTGCTGTTCGTAAAGTCATTCTGCGAAAGGAAAATAGTCCTTAAGGAGCATTCAAATACGGACAAAGACTTGGGGGGATAAGGCTGCATTGCTATTCGCAAAGTAATTCTGCGAGAGGAAAACGGGTTCTTAAGGACCATTCAAATAGAGACAAAGACTTGGGGGACAAAGCTGCATTGCTGTACACAAAGTCATTCTGTGAGAGGCAAATAGTCCTTAAGGAGTATTCAAATACAGACAAAGACTTGGGGGGATAAGGCTGCATTGCTGTTCACAAAGTCATTGTGCGAGAGGAAAATAGTCCTTGGGGATCATTCAAATACAGACAAAGGTTTGGGGGAATAAGTCTGCATTGCTGTTCGCAAAGTCACTCTACGAGAGGAAAATAGTGCTTAAGGAGCATTCAAATACAGACAAAGCTTTGGAGATAAGGCTGCATTGCTGTTCGCGAAGTCATTCTGCGAGAGTAAATTGTCCTTAAGGAGCTTTCATATGCAGACAAAGGTTTGAGGGGATAAGGCTCCATTGCTGTTCGCAAAGTCATTCTGTGAGAGGAAAATGGTCCTTAAGGTTCATTCAAATACAGACAAAGACTGGGGGGATAAGGGTGCATTGCTGTTCGCCAAGTCATTCTGCGAGGGGAAGATAGTCCTTAAGCAGCGTTCAAATACAGACAAAGATTTGGGGGGATAAGGCTGCATTGCTGTTCGCAAAGTCATTCTGCTAGAGGAAAATAGTCCTTAAGGAGCATTCAAATACAGACAAAGATGTGGGGGCATAAGGCTAAATTGCTGTTCGCAAGTTTATTCTGCGAGAGGAAAATAGTCCTTAAGGAGCATTCAAATACAGAAAAAAGGTTTGGGGGATAAGGCTGCATTGCTGTTCGTAAAGTTATTCTGTGAGAGGAAAATGGTCCTTAAGGAGCATTCAAATACAGACAAAGACTGGGGGAATAAGGCTTCATTGCTGTTCGCAAAGTCATTCTGGGAGAGGTAAATGGTCCTTAAGGAGCATTCAAATACAGACAAAGACTTCGGAGGATAAGGCTGCATTGCTGTTCGCAAAGTCATTCTGCGAAAAGAAAATAGTGTTTAAGAGGCATTCAAATACACACAAAGATTTGGGGGGATAAGGCTGCATTGCTGTTCGCAAAGTCATTCTGCAAGAGGAAAATAATCCTTACGGGGCATTCAAATACAGACAAAGATTTGGGGGGATAAGGCCGCATTGCTGTTCGCAAAGTCATTGTGCGAGAGGAAAATAGTCCTTAAGGACCATTCAGATACAGACAAGACTTGGGGGGATAAGGCTACGTTGCTGTTCGCAAGGTCATTCTGCGAGAAGAAAATAGTCGTTAAGGAGCATTCAAATACAGACAAAGACTTGGGGGGATAAAGCTACGCTGCTGTTCGCAAAGTCATTCTGCGAGAGGAAAATAGTCGTTAAGGAGCATTCAAATACAGACAATGTCTGGGGGGATAAGGCCGAATTGCTGTTCGCAAGGTCATTCTACGAGAGGAAAATAGTCCTTAAGGAGCATTCAAATACAGACAAAGATTTGGGGGGATAAGGCTACATTGCAGTTCGCAAAGTCATTCTGCGAGAGGAAAATAGTCCTTAAGGAGCATTCAAATACAGACAAAGATTTGGGCGGATAAGGCTGCATTGCTGTTCGCAAAGTCATTCTGCGAGAGGAAAATAGTTCTTAAGGAGCATTCAAATACAGACAAAGATTTGGCGGGATAAGGCTGCATTGTGTTTCGTAAAGTCATTCTGCGAGAGGAAAATAGTCCTTAAGGAGCATTCAAATAGAGACAAAGACTTGGTGGAATAAGGCTGCGTTGCTGTTCGCAAAGTCATTCTGCGAGAGTTAAATGGTCCTTAAGGATCATTCAAATACAGACAAAGACTTGGGGGGATAAGTCTGCATTGCTATTCGCAAAGTCATTCTGCGAGAGGAAAATAGTCCTCAAGGAGCATTCAAATACAGACAAAGACTTGGTGGGATAAGGCTGCGTTGCTGTTCGCAAAGTCATTCTGCGAGAGGAAAACAGTCCTTAAGGAGCATTCCAATACAGACAGAGGTTTGGGGGATAAGGCTGCATTGCCGTTCGCAAAGTCATTCTGCGAGAGGTAAATGGTCCTTAAGGATCATTCAAATACAGACAAAGACTTGGGGGTATAAGGCTGCGTTGCAGTTCGCAAAGTCATTCTGCGAGAGGAAAATAGTCCTCAAGAAGCATTCAAATACAGACAAAGACTTGGTGAGATAAGGCTGCGTTGCTGTT
Organism: Tenodera sinensis; assembly: GCA_030765045.1. Lineage (NCBI taxonomy): Eukaryota > Metazoa > Arthropoda > Insecta > Mantodea > Mantidae > Tenodera > Tenodera sinensis. The sequence goes on from CM060962.1 coordinate 299,875,016, forward strand.
CGCAAAGTCATTCTGCGAGAGGAATATAGTCCTCAAGGAGCATTCAAATACAGACAAAGACTAGGTGGGATAAGGCTGCGTTGCTGTTCGCAAAGTCATTCTGCGAGAGGAAAATAGTCCTTAAGGAGGATTCAAATACAGACAATGATTTGGGGGCATAAGGCTGCATTGCTGTTCGCAAAGTCTTCCTGCGAGAGGAAAATAGTACTTAAGGAGCACTCAAATACAGACAAAGGTTTGGGGGATAAGGCTGCATTGCTGTTCGCAAAGTTATTCTGTGAGAGGAAAATGGTCCTTAAAGAGCATTCTAATACAGACAAAGACTGGGGGAATAAGGCTGCATTGCTGTTCGCAAAGTCATTCTGGGATAGGTAAATGGTCCTTAAGGGTCATTCAAATACAGAAAAAGACTTGGGGGGATAAGGCTGCATTGCTGTTCGCAAAGTCATTCTTCGAGAAGAAAATAGTGCTTAAGGAGCATTCAAATACACACAAAGATTTGGGGGGATAAGGCTGCATTGCTGTTCGCAAAGTCAGTCTCCGGGAGAAAAATAGTCGTTAAGGAGCATTTACATACAGACAAAGATTTGGGGGGGATATGGTTGCATTGCTGTTCGAAAAGTCATTCTGCGAGAGATAAACGGTTTCTTAAGGACCATTCAAATACAGACAAAGACTTGGCGGATAAGGCTGCATTGCTGTTCACAAAGTCATTCTGTGAGAGGAAAATAGTCCTTAAGGAGCATTCAAATAGAGACAAAGACTTGGGGGAATAAGGCTGCATTGCTGTTCGCAAAGTCATTCTGCGAGAGGAAAATAGACCTAAAGGAGCATTCCAATACAGACAAAGGTTTGGGGGATAACGCTGCATTGCTGTTCGCAAAGTCATTCTGTGAGAGGTAAATGGTCCTTAAGGATCATTCAAATACAGACAAAGACTTGGGGGTATAAGGCTGCGTTGCTGTTCGCAAAGTCATTCTGCGAGAGTAAATTGTCCTTAAGGAGCTTTCATATGCAGACAAAGCTTTGAGGGGATAAGGCTGCATTGCTGTTCGCAAAGTCATTCTGTGAGATGAAAATGGTCCTTAAGGTTCATTCAAATACAGACAAAGACTTGGTGGGATAAGGCCGCGTTCTGTTCGCCAAGTCATTCTGCGAGAGGAAAATAGTCCTTAAGCAGCATTCAAATACAGACAAAGATTTGGGGGGATAAGACTACGTTGCTGTTCGCAAGGTCATTCTGCGAGACGAAAATAGTCGTTAAGGAGCATTCAAATGCAGACAAAGACTTGGGGAATAAGGCTGCATTGCATTTCGCAAAGTCATTCTGCGAGAGGAAAACGGTTTCTTAAGGACCATTCAAATACAGACAAAGACTTGGGGGATAAGGCTCCATTACTGTTCGCAAAGTCATTCTGTGACACAAAAATAGTCCTTAATGAGCATTCAAATACAGACAAAGTCTGGGGGGATAAGGCTGCATTGCTGTTCGCAAAGTCATTCTGCGAGAGGAAAATAGTCCTTAAGGAGCATTCAAATACAGACAAAGATTTGGGGGGATAAGGCTGCATTGCTGTTCGCAAAGTCATTCTGCGAGAGGAAAATAGTCCTTAAGGAGCATTCAAATACAGACAAAGATTTGGCGGGATGAGGCTGCATTGTGTTTCGTAAAGTTATTCTGCGAGAGGAAAATAGTCCTTCAGGAGCATTCAAATAGAGACAAAGACTTGGTGGAATAAGGCTGCGTTACTGTTCGCAAAGTCATTCTGCGAAAGGAAAATAGTCCTTAGGGACCATTCAAATACAGACAAAGACTTGGGGGGATAAGGCTGCATTGCTGTTCGCAAAGTCCTTCTGCGAGAGGAGAATAGTCCTTAAGGAGCATTCAAATACAGACAAAGACTTGGGGGGATAAGGCTGCATTGCTGTTCGCAAAGTCATTCTGCGAGAGGAGAACGGTTTCTTCAGGGCCATTCAAATACAGACAAAGACTTGGGGGGATAAGGCTGCATTGCTGTTCGCAAAGTCATTCTGCGAGAGGAGAACGGTTTCTTCAGGGCCATTCAAATACAGACAAAGGCTTGCGGTGATAAGGCTGCATTGCTGTTCGCAAAGTCCTTCTGCGAGAGGAGAATAGTCCTTAAGGAGCATTCAAATACAGACAAAGACTTGGGGGGATAAGGCTGCATTGCTGTTCGCAAAGTCATTCTGCGAGAGGAGAACGGTTTCTTCAGGGCCATTCAAATACAGACAAAGGCTTGCGGTGATAAGGCTGCATTGCTGTTCGCAAAGTCATTCTGCGAGAGGAAAACGGTTACTTAAGGACCATTCAAATACAGACAAAGACTTGGGGGGATAAGGCTGCATTGCTGTTCGCAAAGTCATCCTGCGAGCAGAAAATAGTCGTTAAGGAGCATTCAAATACAGACAAAGACTTGGGGGGATAAGGCTGCATTGCTGTTCGCAAAGTCATTCTACGAGAGGATAAGGGTTTCTTAAGGAGCATTCAAATACAGACAAAGACTTGGGGGAATAAGGCTGCATTGCTGTTCGCAAAATCATTCTGCGAGAGGAAAACGGTTTCTTAAGGACCATTCAAATTCAGGCAAAGACTTGGGGGGATAAGGCTGCATTGCTGTTCGCAAAGTCATCCTGCGAGCGGAAAATAGTCGTTAAGGAGCATTCAAATACAGTCAAAGGCTTGGGGGGATAAGGCTACGTTGCTGTTCGCAAAGTCATCCTGCGAGCGGAAAATAGTCGTTAAGGAGCATTCAAATACAGACAAAGACTTGGGGGATAAGGCTGCATTGCTGTTCGCAAAGTCATTCTGCAAGAGGAAAATATTCCTTAAGGAGCATTCAAATACAGACAAAGACTTGGGGGATAAGGCTGCATTATTGTTCGCAAAGTCATTCTGTGACACGAAAATAGTCCTTAAGGAGCATTCAAATACAGACAAAGACTGGGGGGATAAGGCTGAATTGCTGTTCGCAAAGTCATTCTGCGAGAGGAAAATACTCCTTAAGGAGCATTCAAATACGGACAAAGATTTGGGGGGTTAAGGCTGCATTGCCGTTCGCAAAGTCATTCTGCGAGAGGAAAATGGTCCTTAAGGAGCATTCAAATACAGACAAAGCTTTGGGGATAAGGCTGCATTGCATTTCGTAAAGTCATTCTGCGAGAGGAAAATAGTCCTTAAGGAGCATCCAAATACAGACAAATACTTGGAATAAGGCTGCATTGCATTTCGTAAAGTCATTCTGCGAGAGGAAAATAGTCCTTAAGGAGCATCCAAATACAGACAAAGACTTGGTGGAATAAGGCTGCGTTGCTGTTCGTAAAGTCATTCTGCGAAAGGAAAATAGTCCTTAAGGAGCATTCAAATACGGACAAAGACTTGGGGGGATAAGGCTGCATTGCTGTTCGCAAAGTAATTCTGCGAGAGGAAAACGGGTTCTTAAGGACCATTCAAATAGAGACAAAGACTTGGGTGACAAAGCTGCATTGCTGTACACAAAGTCATTCTGTGAGAGGCAAATAGTCCTTAAGGAGTATTAAAATACAAAGACTTGGGGGGGATAAGGCTGCATTGCTGTTCACAAAGTCATTGTGCGAGAGGAAAATAGTCCTTAGGGATCATTCAAATACAGACAAAGGTTTGGGGGAATAAGGCTGCATTGCTGTTCGGAAAGTCACTCTACGAGAGGAAAATATATCTTAAGGAGCATTCAAATAGAGACAAAGCTTTGGAGATAAGGCTGCATTGCTGTTCGCGAAGTCATTCTGCGAGAGTAAATTGTCCTTAAGGTTCATTCAAATACAGACAAAGACTGGGGGGATAAGGGTGCATTGCTGTTCGCCAAGTCATTCTGCGAGAGGAAGATAGTCCTTAAGCAGCGTTCAAATACAGACAAAGATTTGGGGGGATAAGGCTGGATTGCTGTTCGCAAAGTCATTCTGCTAGAACAAAATAGTCCTTAAGGAGCATTCAAATACAGACAAAGATGTGGGGGCATAAGGCTAAATTGCTGTTCGCAAGTTTATTCTGCGAGAGGAAAATAGTCCTTAAGGAGCATTCAAATACAGACAAAGGTTTGGGGGATAAGGCTGCATTGCTGTTCGTAAAGTTATTCTGTGAGAGGAAAATGGTCCTTAAGGAGCATTCAAATACAGACAAAGACTGGGGGAATAAGGCTTCATTGCTGTTCGCAAAGTCATTCTGGGAGAGGTAAATGGTCCTTAAGGAGCATTCAAATACAGACAAAGACTTCGGAGGATAAGGCTGCATTGCTGTTCGCAAAGTCATTCTGCGAGAAGAAAATAGTGTTTAAGAGGCATTCAAATACACACAAAGATTTGGGGGGATAAGGCTGCATTGCTGTTCGCAAAGTCATTCTGCAAGAGGAAAATAATCCTTACGGGGCATTCAAATACAGACAAAGATTTGGGGGGATAAGGCTGCATTGCTGTTCGCAAAGTCAGTCTGGGAGGGGAAAATGGTTCTTAAAGAGCACTCAAATACAAAGACTTGCGGGGATAAGGCCGCATTGCTGTTCGCAAAGTCATTGTGCGAGAGGAAAACAGTCCTTAAGGAGCATTCCAATACAGACAAAGGTTTGGGGGGATAAGTCTGCATTGCTATTCGCAAAGTCATTCTGCGAGAGGAAAATAGTCCTCAAGGAGCATTCAAATAGAGACAAAGACTTGGTGGAATAAGGCTGCGTTGCTGTTCGCAAAGTCATTGTGCGAGAGGAAAATAGTCCTTAAGCAGCATTTAAATACAGAGAAATGTTTGGGGGGATAAGAGTTACAAATGTCCTAAAAGCACCTTGAGGCGGCGTATTGTAAGACCCCAAAAGGAAATCATTTGTGTAAATATTTATTGAAAATGTAATTTGTTTTTGGTGTTGATACGAGTTAGTTGAGTAACGAAAAGGTGTTGCTATTGTCATTGTTACAAAAAAAAATTAAGTTTGTTTAAAGACGTCATAAATGTTAAGTTACATATTTAAATTTAATATATATATATATATATATAAAAGAATTATATGTGTTAAATATTAAAAGTGAAGGGAGAATAGCTAAAGATTGCTTCCCTAACAATATGGGAACTATTTGATGAACGTATACGCGGATGTACACAAAAATGTGATGTGGAGCTGGAGTTGTTAATAGTGTCTGTGTGTTTGAGATGAGAAGACGTGCTTTTATAACGCGAGTGGATGTGAGTGGAAAATTGACTAAACTTTCATGAAGCTGTTGTTCTAAAGTTGTTGAAAAAGTGAAAAGACTATCAATATAATATAAATTGGTGCGACGAAAGATAATAGTAAAGACGAGAAAAAGTGTTAATAAAGTAATGTATTATAGTGAAGTTGCATGGAGTGTTTATTCATTCCATCTAGTACCCCTAATGATTAAACCATGGACTTTCGGTCAAATGTGTATTTAGGTCTGGGCAATTTGTCGAATAGCTTGACTGGCCCTCATTTTGACTTTCTCTGCTACCTATTGTAAGTAGAGGAACTAATGTGTTCCAACATCCATTTACACACACACACGCGCGCGCGCACGCACACACACATGCACGCACACTCGGACCTTTTTTTGAAAAATGTATTTTTTATTCCGAGGACCCCAAAACATTTCCGGAGAAATCTGGACATCGAATTTTTGAGTGGAATATAGTACTTCTACTTACTATACGTGGTAGATTTTTAGGAAAAGTTTTGTGTGTGTGTGTGTGTGTGTGTGTGTGTGTGTGTGTGTGTGTCTGTGTGTGTCAGTCTGTCAGTCTGTGGACAGCATAACTCAAAAACGAAAAGTCAGTAAAAACCAAAGTTGGTATTTAAGTTTAATGTCTTTCAAGGATGCGACTCGAAGATTTTCAAGAAAATTCCTCCACTCTAAGCTATCCTTTGCATGGAAAATTTTTATTTTCTTGAAAATGACCAACTATTTTGATCAAAATGACATATATTGAGATATTTTTATGAAAACTAAATGCAATCTTGAATTTTCTGGCTATAGCCCATGAAATTCAAATGAGATTTTTGCGGTAGCACTAACGGTATTTAAGATAGGTTTAAGCAATTCCTTAAACAAAGACAATGCATACGGTGTATTCATCTTTAATAATAATTATCATGATAAATGATAATTGATGATAATGATGATAGTGACACTGACAGTGATAATGATGATGATAATAACAATAAAATACAACAGCAATAATAATAATAATAATAATAATAAACCAGTTGATATATTAAGTTTGATAGACAAGGGTGAAAGTTGAGGGAGGGGGAGAAGCTACGTTGTAACCTATACAGGTTGATGCCTCTGAAACATGCTCTCTTGTGATTTGCAGTAGTTCTATTACTTGTGTTACGCTAAACTTTCATTTTCCTTTGGAGTTCTGTTTTCCTACTATTTCCGACAAACAGCGATTCAATGTTTTGACCTTCGATGTGAAATTTCAGGTCAAATACACGAGTTTATATTCGCTGAGTGTGGACTTGCAAACACATTACGCCCCTCTACTTGTAGTCAGGTATGAGCTGGCAAGTCGACCTTTGAACCACATGGCATACCTAATAGATAAGCCATCCTGCCTTCCCCCCGCGGCAGGGAGCATGTTGAAGCCGACCCTGTACAGCCCTGTCTAACACTGTCCCAAGCAGAGCAAGCAGATGCTGCTGTTACGGGCACCGTGGGCCGTCTAAGCTCCAAAGCGGGCGCTTGCTCTCGAGAGCACCTTTAACATCACTGCGTTAGAGAGTTGCGGAAACATTCTGGAGCCGGAAATACTATAGTTTGTTGTATTCTTAAAAGTAGTGAAGTAATTGAACACTCACTCACACACCTTCAAAGACCTGATGAGACTGAGATTATTGGAAGTTACAGTGTTGTAGTACTGAGTGAGGTCGAAACGCACATTGTCCACTAGAACCCTTCGAAGTAGCAGCTGCTTGTTTTTCTTGTTTTCAAAATCCCTTTGTTGTGCTGTTAACTCTGTAAGCATTGCAGTTCTATCCGATTCCAACAATACATCGAATTTCTTCTCGAAACACTGAGCCTTGTTCTGCAGATCCTCCAACAATTCCCTCATCTGATTGTTGTATTCCTGTTGAAAGAAAGTTTCATATATTCTACGGCATTAATTATAAAAAAAAATCTGATTCTGCAGGTTATAAGCAGGCTGAGGATTTCTTAAGCGCTTATGCCAAAACGGACGGAAATTAGGTTCCGCTGCAACTGGAATTTAGGTAGTGGCACCCCTGTAGTCTGTGCGCATATTCATTGCACCTTGTCCTGCTGTCTTCAAGGGCCGATTCCGTGTCGCTTTCTCTGGCCACAATAACAGGTACATAGTGTTTATATGCAGAAATACATTATACCTAAATCACGCAAAGAGAAAATACAAGACGATTCACAGTATTGTACTATTAATAGTGATCTAACAGAATGCGAACACTGTCATTCAGAAATAGGATGGAACAAACGGTTTAACAATGTACAACATTGTCGTAGTAAATGACATTGGCAAGTGGGTGCAAATGAACCATGTGAAACTCTGCCCTCTACCTCATAAGCAAACACACTATCTGACCCTTCTGCACATTTATATCGCATGATGATAGAGGCTAATACCCCGTTTAATAAGTTAACATAATCTATATTTTAAAAGTTTCATGGAAAAGTACAAAAAAGAACCTACCAAATGCAGCAACAGTACGGAAGGGGTCCTTAAAAGATACATATGGAAAGGTATTTGATTATTAAAGGCCGGAGGCATGTGCGTTTCTCCATAGATATACTGCACATGGACTTTACTGTTACCGCTCGCGCATGTAAACAACTGCAGCACAACCTACAAGCATCATATGAGCACTAAAGAACACTATCACTCCACGTCTGCAGCTCACTGCGAGAAGAAACAAAACAGTCGCTTTATACTACACCTTCACCTTGCGTCTGCATGCACTTGCAAGGCAATGCTTCACTAGTTCGCAGAGTACCAAGTTACGTTGTTTTCGACTCTTGCTTCTAGTGGCAGTTGTGTACATATATTTTGATGACTATGCCGTATTTCTGATGTCATTCCTACTCTGCGTCCACCTAACCCAGTGGTGTCAATCGTGGCCCCGAGTGGCAATGCCACGGAGAGAGCAAGTCGCCGTGCCCTGGGCATTGAGGGCCAGACCGTTAGAAACCAGTTCAGTGCAGTTTTCCGTGTGATGCAGGCAGAGCAATGGCTGTGTCCGAGAGCACAGACATGAGTCATTTGGATTCCCATGTTTCGAATGGGAAAACAATTCCTTTGCAAAGCTGTGGTAGTAGTATTCAGTACCTAATATGCAACCAGCATCTTGCATTAAAATACAACATGCAAAGTCATTATGAAATAGATAAAGTAAATAATACAGCAGTTCATCTGGAGCTGATACAAGTACAGTGTGAGTCGCCTTCATGAGAAATTTGACGATTCATGCTCAGATGCACTGATCGAATTCTACCGGAAACTTGACAATAAGCATTTCCCAACGCAGCAAAAAGTATGGCAATGTCTGGCAGTACCTACCTTTGTGAACAGGGTTTCTCTATAATGCAGCTCCTGAAAACTCGCCACAGAAACAGACTCTCGGATAGCAATTTGGCATCCAGTCTTAGAATCTGTCTTTGTAAGCAAATTTTGAAAAGGGTGTGAGTTGAAAAATATGCCAAGTGACTGATCCTACAAATGTGTAACATGTGGTATTTTACTTAGGTTTTGACTAAGATTGTCTTAAATTCATTATGCAAACGCTTAACACTAAAATACGTAACTTTAAGAACATTAGTTTTCAAACAACTTTCATGTAGTCCTTTCCTTTAATTTTGGAGGAAATCGCCAGCCCCTGTTACTAATAATTATTTGTGTTATTTCACTTATTTGAAGATAATCCAAGTAAATATTCTGTTATTATGTTTAGTCAAAATAGCAAAGAATATTCATTTAAGGTATAACAGGATTTGAAAGCTGCTATTTACTTTTTATATAAATATAGATTATATCTAATACAAGTTCGTATTAAAAGCATTATTATTAATACCGTGTAATTATTCTCCTATTTATTTATTCATTCATTCAAAATAGATTGACATTTTTACATCTGGGATTGAAAAGTAATAACAACATCTATCTTTAAGAGGCATGTAAGTGCGTAAGTGGTGTACTTTCCAGTTTGAGAATGCTAACCCAAGGGCTAGGGTAGATTTAATAGTACCTATAATTCAACCTGATCATCAGAAGGTTGCAACTATTTTAATAAACTTTAATAAGTACGTCAAGTAGTTTTCTATTTACGCGTGAGATTTACTGTTCCGCTTCGCAGATCCAACTTGTATCTGTGCTATGTATCCTTGTAGGCAATTCTGAAGGAAAAAAATTCATAAGGTGTACCCACTCCAAGAAAGGTTTTATTCGTGGACGCGACCAACTTGCAAGTTAACAGGTGTCAATTGATAAAGCTTCTAGTGTTGATATGTATTACGTCATGTTTTGCCCTCTGCATGTAGCTGTTGCACAGTTTAGCCCCGAAGGGTCTGTGACCTTGACACCACTGACCTAACCTGTATCGCATGTGAGCGCACATCCCTCCGGCCTTTAATAAGAGTCTCTGTGGCTGATAATCCAATTTGCGACGTAAAGCGTAATTTGCCACGATATTAGGAATGCCTTACTGTAAATAGTAAGACTCATGAATACAGCTGTACACGTGCAATAAACACAATTGCGAACCCTGGTATTGTTTGGATTCCATAATATAGTTGGCAAAACTAAACAAACAACCCATGTACATGAAAGGGGAAACAAAGTGGGAACGAGAGGACAGGAAATTCGTGGTTGAAAAGGAACAACCACAGCATTTGCCTACTGACCCGGGGAAACCACGAAAACACCCATACTGAGAGTGGCCGATACGAACCCATGACCTCATCACGTTACCGCTGTATTACTTGACAGTAGGAAGCCTCGCCGTAGGGCCGCACACTTACTACAACTTCTCTCTTCATGTCCTCTTTAAATGCAAGTTTTCCCATCTTGATCCGTTTCTGTAGATATTCCACGTCACTTTGTAGTTGTAGAATCCGCCCGTGTTTCTCATCTGCTGCGATCTTCAATTTCTGAACTAGTGCTACCTTAAACAAAAACAGAGAGAACATCCACATAAAAACGTGTATCAGTAACAGTTTTCAATTATATTCTACTAATTATACTAAGAGAGGCGTGTCGCATTCATCCAAAAATTTTATATCGAGACTTCGCTGAAAATAGGTGTTTTGAGGTCCCTGAATCTAAAAAATAGGAAAAGGTTGTCTTTGAACATCACCTAAAAAGAAAAAGTGGGTTAAGTACCAAACTTAGCATTTTAGTTGAGTATCTCCCAAGAACGTGACACGAAGATTTTCAAGAAAATCACCGAAGCCCAAACTATCCTTAAAATGACAATTTTCAAAGCATTTTAATTTTCTCAAAAATGGCTCTAACGTTTTGATATGATCATTGCAGTTAAAGGCGGGGTATAAATGGATCAAAAAAGAGAGTGAGTGAGATATGTAAGGTAACGTATCCAAATAAGACATGGTCTCCTAATAAGAGACACCGGTCTATCCGGCCAGTGACGTGCTGCTATCTACTGGAAATAGTTGTGACATAATCACAATGGTGTTCAACCAAAGACAAGTTAGGGGAGGTTGAAATCACCTCCTTCCACCCGCTGGGACAGAATGACGTATTTACGAGTGGTTACTGAGTTCCAGTGGCGGCACGTTCTTAGGTACATTAAGTCAAAGGCGTACACATTCATATTCTACTCTTGATTAACCCACCATGTTTCTGAGGATACTTTTTGGCACGATTTACGTTTCAGAAGGTCTTCAATGTTCGGTGCAGAAGATGAAGTGCACAGTCTCAAGATAATTTTCACTTATCTTGCTGCGATATTCACTTTTAATGTAGTTCATTATTGAAAATGTTTGTTCGCAGATATAGATGGAACCAAAGACTGTCATTAAACTAGATGCAAACAAACGTAATCTCGGACACTCACAGCAGCAGGGCAGAGACCTAAATAATTCCCACACTTCTTTCTCACGGTCGTGGAATTCTGCAATGCAAGTAGTTTCATATTTTGTAGCTCGTGTAAAGACTCACTACATGGAAACTTCAAAAATACAAAATAATTGGATTTTGGTTTCAACTGTTTTTAGGTGTTCAAATTGTGAACAGAATGTGTCGTAGAGTTGCTTCAAAAGTTGGTTGTATTTTTCCAGTAGAATAACGTTTATCGTGAACACGGAACGCAAGCAAGGGAAATGGTATAAATCTGCAACTATTAGTCTTACAAATCAAGCACTTAACTTTATCGTCATCTCGAAAACAAAAATATTCGTCCTCCCATTGAACTGTATGTACTACTATATATACTCCGCGCCATCCGCCTCTGATTAGCGGGTCTGGTTCTGCTTGCCTTGGTCAGTGAAGGGGAAAATAACATGTGTAGGGGAAGCGAGTGTGTGTTCGCTGGTTGAGCACCCATAAGCTAGTCCCTATGTAAACAGGAGGCCTTTGCCTTTATGCGATGCCAATATCATGAGCGTCGGTAGACTTTTTTTCAGGGGGGTGGTAGCATGTAGGAAGTTTGCTATTAAACAATATTAATTCATTATTCTGTTCCCAAAAACTGTGAAAGATGAGTTATTGTTTTTGTTGCGGATAAGTATGTTAATGTATACTAAACAAAAACTGTTCTTTACAACAACATTAAAGCAATAGTCTAATAGTAATTGATTACACATTACATTTATCATTTTCATGGGGGGCCCGCGTCCCCCCTTGCACCCTCCTTCGCGATGCCCATGACCTACAGTCTAAATGCATTATATAATGTAGGACACATAGAGGTTTGAGAGGTAGAACTGGAACTGAAAAATTCAATACCACAGCTGGGATTTGAACCACAGACCCTCCGCTTACCAGGTGAGTGCTCTAACCATTAAGCTAATGTGACAACCTGCCAGAATGACATTGAATTCTCCAACCAATTCGCATTTTTCCCAGTAAACCACAAAGGCAGTCTCACAGCAGAGACAATTACCCTAATGGGTCTGTGGTTCAAATCCTAGCTGTGGCATTGAATTTTTAAGTTCCAGTTCTACCTCTCAAACATTGCCCACACATGGCTTGTGTGTTTAAAAACACCAACAGTAAGTTTGTTGGCATAAATAAATAATAAGCATTTTCATTTTTACTGCAGAGGTTTATGCAATTTATCGAGCCGTTTTGTATGAACGCCTTCATAAATTAGGTGACTGCCTGATTTTGAGTGATTCCCTTAGTGCACTTCAGAGCCTTTGTGAGCTGTACAACCCCCACCCTATTGTACAACGTATCCATGATGCCCTCCATGTTTTACTCGCTTCTGGCATTGACGTGGTGTGTGCATGGATTCCTGGTCACGTAGGTTTGCCTGGGAATGAAATGGCAGATTTGGCAGCAAAGACGGCAACTACAGAACCCAGTATTACCATCTGACGTGTTACTTCGCAAGACTTTAGGCATTGTGCGCGGAGAGCGGTGCTGTCGTCCTGGCACGACGAGTGGTCAGCTCTCCGCGGTAATAAGCTTAGAGAAGTGAAAGAACTTCCAATAAACTGAATAACTTCCTGTCGCATATCTCGCCGCGAGGAGGTTAGTTTGGCTCGGTTGCGAATAGGGCACTGAAATTTTTCGCATGGTTGCCTATTTTAAAAGGTCCTTACCCCTGTATGTCCGCTGTGTGACAACCTTTTGTCAGTCCGTCACGTGCTGCTACAGTGTTCCTCTCTAGCGCACCTTTGGGATTCTCTGCAACTGCCTGCCAGACTTGCAGAGGTCTTAGCGGACGACAAAACAGCGGTTGATAGAGTTTTTAACTTCTTAGCAGAGTGTAGTATCAATTTGAGGATTTAAAATTTTAGATATCTCTTTTTATGCGGTTTGACATTGCCACCGTTTTTTATGTTTATGTATACATTTTCTTTGTTGCTTGTAATTTCATTTTTTGATTGAAATTTCTATCTGGCTATTGCTATGAATGTTTGTTTTAAGGGCGCTGATGACCACGAAGTTGAGCGCCCTTAAACCTACATTCCTCCTCCTCAAAAAGGATCTCTTATTTGGATACTTTACCCTACAGACACACACACACACACACACACACACACACACACACACACACACACACACACACACACACACACAAGCCGTGTGTTTTTAAAAAAACTTTGCCCACACACGGCTTGTGCGTTTAAAAACACCAGCAGTAAGCTTGTTGGCATAAATAAATAACAATTACCATCTAAAAGTTACTTAAAACCCGGCACATAAAGTACTTACAATTGTAACTTGCACTTGGGTTATTTATCTCTGATGTGGGATTCCCTTGTGGTCTACCGGGAAAAACTACGAATCAGCTGGGGAATTTAGTACTGTACTGGCAAGTTGGCCATGGTAGCTTAGTGGTTAAAGCAGCCGCTCGATAAGCTGAAGATCCGTGGTTCAAATCCCGGTTATGGCATTGAATTTTTCAGTTTCTGATTCAACCTCTTAAGAATACTTTACATTACCTTCCCATCTATAATATCAATTGCTTGTCCCATATGAACAGCTTTCACTTCTTCTCTCTCCTTTATTATCTCTGCTTCTTGTCTTCTTAACACGTCACAGAGTTCACGATCTTTATTTCTGCAGCAAGTTGAAGTATTTACATCAGTTAATTAGGCTAGTGTACCTACTAAAAATAAAAATAAAATCTGCATATCTACATATAGTCCTGGCATCTAGAATCTACACCAGGACACAGTATTCAGCGATTTTATTTTTATTCAATTTATTTTTTACATTTGCAGATCAAATAACTACTAGATTAGGAAAACAAACAAAACAAACAATTAAATCTAGATAATTATTGTTTATTTACATCAAACTATGGTGATTCTTGAAATCCAACTCGAGCCTCAATTCTTCTTGCTGCATTTTGAGACAGAATATGTGGTCAGACCCCGAAAAGAAAGCATTTATGTAAATATTTCTTGTAAATATAGTTTATTTTTCATGTTGGTAAGTATTTGTTAAGTACTAAGAGTGTATCTGTTAAGAGAAATAATTGTTTAATAACGTCATAAATGTTAAATAACATGTTCCAATTTAATATGTATAATTATAAGAATCATTTTATATTTAATATTAAAAGTGTAGGGAGGACAGATAGAGATCGCTTCCTTAACATTCCGGGAACTATTTAGCGTGTAGGATGATTTCATAGGGTACGCCGCGGGAAATGGACGTATACGCGTATGAATACATGCACATTGTGAAAGAAAATGCTAGATTTTTCTTAGCGTCATAACGTCCAGAGCGAGGCTTGCGCGAAATACAGGCTACGGATCGATTGCGTCCTCTTTGGAACAGCTGATTGAAGAGAACCGAAGCCGAACGTGAATATGACTTCCCCGTTTGGAGGAACAGCGTAAGGAAGTGATATCCATTGAATTGTCACTCATTGTTGAAAATAAAAACACGTAACAGAAATACCTGCACAATATTATAATACGTTACATAAATAATAAATCACATATCAATATAATAAAGATTAACTATCTATCTCAATAGCCGCTGTTATTATCATCAAATTTTAAACATGAGGCACGTGATTATTGTCAAACTTAATTCCACTGAAACTGAATATATACACGTAAATGGAAATATTCCATCCTCAATATTTTGATTTTTAATGGCCCATTGTGACTAACCGATATATTATTATAACTAGTCAATCATATTAAAATAATGGTAATATTGATGTCTTGCCTACCCCGGAGAAGCTGGAAGACTTATGTTTCAACATCACTTGTATAAAGTACTTACCAATGCATCCACTTACCTTACATAATATTTATTAATGATGGAATATATACATTTTAACTTATTATCAGCGGGGCATATATAGTTTTCTCAGTTTCAGTTTTGTTTATTGAGAGAAAGTTTGGCCTGGTGTCGGTACAAAGGACCCTGCTTACAAGCTACATTTAACATTAACTTACAATTATAAATATTTACAAAGTTTATAGTTTTGGGGTTTAACAAAACCCATACGGTGACCATACCAAGAAGTTTTTGAGTGTGGATTTGTCCTTTAGATAGGCATACCAGAAATTGAAGCAAAATACTAATTAAACTCAGTATATCAACATTTACCATGCTGGTTTGGTAAATTTGCACATAAAATAGCAATTATCAACAACAGGCTAAGCTGTGATACCTATGTTAATTTGTAACAGTGGAGAAAGAGTTGAGATATGATGTTATAAAGTTAGGTTAGGGTTGCATATTATTATTGATGGCAGGTGTGAATGCTGTCTCTGATAACACAGGACTCTGTCATCCTGTTCATATAGGTACACATTAACCTAGGTGTCGTTGCCTACATAATACCATCATGTGTGAGAAAAGACAAGGGACAAAATTTGACACAAATATAATAGGTTTCCCTTTTTGATGAAGGTGGGAAAAATGTAAATGACCTAGCTACTGCCTGTTTTCTAAACATATTGATTAACTTGGTAAATGTTTTGTTAACATTCATTGCATTTAACTGTTGCCAGAATGGTTTAACAAAAACAAGCCCATACCATCTTTAGTTCAACAGTTTTTGGGAGTAGATTTGTCCTTTCAATGTGTTTCATATATATACTAATTAGCACAGTTAGTGCAGTAGAAACGACCCTGGTCATCTCTTCTACTACCAAGAAGTCTTCTTTTGTCCTCACTATATCCCAGACTCTTTCCTGCCATCTTCTCAGAGCTATCCAAACAAGTTTTGTGAGTAAGTTGGATGCAGCTTGAAACTACGAGATAGTCAGCAGTATACTACCTTGCAATATTAATAAGATACGTGGAGCTTTTAGTTTTTAATTTGTTCTTATTTTAGATTATCTTACATGTTTAACTAAATGTTAACAAACAAGAAGTTAGAGTATTTTTAGCACTGGTTGGTGAAATGTACTAACCTTAAAACGTTATAGGTCTCCATTAAGTGCATTCTGTCTATATGGAGAAAGGTGCGTATTTTCTCTTTCTCTACTTGAAACCAGTCCCTTTCGGTGCGTTGTCTCTCAGCCTCCTGCCAGAGACCCCAAGAGTAGTCCGCTAGCATTTCAGGAGTCATTTCCGTGGTCGACGTCACGGTGTCGATTGGGAACTCCTTCTTCTTCTTTGGTTTTTCTGCTGGCTTTGGAGCCTTAAAAATCAAGGAAACAGTATTATTTCGTGCCTACTACAGAGACTTCATTTGGACCCGTGGCCGTATTACGGAAAATTGCTTGCCCTGCACTACGTTGTTTCTAACCGTTTCTATTCCCTTCCTATATGACCTTGTGAGACCACGTGTTTCAGTGTGTTTGTTATGTCCAAAGTTCCATATAATTTAGTACACAGAATCTTAATGTATGAGTCATATGTGACAGAAAACCCTTATAGAGAAGTAAGACGGTGATTTATACAGTGTGCATCTTTATTGATATCAGATATTTCCCAACATCAAAACAACAAAAAACATGAACGTGGACCTAAAATAGTTCATTGGAGAGCTATTAAAGGATATGCCCCTTCATTGACATCAATAATAATTAACCGAATTAAATTTTTGTCCGCTGATTGTTTTTTAGTTAGTTGTTTGTTGCACAGCACAGACTGATATGGCCTTACAGATGGGAGTGTGTCATGCTTTATGCAGAAAGGTAGCTTGATACGTTTGAGAGAGAGAGAGAGAGAGAGAGAGAGAGAGAGAGAGAAGCTCATTTGAGAGGAGAGTTACAGAAGTTGGGAGACCAAGAGAGTACGAAGTATTGACCGTCAAGATCGAGTTCTTCGTGATGTAGACAGACGCACTGCAATAATAGGCGTTAGTCACGTGGCTATCTGGAGAATTTTATATGAAAATCTTGTATACCCGTACCACTTTCAGCAGGTGCAAATACTAAATGTGGCGGACCCAAGAATTTTCTGCCATCACATGTTACAAAACTCTGTTATGTTTTTGAAATTCTTAACATGCACCTTGTTTACTAATGAGACTGCGTTTACTTGCAACGGTACCTCCCATTTTGATAATATTCATAACTGGACCTATGAAAACCCTCACGAAGTACGGCGAACAAACCTCAAGAGAGGTTCTGTCTAAACGTTTAAGGTTGAATCATTCATAATCATATTACTCGTTACCATTTCACAAACCTCAGCTCGGAATGCCTCTCAACATTTGAAATGAAAACCCTATAAGACAACTATGACCGCCTTCGTAGCGCCGTCCTCTGGCGCGGTACATCCAGGTTCGATCCCCGGTACCGGCATGGGGATTTTTCCCCCGCTGGGACGTCCGTTGCACTCAGCCTCATTAGGTCCAGGAGGAGACAATTGAGGAGGTAGTTGATGGAGAAGTAGCGACCCCAGGTCGTGAAGGCTGCATAACTGGCCGGGAGGGCTCGGGGCGCTAACCACGTCCCACCCTCCAGTACTGCACCCCATTCATGCCGCCTGTAGTGGGAAGAGGTGGGGAATGCAGCGGCTGGGCGGCAAGTCTTGGCCCATCATGGGCTGTTGCGCTGGGGGTTTAGTTTTTTTATATCTATAGTTCAGAAATTTCAAGATGTAATAATGTGAGTAGTGTTAATTTCTGCAATTGGTGTTGGATAACGTTAATGCTCGCTGTGGTTTTATTCACATGACCATGAGAGTTAATACAAATTTTGTTAAAACGCGTAAAAGATGTATGGCACCTTAAGGCCATAATTTCCATCATCATCATCTATGACGAAGCTATGTAATTATTGAAGTCATAATTTGTATAAGAAATCTATGTATTCAAGGGTTATGGATATATGACTTCGTCGGCAAACAGCATGCTTCTCGATGCCAAGAAAATTCCTGATAAGTCGGCCAAGCGTCCACACGAAGGCTCTGTATAAATGTTGGGTATCTAAAAATACTGTGTTGTAAATTTCGCATTACTTTTTTTACAGACGGGAGAATTTGTTCCCTCTCAGACTTTGTTTTATTAATTTAATGTTCCAATGTTTATTTCGCTGGTAAACCTTACAGAGTTATGTAGAATTAGTTAAAAATCCCAGATCGCTTGAATTAACATTTAAGCATCTGGTTCAGCGATAGTCATACACTTCTTCTTCCTCTGATTACCCTCCCCTTACACCCTCTAGGACTTACAAGCTAGTGCCTGTCGGGGAGCTGAGGGACCTCTGGACCAGAGTGAAGACCTGGAAGCAAGTGGTCAGCCAAGCACCAAGTATGATAGTGAGGAAGAGGATGATATGAAATTCAGGCGAAATGGATGATAGGAAGGGCGATAATGGAGCAATAGGTGGAATGAATGGTGAGAGAAACCGGAAAACCCAGATAAAATCCGCCCAGATGCCGCTTCGTCCACCACGAATACCACATGCGGGTCCCACCTAGGTGGTAGTACTTCCAGACTCAGAGAAGGATGAGCAATAATCTTGGCTGGAGAAAAATTCCTACCCCCCTGCCGGGAATCGAACCCGGGACCCCTTGCACAACAGGCAGGTGCTCTACCAACTGCGCTACGGGAACAGCGATAGCCATACACAGAGAACTCAAAAGTTGTATTATTGACCTACTTTGAACTTCTGAGTTAACAAGTAATGCCAACTCTTTTATTTTAAATGAACTGCAAAGTACATTTTTGCTTTCTTTACTACGTGTAGTAAGTAGAGGAAGTATTGTACTTCATCCAAAAATTTGATTGGGATGTTTTGAGGCCCCTGAATCCAAAAACAGCATTTTTAGAAAAAGGTACGCGTGCGGGTGTGTGTGTGTGTGTGTGTGTGTGTGTGTGTGTGTGTGTGTGTGTGTGTGTGTGTGTGTGTGTGTGTGTGTGTGCGCGCGCGCGCGCGCGGGCACGAGAGAGGGAGAGACAGAGGGAGAGGGGGGAGAGGGGGGAGGTTGTGAACAGCACAACTCGAAAATAAGTCAGATAAACTGGTATTTGTTATCTGGCAAAGCGACCAGAAGTATTATCGTGCTACTCAAATGGTTAACATGCGGTTTATCTTTGTTAACAGAAACCTCTCGATTAACGCACTGATTATTTTCGAAAGTCGCAGACTTCTTGTATTGCCAATGAATGCTTAGAAATCAAATGATAGATAGAGATTAATTCCATTAATATTAGAGTAAAACAGCGTTGCAATGTCCTCACTATTTTCTCTCTCATTCTTCTTATTCATTGATACTCTAAGAAGTAAAAGGCATGCTTGTAACGTGTATACTTACTGGGAGAAAACTTGAAAAAGTTGCTATATGCGGCACTGAATACCTACAATCTTATCCCACCCTTCGATGTTGCGATGTTAACCATTTGAGTAGCACGATTATACCGACGTTGGTTGTCATTTATCTTGTTTACTAGAACAGCGAAATCTAGTAACTTGACGTAAAGTCAGTAATGCAATGCAAATGAATGATCTCTCGCGTCTGCCGGTATATTAGACGTTGTCTAATTTGTACTTTTGATTTTTGAGTTGTGCTCTTCTCTCTCTCTCTCTCTCTCTCTCTCTCTCTCTCTCTCTCTCTCTCTCTCTCTCTCTCTCTCTCTCTCTACCTCCCTCACACACACGCAGCATTTTCTCACGCCCTGTGAAAGTCGCAAAGCTGTGGATAAATAACAGAACCAGCGCCCAACATTGTGAAATTGTATTCCGCGAGGTTTTTCGAGAGGTCTTGTTTAAAGCTTTGAAAATGTTTTGCATGCAAAACCTGCAGCCAAACGAAAGCTTAAGCACACTGCATCACCAGTGTTTTACTCCCTTATATTACTTACCATTTTGAATGTTTAGGATTTTGAACTTTGTTGAATATAAATTATTTATCTTCTTTGTGTACAGCTGTGATGATATATGAGACAGTGTCGAAGGTTAGTATAATAAACACATGAAATAAAACAAATGATTTACAACTAACAGTAGAATATTGCGGGTAAACCATAGAGAAATAAATTAGTAACTCTACGTCGCATGTATACTACGCTATTTTCTTCTTCTCAGTCCAAGCAGGCCAAGCATAGCATAGGTTGCACGTTAGTTCTTGATGAATGACCTTCAGCAAAAATCCAGGGGGTTAGAGCAGTTATGGAAGCAAGACTTGGTGCAGGTGCAGACAGAGACAGAGGTAGAGGCTCTGTACTTTCCCCAGTGAACTTAACAGATTGCAGTGGTGGCATACTATTTTTAAACATTTCTCAATGGTCAGCACCTGGAATATTAATGTGATGATTATGCAGTGAAATACTTAAGTTCTGTTTGCTTGTCTATAAATCAAGGTGTGACCATTAAGTGATGAAATGTCTTTCATGTTAGCTGTGTGACTGTTTTAAGTATATCATCGACAATCCATCATTTGTTTCTTCCTACACCAGCAAGAATTCTTCTTAAGTGAGGGGCATGAGGTAAACTAAGGTCACCACTACTTAATAAAGAACTATAAGCAGCAGGATAAGTAAAAAGCATAACACGTGAACATATAAGTGAATCACAAGGGTATATGTGTGTGAATCTCCAAAATTTTTAAATGTACTACAAATGTCTATGTGCTCTTTCACGTGTTGTCTATGATTGTATCTATGTTATTCAAGATGCTGAACATCAATATTATAACAAAAACTACATTTTTAAGCAAATAAACACATTAAACAGTGGTAAACCTATTGAGTGGGGAGGTCATATCGGTGGCCTTGCCTATTGGTGTTACTCATTTAACAGCGGGTTTTTATACATTGAATTTACAAACATATTCATACTTCCAGACTCAGGGAAGGATGAGGAACAATCTTGGCTGAAGAAAAGTTCCTACCAGGAATCGAACCCGGGACCCCTAGCATAGCAGGCAGGTGCTCTACCAACTGCGCCATGGAGCCAGCCTCAAAGACACTTGTTATACACACACACCTTTATAAAACACTTCAACTTCTAAAGAAACTGACAGTTTAAACCTACAATGTGCCCAGTCACTGCCACAAAATCACTTTGATACACAAACAGTAAGTAGTTTTCACTTTCAATCATAACAAATGGAGTGAACACCATTTTTAAAAATTCCCAAATGACAAAATCTTGTTTTCACAACATTCTCTAAAAGCTGCTGCTTCCTGAAGTGTTTGCTATTATCTTTCACTACGATCCTCCCAAACTGATGCTAATGCTGTGCTTAAATATTTAGGTTGATTATCAAAGATAGTTGCCTCTTCTTTGAACCATTAATGCTATAATTGAATCGGTCAGTGGAGAAAGGAACTAAGTCAATTTTTTTAACTTATCAGGAGAGACAAAAAGCTGTTTAGCCGATAAACTTATTTTCAGAAATTTCTCTTTGATGTTTAATTGTATTCTTTATTGTAGTCCAGTAAGTACATATAAATGCACTCACTTAATTCATAGTAAATATTGCTAAAATTGATTTTGAAAAAAATTGACTTAGTTCCTTTCCCCACTAAATAGGTTTACCACTGTTTAATGTGTTTATTTGCTTAAAAATGTAGTTTTTATTATAATATTGATGTTCAGCATCTTGAATAACATAGATACAATCATAGACAACACGTGAAAAAGCACATAGACATTTGTAGTACATTTAAAAATTTTGGAGAAGTAATTTGGGAATTACGGTACCTGATTCCTTCAACTGTACCTAAAGAATGTCTTATGAAATCACTGGCCACTGCAATAGATCTTCATAAAACTTTTGTGCATCTTCCCCATGTACCTACATATTTCACCAGCTTTTGTATGTCCTCCATTTTCTTTTTCTGAATGGGCACTTTGAGTTGTGGATAAGCTGGCTCCAGGTCCACGTGAAAATTTGGACGCGTTTTCAGCAAACAGAATGTATGTTTCAGACAACTATTGATAAACTGACGTGTTATTATTCCAGGCTTAGCAGTCTCGTAAATAAATTCCTTATACTGGGAAATTGCAAATGATTCTTATTTCTTGGAAATCCTTACTTGCTGTTTCCATAGAAATCACAATCTTTTTGTAAAATTGTGGCCACCACTTGTCAAAACTCATAATGCTTTCTGTCTGTACCATAGTCACAGTTATTCCTGTAATACTATTAGCTATCAGCTCCACATACTCTTTGGGAGTATAAACTATATCACATTTTGAGATTTTTCTTTTAAGTACACCAAACACTCGATCACATGGAAGGAATGAATGACCCCTCTCTGGAAATCAATGAACGATCTTATTCATTTTTCTCAGATGTGTCAATGCTAGGCATATTTGGATTAGGGTGTGATTTTTGTTTTGCCTTGGGGCTCCAGCAGAGAAGAAGTGTAGTTCTGTAATATTTTCTGGCAAAGTAGTCTTGATATAATCATATAAAAAGGAACATACTTCATTGGCCCCCTTCTTTCCCTCACCTTCTTGACACAGATACACGATACAATGCTTGGATTTGATATTATAAATGCTAAAACTAAAACTGTTTACCCATAACTGTCTAAGATAAAATGTTTCTTGTACAGGGATGTTTGGTAAAGCCAAATTCTGCATAAAGTCAAATGCGAATCCAGCAATATGGTTGTCTCTTATTTTGTTTCACTTGCTTTGTTGCAGTCTCACCGGCACCTCCTCTCGGCACGGCAACAATGTCCCGGCTACACAGAGCCCGTGCACATGCGTCTTCCGGTCCAGCAGCATGTTCTTCTTGCGCTGGCCTTCCAGTCGCGCCGTCACTACCATCTCGCATTCTCGTGGGGACAACTACGTCTTCCCTGAGAATGACCCTGCAGATTCTAAGGCGTTCTTCGGGGTGCCGGAGCATTACTTCCTCTCCCTTAAGCCGCAGAACCTTCTTGCCAATGTCGACCGTCGCCTCGTGGCTCCTGAGGACATCCAGTCCCAGTATCACCTCCTCAGCCACCTCCGCGACGAACACCCACAAACGCAAGACACTTCGCCCCAAGGTCAACTGCAGCAGGGCCTCCCTCTCCACAGGCAAGTTGTCACCCGATGCCGTCACTAGTTGGTACGGTCGGCTCGGTTTTCTCGACGGCAAGCCCCTGGCTACGTCAGGTCTGATGACAGTCACGGCTGCTCCAGTGTCAACAAGCACGCGGCACGGCTTCCCTCTCACCCAACCGTCCACGATGAGGCTGTCATCCATCCGCCGGCTGACGGCGCGCAGTGTCACTCGAGGGGAAGATGGTGATGGCGCCGACGTGCCCCTCGCCACGCCGGCCATTACTCGTTTTCCGGCTGCTCTTCTTGGTGCCGGCAGTCTCTCATCAGGTGTCCCGGCTGGCCACACCCCCAACACACGCCCCCTGGTCTTCGTCGGCGTCCCTGGACTGGTCTGCGGTCTTCATCGTAGCGGACACTCCTTGTCTTCGAGGTCGGGGTAGCCGTCACTTTGGCCGCTGCCATCCTTAATGCGGCCGTTAGTGCCTCGTGGATGGTCTTGTAGTCGCCGAGCATCAGGCGTTTACGTATCTCGGCATCGCGTACCCCGTCGACGAAGGTATAGGTGGCTTCTCGGGATACGAATTCGGAGGGGAGGTCGACCAAGGCTTTGCTGGCCAGCTGTTTGATTGCGAGGGCGAACTCCTGCAGCGTCTCCACCGGCAGTTGCATCCTAGATTTCAGTTGACTGCGGTAGGCTGCGGCTAAGCGGTGGTTTCCGAACCGGTTCTCCAGGGCCTCCCAGATATCCTTGGGCGCCGCCGCTGTCTGGACTGCGTTCAGCACCTCTGCGGCTCGTCCCTGGAGGCTGGCTATCTTCTGGCGACCATCTGTTGTGCTTGGCCACTGTGTCGAATTGACGGCGGAAGACCTCAAACGTTAACGTGCCATCGTACTTTGGTGGTTTGACGCGCGTTGATGTTGTGTCGCGTGCCGGAGCCTCGGCCTTGTAGTTCTTGAGCTTTTCACTAAGCATCCCTTCCACCATTGCATTTAGCTCCTTGGCGCTACCGTCGACCCTGTCTTCGAGAACGCTAAGCCGTTCCCCGACATTCTCCAGGGCGTCAACGCGTTGGCCGAGGTCCTCCCTCTTTCCACCGAGCTCTTCCACCTTTCCACCGAGCTCTTTCACATCCTTCCTTACGCCAGTCAGTTGCTCGTCAATTTTCGCCGATAGCTCCGTCTTCATCTCTTTCAGCTCGGCAGCGAGGTTGTCGTTTGCCGTCTTCATCTCTGCTTTCAGCTCTTGTAAAAAGCTCACCAATGTAGCCTCCATCGTCATATCCCGCTTCTGACACGTGCGACCTTGGTGGGTGTAAAGTAAAGGAGACAGATGTAGTCGAGATAAAGAAACACTTTTATTTCCGTAAGCAGTCTTTTTACACTCGTTGCAACAGCAAGAAGGTCTTTTTCGATTCACCAACCGCACGGCTCCGAATTAGTCACACAAAAACTGTTCCTTCTCACACTTTACCGCTATTTATATCGCCCAGGCACTATTCTGGAAACTTCAGGAAAGTTCAGTTATTATTGCGGTGACATACAAAGCAGAAAGTTCCAGAAGTCTCTATCCCTTTCTCTCTTTCGGCAAGCGCCCCAACAATGCGGCCATTCTCTGTCTCTTCCCTTCGGCTCCTTTGCGGTAGTGCCGACAATAATGCGATGGGCGACAGTATCGAAGCAGTGCTTACAGCAGCTACTTCGTCCCGTGCAACTAGCGAAACCATTTCCTCCCCTGGCGCTGCCAGGCTAAAAGAGTTGACTCTCCACCCACATTCCTTCAGTTTTCTTCCCCTCCAGAACCCCTGCGTTGCGTTTGGAACGAGCTGCAAAACATGCAGCTCTCAATGCTTGGAGATGTTGGGAGCGGGCAGTTAGAGGGCTGTTTCGCGTGTTCTAAGTGCGTGTAGTAACTATGATAGTGTCGCCAATAATTAATCACTCCGTGCAATATTTGCAGTCTATTCACTTCAGAACATTAACATTACAGTAGAAATACGAAATTAAGCATCGCGGAAGGCCTACATCCATGCTGGGCATTAAACAATCATCTACAAGCCGACAAAAAGAATATACGAGTTTTAACAGCGAAGTGTACAAAAAGTTTGAATGGTTGTCCAGCTATGATATTAAAAACGCATTATTTTGTTTCCCATGTATTTTGTTTGATGCGGACTTTAGTTGGACTCGGAAAGGTATAGCCGATCTTAGAAAATTGCATGAAAAGATTAAAAAAAAAAACATGCAAAATCTGAGAAACATTTAAACAACACTGTGAACTTGGCTATGTTGGGAAGAGTTTTAGTTCAGCTCATAAAGAAGCCATTGAACGCCATAATAACGAGGTAAGGGAAAACAGAGAGGTGTTGTCAAGAATTATCAATTGTATTAAGTTTTGTGGAATCAATGAGTTGGCATTAAGAGGGTATAATGAAAATGTAGATTCCAACAGTTAAGGTATAGGTATTTCTCAATTTGATCAAATATACGGGTGAAATTGATTCATTGTTTAAGTCACATTTGGAGAGTCCTTCGCCTTTTAAAGGCTTATCAAAGACGATTCAAAATGAGCTCCTTGAATGTATGCTGGAAGTATGCAGAGAGGACATTTTATCTGAGATTGAAGGAACTGAATTTGTCTCTATTCTTGCCGATGAAACTAAAGACATCTCAGAAATATTTCTGCTTGTGATCGTTCTTCGTTATTGTAACAAAGAAGGAAAATTCATTGAGAGATTCTACGGTTTCTTCAACGCAACTGGTCAAGATGCCAATTCAATATCGGAGTGCATACTTTCGCAGTTAGAAGTAATTCTAAAAACCAAGAAAAATAAGCTGATTGGACAGTTACAATGGAGCAGCTATGATCAGTGGTGTAAAACATTGGGTACAAGCAAAAATCAGGGACTGCTACAAATATGCATATTTTGTACATTGCTACGCTCATCAATTCAATTTGATAATGAAAAAAGCAGCTAAACAAAATACAAGACACGGGTATTTTTTGCTAACTTGTCAAGTATTCCAGTTTTCTTCTCACGATCTCCATATAGGCAATCTGTATTAGATACACGTTTCAAAAAGAATTCCGTCAGCTGGGGCTACAAGATGGAATTTTAAAACAAGAATAGTAAATGTAGTCTATGAGAAGAAAGAGTCATTACTGGGATGTTTTCAGACTATAATGGAATCTGAAACATCAAACAACACTACAATAAATGAGGCAAGTGCCCTGATACGTTTTCTTGAAGATTCTGAATTCAACTTCTGGCTCGCCGTTTTTCCATTTACTGGTGCCTCATGTAAACATTTTATACAACCAACTGCAACATCGCCAGTTAGAGTTTCTAAGGCACAAGACTGCATATCAAGGTTTCGGCATGCCGTACAGACTGTATGGAACAATGTAGAGGTGAGTAGAAAGGAATGCGAAGGCGAAAACTCCAGCCAACGCCGCAAGGTTGATGGCAATCAGACATGGATTGCGGCTGCAAAAGAAGTGTGTGATCTCATATCACAAACCAACACCCAATTCCAGTTCACAGACCATCTGGTAGTATCTCCCTTTCTATGTGAAGACAAATTTGGAAATTATCAAAATTTTCCTGAAAGTGACCTAAATATGTGTGTGAAGCTTTTCCCAGTGCTCGAGAAAGACGGACTGAAAACGGAGTACACTGTATTGTACTAGAGACCAGAATTCAGAAACATTGGTGGCGCTGTCAAAGCTCTTGCAGTTTCTTCTATCTCAGAACTTACAAGCCTAGTTCTCAGAAGCTGTAAAATTACTGTGCATCGCTGTCACTATACCAATGACAACTTCCGAACCAGAATGGTGCTTCTCATGTTGAAAATGGTAAAATTCTACCTCAGAAATACAATGGGAGAAGAGAGGTTGACCGTGTTAACTATGCTGCCTATTGAGAAGTCTATGGTTAACAACATTCTGGACTTCAATAACAACGTGATTCAGAAGTTCACGACCTACAAGAGCAGGTGCATAGAACTAATCTACAAGTAAGTTAAGATGCAGTGTTAACAGTTCTTATAATTTTTGTATGCAGCACCCCTGTATTCAATGTCCACGAGCCGCCACTGCCTAGCATAACTGTGTTACAATCTTTAAACCATATTTATCAGGTTCACTTGGAATATAAACTTTGAATGGGCATTTACCCCTGAAACTAAGTAAGCATTCATCAACAGTTACATATTCTGAAGGAACAATGAACTTGCTCCATATTTCTCTAATAGGAGCAAATATATCAGCTTCTCTCCTTTGAGTTCTTGCGACTTTGTCATCGAATCTCATGCAAGATATGAGAAATTCAAAGCGATTCTTACTCATGGAGACCTCTTAAACAAGTAGGCCCAAAGGTTTTTGACCACAGGTCATTCAAAGAAAGCTTTGCTTTCTTTAGAATGCCACTCATATACAGCAAACCTATTAGCCCAATAAGCTCTGTTGTATTCTTTGCAATATAAGTTTGTTTTGAACTACATTGGGAGTTCTGTGGCATATTATTTCTGTTATAATTTCATCTGAAATTAAGGGTGACCATATGTCTTTTGCTTCAGCACGATTCTTTGCTTGGCCCTTAGGGCCTGGTAAATGTAAAACGAGGCTCTTAAAGTTCATGTGTTTTTTTAGTGAAAGGGTGTAGTATACCATTTATGTCCATTTTTTGCCCTAAATAACATTTCTTTGAAGAATCACTTCCTCTTCATCTGCTGATTCTGCGGTTAAATCATCTTCTCTTTAATCACTGAGAACATTACCTTCTTCGCTATTTTCCAGTTCACTGAACACTAGATCAGGCAAATTAGTATCACTAGCTGCTAACTCTTCAAGTAGAACTCTTTCAAGGTCTTTTTGTAGTACGGTATCCACTTATGCAGTGGTCTTTTTCTAAAAAAAAAAATGTTTAGGGGAACTCTCGGGCTGGACTTGTTTACTTTAAAGTCTAAATAGCCTATATGTAACACAAGAAGTTAACTAAGCTGGGTAGTTCACTGCTTTCGTTTCAGTTGCACTATTATCCACCATCATCGGACTTCCAGCATTATAATTTGAAATGCATTCATCCTTGCTCTGTTTTATTTTCTTAGATGCTGGAGACCACGTAGAATAATTCATTACTTTTTGACTCATCATCTAACTCGAAAAACCACATGCACAGTGTACAATACACCCAATACACTACTACTTGGCAAAGCCTTGAGGTGTATTGACCTTGGTAGTCGAGCGCTGCGATTACTTCTTATCTTGTTTGTTAGAAGAAAGAAGTAAGAGTAACTTGGCGTATAGTCAGTGATTAAACACAAATAGATGGTCTCTCGCGCCTGCCGACGTTGTTGTCCTGAAGATATGATTGCATCTGAACAGAGTGCACGCACACTGTCTCCCCATGTTTGGGTGATGCGGTTACGTAAACTGCTGGGCAGTTTCACATTCTTTCCGATACGCCTCGTGGCTTTTCCAAGTAGCACAAGCGTCGGTAAGCCGCTAGGTGTAAGCAAAACAACTTGCAAGTGGTATCACTGCAACGGAACAGATCCAAAGAGCGGCTGCGCCGTAGCCGAGTGGTTAGACCATTCGTTTCTCACCAAAGCGGTCCGGATTCGATCCTAGGCAACAGCATATGGGATTCGTGGTGGACGAAACGGCGCTGGGGCGGCTTTCCTCCGCCATCTCATTCCCCCGGTGCTCCATCTTCATTCCATGTGTCATCAGTGTCACCGTCTGCGGTGCCGTATGTAGTAAAAGCGGGCGTTAAACACTACAGAAAAGAATCTGATGTGTTGCACTCACATGACTTTCTCTACTCTTGTAGTAACCATTCTTACAAACTCTTATTCCTATATCTTCTTCGTGTTAGTTGAGATAAACATTTGTACAAAATACCTTATTGCTTATTTCCTTGTAGGAGCAAGGGGAATATGGAAATACAGTAGGCTTTGAGCGATAGTCAAGTGTTTTAAAGCTTTGAGATCCCGTTCTCTTTGCACGCTTAACATACATATACAAAATGAACAACGATGTTCCATTTCACGAAAGTTTTAAGTTTTCGAAACTCACGCACATAACAAGGAATATCTCCGAAATGGTTCACTCTACAAAAAATGTATTGCGACATAAATTGTGTATTTTAGCAAGATCTACATTTCTTGTATCGTAAGATTTGGTCTATCTCTTACGGTTTACCAATTATGCGCAAGTCATTCAGAGTAAATACGACTACAGGGGCTATAGCCAGAAAATTGAAGATATGCATTTCATTTGTCATAAAATATCTGAAACATGTGGCATTTTAATCAAAATCTTTAGAGCCATTTTCAAGAAAATCAAAATTTTCCATGTAAAGGGTACTTTAGAGTGGGGCTATTTTCTTCAAAATCTTTGTGTCGCATCCTTGGAAGACATTAAACTTAAATACCAACTTCGGTTTTTAACCGACTTTTCGTTTTTTAGTTATGCTGACCACAGACTGACACACACACACACACGCACGCACCCACACACAACACCCCCCCCCCCCCCACACACACACACACACCCACCCACACATACACACACATATACACACGGGGCCTCAAAACATATATTTCCGGTGAAATCTCGACATCGAATTTTTGGGTGGAATACAACTTCCTCTACTTACCAGTAGAGAAAGTAAAAAACGAAGATCCAAAGGCTGCTGTTTTCAATTCTCTGCTTAGATCACATGCACAGATTGCGTATTCATAAATACGAACTAACCAATAAGTACCTGGGTGACCGAGCTTCATTCGGAGTCCCCCCCCCCTTTTTATGAAATCTTTTTTTTTTTTTGGGGGGGGGGAGGGGAGGAGATACTTATTTAGATAAACTTGAAAAGCAAAACGTTAACTAAATAGTAATTTTTGTTGCAGTTGTTAAGTCATTTCCGAGATACAAGAGATATAGAGATACAATTAAATATTTCATACGCATCACCATTTCAGCCGTAAAACGTCTACTGCTCAACGCAGGCCTCCCCCATTGATTTGCACCTAGTCTGAAGTTTTCGTCGATCATTTGGTTCTCTATGGAGTTAAGTTCTTTGGTGCTGCAGTTGATTCTTATCTTCTAGGGCGATAACACGTCGGCCAAGGTCCTTCATCTTATTGTCGAGTTCTTCCATGGCTCCCTTAACCCCGGCCAGTCGCTCGTTAGTACTCTCCGATAGATCTACCTTCATATCGGACATTCCCGTTTTTATCTTTTCCATTCCGGAGTTTACATTTTTCAATTCAGCTTCCATATTTTCCATTTTTGTTTTCATATTTTCCATTCCATAGTTAACGTTTTTTAATTCATAATTGTTTCCATCTGCCACATTCCGGAATTCATTTCATTTTCCATTATGTCCATCTTGGCTAATATTTGTTTCATCAACTGTTCCATGTCGTGGGTTTCGTCGCACTCCTGACATCAATTATTGTGGCAACTTTACTTTTTAACTGCTTCTTTATTTTTTATTAAAACACTGGAACGACACTAAGAAAAAGCACTGTTGAATAATAAAAAATACTACAGGAAGAAAAGCTGGTTGATAAAGCCGTGTGAATGTAATACGCAATTATATTTCAGTCATAGAAAGTTGTATAAATTGTATGTTGTAGGGCAAACAGAGGATATATGAATGTGCTACGTAAAAGAAAAGCGAGTAGAGAAGCATTTGAAAGTAATATATTGTGAAGTAAAATGGTTACCATTAAAACTTTCTCCATGAAAAAAGTACATATTTGTGCTGAATTTCGCGGTGATCATTTAAGCGGTTTTCGAGATTAATAGTTATAATAGTTACATATATACAAACATCCAATGTGTGGTGTGTGGTGTGTGGTTGTGTGGTTGTGTGGTTGTGTGCGTGTGTGTGCGTGTGCGTGTGTGTGTGTGTGCGTGTGTGTGTGTAGATAACATGGATTGTCTGTAGAAGAGTGAGAGAGTGAGTAGAAGAAGAGATGTGACTATGTTATCTAAAAGTAAGTGGAGAAAACAGTGTGAATGTAATAACATTCCTGTTTAAAACATACAGGAAATGGTATGACTTATTTTAAAAGAGGGGATAAAATCATATTTTTTATGGAAAATGGTTCATAGAAGAGTGAGAGAGAGATGTGTTATTTAAAAGTGTGAATGTAATATGGAGCATTTCCATTTCAGACATACAGAAACTTGTATGAGTTATTTTAAAACGGGATAAAAATGAGAATTTTTACAGAATTTTTCTGTATAAGAGGGAATAAAAAATGTTATTTTTTGTGTAAAATAGCATTTAGTCAGGAAAGACACCTACATATATAGGTAAAGTTAAAAAGCAAAATCTTATATGTATTGAAATTTTAACCAAATTGTTAGGGCCATTTCTGATATACCGGGAATATATGTACAAGAATTGCTCTGTAGAAGAGGGAATAAAACATGTTATTTTTAATGCAAAACCGCGTTTTTTTCCGTCAGGAATGATACCTATGTAGATAAACTTAAAAAGCAAAACCTTATCTGAATATATATAAGAATTGCTCATTTAAAGATATTAGATAAACAAGCAAGTCGCTGAGAAGACAAATATCAATGCAGTTTTTGTTATGGGTTTATTTTTGACGCTTGCAGAGAGGCTGTGATCGGTTCTGTCGCTAATATAATCTCTTTAAGTGGAAGTCAACCCAAAACAGTATTAAAAAAACCATCGGTAGTTATAAAATCACATTTCCTACTTCTTTAATGGGTAAATTTCATGTTTTTATTCTAATTTTGTCGTCAGAAAATGTTTAGGGGAACGCGTCCCCTAGTGTCCCCCCAGAAAAATAGTGGTACTGCTTATGTCTTTTCGCCATTATTTGCATTAGCACAACAAATAATCCCGATAAGAATGTGTAACGTTAACCACACTGTGGCGTCGTATACGACCTACAATAGTGCTAACAGTACTCGCAAGGACGCAACAATGTGCGGTAATTAACTGGTCAAAACAACAGCTGCCACGCGCTGAAACTGCGCATGCGTAGAGTGAGAAACAATAACTAATAAGCGTATCGCCCGCAAATTTAACAAACTCTGTCTAAGTGAAATAGATTATGGAATGTTCCAGTTTAAAGTCAATTGTGTTAACAGCAGAATATGTCAGCTTTAACAATATCAGATTGACAAGTCTTGAAGGATTTCCCATCCTTCCCAACCTTACTATACTGGAGCTGCAAGATAACAACATTTCAGGAGGACTCAATCTCCTTTATGGAAGTCCCAAGCTAGAAAGATTAAACCTTTGTGGTAACAAAATTAAAGACCTGGAAAGTTTGCAACCTCTGAAAGAGTTTAAATGTTTAAAATATTTATATTTATTAAACAACAGAGTGACCTCACTTAAGAATTATAGAAAAAACTTATTTGAACTTATACCGAACCTAATATATTTGGATGGACTTGACAAGAATGGCAAACCAGAACACAGTGAAGGAGTAGCTAATTATGGTGATGAGATAGCATAGGAAAATGAAAAAGATAGTGAAGTGCAAGGTAATGATTTAGATGGAAATGAAAGTGAAGAGGTTGAAGTGCTAGAGTGGGAGGATGTGGACGAATATGAAGACTGTAAAAGTGAAGCAGTTCCACCAAAAAAGAGAAAGAGGTAACTAAAAGGCAAATTTAACAGTGACCAAGAAATGTTGATTTGTTCAGGTTCACATTATGTGTTGGTATGTGTGAGTGTGAATGGTTGGATTTTGTTGTTTAAATCATTCTGGTTTGTGAAGATGGTTTTGATCATCATATTCTAGCAGCTGTTTGAAATTCTAGCTCGCTCAACACATGCATTAATTAAATATCTTGCCACAGTTGATAAAATGCCCGCAGTTGATTTTGGTAAATCAGTGTGCGTTTAGTAACTAAATGGCCATGAAGAGTACAAATTGTCAAGAATCTTTTGTATAAATAAACAAAAATGTCTTGAATTAACTGTGGGAATTGACATAAATTCTAATTTCAAAAAGATCATATATTTTTTACCAAGATGGTTCTCTGTAGAGCACTTCTGTATTAAACCTAAAATATTTTATTGCTAATGTCATTTCAATTTGTTTTACAGAATAACTCCATTGATATTTAAGTGTACCTATTGGTATTTTAAGAGTAGGTAATGTTGATGTTTACTTCTCCCCGTGAAGCTGGATAAGTTTAATGTGCGGTTATAGACACCAACCTAACAGCTAAAAACCATTAAATTGTAGCTGTACATGCAACACAACATCCTTGCTGGAAGAAATTCCTGTATGGTCTTAATTATGGTTATGTGATGTAAGAAACTATATTGCAATACTTTCATACTTAGCCTTTAGTTAACATCTTGTGCAGCTCCACCCTTGGCAACTACACTACCCAAATAAGTGAAGCTATCCATATCCTTGATAGTCTGTAGCAGGATGATGGCTATGTTTGTTGTCTTTACATGATTAATTTCCTATAGGTATAAGTAAAAGTATATCGAAAGATCTATGTGTGTGTCATGGGCGTCAGTAGACTTTTTTCTAGGGGGCTGCATGTTGGAAGTTTGCAATCAAACAATATTAATTTATTATTTTGTTGTCAAAAGTTATAGTATTTGTTGTGGATAATCATATTAATTTGTGCTAAATAAAAATTTTTCTTTACATTAAAATTAAAATAATAGTCTAATAGTAATTGATTGCAGATTGAGTTCATTAATTTCCAGGAATGCTGATGGTGTGTGTGAAATCTAGGATCTCTTAAATGAAGTTCATAATTAATAATCTAGGGTTGTGCTTACATATAACATTTGATTTGCACTCAGAATAAGAATAGAAGATGCATGGAGGGGGTTTGGCATGGAAGCCAGGCCTATTGTACATATGCCCCCAAGGGAGCACCCCAGGGACAATATCGGCAGAGGGCCCTAAGGTTTTCCAAGTGTGACGATATCTCAAAGTCTTTAAGTCTTCTGAGGTCAACCAAGGGGTACCTCGACAAGGGGTCCAATGCCCCGAGATGCTGCCCCCCACCCAGATCCCATGGACAACTAGGGATGGAAGGAACTTTCACAAAGCTTCTGCCACATCCTATTTTGTTATATAACACTGGACAACAAAACTGACCTTCAAAAACTTTTTTTTACATGAAACATATCATTTCTTATGTATTTTGACATGCTGAGTTCAAATATGGCCTTTGGTTTTGTCTAGCACCCTTAGGTTTTTATAAAAATAGTAAATCATGTACTCACACTTCTAGTCATTTATAAATAAAACGTATAGTCACCGTAATATCACCTAATGACCGAACTGAGTCAATAGCAAATATGAATACATTACAGATCTAGTTTTGTAATTTAATGTAGTGTAAGTTGGCGATGCGACACGCAGTGACCTAATTTAAAAGTGATTTTGATTTGAAAACATGGTTAACGTTTGTGATGTTATTAACGGCAACGGAGCGAAAATAAATCTGGAAAGAATATTCTTGTATTTGTAAAACTCGTAAGATTTTAAATATGTGCTAGAGTGTATGAGCGGCAAGAGGAAACAAATCTATTGTTACAAGGTCGTTGGTAAGTATGATTCATGTATTAAATACATAAATGTAAAATGATGTCAGTTAAATCATGACATAACCTGAATTGTAATGTATCTGCATTACTTATTTTCAATATTGAACTGTATGGTATGGACTTGACTAATATTACTTTTGCAAATCAGCTGTATTTCGAATCTACTCCGCTTGGAATGATAACATAAATAATAAATAGCATAGTAACTTGATAGTTCATGAACTATGAGTCAGCAGCAAAAGTCCATTCGGAAATCTATTGAAAATTTGTAGTTGTTAGAAGACTAGAATTGAAAGCCTTTTCATCCTCATTTTAATATTAAATTCACTTTTGCATTCTCTGAATTTCAGAACTGTGCATATTACAAAATGAACTACTGCAGTGCTCGACATCTCCAGAAGTGCATTTTCAGGACTGTGGCACAGATTTCCTTCATTTATCATTTGAAGTAAGTTATATTTAATACATTTTCAACTTTGCTGCAATAACCCAATGGCAGACTCATTGCTACATTATTAGTAAATTATCTTTTCTTCAGTTTTGTCACTGTGAGAGATTAGTACACACAATCTGAATATTGTTGGTACAGCGTTATGACATGGCCTAGGATCACATGCTAAGACAAAGTTCTTTATAAAATCATATTGCTGTTTCATCAAGAAAATCATTTAAGTTTACAAACTTCAGTAATGAAAGATGTGGTAAAATGCCTGGTATTCATAAGCTGTAGCAATGTTTCAGTCTGCAGCACTATCTTAATATTGTTGTGATGTTACTGGTACATAGCTCATGATATCCTCACAAGAAAATAATTTCTTTGGAGAACCATTGAGATGAGATTAAAGCCGGTATCCCACGGTCCAACGTTTTTGACCAAACTTTTTGTATCCAATGGAATTGTACACAAAAGAAACAGTGACTGTCACACTATGATGAATTTTGATCCAACACAAATGACAGTTCACGTAGCAAGTGTGAAAAATAAACATGGCGGAAGCAAATATTATTTTAGCGATTAATATATTAAGTATAGGTTTGCGATATATTTCCATGAGTCTATGTAGGAAGAAAAGATGTATTACAAGTAAAAGACGTTGGTGGGCACGGTCATGAGAACAGGACACGGGCCAGGGTATATTGGGTCTGCTACAGAACAAATTGAGGTTAGAGGAATTGGAAAATTATGGCAATTTTCTGCAAATTAGCGAAGCTTTATTTCTCAACCGTTTACTTCCTGTAGAAGGCAATATTTTACACTAGGACACAAATGAGACAAACTATTACAGTGCGAAAGAGATAAGGTACAATTGTAATGGTTTTAATCTTAGTATGCATGGACAGGAGATTTGAACTCATTTCATAATGTAAAATTTGAACACACTGTTAACTGGGTTTCTTATTTATGAAATTTAGCTATGTAATGGTCACCTTAGTAATGTATGTTAATGGTCACAAAAAATCGTTAATGAATCTTCCAGAAAAAGCTTAAACGTTTTATTAAAATACCCATCACATTAAAAGAACCATGAGCCATACATATAAAACAACTGACTCCATATTGCCTGCACAGTCTGCCATATTGCTTTGTTACTGACGCTGATTTGGCTATTTTCAAGTTGTTTGATGAAAAAATTAGATGCAACAAAATTGTATCCAACTCTCAATGTCCCACAATGCTCTTTTGTTGTATACAATGCTTTGTACCAATATGTTGGACCGTGGACATCAGCATAAGTAAAAATATTGAAATAAAGAAACAAGTTTATGGTAAATAAGTGATACTACAATGTTGTGTTTACAAAATTAGAGAAGTTTTGATCTGTGTTGTTGCTGAGAATGAAGAGAGAATGTGTTATAAGTGTCAGGATATTTTATAGTTAGTGATGGCCAGCTAAATTATAGTATCCTGAAAAAACCAAATATTGTCATTCGGTTTAGCCATTCATATAAACATGTTGAACTATAATTGGACCAATAAAAACAGTTTTATTTTCAATATTCATACAGCTGATGTTACAATTGTATTTGGTTCTGTGTTGCATTAAAATTATATTTGCAGCACAGGTGTAAACAGAGCTTTCATGTGGCCCAGAAACAGAATTTTAGCCACAAAACTGTAATTAATGATCTTAGATATACCCTTACTCAGTTATTAATTGCTCAATTTGTTCAGAATGTTTGCCATTGTGTTAGGTTATGTTTATTTAAATGTAAATATACTTTTTGACATTGCACTAGGTGAAGTATAATAGCTAGTTGACAAGTCTGTTTTTGGTCGAGATCATTTAATAGTTTGGGGTATAATTACAACAATGCTATTCTTGTGTTAGAGATATATACAAGAAAAAATTTGTTTTTTTAAGGATGCATTTAAACCAATATAGTTCTCAGCGTCCCATTGGGGATGTCAGATTGCTTAATTTTGCTCATAGGTCTCCTTAAATGGGCTTGAGGCCCTTCTTTGTGCTGTATATCTACAACACAGGATACTTCCCTTCTGAAGGAAGCTGTGCTAGAAATTTTTATGCCTGAAAATCCTCGCCCTCAGCCACACTCAAACACCCAGGGCACATACACAAAATCAACAATCAGTATGCAGCCAAGTCACACCAACAATATAGAAACAAATCTGTGTTGTATCAAGCAGGCTTAGAAACTAGAATTTAATATGTTTTGGACTGATCAGTAGTACTATAGAATACGCACTCAGAGTAGGAAATTGTACCAAAATAAATTTTGATTACAATGGGACTTGAAATCGTTTTGAAATGAACTATATGAAATACTGATGAATTATTTGCACTGTTTCCTGTTGCTTGTTTCAGGAGAGCATAATTGGATTTGGCAGCACCTACCATGGATAGCGTTATATGTATTATGTATATTTTTCATACTGCTTGGTTGCTGACAGTCTCATGTACTAATTTTAAATATTTTATAAACTATGAATGCCATAGAGACAATCTCAAATTTCAGGTCTTTCTCTTAATACATTCTTTTATAAACTTGTGCAGAAAATAATGTACATGTGGGATGTATACACGACAGTAAAAAAAGAAAAGAGTTGTATCATAGCAACAAGGTTCTGTTGTTGTACAATGAATGGCAGTAAATAAAGTTTTGAGTAAGCGATAGCATTTTGTATATTTACATAGTATACACACCCCCATATAATTGGTGACCTCGACGTGATAATTTATGAGTGCATCGCAAGACAACATGAATGAAAGCAAAAATCCGCATGAGGAAGCTAATCAGGTACTACGTCACGCTGCTCCGGTCCGGTACGGTTTGCGCGGGAAGGCGATTCTGGTCTGTCCTGAATTGTGACTACGAAAGAAAATGGGGTTGTGATGCTGGCAAATTGGAGGGGCGGAGGAGGCGTAGCGCAGCTCAGTCGATTTAGAGGCGTACGGCATTACCGACGGAATCGTTAGTTCGCAAAAGAACCGGTCGAAACATGTGACATCAGCCCACAACACAGAGTTGAT
This sequence comes from Tenodera sinensis, assembly GCA_030765045.1. NCBI lineage: Eukaryota > Metazoa > Arthropoda > Insecta > Mantodea > Mantidae > Tenodera > Tenodera sinensis. Next base: position 299,913,171 of record CM060962.1, read on the forward strand.
AATCTGGTACTGGTATAAACTGTGATCTGTGCATCACAGAAAGGTATATCGTTCATTGTTCTGTTAGATCCTGTGGTTAGATCCAAGATTATTAGATGTTACCGGATGTTACAAAACACAACACTGTTAGATGTTTTGTGGTGAACGAATTGATATCACGTTTAGTCAAGAGTGCCTGGTTAATTAGAGGTATTTAACTATTGTAGTATTTGAATTAAAAAGTCATTGCATCTAAAATTTTAAATCTTTCGCCGTTTAAATAATCTCTTAATTTAGGCTAGGTTGCTGGTCATATGTTCATTTCGAACTAGTTTAATATCGAGCATTTCTTGCTAAACTCATTGTTCTAGCTTGCTATCCCTATCTGTGATTTCACTTGAATTAAACTGAATGGCAGTTTAGAATTTATATATTGAAAATATTTGCGCTACTTTCCCGTTTCACACTAAAAATAATTTGGAACAGTTTTTTTTGTGGTTGCATAGCGGTACCGGTGCTTATTCCTGCTTGTAAAACGTAGGTTTTTATATAAATGTTGTCTATCATTTTATATGATTATAAACAAGAGTACACGGTACATTCCGATCAGAGGAACCGGAATACAATGAAAAAAGTGGAAACGTAATAATTACATTAATTTCGCTAACTAATGATCAACGCTGTTATTTTGTGGTTTAAGAATATTATCTCTATGTTTAAGATTTTCTGATAGGAATGGAGCTCTTGTACTATGGCTGCATTTGCTGAGGCTAGATTTTGTCCTCGATACAGATTTTCGTCATTGTTCCGGACGCACTTCAGCCCTGGGCTAATTGTGCTACCTGTACCGTTTTAAAACCAATTCATCATGCCTGCACCCTTTACCACGGAGTATAGTCTCATAACATACGGTTTCCAAAAACCTTTCCCCAAAAACAGTGTATCTCCTGGGGTGAATATTGCGTATTTGCTAAAACACTTCACGACAATTTTCGCGCTTTTAATGCTACATCGTACAAGTATTAAGAATATACTTTTAGAACAATAATTGACAATAGTGCTATTTATATGTATATGTGTCTAAGCGCATTTGATTGAGGCAAGGTGCAGAAATTTCAAGAATCTAAGTTAATGGTGTGAATGCACAGCGCCCATCATAGGAGCATTCCTCTTCTCCTCATCCTTTCCCATTCCTGTAGAGCTGTTGCCAACATCGGCACTCGAAATACAACCAAATGGTGCTGGGAGTGCAGGAGACATCTGAAACATCTTACCTTCTATTGTGGTGGTGGATACAGGTCGCCTGCTGCTTTTGGAAAGTGATGCATTCACAGCTTCCTCAGATAAACATGTTTAAAAATGTACTCCACTAAGTAGTCTTCAAAATGGTTCTTCTTCCGGCCAAAGCAGGGAATGGAGTACTTTACACTTTTCCACTTGATTTTAATGTTATTTGTGTGCACAGGAATTTGCACTGCACCTATTTGCCTCATGTTTTCCAAGTGTGTATAGCCGCTCCTGCCAGTTGACACAGATTCCAGCGAATGGCTAACTTTGAGGTGAACAAACCTTCATGATCCAGTGTGTTGTAGGCTCTCCAGCACTCAGACACTAACTTGCTCCCGGCAGTGTCCAGAGGTCTCTTTTCCACTTTTACTTAAATTGGTTAATGGTTCTTTTATTATGTTGGTAAAGTTTTATGTTCCGTTTTTTTCTTTCCTTTCCATTTCTTTTTGTTTTGGAATATTAGGTAGTCATTGGGTTGAACCGTTAGTTTGAATTAAAGTATCAAAGAGTGCAGAAGAGTTTTCCGATATAGGTCGCGAGGTGAGACATGAACAATTCTTGCACATAGGGGAAGCTTCTTTCCATACCTCCCTCTCTGCAATGGTTGAGAGGGGGAAATAATGTCAGTTTACCACAAATAAACAAACACTACAACAGCGTGCAGCAAAAAAACAGTTGCAGTTCACATGAAAGTAATTGTTGGCATATGGCCATAGTTATAGCAAAATTGCTTTGTTCATTATAAAGCTAATCGTTATACATCTATAATGTCATTAGCAATATGCACTAAATCTGTGCTAGCAAACTTCACTCCTTCGTAGACAGAAATGCTATGACTTCTGCACATACATGATTGAGCAACTTCCCCCACCATCAGCCTTTCAGGTAAAGAGTACCACTGCACAGCTAAGGGAGTTGCTCATGTCTCACCTCATGACCTATACCTTTGTTAAACAGGTACTAGAAAGAAATGGCTTTTATCTCTATGCTCCACACTTAAAATGTATGGTGGGCCAAAGAATAAAACTAGCAAGTCACAAGGTAAGAAAAATTGAAAGCAAGGCTATTGTAGATATGTGTTTGATGTATTTATTTTGTTATAAGTTGGTTTAATTGTATTGTTTTGAGCACAAATAAGTAAATCATTCATTCTATGCTCCACACCACCAAGCACCCACTATCCTCTCACAAGGCATTCCGTGTTGTACTTTCTGTACCAAAATTTGGATTTGTCAATTTCCCCAACTCTATTACTTCTGTCAGTTCACGTTGGTTGCGTACAATCCAGTTCACACATATCTTGCATTTTCCCCATTGTTGCCATTTTCTACATATGGCGCTAAATGATATAGCTCCCTGCTTTTCATGGCAATACCACTTTCCCCATCTTCTACCTTGCTTTTGTCCCAACTATGTGCATTCTGTGTGTTGCGTCTGGTATCTGACTAGATTCTGAAAAAGTTATTTGCGTATTTCTAAGAGTTGAACGAGGCAATATCATAATCTCAAAACAATATTAACATGCTCATGTTATTTATGCAGGTACCCAACATTTGCTAAAGTGATTATTTGTGACGTAAATTTGATTTTAGCAAATACACAATTTTAACCATCTATAAGCTAAAGCCTTACAGGAGCATAACAGTGCTGGTTGTTTGAGTTTCTTGCACAATCTGCAATCTAGCTTACCCTGCAGACACACTTCTTGTGTTAAGATGGGCAGGTGTATGTCCTTTGAGAAATGCAGCAATTGTGAAGTGCTACATTTAAGTAAGATTTCAGCTCTGTTCTTCCATGTTTTTCCTAATAGTTTATCATGTTTTGAAACGATAGAATGAGACTGAAGAATTCAATTCTATAACTGGGATTTGAACCATGGACCTTCTGGTTGCTCTTACCACTGAGCTACCATGGCAAGGTGCTGAAACAACATTAAATTTTCCAACTCTTTTGCCTTTTTCATAGTAAACCACAGGGAGATCTGAAATTCATATGAGATAGCATATCCTAATGATGACTTACAATGCTGTAAGTACTTAAGTCCCAGGCTTCTTAGTTTAACCAACTCTGGAAAATGCAAATGATTTGGAGAATTTAATGTCATGTCAGCATGTCGCCATGGTAGCTCGGTGGTTAGAGCAACTGGACAAAATCAGAAGATCAGCAGTTCAAATCCTGGCCAAGGCATTTAATTTGTCAGTCTCATTCTACCGTTTCCAACCATGCCCTCCATACCTAGTGTGAAAGAACAATTTCTGGTTAACCATGTTTGTTTCCTGGAGTCTCAAGCCAGGTTTCATGATGTTCTACTGTGGATCATTTCTCAATAGCCTCTGTTGCTGAACATTGAGATGTTCGTCTGGTCCAGTAAATTGGGAAGCTGCTCATTGTCTTGCAAGTTTGTTTCCCTCTGTTACCATGACCCGTCACTCAGATGGGTTGAACTTCATTCTGTTTTGTGAGCATATTTAGACAGTCTAAAAGCAGTTTCAGTACTGTATGGGACTCTGACAATATTGTGTGAGAAATACTTCCATTAGTGATTACAAGGTAGGTAGGTGCGTAATAATCCTTAGTTTATAAGGAGTGATTTGAGCAGTAGATGCTTCCTCCACAAAGTCTGGGCCGACCCACCCTCCCCTTTAAGCTTGTTACTTACCACCATTTTGACAGGGAAGGAACTGAGTAGTCACCAAAAGAAGTAGTAAAAGGTCATTGGGAAGCTGAGCATTGCCAACAAATAGAAGTGCAATGATAGAGAGGTAATCTAGTGGGAGATAATAGAATGGTGGAAATGAGGAATAACGGAAAAACCTCATTGCATAATAATGTAAATACCAGGACTCTTGTCGTTCTGTTCATATACACACTCAAACCTAGGTATCATAAGCCTAACTTTGGGCTATATTCCAGTATCACAGAATCATGTCATTCCATTCACATACCAACCTAGGCATTATAAGCCTAATTCGGGAAATACTTTTATGCCACAGGACCTTGTCATCGCGTTCATATACACACACAAATCTATTACATCGTTAATGCACACGAGAGTTTAACCACTGGTTGCAAATTAACATAACCTTATATTGAAAAAGAACTATATCTAACCTAACCTCCATGAATCAGAGATTTAAACATATAAATAATAATTGCATTGTTAAGGAGCTAGCGTACTTTGGTATAATCACTAGTTACAAATTAACATAAGCTTGTATTAAAAAACTAAACCTAGCTTAACCTCCATGAATCAATACCCTAAGCGTATACAGTCAAATCATTACATCATTAAGGAACACATATGCTTTAGTGCATTTTTCCTAGTAATCATTAGAGCTGTGATTTTTATGTAGTATCACTTAGCAAAATATGCTTAATCTAATTTAATCAACCTAATGACCAAGTTGTCGACGGGCCCTTAAACCCAACACACTCACTCACTCTAATTTAATCAATTAAGGAGTGTCAACCTAATGCCATATGCACCCCGGCCACGCTGATGTATTGTGCTCTCCTTCGTTTCTCAGTCTCCTAGAATACCTGTATCCTTGATAAAGGTAGTAAGTGTCTTCTCGGACCAGCTGTTTACTTTTCTTAGAGCTTCTTGCAGCACTTCTGAAACTGTAATGAGTATGGCTAAATCATCTGCATACCCCACGGTGGTGTGTGGTGACCCAGCGCCGGTATGTTCCACCTGTGGCATTCAGCTCTTTGTGGCGCCAATATCCTTGATTGTCCACGATACACTCGTGAGTGCCAGTTCTTTGGCCTGGGTTTGACTCTGAAGTCCATCTTAGGCGACGACCTGGTAGCTGTAAATACAATGCTGCAGTATGTCACCAGTATTGGTTTTGGTAAGCAGGTTTAACTTGTATTTTACTTTGTGGTTTTATTTTGAACTTTTGGGACATTTTATCTCGTTTTCACCTGCTTACCTTTTTAGATCAGTTTATATGTTTTAACTATTTTAGCTTACCTTTTTAGATCTTTTTTAAATTGTAACTGTGTTTTAGCTTTGCGGTTTTAATTTTCAATTCTGAGTGTTAGACAGTGGTGAGTTTTCCCTGTTTTTTTTTAATCCTTTGACATGGGGCCCTAATGACCTAGCTGTTGACAGGCCCTTAAACCCTAGTCACTCACCCTCCCACAGTAAAATAGCCGTTCTTGTTCAGGTCCTTTATCAGGTCATCTACAACAAGATTCCGTAGCAGTGGTGATAGCACTTCCCCCACAGGCAGCCCCTTGCTGCTGACACATGAACAGTCTCTGAACACAGAGTTGAGGCTATATTTCTAGTTTCTAACATGGAGCTCATTGAGCAACATTGTTTCCGGTGTTCCATGTTCTCTTACAGCCATCATGATAGCTTTGTTTGAGGTTCTATCAAAGGCTCCCTCAATGTCCAGAAAAGCTCTTAATGCAATTTCTGTTAGTTGCAGTGTTTTCTCTCTCTCTTATGTTAGAACATAATGCAATGCTGTCTCTAGATTTCCCTGATTGATATGCACACTGGTACCTATATAACGGATTCCCTTTTAATACATAGTTCTTTAAGTGCCTATCTACTAGTCTCTCCAATGCTTTCAACAAAAATGATGAAAGAGTAACTGGACGATAAGCCTTAGCATCACTATAGCTAGAACGTCCCAGTTTAGGTATAAAAACCACCCTGACCTACCTCCAAGAAGAGGGTATACATCACAAATGTTAAACTAGCTGTGAATGTGCAGCACACAACGGATGCTATACAGTCAATCCCTTGTAATAACACTGGTGTCAATTGATCCGACCTTGCTGATTTAAATGGTTTAAAAGTGTTGATGGCCCATGTCACTCCAGATTGATTGATGACATTTCTGGCCAGTTGCCAGTCTCTCCTGTTTGACTTAAGCCTTAAACGGTAATATCCATCTCATTTGGATATCAAAATTCTCAACGCATAGTGGGTACATGTGCAATATTAGTTTGATCTAATATTTCAGCTATGCTTCAGTTGAGAGTTGAACTTCGAATTGTGTGGACGTTACTGTTTTAGTTTCACAATAGTATTGTTTTATAAGTCTATACACGTAAGCCACATCGTCTCACAGGCGGGTATTAATGTAAAGGTAACTATTGATTTTTGTAAATTTTTGCATTATTTCTTCCAGCATATGATGTAAACAGAATTAAAATATTAGTATTAATAATTCATCAAGCTATGTTTGCCCTATATACTGGGAGAGCAAAAATAGTTTGAATGGGCTTTGCAGTGTTTTGCCTGTGTGCATCCTCGGTGCTCGTTGCCATCTGCTGCTATCATAGAAAAGTGCGGATGAAACCATACAACATTTTTAAAACTACTTTTAAGGGCTTTACTTACCAACTTTATGAAAGGAGGTGCTGAAACTGGCATCGTCATCCATACATTTTTGGCACCTCTTTAGAAAACGGTCACTCGTACTTCACGTTGAGAAATGCTGGCAGTTTATTGGCGGATATCTTGTTTTAATTCTTTCAGGGTGTGTGGGTTTGTCACGTGCACTTTGTTTTAAATTAGCTCAGAGATAGAGATCATAGGGGTTTATGTCGGGGGACCACAAATCTCTACTAATAATTCTGTCTTGAAACACCCTTTCAATTGTTCTCATCGAAAGATTAGCCGCATGAGCTGTTTGCAGAGTTGTGTTGAAAAAAGGCAAAATCATGTTCCCTGTCTAATTCTGTAAAAAAGGGGGAGAAAGTTGTATTAACATATGTACAGGCGTCAACTGTTGACTCAAAAAAAATTGACTCTACAACTCGGAACCTAATATTGTTCATGGAGTACCCCTTTATGACACAAAAAATTTATGTATGGTGTGTCATTAGTGGAGAAAGGTTTCTCAGAGCTCCAATAACCAATTTCTATCTCTGGGGTAACTTAGAACTTAAGATGTCTAAGATAAATCCACACACTCTGAAAGAATTAAGACAAAACATCTGCCAGGAAATTGCCAGCATTTCTCAATGTGAAGTATGGCAAGTGATGGATAGTTTGCTAATGAGGTGCCAAAAATGTATGGACGACGGTGGCCATTTTCAGTATTTCCTTTCATGGAGTTAGCAATTAAAGAGTTTAAAAGTAATATTTAAAATGTATGGTTTCATCCACACTTTTCTATGATAGTGGCAGATGGCAACGAGTGTCGAGGATGCAGACAGGCAAAAACTGCACAGCTGCTCTGATGTGTTGCACTCACATGCTTTCTCTACTCTTGTACTAACCATTCTTACAAAGTTTTATTCCTATATGTTCTTTGTGTTAAGATAAACATTTGTACATAATTAACTTATTGCTTATTTCCTTGTAGGTGAAAGGGGAATATTAGAATACAGTAGGCTTTGTGCGATAGTCAAATCTTTTAAAGCTTTGAGATTCCTTTCTCTTTGGACACTTAACATATAAAAAAATGAACAGTGATGTTCCATTTCACAAAAGTTATAAGTTTTCCGAAACTCACACATATAACAAGGAATATCTCCGAAATGTTTCAACCTACAAGAAAATTTATTTGGGCATAAATTGTGTATTTTAGCAAGATCTACATTTTTTGTATAGCATGATTTGTTCTATCTCTAACGGTGTACCAGTTATGCAAACGTTTTCCAGAGTAAATGCGACTACAGGGGCTATAGCCAGAAAATTCAAAATATACATTCCATTTGTCATAAAAATATCTCAAACCTATGACATTTTAATAAAAATCGATAGCCATTTTCAAGAAAATGAAAATTTTCCATGTAAAGGGTAGTTTAGGGTGGGGCTATTTTCTTCAAAATCGTTGTCGCATCCTTGAAAGACATTAAACTTAAATACCAACTTTGGTTTTTAACCAAATTTTCATTTTTGAGTTATGCTGTCCACAGACTGACACACACACACACACAGACCTTTTTCTATAAATGCATTTTTTTGGATTCAGGGGTCTCAAGACATATATTTCCGTTGAAATCTCGACATCGAATTTTTGGGTGGAATACAATACTTCTTCTACTTACCAGTAGAGAAAGTAAAAAAGCTGTGTATCTATTACCCAGAGAGAAGATTTTTATGGACCCTAAAACCAGTCCTGATGTTACCTTATGACTTCAGCAGTGGTGTTAAGGGCATAGGGCATAGACCTATGTTATGTGCATTTGTGGGCTGGTATACCAAAGTGAACAGAGTTGGTCAAGGGGCAAGGGTGAACAAAATTGACGTTGCTATCTATGCACAGTACAGGGTGATTACAAATGATTCATCAGGTTTTGGATGAATGTGTTTCACAAAGTATTACATACAAAATAAACAATGATACATTGTATGAAAAAGCACATTTTCAAGTTTCTTACATATTATTACAAATGTTCTATGTGCTCTCCTCGTGTTACACGACATACATCTATACAGTAATCAAGTTCAACCCATACACTTTCCAGCATGTCCCTGTCGATGTTCGCCAGCACATTAGTGATGTGATCCTGGAGTTCAGCAAAGGTGGTATGTACACATTATCTTTCACGTATCCCCAAAGAAACAAGTCACAAACTGTAAGGTCAGAAGACCTTGGAGGCCACCTGAAGAGTGCCAAATCATCCAGAGCACATCGCCCAATCCATCTGTTTGGAAGTTCCTCGTTCAGATGGCAATGCACTTCTCTATGCCAATGAGGCAGAGCTCCGTCCTGTTGGAATATGAAGTGCGGAATATCAGCCATCAGTCTGGGAAACATCCAGTTTTGTAGCATGTGTAGGTACGTCATACCCATCATATTTTTCCAGGAAAAAAGTAGGGCCTGTAAATGTTGCTACGTGATACAGCACAGAAGACATTAATCTTAGGAGAATCTCTTTCAATCTCCATTTCAGCATTGGGATTTACTGTTCCCCATATGCGGACGTTGTGACGATTCACTTTACCGTTCTGTTGATTAGTTGCCATTTTTAAACTGTTACCACCCTGCCACTTGCAAGTAACATCCAAATCTGCAATGGCGTAAACAAAACTTTGAAGTATGCTCTTTCAATTGTTTATTAGTACAAATGTGTGGGCATTACATTTTGGAAGCTGTAAGACGTCCAAACCCGATGAATCATTTGTAATCACCCTGTAGTGTCCATACAATACATTGTAACACTTGGGTGTGTATCTTTGGGACTGGAATACACTGATGCATGCATAGGAGTGAATAAGGACCAGTAGTGGAGAAAACTTAATATTATGTATGAATGTGTTTAATAAATGAAAATAGATTATGCTATCACAGAACAAGAATTCTGAGTTTTCTCCATAATGCTACAAAATGTAATGTGGATACTGTTATCTTCACTAGTGACTTTATCAAGTCAGCATATACACTTATAATAAACACTGAATTACAGATGGATCTGGTTGTAGTAGGAATAATATTGTAGCGCAAGAAATTTCAAGTTGCAGTGCCTCCACATTCACTTGTAGTGGTCCTCCAGACATTCTGGGGGTTGTGAGAGAGCGATGTGACCGCCAAAACATAAAAATATGGTGCTCTCTAAAAAGCGGTTACTATTACTGCTATTGCTCTCTTCAATATCATCAGTGAAAAATGGAGAGCAAGAGGATTAATGACTTCATTGTCAGAAATCCAGCATTAGCTAACAACAACATTCACTTGTAGAATGTGTATTACTAGAACAGGAAAGTCTAATAGCTACCATATTCTTATCAGTTTAACCGTTAATCATGACTTTGTTAGCTTCATCAGAGGAAAAACTGTTCCCACATGTAAGTGCTGGCAAAGATTGTCATAATTCATACTGCAAATTTGCAAATATTGGGATACTGTACACCACTCAAAGATTTATGAAAAGCATCCAAGTCATTGCACACATGCTTTAATAGTGTTGTATTTACAATATCACAAACCTCCAGCTGCAGTACAGGTGGTGCATTGTCTATATTTACAGCAATTAGGTGACAGAATAGCTCCAAATTGAGGTTTAATTCTCTTGGAATCGTCTTTCAAAGTCTATTTTGAGATCTTTTAACATATTGCAGTATGTATCAGTGTTAATTACTGTTACTATTCAGTGACTGAAGATGTTGGAAATGAAAGAAGTTTTCTAGTGACAATTGAGATATCTACAACAATAACTTCATCTAGAAACTGTTAACAGCGTTTACAATGTTTTAAATTAAACTGCTTTTGTCTTGTAACTTCATATTTAAAGCATTGAGGTGTTCCATAACTTCAGCTAAAAAAGCAAGGTCTTTTACAGTCAGAAATTTCAGGTACTTTTTGTTTTTACTGAATAAAAACTCAACTGCAAATGATCACAGTTTGAAGAACATGGAGAGAATCTTTGCATGGCTTAGCTAATGAACACCACAGTGCAGGAGAATATCTAATAAGTCCGAATCAGTTGAAGTAACGAACGCTTTAAACTGGCGATGATTGAATGAGCCCTTATAAAGTTGACACATTTGATATAACATTCATTACGTGACTCAACCTTATGTAAGAACACCTGTTGAATGATGCAACAATCTTTTTTAAAATCCTTACGAATTCTTTCTGTTTTCCTGCCATTGTAGGTGTGCCATCTGTTGTTACTGATACCAGTGTGTTTAAAGGCAGGTCCCATTTCATCAAGTGATTGTTGAATACCTTGGAATATATCTGCCCCTGTGGTGATTCCCTTCAGTGGAATTAACTTCTTCTTAACACTCAGATTATGATCCATTCCACGGACAAACACCACAGGCTGTGCAATATCTGAAATGTCAGTATTTTTATCGAGACAATGAATGATACACAAACTTCTTGCATAATACAGTAAAACCCCCTTAATCTGAGCCCCAAAATTTTGGATAATCTGAACACAAAATCCATAATTAAAAACAAACAATAAAAAGCATATTTGTAGTGTAGAGAAAGCTGTATTTTCGTTCAGTTGACATAGTAGTGCATGGTATAACACAAACAAGCACCTGTTCTGTATTGATTTATGAGCAAAAAGCATAAATTACTGTAGAATGACCACTAACAATAGCGAAACTAACTGAACTACCTAGGTACCACCACTATTGCATGTGATTGATAAGCCGCATTTACATGATGCCAGTTGATGAGACTGTTGTCCTCAAATGATTGTGAGACAGTTGCTGGCCAGTCCAGTTGAATGAGAAGCTGTTCACATGGAGAAACTATTGCCATGGAAGTAGATGGCAAGAAATTGGCTGGGTGTGCAGCGTGTGCTGTGTCCCGTGATGAATTACGTTCGATTTATAATGATCTTTGCTGGAAATTTATTGCTTAGTCACGCAAAGTTCTAGTGGAGGAGTTAGAGAAAAAGTAGGAGTGGATGAGGAAATGGCTTTTAAGAAGAAACAGTCACAGCCCATCTTCTCCAATAATTTTATGCCAACTGTCTTCTAACAATTGTCCCAGCAACTGGCATCGTGTAAATGCTGCATTATGTCCACGGGTCAGAAGAATACATTGTAATTGCAACATTGTCACTTCCTTACATCACTATGCTATGTTACCTTGTAGCTGGTAATGCTATACCTGAATTTATATACACTTTTTTTTTTTTTTTTTTTTTTTTTTTTTTTTTAATAATAATAATCCCAACATTTTCGAATCCAAACAGACCACACCCCCAATTACTTTGTATTAGCAGGGTTTTACTGTAATTGTAACTGCTGTTTAACATGGTCAGATAGTTCTTGAATAGAGCTACAATTTGAGTATATTTATCTGCTTCACTTGGTGACTATTAACTGGCTGAATTAAGCAATCTTTTATAAACTGACCTGTGAAAAGACGATAACACTTTGCAGTGTTCAGTGTTATTTCATAACTGATGTGTAATAAACTTGCCTTATCCACAACAGAACAGCTAGTGGTAGGAAATTGTATCCTGTAAAGTGTAAACAAAGAGAACAACTGAAAATGAAAAGAAAATCTATGACTCTTTGTAATAGCATAAGCCAAAATATAATCTTCGCAATTTAATAATTTTAATTTATATTCTTACCTTGTTCTGTACTGAATGTAATAATTTAAGTCTATCTTCCCCTGTAAAATGCCTATTTCTACATCTGAAATATTGAATAATGTTGTTGAATGTTACTTTTCTTAATAATTAAATGTTTTTTTATAATAAACACAAAATATCTCCTCCTTGGTCCTTACATAGAAATTTGCATGCCCATTCAGGCTGAAACTTCATGTACAACTTCTTTGCTGCGTTCATGATTACTGTCAGTTGTCTTTTGTACACTCCTTCCTAAAACCCAGACCACTGCTTACCTAGAGCTATGTGCTCTGCATGCTCTAGCGGCACATACGTGGTATCTGGCGCATATGTGCTCTGGCTAACTGCCCTGACTTAGAGCCTTAAGTGCAGCCTGATTATGTGAGAAGATAAGGGTCTGTTTACCAGAGTAAGTTCTCCTTATGTTTTAATTTATGCATTGAATAACAACGTAAATTTGTGTTTCAAAATGAGTAGTATATTTGTCCAAGAGGAAAAAGCTTATTACTGTTCGGTCTTATGTCAAATACTCTGGATCCTGTTCTTGAGCCATCTGTAAACCACATCAAAGTTCTGTCAGGTGTTCCCAGAGTTTTATTCGCCCAACGTTTGGGATCTATAATGACCCTGAAAACTTCTATTAAGTGTTTAGATGGAATTATATAGTTCGACTATTTCTAAAGGTGCATCTCCTGTGTATTTCATAATTCTTGGCAAACCTGAGCCTACTTCAGGAATTGCTCAGATGCATATATTGCAGTCTATAGAGTGCCTGCCAATCTTGCCTCCTTCATTACAGCCAAATGCAGTGGAGTCAGGTTCAGGAGTGTGTCCATTATTACTGTGGGAGTTGTTTTCATAGCTCCTACAAGCCATCCATGCCGTTCTTTGAACTTCATTTAATTTTTAGAGCTGTTTTAAGGACCTTTACGCTGTCAAATCAGTCCTCCATAGGTTATTAATAGTATGATTATTCGAGCATACAGGGTATTAGGTTATGAGTGCAGATTTCATGTGATGGTTGATTTAAATATGGTGAATAAAAAGGTCCAATAACAAATTCATCTATCGTGAAAGGTAAAGGAAATATTTGAACAGAAATATTTGACAGAGTAGGACTGAACAAATGAATGTTTAGTTAACTAATCGGCTTCTGCTACCCCATGCATGTTTTCACACTTAAGACAAGTGAAAGTCCAAAGTAGGCCAGGGCTCGGAAACTCTGGTTTGCCATGTGTCTGTGTGTTTGTTATCAGCTACTGCAAGTAACAAGGGGTGGTTTACTTTCCAAGCAGTCATCACGAGACCTGAGAAGGTAGAGTTTACTGGTAACATTCCTGATATTCTGTTTTACACACATGTCAAAGTTGCAAGATTGCCAAGCGTATGTTCACAAATTTATTCCGCTAGACATGCTGGAATCCAATCATTTAATAACACTTTGTGGTTAAACAATTTATTTTAACAATAAATGGAAAATACACAAATAACTCATTTGAAGCTACCTCTCTATGCTAATTTCTGAAGTAAACAATAAAGGAGTGGTGACATAGAGGCAATCAAACACTTACCAATTTTGTTTTTTATTTACAGAACCATGCAGTATAGAGGAAAGCGGTAGAACAAGTTATGTACAAGAAGTCGCCTTTAAAGTCTGCACCCTCATACCAGCAACACCTTGTATATTTAGTGGATCAAGTAGATCTTTTACCATGTATGCATTTAACTACTTCAAAAGTCATTTTCACACATTTTATTCTTTTCTTGAAACGATTATAGTCCATCTTGGAGTCAAGTGTTCCTGAAATATTTTACTTCTGGTATCCTCTTCTGGCAAATGGTACTATGACTGTTTTATGACGGCTGCGAGTTAAGCTCATTTTGTCACAGTATTCAGAACTGACAGCATGTGGTCCCTGACTTGAGGCCAGGTACAAGGGCCCTACTCTTAAACCGATGTCCCACGGTCCAACTTTTTGGTCCAAAGCATTGTGTACAACGAAAGTGCATCGTGGGACATAGTTGGATACAGTTTTGTTGCATACAATTTTTATCCTATTTTTTGTATCCAACCTGTTTATATACAAAGCGATTGAGTTGCATCTAATTTTTTCATCCAACAACTGGAAAATAGCGACTCAGCGTCTAATGTAATGATATGGCAGACTGCGCAGGCAACATGTAGTCAGCTGTTGTGTATGTACGGCTCATGGCGATGTGTATTTTAATGAAACATTTAATTTTTTCTGGAAGATTCGTCAACGATTTTTCATGACCATTAACATATATTACTGAGGTGGATTACATATCTATATTTCATAAATAATAAGAAATCCAATTAACAGTATGTTTACATATGTTATTTCATGAGCTCAAATCTCCTGTCCATCTATACTAAGGTTAAATCCAATACAATCATTAAAAACATTACAATCTCGTTCCTGTTTCTCATATTTGCGTCCTGGTGTGTAATTTTGCCTTCGACATGATGTAAAAGTTGAGAAATAAATCTTTACCAATTCCTAGAAAATTGCGATAGTTTTCTGGGTCCTCTAACCTCTATTCGTTTTCCAGTAGACCCAATATAGCTTGACCTGTGCCCTGTTTGCTTTCTATGGCCATATCCACAGACTCTTTTGCTTCTAATACATCTTTTCTTCCTACTGAGACTGGTGGAAATATATCTCAAACCTATACTTAATATAGCAATCGCTAAATTAATATTTGCGTCCACTATGTTTATTTCTCACTTGCTATGTGAACTGTCATTTGTATTGGACCAAAATGAATCATAGTGTGATAGACTGTTTCTTTTGTGTACAATTCCATTGGATACAAAAAGTTTGGTCAAGAAAGTTGAACCGTGGAACACCGACTTTACAGAATGGATGAAATGCTTTATTTTGTTACTTAATGCACTAAGAGCCTGTATTACGATCTCTGGTTAAGGTTTCGGTTAATGGTTAACTTGAAGTTACACCCAGATGTCAGTATCACAACCTTCGGTTAAGGGCTGACAGTGTTATTTCTGGAGGTACACTAACCGCAACTTCAAGTAGGGGTTAGTGCATTAACTTGGAGTTTACTCATGTTTCACACACAAAAATGGTGTGCCTCCTATCACAATTGTATGTCGACAGGGATTCTGAAGATGAAATGCTGGCTCAGTATTTATTTAATACAAGAGTGAAGAGTTTCAGAATTCCCAAAGATAATTACCAGGAGTGGAACGAGGAAGAGTTCCAACAAAGATACAGGTTATCAGAAGCTATGACATCCAGAATTTTAGCAGAAATAAGGCATCAAATCTAATTTATGTCAGAAAGGCAGTTTTCAGCATGTATATAACATTATACTAGCATAGTTGTATATTCCTGACAGTCTTAAAATGAAATAAAATAAACCAACATAAATTGCAGGTATATCTTTCATGTTGCGGGGTGTCATGAGGGGTTATCCTCCCGATGGGAGGCGCCCTGGACTCTTACCATACCGGGATGTAATCCCTTACTGGTATGAGGAGGTATATCTTGATGGCCATTAGGTTATGGAAATATTCTATAGCCCCATAAGTGTAGTAGATTGATACAAACAATACAATGCTTTGTGCGATTATTTTTACATTCGCACCACGTTTTAATGAATGCAAATGTAATAAGCGGAGCATGGCAAATTACATATTTTGTGAACAGAAAATACACTTAAAACTATACAATATGTAGGTACACAAGTTCAAAAATGTACAGAACTAGATCATTATTATCTTTAACTATTAAACGTTGCATTTTATTCATTGTGGGCAGAACGATTATCTTTTAAATAGTAAACGTTACATCTTGTTCATTGTGGACACAACGATTTTGCACTTCTGCAAAGCATTTCAAGGCTCTGAATGAATAGTGAACAAAACAGAAGATATTTTTAGGTTATGCAATGTGTACAAATCTCCAAACCATCACACACATCTGTGATGTGGTTAACCTAAAGGATTGCTTCACCCACAAGATAGTGTTGCAAACACAGCAAAAGCCTAGTGAAAAATGTTACCAACTGCTTGCATGGCATCGTAATCCTCAGGGTAACAAACCTACAGTCAAATTGAGTTCGTAATACAAGGCACTGAGCCTAACTATCAGTTAGCGATAACTGAAAGGTTACTAACCATGGCTAGTGGCTAGTGACTGGAGATCGTAATACAGGCCCTAAAAGTGTCAAAATTGTACAGCAGTATAATACATAAGTAATTCTAAGAGCAGGCATGGGGAAGAGGGATGACGGGAATGAAATCAAGTATTTACCCCCTCAACATACCCCATCACCAAACGCAGGCCACCTCATGTTTCTGGTTTTGTGTTTATGTATACACATGCCTATACAAACAAGTTACATAAGTTTCAAGGCGAAACTGAATAGAGGTATTCATTTTGTGATTACATGATTGTGATTGTTACATACATTTTCTTTTGGCATAGCAAATACAGTATTTTATTTTTACTAGGAATACAAATTACTTATATTCCCATTTAACTTTGAGGTATCTTTTTAACTTGTTATGAGACATGATTCTACCACTGACACAATTTGAGGGACTTTGGCATCCTATAAGCCACCTTCCCGACCTATTTAGATGGTTTTCATTTATAGCACAGTTATGGTGTGAGGGCAGCAGAACACACCATAGCAACAGTACTGCACATGCAGGAATGAGTGCCAACCTAAGGGAAGGAGTGAAATTTGTTAGTTCAATGTGAATTTGGATCATTGTGCTTTAGCTACACTGATGTTTTGGCTACAGTTTGTCACATCACAGTTGCAACCTTTCACCCTTATAAAAACATCCCTCAGCTATGGTTTGTGACTTACAGCCCTCAGACCCTTAGCTGTGGTTTGTGGCTTAGGGCTCTAAAGCCTTTGGCTGTGCTTTGCGTTTGGATCTTAAATCACTCATCCATGTAAGGATGGCAGTGTTTCATAGTGCCATAAATAAAATCTGAAAACTTCCTTCCCAGTACCTAATTTCTTACACCGGGACGTAGCTTCCAAATTCAATACATATATGTATAAACTACAGCAAATCCAATTCTAGAAAACTATTTTTCAGAAAAACAATTAAAAATAAAATAAAAATATAATAAAAGAAAATAAAAGCAAAATACTGCCAATTCAAATACAAAATATACAA
Source organism: Tenodera sinensis (assembly GCA_030765045.1). Lineage (NCBI taxonomy): Eukaryota > Metazoa > Arthropoda > Insecta > Mantodea > Mantidae > Tenodera > Tenodera sinensis. Next base: position 299,930,638 of record CM060962.1, read on the forward strand.
ATATTACTGGTATCCAGTAAATCCTCTACTGAAGACAAAATAAAATTTACAATCATACATAAAATTTACAAAACGATTTACACAAAAATACCAGTAACCAACATTACAAATACTGGTACCCAGTATTAAAAAAAATTTTTTTTACAACTACATCAATTAAAACACATAAATTACAAACATAAAACTTACATGCAAATAATCCATAAAATTTAAAAATTATCACTATAAATTCTCTCCAAAAAGTTATTCAAAATTCATAAAATTAACCAACCACTAATTTGAATTAACAAATTTCAAAACAAAAATTTCACTATTCTTTTCAAATTTTTAAAACTATAAACTAACCAAATTTAATTCATTCAACATTAAAATTTCAATTTAAAATCTTTCAAAACCATACAAAATTAAACATATAACATTCATTAAAAATATGTATTTATATTATTTAAAATACATTTACCCAATTCCAAAACAAAACTCACATTCACCAATAATAATAATAATAATAATAATAATAATAATAATAATAATAATAATAATAATAATAATAGTAATAATAATAATAATAATAATAATAATAATAATAATAATAATTAATGGTAATGATAATGGTAATAGTAATAATAATAATGATGATAATAGTGATTCTTCTTCTTCTTCTTCTTCTTCTTCTTATTATTATTATTATTATTATTATTATTATTATTATTATTATTATTATTATTATTATTATTATTATTATTATTATTATTATTATTTTGTAAACTCACATACAAACAATATTCTCCACTCATTCAATTTAAATCATCAAATCACTAACAAATTACAAAACAAAAACTTATTATTCCTTTTTAAAATATTTTAAAACCATAAAAACAAAAATTTCAAAAAACATTTAAAACTATCCATATAATCTGATGTTGGCACTTGTGGCATTTGTGACATGTGCAAGTAGTATGAACAAAGGAGCTAGAAGGGATAGAGCAAGCACTTTATTATATCAGGCCAAGTAAGGAAGAATGTGCAAAAATTATAATGTGCATATTTCTCTGTTGCAGCTGATGTAATAGGATGCATCCAAATTTATTCTTGCCAGAAGATAACGTTCTGCTCGTTGGAGAAGGAAACTTTTCTTTTGCTGTGGGCTTAGCAGACCTTAACTTGCCCATCACAATTACTGCATCATCCCCTGGTTCACCGATAGATCTTAAATCAGCAAAAGAAAACATAGCATATTTGGAAAGTAAAGGTAACTTTTGGCATGCAGTTTGACGTTTGATGCATTTTTGTTTTGTACCACTAGATTAGCTTTATGTTTGACAAAATTGTTTTTCAGGTGTGCGGGTAATGCTTGATGTTAATGCGACACAATTGGTTGTTCATCCTGTTCTGGTGAAAGAAAAATTTTCGAAGATAATATTTAATTTTCCACATGTAGGTGGTAAAATGAAAATACATTTAAATAGGTTGCTTCTTGAAGAGTTTTTTTGCAGTTGTGTTAACTTGTTGACATTAAATGGGGAAGTTCTGGTATCACTGTGCAAAGGACAAGGTGGGACAAAGGCAGAGAAACAGCCACGTCGATGGGATGACACTTGGCAGGTTGTTGAAATGGCTGCACGTGCAGATTTAGTTCTTATTGCAGTAGAACCATTTTGTTGTGAAAGTTTCCCATCATATACAAGTGTTGGTTTTAGGGGACAAGACATGTCTTTTAATATAAATGGAGCGTTAGTTCACATATTTAGCAAGAAAGATCCAATTTTTAAAATGAAGGATGTAGACACTCTGTGCTGCCAACTTAAGCAGTGTACACTAGAAACAAAATTTGGTACTTTAAAGTGTTCTCATCTGCATAAAGTGAGATATCAAAACAATCCATTTTTAAAACCAGGTAACCCTGTGAAAGTGCTATATGATCATCTTAGCTATACCTTTACTTCTCAAAGAGCTGTTCAGACATTGTCAGATGATGACATATCACTAGTGAACAAAGATGGAGCATTGCGCAAGTCTTTGTTGGATGTAATAGATGAAGTATGGAAATTGCATAATGGAGAGGAAGTGATCCTGTTCCCAGGAATTGCCTTTGTTGATGTAGGGGCTGATTTTAACTCTCCACCTGTATTGTACCAGGTTTTAGTTGTGGGATTGCATGTGGCACCCGTGATGAAGTATTATTTAAACCATATGTTGCAAATCTATGATAGAAATGCATTTATGAAATGTTCAATACACACTGTGTCCAACAGGAACTATAATAATTTGCAGTTAAGCTATCAAATGACGAAAGATAATAATGATGACAAAATAAGCACAGTAGCATTACAGTACGATATTAGGGGACAGACTGTGATACTGTTACAAGTTGATAAACTTGCTGAAGTACTGTTTGATGTAAGTAATTGGAGAGAACTGTGTGCGGATCAAGTTTGTGTTAATGGCGTAAAACTAAAAGGCCCATGTTTTGACTCTGTTTGCCATGTTTTTGACATTTGTTTGGCTATAACAGCTGCTTTCACTGAAAACAAATTTTATAATATCCTGTGGCAACTAGCAGGAGATATTATCATTGATGTACACTTATTGAGTGAGTATGAGTCTCCTGAAGGTTGGAAAACAAGATGTTACAGAATAAAGTACAAAACATTTGATAAACCTCTCTGTAGAAAAGAAGCAGTAGACATTCATACAAATGTAATTGGAAAAATGTTATTAAAGGAAATGGATGTAACAGTTTATTAAAATCTTGTAATAAAACTAATGTTCTTCAAGGTTGTTTTTATTATTTCACTAGTTCTATAAATGTTAGTGATAAAGGATAATTAAACAGATCAGATTTAAAATTGAAGGAAAACTATTTATCGGCATAAACAAATGAGGATTTTTACTTTCTCAATTAAGAGTAATTATGATAGGAAAAACAATTGTAATATCAAGAGTTCACCTGAAATGTGTATTTTGATTTAATTTAAAAGGTGATATAACACTAAACAACACTTATATTATAATTTCCGGAACACGTTTCGGAGGTTAACTTTCCTCCATTATCAACCGGACAATAACTGGGTTTCCTTGGTATTTCATGGTGAGGATGGCGATGTTTCTTCTGGTAACGGTTCAAGGAACTTGCTGAAAATAAAGCCAGAACCGAAACTTCTCAAACACATAACTGGAAAACAAGAACCTGTCCACATGGGAATAAATCTTCATTTTAAAAGATAGAAACCGAGTATTTAATTGTGACATTCCCCAGAAAGATATTTTCAGCAAGTTTCTTCAACCATTACCAGAAGAAACACCAGAAGAAGCATCGCCATCTGCACCATGAAATACCATGGAAACCCAGTCATTGTCTGGTTGATAATGGAGGAAAGTTAACCTCCAAAACGCGTTCCAGAAAATTATAATGTAAGTGTTGTTTAGTGTTATTGACTCACCTTTTAAATTAAATTGATTATAACAACACTGTTTTTAAACTTCTATGAAAGGAAGATACTACATTTTGATATTCACTGAAACCAAAGAAGCAGTTTAGAAAACAGCATAAAGCAAAAATACGTATGTTTTAATAAAACTTCTTAGAGCCATTTTTGAGGAAATACAAAATAATGAAAGTTGCTCATTTTAAAGGTAGATGATGTGGGGAAATTTTCCTGAAAATCTTCATCTGGCGTACTCAAATGACCTCGTCGACGGGCCGTTAAACCCCACACACTCACACTCATCTGGTATACTTAATGTTTGGATGAAATTTGTACTTATCAGAATTTAGTTTTTGCTTTGAGTCATATTACTCATTCTCTCTCGCCACGTGTATTATGGGATAGATTCACGCAACTTTACTATGTAAACCCGCACATATCTGTGCAAACAGCATTCAAATGTTTACTAATGGCACCAAACACTTACGATGGAAAGAAAGAGAAAAAAATGTGATGTGCTACATTCACATAAGCTTCTCTACCCATCCTTCAACAAGTTATACCAACAGATATTCAGTGGCGTAGCGTTGTGTGTGGACTTGGGTATGCACTTTGAAATCATGTTATGGGTACACATAAGGGAGACTTCTAAATTCTACAATTATTACCAGATTTTGTTCAAACTCATATCAGACATAATACAGATAAGGAATAATGTACATTCAAATTTTCGTTATAATATTTTCAACACTTTCAAATTTATTATCTTTTCTAGCTATTGCTTTGGCAGCATACCTAAAATGGTCAACATGATTTCAAAATTTTGATAATTTTAAATATTATTCTGTTATAGATGAGTGCTCTCAGAAGAATGTTGGGAACAGAAAATTTAATAATGCTTTGGTTTATTAATTAAAAATTATTAACTTTGAAAAAATAATTTTTTTCACAATTTTTATAGTTTTTATAGAGCTTTATAATTCACCAACTAGTAAATATTAAAGATGCAGAACAATCACTCAGAGTATTTTTTTTCTGGATTCTCAGTTTGTTGATTACAAGCACTCAGATTCTGTATTCAGGGCAGTAGGTTTTCAGGAAATGTAGTGTTTTCTCTACAGCATGTGTCTTCCTCGTAGTGAACCACACAGAAGCACATGGGCAGTGTGCATAACCTTCCTTCGGTTTTCTGCTGTATTTTTCCGCTACACACTCACACACATTACTGTTCAAAATGCTGCCTGTACTCTGATACATACAGAAGCTAAAAATATGAAATTAACCTTCACTGCCAAACAAAATACTGAAAAACTTAGCTTTAAACCTCATTAACATTAACAAGCGAGATGCACTTTTCTCCACTGCATGTGCACATCATTTGATGTGACTGGTGCGAGGCAAGCATAACCACCTGCCACTCTGTTTTAATGCTTGGCGTGAAATGCTAACAATAGTAATTCATAGCAGATTGTTTGAAACATACTCCTCAGCAAGCATTATGTGAATTGGATTAGTATATAGATAATAGGAATAGTTAACTAAGGAAAACTGGAAGGGTATGCAACACATCACCCACATCCATTGATGCTACACCCCTGCAAATATTCATTCTTCTATCTACTCTACACTAATTTAGATAAATATTTGTATAAATGGTTTTATTATATATTTCCTTGTAGGTACAATGAGAACATGGGAATAGCCAGTGTAAGCAAAAGTCAAATCTTCCAAGAGCTGGTGATTATGTGATGGCTTTGAAATTCTGTTCTCCAGTAGAAAAAAATGAGGACTTCCATTTGAGAAGAGTATAAGTACTGGAAAATTTAAATCAATAATTAGGAATTTCTCAGAAATGATTAACTCCACAAACAAAATGTACTTGACCTAAATTATGTTAACAAGATCTACACCTTGTACCCGTAAACAAGGTCCATTACACCTCCTGTGTGACATCACACAGAAAACATTTAGCTTTGGCAAATATCTTTCAACTGTTACAAATGCATGAGAATTTTTAGTCCCCCACAAATCCTCACATTATGACGATTAACAACTCCAGATAAATGGAAGGTGCATTTGTCACTAAATATCAACTTGGCAGCGAAATCTTCATGCATCATTGCTTCTTGCATTGTGGTGCAAAATTGCAGGTGCTGGCCATAACAAAATCTTCCACATGGTTTATTGCAGTATAGCAATTCCCCGTGTGACTGACATTTACACTACATTTTCTTCTTAAAATGTCTGTCTAATGGTCAATATAGGTGTAAAAGTGTTATTTTAACGACATATGATGACAGAGAATACATTGGCGGTTGTGATAGGGAATATAAAAACCTTAAAAAGTGAAACAATTATTTACTCGTAATAATGAGCGCTAAACTTTTTGTGACTAAGTGACCTACAGTTGACAAAAATGTCAGTTTTTTACTTTAATTTAGTAAATTCTGTATATTAAATTTATTTTGAGGGACCAAATTTATTCCATATTCTTTAAACATTTTTGTATATTTTTTATTGGCCCATGGATGGTAAGTAAACTTTTTAAAAATACAATTATATTTTATTTTTTTTGAGGTTAGAAACCTCTTTAACAGCCTTTTGATACGTAAATTCTTCTCTTTTTATGTATAAAATCTGTATTAAAACCATTCATTACTGCAGTGTTAATAATGTGTTTATATTGTGTCAAATTCTTTATTAAGGGGCATATTAACCTATAAATTAAACTATTGAAAACAAATTTATGTGCAAAAGAATTAAAACTTTTATTTTTTATGTACGAGTAATTATCAGTGTCAGTAGATTTTCTATAAATACCAAAATTCAATTTATTATTGTCTTTTAATTTTTAAGTCTAGGAACGGAAGGCATCCATTATTTTCGGTTTCCAAAGTGAATTGTATGACTTTATCCCATAAATTTAAAACACTTAACTAAACTAAGCCCCCAGCACTACAGCCCATGAAGAGCCAAGCCATACCGCCCAGTCGCTGCATTACCCACCTCAGCCCACTACAGGCGTCATTGGTGGGGTGCAGTACTGGAGGGTGGTACATGGTCGGTGTTCCGATCCCTCCTGGCCAGTTATGTGGTCTTCACGACATGGGGCTACTACTTTTCCATCAAGTAGTTCCTCAGTTAGTCCCCCCAGGACTAATGAGGCTGAGTGCACACTGTGCCGGACCTCCAAGAGAGGATAAAATCTCCATGCTGGTACTGGGGATGGAACCCAGGTCCTCCGCGCCAGAGGCAGGCATGCTACCAACTGTGCTGCAAAAGGTCTAAAAGCAAATGGTGGGCATAACCCTATACTCTTATTTCAAATTTATATTCTGGAGACAAGTTCAGATATTTTAAATTAATCCCAATTTTTTCACATACTTGTTAATGCTAATGTGTTAGTGATTAAATTATGTAATTTTTTTCCTGATGCTACCAAATAAATGGTAAGTCCGTGACTGGAATTCTGTAGGAATGAATAGCAGTGCCAGTTTTGTGTACTTAGGTTTCTTGAAATACTTTATATCACACATACTCAAGCACACATTTTATCTGCCTCAGGGGTCTCTGTCTATGGGATATGTGAATAGCGACCACAAGGTACCCAAGCTGCCAAAACGGCTACTCCGTGGAGGATATTGAAGCCTCAATCTCCAAGGCCAAGAGAGGAAAACTGCAAACTCAGCAAACACCAGACCAGCCGACCGCCAATGCCTGCATCCCATACACTGGCAATCTTTCCGGCAGAATCAGTAGAATTCTCGCAAAACACAACATCAGAACCATCCACAAGCCGCCTTTGAAGATCCAACACCTAATCAGGCCGGTGAAGGACAAACTGCACCTTAATGTACCAGGGGTATACCGTATCCCCTGTGAATGCGGGATGCCGTACATAGGGCAAACCGGCAGGACCATTTCCACCAGAGTCAAGGAGCACGAACGGTCCATACGATTAATGCAGCCTGAAAAGTCAGGGCTGGCGGAGCACTGCTTTGAAAAAGACCACAGAGCTAACTTCAAAGAAACGACCATTGTGGCAAAATGTAGTGGTTTATGGGAACGGAGGGTTAAGGAGGCTCTGGCCATCTCCTCCGAGAAGAGTACACTGAACCGGGACGCTGGATTGCAGTTTAGTCCATCTTGGAAACCAGCCTTAAAATTGGAAGGCGACCGACTCAGAAAACACAGATTCCAACGGAGCGGTAAACCACCTCCACACTAGACTGGGTGTTTTCTATTCGGTACGTACTGGCTGACAGTACTAGTCTCTTCACTCTTGCTAGTCATTCATCCTGAAGATGGGAGAGATGTACACTTCCGAAACGTCGATGTCTTTTCATCACTACACCTGGCTCGAAGCCCGAGAGCATCTTGAATATATAATGATTCTGGCAACCGGAAGCAAGGCAAAACTCAATATTTTGGTTCACAACAGCCCGGGAATGATATGACACCAGAACATGGAGGTTGATATTGTGCATTGGGAATTCATTTGTTTTTAAGTGACCAGTGATATTTTTCCTACCTTGCGACTAGGGAGAGCTCAGGCAGCTGTTTCATTGCATGGCTGTTGTGATTAATTTCTAGAGTGAAAAGTCTAAAATGCACAATATGAATCTAACATGCCTTGCCCACTAATGGGAACAGAAGGTTAAAACTTGGCCAAGTCTTCTTTCCTGTTCCTGTCATGAAAATATCTTAAACATATGTTTTGGTCAAAATAATTATCCATTTTTGAGAAAATGAAAATTTTTGAAGAATGTTTCATGTAAAGGGTAGCTTGAGATGGGACTTTCTTGAAAATCTTTCACATCCTTTTAAGATGGAGAATTTAAAACAAAGTCTGGTATTTAACTGCCTTTTCATTTTCGAGTTCTGTTGATCTCTCTCTTATGCACATCCTTATCTTTTTCTAAAATGCTTTTTTTCATTTTATTCAATGATGTTTTTATTATTATTATTATTCAGGGGACCTCAAAGTGTACACAGTGGGATCTCTTCCTCTGATTACCATCCCCATATGAAGGACTCGCACCCCCCTAGGGCTTACAAGCCAGTGCCTAGGGTCAAATGCCTGTTAGGGAGCTGGTGAACATATGGACTGCACAAAGTGAAAACTGAAGACCTTGAAGTGGGTGGTTGTGACTTGTGTTGGATGTACACGTGTTTCATGGTACTTGGTGATTGGAGGAAAGCAGTTTCCAGTACATCTCACCAGGGAGCAGCAGGAGGACTTCCGCAGCAACCGTGGTGGAGCGATATGACCAACCAAGCCAGGCAAAAGCACAGAAACCATGTGTACCCAATAAGAGGCTTGGAAAGCAAGCTTTAGGGTGCACCCAACATCGATTCTGCTTTCTTGGAGGGGGTGTGAGCTGGTGAGATCAAGCATCGAGAACAGGGAAACCCCCGACTTTAAACTGACTGACAGACCACGAGACAGCGAGTCCGTAATGCCAAAGCCAAGGGTTAGGACTTTTAGTCCAATACCCAGAGCCGATATAGCTCCCACAGGCATCTCCTCTAAGGAGGGGATCCGGCCCTCTGCGGACAGCTGGATAGCAACCACAAAGACACCCGCCCAAGACGGACAACTTCCTGGAACTAGTTCCCAACTTACACCACCTGAAGTGGCAGAACACGCGGCCAAGCAGTACAAGGGTTCTAAGAGGAAGGCCATGGCCCCTCAATGTGTACCACCAGCAACATCTGGAACCAACAATCCACACCTCCCGCTGTCTGAGACCGAATCCGAGGAGGACAACACGCAAGATGATGGCTTCACCATCGTTGAGCGCAGAAGAAAGCAAAAAACTTCGCAAAGATCGCTGCATCCCCCACAAGGGGCCTACCAACCACCCCTCACCAAGGGGAGCACAATGATTCCGCCCACAATAGTGGATTCTTTCCAAAACCATATCCAGGTCATGAAGCTCTTAGTGGCCAAATTGGTCAAGGGCTTTGAGGCACAAAGGAAGCCAAGAAAGGTTCATATTTGAACCTATGTGTCCGAGGACTTTGAGAGGTCAAAACAGATATTGAGGGAGCAGAAAATACCTTTCTTCTCCTACTCTCTCCAGTATCCGAATGTGGAAAGCTGCATCATACGGGGGCCTCTCCTCTGAGTGTACACCAGAGGAAATAAGAGGCCCTGCAAGAAGAATATGGCATAGTAATCTCAGCTGCAGCGCAGCTTAGAAAGACCATTTGGACCAAGGAGGGGTCCAAAACGGTACCAATGCCACTATACCTGGTAGTGGTGAACAAAGCCCCAGGCTAGGCAGTACAGCCCATAGACGCTGTGCGCACCTTGTTCCACACTGTGGTCAAGGTAGAGCCTTTCTATGGGCAAGATGGACCAGCCCAATGCCGCAGGTGGGGATTTCCACCATTCCAGCCAGGCATGTGAGAGAAAGCTTGCATGCCTACGCTATGCGGGGGAACACCTCGTTGCAGACTGCGACAAAGCACAGAAAAAAAAGAGTGCGCCAACTGCCACAAACCCCATGTAAGTGTTTACAAGGGGTGTGAAGTGCGGCAAAAAATCATTGACAACTGCCGCCACAGTCCTAGAAATGTGGTACCAGTCCGCACAGGGGTGAGCTTCGCCGCTGCCATTAGCGAGGCTGTAAACATTGTGCAGCAGGCTGAAGCTGCACAAACTGGGCCAGCACAAGTTGAAATTGTGCAAACTGCACCAGCCACTAGCGTGGAGTAGCAGCACTGCCATGCCCCTTTCGCGCAAAGAGAGAAAGAAGGGCTAAAAGACAGTGGCCAGCTCTAGTAGAGCAAGAGGTAGCGTCTAGTGCAAAGCCTCAAACTGCCGAGTACCCACCCCTGCCCCAATCCAAACCATAAATGCCCAACCGGCATGCACCACTCCGAAGGCCCCATTGGCCCCACTTGGAGGTGCTATATCCTTGGCAGGCCTCGAGGAATTTAGGACCCCATCCAACTGGTTCGGTGACATGATAAGTCGGACACTTCCCATACTGCGTAAGTGCGTGCAGCAACTAATGGACGACAATATTGACGTCCTACATAAACACCAAATCCTGCTGCAAACTCTAGAGCAGCTGTTCCCAAAATCCTCCCTGTAATGGCCTACCGTATTGTGCATAGACCATTATGCGCTGCTTTCTGGAATGCTAATGGCGTAAGGGAACAACGCCCAGGCATTTTGGAATTTGTACAATCCTATGGGATCAACATCCTCATGGTTACTGAAACACCTACATGCTGGTATAAACTTCTCGCTGCCAAGTTTTGTCGCCCATTGGTCTGATTGGGTCGGCCGACAGGGCGGTAGTACAGCTATCTTCATCAAACGCAAAATCACTCATACTCCTTTTCCTCTTCCTGCCCTTCAACACATGGAGGCTACAGCTATTAGGCTTGCCATTGGCAGTATGGACACATTGATTGCGGCTTACGACCCACCTGATCATCGCTTCTACGAAGCAGATTATACCACTCTCCTTAACCCACACCCAGTAGTCTGCATCGCTGGAGATCTTAACACGAAGCATGGGCTCTGGTACAGTCGCACTAGCAACCAGAGAGGATGCAGGCTGTACTGCCTCATCAGCGGAAACCCAAGCCTTTTTGTGCACGGGCCGAGAGGTCCAACATTCCATCTGGGCCGCGCAGGCCGGGCGTCTTAGACATCATGATCACCAAAAACATGCCATTGCACTTTGTCCTCTCGGCAGTTAATGAGCTGGATTCCGACCACGACCCTGTTGTGTTGGATTCCACAGTAGCCATGCCAGCTCTTGGACACATGAGACTGACTGGGATGCAGCAGTCCTAGAACTCAACCAATATGTCGACTCTTGACCACGCATCGATGATGTCGAAGCGTTGGAAGCAGCAGCGACGGATTTTTCTCACCAGATCCTAAATGCGGTAAGTGCACACACTCACCGCATTCCCACCAACACCCCTGACCCAAGAACCTTACCTATAGAACTCCGGCAGTTGCTAAAAGCCAAGGCAACTGTTCGGAAGCTATGGCAGCGCTTCCGCCATCCCAGGATAGGAGCAGTATATCAGAGGTTCAAAACCCTGGCAAGGCTACTGCTCCGTGCGCATAGAACAACAGCCTGAGAAAACACTCTTCAGAATGTAAACCTTCAAGAAAAGAAACCATGGCGGATTATAAGGGCCTTGAGGAAGGACAAGACCCAATTCCAGCATCCCTTGCATGGCACTCATGGGCAGCTCACCTTTGAGCCAGACGAGAAAGCCACTGTGTTTGCAGACCACCTTGAAGTACAGTTCGAACCCAGGGAGGACCCACAAGACGAATACTTTACGGAACTTGTGGAAGCGACTGTGGATTACCTCTATGAGGAACCACGGCAGCTACATGAGGAGATCCAAGTTCTTATAATCACCCTGAAAGCGGTTATTTCCGAAATCCAAAGTCTAAAGCCAAATAAATCCCCTGGACATGACGACATGACGGCATCACGGCACTTATGCTGCACACCTACCCAAAAAGGCTGTGATCCGCTTGACCCAGATTTTCAATGTATGCATATGTCTCCGTCACTTTCCAGCATGCTGGAAGGAGGCGAGGGTGGTGTGTATCTTGAAACCCGGCAAGAACCCAGTCTTTACTAACTACTACTGCTCCATCAGCATTCTCCCAACTGTCTCAAAAGTTTTTGAGCGGCTGCTCCTCGCCCACCTAATGCCTCTTTTTGAGAGTAGGCAACTCCTACCGGATCACCAGTTTGATTTTCGTCGGGGTCATTCCACGACTATGCAGTTGCTGCATGTGGCCGAAAAGGTTGCCCTGGATTTCCAGGAAAACTTCAAGACTATAGCAGTTCTGCTGGACGTGGAAAAGGCATTTGCCACAACTTGGCACCAAGGCCTACTGTACAAATTAAAGCAGGCAAACATCCCTCTCCCATATTCAAGCTGTTCTCGGGCTTCGAGCCAGGTGAAGTGATGAAGAGCCATCAACGTTTCGGGAGCGTACATCTCTCCCATCATTGGGAGAGATGTACGCTCCCGAAACGTTGATGGCTCTTCATCACTTCACCTGGCTCAAAGCCCGAGAACAGCTTGAATATGTTCGTCGCCAGGAAAGCTTCAGTTCTTATATCCCTCTCCCATATCACACACAGATTAGCAGCTTCCTTCAGGACCACACTTTCAGAGTGAAAGTGGAAGGAAGACTGTCCACACTAAGAAATATAGCAGCAGGTGTCCCAGAGGGCAGTGTACTCTCCCCGCTACACTTTGCAGCATACATGTCCGACTTCCCCACGGAACAGCACACCACAACATGCCAGTATGCGGATGACGTCCTCATCATGGCACAAAACAAGAACATGAGATATTGCCTCCCTCCCCTTCAACGACAACTGGACGCCATCAGCTGTTGGAGTGAGAAGTGGAGAGTGGCTATTAGTCCGGGAAAAAGCTCTGCTCTCCTCCTTGGTAAGGTTCGACATTGGCGGCCGGAACGGTCACTTCGGTTCAGGCGGAGAAATATCCCATGGGTAACCTCCGCCAAATACTTAGGCAGCATTCTCCTCGACAGCAGGCTAACATACACTCCACACGTCCGCACAAAGGCCAGACTCGGTCATGCTGCACTCAGACAGCTCTACCCTATCCTCTGATCCACCATGCCCACTTACCTAAAACTATGCATTTACTAGGCAGTCATCCCGCCATTGATCTTATACGGGTGCGAAGCCTGGGGATCAGCAGCACCCTCCACCATACGCAAACTGCAGACAGTGCAGAATAGGGCGTTAAGAACAATATATGATACCGGGCGTAAATTCCCGTCTTACATCCTTCACAACCACTCCGAACTACCCTACATCATGGACTTGGTGAGGGAGCAATCCTGAACCATACACACCAAACTGAGGTCCCACACCAATCAGCTGGTATTGGCACTAGGTCAATACGACCACAGAGCACCTCATAGAAGGAAAAGTTACCGCCTTCCTAAGGATGCCCTTGGGTAATGGTAATGCCACTCCCATCATCTAACACATACTTACCCCAACACCTATTCCTGCCCCTTCCTTCATCCAAACTTAGTGTGCAGGAAGAAACCATTGCCCACAGACACAAAAGCTTGGAAAAAATTTGGACCACCTTCTATACTGCACAGATAAAGTCACATTAAGTGGCTAGGTGCTGTGCAGATAAACATACCATACAGGAGAACCTGTACGACCTGTTATCAAATGCTGGAATGTAGCCCAGCACCAGGTATGAGAGCGAGGAAGAGAATGATATGAAATGCAGGTGAAATGGATGATTGGAAGGGTGATAATGGAGCAATTGGTGGAATGAGAGGTGGGGTAAACTGGAGAAAACCCGTTCAAACACTGCTTTGTCCACCACCATACCACATGCGGATCCCTGGGGTTGAACCTGGGCTGCCTTGGTGATAGGTGAATAGTCTAAGTGCTTAGGCATGGCGCCACCATATAGTAAAATCACAATATCAAATTTTTGGATGGATTGCAATACCTTCTGCACCCAATATGTATGTGATGGAGCAGAAACCTGCAAAATAGGAACTATGTGACATAATTAGGAATACTGTACTGCACAACACCAGGTGGGTTCAGAGGGAGGGTTCAGATGGAGTGGCTTTGGTATGCATTGCAGTACTGGAAATATCTTTAGAGAAATGGGTAGGTTATGTTATTGTCTATTAGACACTCAACTTGGCCTTCTTGAATTACCACCAGCATTTGTATACATACTCGCAAATACAAATGCAAGTAGTGATTCAAGAGACAGCTTATTTGTGTGTCCGACAGATGATAACATATGGATTGAGAATATAAATAGACTCAGCAGCATGTTGAAATATTGGCTTCTTTAAACTGTGCTGCCACACAACGTTAAACTTAAAAAATCTGATGTGTTGTACTCACATGACTTTCTCTATTCTTGTACTAACCATTCTTACAAACTCTTGTTCTTCTATCTTCTTCGTGTTAGTTGAGATAAACATTTGCAGAAATGATCTTATTGCTCGTTTTCTTGCACGTGCAATGAGAATAGGGAATACAGTAAGCTTTGAGCGATAGTCAAATGTTTTAAAGCTTTCAAATTCCATTCATTTTGCATGGTTAACAGATAAAAAAATCTGATGTGTTGCACTCACATGACTTTCTCTACTCGTGTACTAACCATTCTTACAAACTCTTATTCCTATATCTTCATGTTAAGATTAACATTTGTAGAAATTATTGTATGCTATTTCCTTGTAGGTGCATGGGGAATGTTAGAATACAGTAGGCTTTGTGCAATAGTCAAATCTTTTAAAGCTTTGAGATCCCGTTCTCTTTGCACGCTTAACATATAAAAAATGAACAATGATGTTCCATTGAATGAAAGTTATAAGTTTTCCGAAACTGACACACAAAACTAGGAATATCTCCGAAATGGTTCACTCACAAAAACATTTATTGAGACATAAATTGTGTATTTTAGCAAGATCTACATTTCTTGTACAGTAAGATTTTGTCTATCTCTTACGGTTTACGAGTTATTCAAAACTCATCCAGACTAAACAGGACTACATAGGCTCTAGCCAGAAAATTCAAAATATGGATTTCATTTGTCATAAAAATATCTCAAACATATGGCATTTTAATCAAAATTGTTACAGCCATTTTAAAGAAAATCAAAATTTTCGAAAAATTTTCCATATTCGTGTTGCATCCTTGAAAGACATTAAACTTAAATACCAACTTTGGTTTTTAACTGACTTTTCCTTTTTTAGTTAGGCTATCCACAGACTGACAGACACACAGACCTTTTTTCCAAAAAATGCTTTTTTTTTGGATTCAGGAGCCTCAAAACATATATTTCCGGTGAAATCTCGACATCAAATTTTTGGGTGGTATACAATACTTGCTCTGCTTACCAGTAGAGAAAGTAAAAATGAATTACGATGTTCCATTTGACAGAAGTATAAGTTCTCCAAAACTTTCACAAATAACAAGGAATATCTCTGAAATGGTTCATTCTACAAAAAAATGTATTTAGACATAAATTGTGTGTTTTAGCAATATGTACATTTTTTGTATATCCCCTCAGGGGTCCCTGTCTAGGGGATATATGGATGGCGACCACAAGGTTCCCAAGCTGAGCAGAACATTACTTTCACTTACTGGTGTTTTGCTCCTCACTGTAGCTTTTCTATCTGACCCTATGACCT
Organism: Tenodera sinensis; assembly: GCA_030765045.1. Classification (NCBI taxonomy): domain Eukaryota; kingdom Metazoa; phylum Arthropoda; class Insecta; order Mantodea; family Mantidae; genus Tenodera; species Tenodera sinensis. The sequence goes on from CM060962.1 coordinate 299,946,286, forward strand.
TCCCGTGGTCATCTCTTATTCTCTTCTGACCCCGATGCTATTAGGGTACCTGAGAGCTATGGAGTCTTTATTTTTCCAATCTTTTCATTTCTCTATAAACTCTTAACCCCTATCATGCTGACCTGTCATGGTATGTAATACGTCATCTGATTGGTAATCACAGGATATGGTCAGTGAATTTATTTTGATAATTCTCCCGGTCAGGTCGGTGAGACCTGTAAACCGACAGGTGTGATTCTCCAGACATTCTGGGGGTTGTGAAAGAGCAATGTAACCACCAAAACATAAAAATATGGTGCTGTCTAAAAAGCGGTTACTATTACTGCTATTGTTCTCTTCTATATTAGAGAGCAAGAGGATTAATGACTTCATTGCCAGAAATCCAGCATTAGCTAACATGTTTTGTATAGTAAGATTTGGTCTATCTTTATGGTTTACCAGTTATGCAAAAGTCATCCAGAATAAATAGTACTTCATGGCTATAGCCAGAAAATTCAAGATATACATTTCATTTGTTATAAAAATATCCCAAACATATGGCATTTGAATCAAAATCGTTAGCCATTCTCAACAAAATCAAAATTTTCGAAAAATTTATGTAAAGGGTAGTTTAGGATTGAGCAATTTTCTTTAAAATGTTTGTGTTGCATCTTTGAAAGACATTAAATTTGAATACTAATTTTGGATTTTAGCAGATTTTCGTTTTTGAGTTGTGCTGCCGATAGACGGACAGACACACACGCACACACACACACAATAAACTCTTATTCCTATATCTTCATGTTAGTTGAGATAAACATTTGCAGAAATAATTATCTTATTGCCTATTTCCTTGTAGGTGCAAGAGGAATGTGAGAATACAGTAGGCTTGAGTGATAGTCAAATCTTTAAAAACTTTCAAATTCTTTTCTCTTTGCATGGCTAACATAAAAAAATGAATAACGATGTTCCATGTGATGAAAGTTTGTTTTCCAAAACTCACACAAATAACAAAGAATATCTCAAAATGATTCACTCCACAAAAAATGTATTGGTCATAAATTGTGAGTTTCAGCAAGTCCACATTTTTTGTATAGTAAGATTTGGTTTATCTCCTACGGTTTACCAGTTATGCAAAAGCCATCCAGAGTAAACAGACTGCATGGCTATTGCCAGGAAATTCAAAATATACATTTCATTTGTCACAAAAATATCTCAAACATATGGCATTTTAATCAAAATCGTTATAGCCATTTTCAAGAAAAATAATTTTCGAAAAATGTTCCATGTAAAGAGTAGTTTACCGTGGAGGAATTTTCTTCGAAATCTTCGTGCAGCATCCTTGAAAGATATTAAACTTAAATACCAACTTTAGTTTTTAACCAACTTCGTTTTTGAGTTACGCTGCTCACATGCACGCACACACCTTTTTCTAAAAATGCTTTTTTTTGGGTGGAATACTCTACTTACTATATGTAGTAGAGAAAGTAAAAATACTCCTAATTAAAATGCCCACAAAGTGATGATTTTTGAAGTCCCACTGGTTGATATCAAGTTCACAGTAAAGAGAGAGGTAGCCCTATCAGGAGTACAAAATAGAAGGATCCCAACCTTGATCAGTTGGCACACAGCAGACGATGGCCACAGTTCTCATGGAAGCAATTGTCCAAAGTAACAACCTAGTAAGTGAAACTAAAGTTTAATCATTCTGCTCATCAATTTTAGCTAATTAGACAAAGTTTCACTGTTTTAAACACTCCCATAATTTGTATACACAAGGTTCAAATTATGTTTTTTTACTTTCTCCTCCTTTTATGTATGGTATGTAGAGAGGAAGTAATGTATTCTCTTAAAAATTAAATACTGAGATTTCTCTGGAAACATATTTCAAAGTCCACTAAAACCAGTGGCGTGTGGTGAAGGTATTGGCCAGGGTAAGCAATCTCATTGTAAATGGTTAAACGAAAATATGCTGATACATAGTACATGCAATTCTTGGCAAAATCGTCAATCACTAGATCATAGAATTTGGGATCCTGTTGTAGATTTACTGGAAGCTCCTTCTCTAGTGCTACCAAGGATAAGTTTGAAAGTCTTTCCTGTCCCTGAGTGTTGCGTGAATAATATTTTATGGTTTTTAGTTTAGAAAAACTGCGTTCAACTGCAGCACTACTTGCTGGAATAGTTAACACTATCTCGCACAGTTTTGTCACTTCACTATACGCTCTGTTCAGTTCATTTTTTTATATGAAGGCTAGAAGACCATTCACAGATTTAGGATGTATGTCTAGTGACAAGTAAGTGACAGAAAGTTGTGATCTCAACGCAACAAAGTCAAAGACTGTCCCATAGGACTCGTTTAGTGATTGAAAAAATAATTCTGGAAAAGACGATTTGTATTTGATTGAAAAGATAATTCTGGAAAAGATGATTTGTTAAAGTTCTTAAAATTTAACAATTATTCCAGAAAATGCAGAGACTCAATATTGCCAAATCTTTCTCTGAGATGGAGTAGAAGCATATCCAGAACCCCACAATACAAACGTTTGTAGTGCATTTTCCTATTCAAACCATCACTGCTGGTATGACGTGATCACCAATGGCTTCTTCAACTTTGTCCCATCCATACTTCATCGAAGGAATTGTGCTTCTCTTCTAAGGCCCTCTGAAATGCCGGAACTTTCAATAAGCAATATCCAATATCAGATGACTTTGCTTGGAGAATATCATACAGTGTCCGTGATGGGGAATATTATAGCAAACATCTCTAACATAAATTTGAAGGTGAAATCCTCCATTGTGCTTACGAAACAGCGTGCAGCAGTATAAGTATCTTGATCCCATTTCTCATCTGCATTTGCAATAGTTTCAAACAATGAAAAAAGTTATTTTTTGAATTCATATATTCCTTCAACCAAACGAGAGCTGTAGCTCCAGCGTGTTTACGAAACACGCGGCAATCTTCCGTGTATCGCATTATCCAGGGCCTCAGTTCTCTTAGAAGACTTGCAAAAACATGCTGCTATTCCATTAACAGTCATGAAGAACATCCTGCATTCTTGAATGTGTGAAACCATCTGTGACAGAACTAGATTTAATCTATGGTCGAAACAGTGCACAAATAGAGCTTGGGGAAATGATCCTCGTACTTTTGCTTGAAGGCCATAACAGCCGCACCATCATATGTCTGAGCAACTAGATTTTCCCCAGAGTCAAATTTATCCATGAGTTCCTTTACAATTGTGTATATTGCATCAGCTGACCGATCATCTGAAATATTTATAAAGCGGAGAAACCTTTCTTGAACGTCACCGAATCTTATTACTGCAGAAAGTTGGGATAAATTTACAGCATTTGTACTTTCATCCAAACTAATGGCAACAAACCTGGTCTCTTTGATTTCTTTCTTTATCTCCATTATTAGAACAATTAAGTCGTTCTGGATCAGAGTTGATAGCCCAGTAAACACTGTCCCCTGCTCTATGAAAGTTCTTAACTTGTCATACAGACAAAGCAGATTTACAAGTTCTACATAATTCCCCTTGCTGCTGGATTCTGATGACTCATCTTGACCCCTAAATGCTAATTCCTGTTTCCCCAAAAAACAAACAAAATCAATTAGGTGTTTCATTACTTCTCTATTTTTTCTTACTAGTTCGTTGTGCTGATTTTCCCTCACTTTCATCTGAGTATCCAGTAAATGGTCAGTTCTGGATTTGCCGAATGTTTTCAGTAGAATGATGGTTTGGAGATAAGTCCTAGTCAAACTGTGTTTTTAATTGCTTTATGGATGTTCCCCATGTCACTGAATCCGCCACTAGACCATATGTTTCGTTAGCAAACAGAAGACAACACCAACAATAAAGATTTTGTTTGTGTGGACAACCAGTAAACCATTCACTAGTAATATATAGCTGTGAATTGAATTTTCTTACACAGGTTTTCATTGGAGTGGTAATGGCATTGGTCTTCCTTCCTGCACAACTTTAATCTTTTCTTCATAATTTCTAGAAGAAAAACTTGGTGAGATAATATTGCACACAGTGCAATGCAGTTCTGCTCTCCAAAGAAAGCGAAGATTTCATGTTTCCTCCCCTCTCCAAGCTGCAAGCACTAGTGTACGCACCGTTTGAAACTGCTTACCTTGCTCTAGCACGGCACGTGGTAAACTATCTGAAACTCTATCATAAATCAACTGTTAATAAGATGTCAGTGATATCGCACTTGTCATCGAATAATAAAGCTAAACTCACTGCAAAAAGTCACTCGTTACTTATGTATTCACTTGAAATACACTTATTAAACTGCAAAATGCTGGAAGGTCATTCGCCTAGACCCGCACTGAACACATGTGCTTCTCTTGAGTCGGTAAGCCTGACGGCACCCGAGCTGACCCGAAAACTTGCGGAAACGAGTCCTCACGGACACAGTACATTGTTGGACGCATGATTACACGTATTGAGAGCGTATCGTACAATAAAACGGAAATCTTAGTTCAGGTCAACTGCAGTAGCCAAGCGCTTAACATAGAATCACAACGTGCTGCAAGATAATATAATATAAATAATTTTGTAGCATTGTACAGGGTAAGCACTGCTTAACTTGTGTACATGGACCACACGCCACTGACTAAAACCATCCCCAATTTTTTTTTTTTTTTCCCGAAGATACATGTGTGTATGCATTTGCATGTGTATCTCTGTGTGCCTGTGAACAGTGCAACTCAAAAACAAAGTCAAATGAATACCTAAATTCATACTTGAGTCAGACAATATTTAACTATGCCAATTCAAAATTTTCTAGTAAATCAATTCACCCCATGCTATCCTTTACATGGAACAGTTTTGTAATTTTTTTCTGAAAAATGGATGATTTTTTATTAAAATATAAAGTTTGCATATTACCATAAATGAAGGCAAATCTTAAGTGTCTAAGAATAGTTAATGAAGTTCCCTTTACTTGATAGAACTTAGTATAATTCTGCATAACTAGAAAACCAAAAAGAGACAAAAGGTTATTTGCAATAGTGTCAGGACATGTATTGTACATGTTCATTTCATTTGGTACATAATGAGGCTTGCTTGCTTCTTCAAGCCCAGTTCATTTGAAAAGCAGCAATGAATACACCAGACTATGGTGAAGCTTTTGGTTCATGTGTCCTCTTGTAGGGAATGGGCATTTATTCATTCGAGGGTTCACATTATAGCACTTTGTAACGTGTATTGCTTCAGTGCATTAGGGCAAATGAATATCATATGTCATGTTAATGTGTTTTCAACTTTGTTTGTACCTACTATTATGGTCTAAACTACTTGTACTAAATTATGTTTCACAAATTCTATTTTGTCATGTTCTATTCTCTCATTACACCTAAGCAAAGCATGTGTTAAAACTAGTCTGCTCACTCAACATTGGCTGGTTAACTTTTTAAACTCCAGTGATAAATTAATTTATTTTATTTTATTTCATGTCATTCTTTATGAAATTATTGTGCAATGATCTAGAAGGGTTTTCCCCCTCTTTACTCATTATTGTAATTTCATAATCTCAGTTCCATAACAGGTGAATATCCTGATATTCATGCAAAAGGATGTAATACATTGATGGAATGTCTGACTTCCTTAACCTTTCCTCAACAGTCTTACAAGTTTTTCTGCAAATACTACATAGCATATAAGTACCATTTGGCAGTGAAAGAATCCTTGATTAGAATGGTAGTCATTTTGTAATTAATTATAGTAGGTTAAATTTTGAACCTCTGTACCTTTTTTGACTTTATAGTTATTTAATAAGATAATAGTTATGTAATTTTCACATAATGCAAAAACCCTTATAACAAAATAAGATTCTGTACTCCCAGGCGACTAAATTAACCTCTTTGAAAGGATAGTCTTTGAACATTAAGAAAGGTAATCTTCTCAATTAATTGGTTCACTGATTTCTAATGTCAGCAATTTTCTCTCTTTATACAATTATTTAGCATGCCTTGCTAATGAGCTTGATTACAACATAAGCACAAAGGAAATAAAACAAAAGAGGAGGAGATGTAAGTTTAGGGGCATTCAACTACATGGTCATCAGCGCCCTTAAAAGCAATCCATGGCAAAAGCCAGATATAAACTTCAATAAAAATAAAATTACTAGTGAAAAAGAAAATATACAGAACAGAGTGGCAAAAGCCAAAATAAAAACAGTGATAAAGATGTCAAAAGAATATAAAAACTACATATCTAAAGTTTCAAATTCTCAAACTCATGTTACTCTCTGCTAAAAACTTATAAACTCTTTTGACCGCTTGTTTTTCATCCGCCAAGACCTCTGCAAGACTGGCAGGCAGCTGCAGAGTCTTGAAGGTTGCGCTAGAGAGGAACACTCAGCAGCACATGACGACTGACAAAAGGTTGTCACATGCTGGACAAAGAGGAGCAGGGTCCCGTTTAAATAGGTAACCATGTTAAAAATTGCAGTGACCAATTTGCAACAGAGCCAAGTTAACATCTTCGCGATGAGATATGTGAGAGGAAGTTACTCAGTTTATCAGAAGTACTTTCACTTCTCTAAGTTTATTACCACAGAGAGCTGACTGCTCTTTGTGCCAGTACGACAGCACCACCCTCTGCACTTAAAGTGTAAAGTCTTCCGAAGTAACACAAGAGATGGTAATACTGGGTTCTATAGTTTCCGTCTTTGCTGCCAAATCTGCCATTTCATTCCCCGGCAAACCTACGTGACCAGGAATCCATGCTAATGCCAGAAGTGTATAAAATGTGGGGGGCATCCTGGATATGTTGTGCAATAGGGTGGGGGTTGTACAGCTCATGAAGGCTCTGAAGTGCACTAAGAGAATTGCTTAAAATCAGTCAGTCACCTAATTTACAATGGCACACACAAAACAGCTTGGTAAATTGCATACAGTTCTGCAGTAAAAATTGAAGTGCTATTATGAAAACCGAATGTATGTGGTTCGGTTCCATAAACATAAGCACATCTAACACCGCTGGTGTTCTTAGATCCATCAGTGCGGATAAAACATCCGTCAGTGTAGCCTGGTAAAAATTTTAAAAGAAAGTACGACTACTTAAAACAGGCCTTGTGGTCTTCCAGTGTATGGTCATCCCAAGATTTACATGGGCCGTGCTAGGTAACTAAGGGGAGTAGAGCTTCTCATCCTTGGGAAACATGTTAGGCATTTCAATTGCAAGTTTCCTTAGAAGCTCCTGGAAATGAATGTGGTTTTCCTATATTATTCTCTTAGCGTGGTGGTGAAGAAAGAACTGAATGTTGAGTGCTTAGGCATACGTCTAAGTGCACAACTATAATTTGCTTAGAGAATCTCACACCGATATTGCAGAGGAGATTCGGCGTAAAGGCTGACAACTGGGCTTGTTGGAAAAGCTCCTAATAGCATGTGTATGCCGCTATTATGGACTGCATCTAATCATCTCAGCACAGATGGTCGTGCTGACGAATAAACAATATACCCATAGACTAATTTGGATCAGACCAGTGCGTGATACATTCGCAGTAAAATTGTCCAATCCACTCCCTATGATTTGCCATTTAGTACGTACAAGATATTCAGGGAATGGTCACATTGTGCTCTTAGCTGTGCTATATGCGATGACCAACTAAGCTTCCTATCCAAGATCAACCCCAGGGAATGCATTTCATCTGTAAAGGGCAGAAAATTTGGACCGAAACAGAGTGAAGATGGTAATCATCTATTTTGCCAGAAATTAATGCAGATTGACTTTTCAGTTGAGAAACGAAAGCCGTTTTGTGAGCTCCATTCTCTAAGGTTATCTAAACTGTGCTGCATGTTGAGAAGTACAATAGATGGCAAAGTCGTGCACGAATAGGCATCACGAAACTCCAGGGGGAACACATTTCCAGATGGAGTTAATTGCTATAGCAAACAGCATGACACTTAGTACTGAACCATGAGTTACTCCCTCCTGAACAAAAGAATTAGAAAAAACTGAGCCAACCCTTACTCGGAAAAAGTGGTCTTTCATAAACTCCTAAATGAACAGTGATAGGCATCCACTTATGTTCCAGGAATACAGGGAATGTAGAATTCTTACTCGCCAGCACATATCATAAACCTTTCCAAGATGAAAAAATATGCCAATGGTATGACAGTTCTTCATAAGACCATTCATTATCTGTGTTGATATTGGCGCAAGATGGTCTATAGTTGAATGGTGTCGTCGATAACCACACTGGATGTTAGTCAGTAGGTTACGACTTTTATCATACCAATCGTGCATTGGTCATGTGTTCCATCACCTTGCAAACGCAACTGGTAAGAGAAATAGGACGGTAACTGGAGGAAAGATGATCCTTTCCAGCTTTCAAAATGGGAATAACAGCCTCCTGCCAATTTTCTGGAACTATATTGTTAACCCAAACACTATTATAGACATCGAGCAGGAATGGCTCACCTTCAGGAGAGAGCTGATGTAACATTTGTATGTGAATACTGTCTGGTCCTGGTGCTGATATTCGCAAAGGTGAAAGAGAATGTTCTAACTCCGCCATGGTGAATAGGCAGTTGTAATCTTCTACGTTTCTAGAACGAAACATATGGCCTTGAGATTCCACCAGTTTTAATTAGAAGGAACTCAGGGGAGTAGTTATCCAAGCTAGACACTTGACTGAAAGGTCTGCCAAACATGTTGGTCACTTCACATGTTGGTCACTTCAAATGGATCAACAACAGCTCCTGTAGCTGTTCTCATGCTGGCAATTGACATATGGGTCGATTTACCAGCTGTGCACCTTAACTTATCCTATACAACCGAGGAAGGTGTATGTTGGTTAAATGAAGCCACAAATTTGCTCCATGTCTTTTTGCTATCCTTAGTAACTGTCTGGACCTGGCGAGCATTTTCTTGTATTGGATTAGCTTATCCAATGTACATAGGATGATGCTGAAAAGTCCTAAGAGCATGCCTTTGAGCACAAATGGTATTCCGAATTCTTCTGTCCACTAGGGGACAGGAAGTTAATGGGGGTGGGAAGTCGACCACGGAATAGATTGTTCAGCAGCTGAAAGAATCCTCTCGGTGAGATGCTGCACCAAATCATTCACTGATTTGTGCTTGTTGTAAGTAAATACGGCCAACTGGGTGTAAAGGTTCCAGTTAGCATGGTCCAAGCACCATCTAGGCATACGTGTGGAACATGTATCATGCACCATTTTGGAATTTGTCGCCACAGTTAGGGCATCAAGCTAGTCCCATACAAAGCTCGCTTGTATATCCAAAGCGCCGACACTTGAAGTATCTGAGCGGGTTCAGGATGAAAGGCCTAACTTGGATAGATTCATACCCTGCCTAAATCCTTTGCGGGAGATCTACCATATCAAAGGTCAGGAACAAGGTACGAGTTGGCTTTAATTCACCACCTTCTTTGTGCTGAACCCAGTAAATGTTAGTAATGCCTTGTTCCGTAAGATTTTCTTGAATCTCCTCATTGGTTAAACCATCCAATGCACGGGTATTTATGTCACTGCACGAGGAGTTCAACATCCAATGCATCTCAACACATATCAGATAACTTAACATATTGGCTTTCAGTATTTTAGCTGCCTGGGTGGCTGAGTGTGCTTCAACCAGGAGCGTGCCATTGCGAGATCTAGTGCATCACTTTACCGAGCCAGCAATCTCATCCAGACCCTTTTGAATTGTAAATGGAATCACCAATATAAACTCCTTACCTTCCTCAGTTCTAGCTATTACTAAGTAGTGAGGACCACTCGACTCTGCTACTTCCTTTCCAATAATCTTCTGCGTTTTATTAGGAGTTTTCGAATGCACCATGATGATATCTCCAGCCCGCAAATGTCTCTGATGACATGATCACTTCCTGGGCGCCATTCCAGCTTAGGTAAGAGTCCTGACCTGGACCTTGCTCACCCTAGGATCACACCAGCCAAAGTATAAACAGAGGGACCCAGTTGCCTTCAGGAGTGCATCAGCTCATGCAATGGCCCCTCCCTGGGACTGACCTATATCAGTGGATACGAACATAGTTCCTAAAAGATAACCAGGGGCTGGGAATTACGCGTTTACCCAATCACCCTTTCCATCACCCCATCCACCTGCAACCTGCACATAGGTTATCTATCAGACTGTGTTCAGGGAGGTATCAGGTGAGAGGTCAAACACAAAAGTGGACCAAAGTTGATTGGGAGTTTAGCAGGTGCTCTCTCGCCCCTTAGAGAGAGTATGGCTTGGGACCCCAGGTGCACCTAACCTGTACCTACCGTAGTAGGCCACTGGGGTGATAAAACAAAAGGTTATAACACGAGGGTAATTAGAAGATTTTGGCATACAGAAGCTTTACTGCATGCGAACTATAGAGTTTGAATAAAGGTTATTCAGAAGTTTACTCTTTTTTTACACATGCATCTGCAGTATAGGATGAATGACAATAAAAGAAACAAGTGTAACATAGGATTGATTGACGCTTTTTAAACTGGCTCCTGTTTGTTACAGTCTTACAGCATGGTGATTTATGTATCTTCGTTGCCATAAAATGTAATTAGCTTTTCTACTTTTGTGGAGTAACAACTGCTTTTTTACTCCATGTCATTCTGAACCAAAGGCAAGGTCTTCTTAGCAAGCTAATTCTTTATAACTCCATGTTCATGTTCATGTACAAGGGCTTTATAAATTCTTTTTAATATTGTAGTTAATGAAATGAAGGTGCTATATAACCCCATGTCTGTGAGAATGAATTGAGGTCTTCAGTGGTGAAAGAATTGCCAAAATTGTGGAGTGGTTTTTGAGATTACATGCACACAGACAGACACACAACTCGTTGCTTTGGGATGACAAGGTACCCACTGACTACCTTGTTCTGAAAAACCATACCTTAAAGTTACAGAGTCCAATAAGTATAACTGTTTGTTACATGTTGTGCACAAATTGAGCATTTATAATACAATTTGTATTAAGTTCAGCATTTTATGATCATGGAGTCCAGTTTAAAGTGAAGTTAAGGTTAGTGATGCTTTGCAGTTGGATTCTGGTTATCCACCAATCAGGTAAACTTTTTGCAATAGAACTGTGAACTGCAGCTTTCAATAAGTTCAAATAAAAATGAATTAAATGACTTGTGGTTGAGTTATTACCAGTGTGCTTTATTATTTTGTCCTGTACTTAGTCACAAAGTGTATTATGGCTCAGCATTTGTTTTCTACTGCAGTGTGTATTTATTTATGATTCATATGTGTTAACTCAGTCAGCTCACCAAGTGAAAGTGCGATTTGCAGAAAGATTTCCAAGTGATCTGCGATCGATTTCTATCTCTGGGGTAACTTAAAGCATAAAGTGTACAAGACAAACCCACACGCCCTGGAAGAATTAAAACAAAATATCCGCCAGGAAATTGCCAGCATTTCTCAACGTGAACCACAATGAGTGATAGATAGTTTCCCAAAGAGGTGCCAAAAATGTATGGACAACGATGGTGGCCAGTTTCAGTGTTTCCTTTAATAACATTGGTAAGTAAAACCTTTAAAAGTAGTTCTAAAAATGTTGCATGGTTCCATCCATGCTGTTCTATGGCAGTGACAGTTGGAGACGAACACAGAGGACCCATATAGACAAAACACAAAGCAACCACTTCAGTCTTTTGGATCACCCGTTAGAATAATACTCTGTCATGAACTTAATCTTTAAGTACACTTGAGTGAAAGAAAGAATTATTTATTATATTATTATATGTTCTTGTTGTTTGTTTAATTCTATTATAATAAAACCTGTCTAATTATTTTTGTATTTCCTCCTTAATATGAGCAATATTGTTCATGAAGGTCTGTTAAATAAATAAATTTTAAAAAAAAGACATTTCATGACGTCTTTTAAATCTTTCTTTTCTTTATCAGACATTTCTTTATTTCTTCTTGCTGGCTTTGGATGACCTTTGTTACATCATGGATTACACCGGTTGTTCATTTGACTCAAGATATTTGACTCCAAATATCTTACATTGACATGATGTGCTTCTTCATTTGGATGTTGACTCAAGTTAAAGTCTATTTTATGTATAGAATGCTGGATTTTATACTTGCTATTTCTGTGAAGGGTACAATCATATACTTTAGGAGTTTAGCAGTGGAGGAAGTCTGATTACATGGATAATTTGGCCAGAGAAGTTTGATCTTTGTTACCTTTCCTTATATAGGTTATATATTTTTGCAATGCATAAATTAGAGTCAAGGCAATGTCTTGGTGTATTGACTGTGCAGTAATGTGATTCAACTGTAGGGAATGACTGGATATGATTGAGTTTAAGCTCTTCTAGAAGTTTTCTAAGGCTGTTGCAGCTTTACCTCACATGTCAGATGCTGGTAGGTTAGGTTCACTATTTTTGTACTGTGAGCAGTATGCACAGGTATCTGTGAAATATTAAGGCTTTTAGGTAGAATTGCTTGTAAACTCTGATTCTTAAATTGTGTAATGTAAAAACATAATAGAAAGAGTGGGTTCTTTGTGAAGCTCCATCTTGTGGTAATTTGAACAATGTGCTGTTAAGTTATTTTAATAAATCATGGAAACAATAACAATGTAACAACTAAAGGCCGGAGACATGTGCGTTTTTCCATAGGTACACTGCACATGGACTTTACTGTTATGGCTCATGCATGTAAACAAATGCAGATAGGTACAGCCTGACCATGAAAGAACACTATCACTCCATATCTGCAGCTCACTGTGAGAAGAAACAAAACAGTCATGTTATACTACACCTTGATTGTGCCTCTGCAAACACTTGCAAAGCAATGCTTCACTAGTTTGCAGAGTACTGTATTACATTGTTTTCGACTCTTCCTTCTACAGTAGCAGTTGTTTGCACATTTGATGGCCGTGCTGTGCTTCAGACGTCATTCATTCTCTGCGTTCAGCTAACTTGTATCGCATGCAAGTGCACATCTATCTGGCCTTCAGTAATAACAAAAGAGTGTAGATAGTATGCTGTTACTCCAAAGAGTTTAATCGTGCAGATATAACTCTCACTTCAAATAGATTGATAGTGCAGACAGAACTTTGTCACCCCAGCCCCAAAGAGATAACTCTTTTCTCTGCAAATAGAACTTTGTTATTTTTCAATCTCTCATATGAACCACTAGGTGGCATCAATTATGATATATGTTACAGATTGAATTATTACACTATCAAAGCACACATTAACGCAATTTTGTCAGAACCTTGTCATTCCAAAGCAATGAAATCTTATCTCTGTATAATATCAGTATAAATATGTTTTAAAAGAAATGTCATAGTTTCATCCAAAATTTCATAGACAGGAAAAAGCAATTCATAATCATGTGTATGAACTTCTGTTAAATACACATTACAAATTATAAGTTATACAATCAATTAATGATTATTCTTTAAACTCCAGAAATTGCACAACTGTCATTTAAGTGAATTATGCTATTGTTATCCTGTAGCATAGCAGCCGCACATGGTTCACTGAATACTGTTGTCTGCTATGGAGGGAGAGGGTGTGGCCAATGCAACAAAGATGAATGCACTGAAAATACCAACACTGCATCTAAAGAAGAATAAACAATGATAATTTCAAAAAATGTAGTCCTCAGTGCAAAAAAAAAACTCACTTCACACGATTATGAAATGGTGATGATGGTGATGGTGATGATCAGAAAAAGAAATAACATTAATTTAAAAAAATGTAGCCCTGGGTATAAAAAGTCCTTGGCAATTCATATTTCCTGTGGTTGGCAACATTCACATGCTTCTGGGGATTTCATGGTTCCAGCATTGGCAACATTTGTCATCACAGCATAGCAGAGCTAGGCTGTTCAATACAGGAGCTGAGGCTGCTATGCTATAGGATAATCTATGCTACTATCAATCTTTTAACAAATTAAGGTTAATCCAAAAGTTGTTCCTCTATTTTAATGCTACAAACAATGGTTATACTGTTGTTGTTGTTGTTTTCTAGTGCCTTGCATTTGGCAATGAAGCCATTAGCATTCGTGCTTTCCAATACTTTACAATGGTTATACTTAAAATTTGTGTTTTGTTTTAACAAGATACAAATTAACAAACCTAAGAATAATGACAAAAATCTCTGACAGAAAACTAATGATACTTGAGAGCACCATCTGTAGAACAAGAAATTAGATTAATAGTGATGATAATTTAATGCATGTACTTGGTGTGTCACAATTATGTGTACTCTTCCTAAGTTTTGTTACCCTGAACTAGATACTGCAGGCCTATAATCTGGTGTGGGGAAGATGAAACACACTGTATTAGCTTGGGAGTACTATTCTTGTCATATACTAATGTATTTACATCAAGATTGTACTTCAAACCATTGCAGATAGTTTTTACATTGCAGATTGTCTTTAAAAGAGCCAACTTTTTGTAATGAAAATCATTACTAACACAAAAATCTCCTTTTTTTTCCTTGGGTTTACCATACTTACTATTGAGAAATTATTGAGGAGGCTTTGTATAATATCCAGGTTGAGATTATACAGCAGCACTATTTCCATTATATATCATTCTGTCCATTGCACTATACATACCTACATGGTACACAAATTTGTATGATACATTTAAGGCATTATTGTTTTACAGATCATTAGAATGCTCATACGACGAGTTATATGCTACACTACTCGGTGGATGATATGGCAGCAAAGAAATGGCAGTTCTACACCTAGTAGTTTACCTTTACGAAGCAGAAAGATGAAATCAAAGAAAACTACAGTAAGTACTGAAACTATTGGCTTTAGTTTTGGATACTTAAAGCTTCTAATATCTTTTTTGGAAGGGAGGATTCTACTCATGTGCTGCCTTTAACATCTAAGGCAGGCATGGGGAAGCAGGGTGTCAGGAATGCATTAGAACATTTACTCCCTCCACTTACCCCATCACTTAATGCAGGCTACCTGTCTTCTGCTTCTGTTTGTTTATGGATACACACGTCTTTACAGACAAGGTAAGTTTCAAGGCATACAGTGGTGGAATTGAATAGAAACGTGATGTATTGGCTTTATTATTATGTTACGTACATTTTCTTTTGGCATAGCAAACACAAAGAATGACATGCATGCGGCATGATCCCATCACTGACACGATTTGAGGGACTGACTGACTCTGAGATAGATAGATAACAGTGGGGGGCATGGCCTGATAGCTAACCAGTGTGTAGCAGAGTGGGCGGTGTTAAAACTGTGATGTAGGGGAAGTGACACATTGTGTCAGTTCTCCCCATCTATGACCTAAAGTCATATCATTGTATTTGCCTTTGGAAAAATAATTGCTCGTCGCCAATGATGTTCACTTGCTTTACTGTTGTATTAATCTTTGGGGTTGTTTGTTTTGGCTTTATATTTGTAACATTAAATTCACACAAACAATTTCTCTCTCACTGATACTTCCAGGTTCTAGGAAGGTTGGACAATAATCCTTGCTAAAGAAAAATTCCAATCTTTGAGCCAGGAATCCAACCCAGGACCTCAGATTTGAAAGTTAGCATGTTAACCATCATACCACAGAGGCAGTCTGTTACAGTATTTGTGCAGTAGCTGATTGTTCTATCCATTATTGTTATGCATAGTACATGTTTGCCTAGAAATAATTTCAAATCACACAGTGAGAGTTTAGTTACACCATACAGGGTGTTGGGGGTAGCTCACTGGTTTCATTCATGGCTCTCATTGGCTCTACGGTTGTGTTTCTGGCTGCGGGGTGACACTTTGAAATTGCCTCTTTTCAGGGCTTCACTTCTGAATATCCCCAATACCTAATGGGTTCAAAGTTCACAGTGAAAGCTGCAGTTACCCCCATTGTCATCCTACCAAGCATATGTAACACATGCCAGCTGCTGGATCCATTCACAGCTTAATGGGACAAGATCCTGCTGAAGGTCATAACCATTTGAGGAACATTCGAAACTAACAATGTATAGATACAACATTCAGTTGTTTATTTCATGTTATAGTAATGAGCTTATATTTAATAAAAAATTGAGCAGAGGCTTAGACAACAATCAACCCTTGGAGCAAACAAATTACTGTTTGCCAACAGAGAGAAAGTCCCTGACAGAAATTTGCTGCCCTTATCTGTTTGGAAACAGTGTGACAAGGACAGCAAGTGTGTGTGACAAAGAAAGTATACTACAGAAGGAGTATAGCTATTCAAAAAATTGTTCTAGTGTCATGAACAAGGAGGATGAGGCAGGGTTTCGGAACCATGTCTAATCTGCAATTTTCCCCTGCACCTCATACCCCGGGGACTTTCTCTGCTGTGGTAAACTGTAACATTGCTCTTGTTTATATGCTAGATTGTTACCAAGATGGGTCAGTCTGGGTGGCTCACTTGGTTAGACGCGGCCTACTGATCCCAAGGTTCATATCCGGCCCAGATTGATAGTTTTTAAATATGCTTAAAAATGAGCTCCATGTCAGATTTATTGGCATGCATAAGAACTGCGGGACAAAATTCCGGCACACCAGCGTCGCTGATGTGATCCTGGCAATTGACAGCATCATTAAGCAACAAAATATTCTATTTTATGGTGCAGCAGCAAATATTTCATTAAAGCCAGCATAAAAGTTCTTGGCATAAATTCACTATTTTAGTGACCTCTACTTTTTCCTGTAGTAAGTTTTATCCTTCTCTCATGGTTTCTTGCTTATACAGAATTATAGAACATTCAGTCAGAATAAAGAAAACAGGTTATTCATAAAAAATTTAAAATATTCATTTTGTTTGCCATGTATATTACATCCCATTCAAATTCAGTTTTGGGGACAAAAACAAACGTATTTCATGTTAATATGGGTGTGTTAAGGTGATGAATGTATCTTAAGGTCCTAATGAGAGAAAGGAAGTGGGAAAGCAATTTTTGTTGAAGAGGATAATCCATTACATGAGTTACAAATCTTTGTAGTAGCAATCCTATATTCACTTCCTTCTGTGCACATGAAAAATACTGTGATGTACACTTTCAATATTTGTTCTCTTTGTATGAGTTTAACACAGTACTACATACACAAGTTCATTTTAAGTATGTTTATTATTCACATCATTATACAAAGAATAACTATGCACATGCTGCATTAATCTGAAATTAACCTGTGCATAGTGGATCAACACATCCGTTCCCTTTTGAAGCTTGAAAGTGTGTTCGTGTACACAAACTATGTTAGGTAACGGCTTGTTAAGTTTAACTCTTATTGGTAGATGGGCCGTGCTGACATTGCCTCATTGCTTTGAGGTTTTATAGCAGGGGTGTCATTGAAGGGGAAATAGCCTCGCCTAGACTTCCCCCACCATTATACCTATCCTAGATATCCTAGCCTCTCTGACATAAACAAAGCCACAGTGATTGAGGTCAGTGGTGACACTTGATAACATGCAAATATAATTATTTTGACAAGCTGTGTTTATTTTTATTATTTGACTAATACAATACAACTGCTTCAGAGGTGTGAAAATTATTGGACTCAAGTAAATCAATATGGTAAAAATGATTTTATGTTCTGAGTTTGAAAATATTTTACAAACCTATAAAAACAAATCTACCTTAGGTGAATGATTTTTGTCCAATAATGTCATCGTATTAGCAGTTTCTCTTGATAAAAGCTTTCTTCCAACCCATGGGCTCAAAATTCTATGCAGAGCAAACGGTACAGATCACAGAATAAATATATAGCATTTAATTTCCAAATTTGCTCTGAACTTTTACGTATAATAAAGAAACTCACTGAAATTTACTACACTTCATTGAAGGACAAATTTCTCCATCTCAGTGTAGTTTTATTTTATACTTTTTCATATAGATGGTTATCTTATTGTTAATGGAAAATTCTATTAGGATTTATCATGTTGAACATCTAAACTTCAATATCTTGGACACACAACCTCAGATAGTAAATAACCACAACTTTGCTTTGAGTCCAATAATTTTCGCACCCCTGTGCAACATATATAGCATGTAAGAATCCTAATAATTTTAAAAAGAACATGTTTTTGTTTTTCTGTTTGGCTGTGGTACAATATTACTACAGTATATCAATAATTTTCTCTTTCCTTTTTTTCTGTTTTTGTCATGATTTGTTGATCCTTGTGCAGCTACGAGCATATCAATATTCGGCTGTTATCTTTGAAAAAGAAGTAGTCATTTGAAACTGAGAACTGGACATGTTCACGAAGCCCCACTGAATGTTTATCACTTCAGCTATCAACTTTAGTTGTAGAAAGTAGTGTTACTTATTGCTTTATCTGGCCTAGGATAGAAGCTTGAGGGATTGGTGACACTTTAGTTTCAATTATATTCTACAGGGTGGCACGCAGGAACAGGCAATTTTAATATGGCTCCAATGTAACCTGAACTGACCTTTTTATAGATGTAAACACAGTCGTCTGGAAGTTAAAATTTTGCCATTTATTATTCACATTTATTATTGAGTGATAACAATCATTTCTTGAAGATAACGTCCTGTAAATGAGCTCTGAATACACATTTCTGCAGTCATGAATGCAAGTTTGATGTAACTCCGTGCAACATCTCAATGCTGATTGATACAATGTTGTCACGAATCCTAGCCTTTAGTTCACTTATGTTTTTAGGATGACTAGTATATACGCTAGCTTTTAAAAAAACGCATAGGAAATAATCATACATTGAAGATCAAGCGATTGGGCGGGCCAATTGATGTTGCCATTCTTTGAGATGAGGTGCTCTCCAAAGAGCTGTCAAAATGCAGCGATGGATATTCTTGCTGTGTAAGCTGTGGTCCATCCTGCTGAAACCAGATGAACTCATTCACATGATAATTTTCAATTTCATTGGGGAGAAATGTTTCAATCATACTGACGTACTGTTTGGAATTCACAGTATCTGCGTGGCTGGCATCATCTTAATTAAAAATGGACTAATTATTTTGTTCAATGACACAGTGCACCATATAGTCACTTTTTCATAGTGCAGTGTTTGCTGCTGTAGGAAGCAGAGATTTTCTTGAATCCAGTAATGAAATTTTTGTTTATTCACATAACTTCTTTTGTGAAAATGTGCTTCAATGGACATCCATACATTAAGAACATTTCATCTTCACATTTTGCTAAAAACTGTTCAGCAAACAATATTCTGCCCAAAGTGTGGTGAGATAAACTTATTGAAACAGCATGTCGCTGTGCAAAATGCTGTGGACTTTGTTCAATGCCAACATTGACTGTTTCAATGGTCTCTGGCATTCAAACCGTTCTTCTGGCCCTGGAAGCTTCTTGATCAGGGCAAGACATATTGATTCAATTTTTTCAACCCATGTCTTCACAGCATGGACTGAAGGAATAGTATCATAATGACCAAGTTAAAAATGGCGCTGAAATTCTCATTGTGCAGCTTCATAACAATCATTTTTATAATACGCCTTTACTGTAATAACACAATGCTCTCCCGACCACTGTGCTATCGCAGTGGCAATATTTGGGAGTTAAAACAGAGGCATAAGTCTTACCAGCTTCAAATATGATGTAGTGCTAATCAGTTTAAATTGCCCATTCCTTTTTGCCACTCTGTATAAGGTGATGTGAGCAAGCAGACAATATTGCAGATATGTTTTGTTTTTCCAGCCACAATATTTTGTAGACATGCGTCACGTGCGTGTGATTGGAGGCAAGGGTGGTGATGGAGCCATTTCATTTCTCAGTGTCTGGTGCAACGAGAAAGCTGGACCTGATGGTGGTGATGGTGGCAATGGAGGACATGTGGTATTTAAGGTACATGCTTTATAAGTCTGCAAGAAAGAACAATTTACGACATAAATAAGTATATGTAGTGTAACAATAGAATATATTTTTGTTCAACAGGCATCTTCAAATGTAAATGATCTACGCCACATAGATTCCGTGATTAAAGCAGCTGAAGGTGAAAAAGGTCACAACACAGATTGCCATGGAAAAAATGCAGACAACACAGTAGTGGAGGTATGGCCACCCATCTCTTGCACCATTGAAAAATCATCAGTAATGGTTATCATAAAGGGCTGCTCAGCAAAATGAAAACAGAACAGAAAATAAGATGTTTATAGTGATGTTATTTAAAACATGTTTTTTGTAATGAGTCAGTAGTAACACTTAAAGCATCACTTACTAAATAGGGATAATGTAGCGTATTTACCAAACTCCACTTTTCTTCACAAATACTTATGTTAGGCAATGTTGGATACCTTGATAAATAACATTTGTACATTATTATTGTTTCAAGAGCACAATATTGCCTCCTGAAAGTCTTAAAAACATGCAAATAATCCTTTTTCAAATCTTGTTAGAACGCAGATACCATATACAGAAGGCACGTCGAAGGGGTATAAGCGAGGTAGGGGAAGGCAGGGAAAGTGGTATTGCCAACATATGAAATGCAATAACTATGTCAGCAACATATGCAGGAAATGGTGCTCGCAACACCACATGCTTGTGTTTTGAGTGTCGATGTTAGCAACATCTCCACAGGAGCGGGAAGTGATGAGCCAGAGAGGAACGCTCCCATTATGTCTTGGGTGAATCACGTGGAGGTATTTCCTTTGATTGTTTCACTTTGTGCACCTTGCCTCAATTAAGTGCAATTTACAGACACAGAAATAAATAACATGTTGTATGTGTCGGTTAATGTTCCTAAAGGTGTGTTCTTAATACTTGTGCAATAAAACAGTGCAATATAGTGGCAGGTAAATCTACTTGAAGTGTTTTGGTAAATACACTACATTATCCCTAATTATTTAATGGAATGCATTTCAAAAACATGTGCTTCCATTATTATCAATCAACCTTTTTCTGTTTAAAATCAAATCTTCCCCTTTATGCGTAAGTATGACTATACATTGTTTTATTTTATGCATATTGGTATGTTTATGCTATTTTATTGTATTTTCTAAGCAGTTTCGCATAAAATTATCCAATGACTAGTTTCACCAGTTTTTTCCTGAGCTTATAGAGCACAAGTGTAAATATGACACTGAAATGCAGGTTTGGGAGAATAGGTTCTGGTAAATGGAGTCTAAAAACATGAGTAGATGACAGATCAGGGTTGCCAACCTGTACAATAATTATGGGGGTGTGCAATAATTTCGATACCAGCGAAATATCATTTTCACTGGTTTGTCACACCAGCGAAATGAAATTAATTACAAACAGCAACACCACGTTTGCCCTCATGGACTGTCTCCACCCCTCTAAGGCAACCATTTCATATCCTACTAATCCTCCTACCCTTTATGCTCTTGTTGCCAGTGTACCCAGATCAGGTATCTCAATGAAGAAGGAACTGTTCAGAAAATTGATGATCAATGGAGAAAACTTGGAATAAGTGATATTCTGTGTGAAATAAAGAACATGCCTGAACCTGGCAGTTTCTGGAGTGCTGTTAAGCACGTCACCTTGGTGGAAATACTGATTTCAAAGAAATGGCGGAGTTTGTGCTATCAGTGATTTCATTGCCCCACAGAAATACTTTTTGTGAAAGGGTTTTTTCTACACTAGGTTTAATAAAAACCAAAATTAGAAACAGATTGGCACTAGATATGGTAAATGGACTTATTTGGTCATCTCAGCTTATGAAAGAATGTGGCGGGTCCGAAAATCTGCAAGTCACTGAGAAAATGTTAAAGTTTATCTCAACAACAAGGTTGTATAATGCTGCAACAGTTGAGGAAGATGATGAACTTTCAGATGAATAGTGCAAGAAACATAAGTACTAAAGTTGTAATACTGGCTGAGGTCCTCAATCTTGTAAGTGGATACCACAAACATCAATACTTTACATTTTTATAAGTGTTATGCTGATACATTTATTGTTGTAGCATTTGGTTTAAGATGATTGATAATTTTGAATCCAAAGCTATAATTTGGAGTGGCTGGTACGATAATTTTACTTTTAAAGATTGGCAACCCTGTGATGGATATTGTTAGGTGATGACAAGAATGGCAGACATTATGAATATTTTTGTTGTAATAGCAGAATCACCTGAAGCATAATTTGAGAGTGCATTGATTCAATTATTGGGATAGATACTGATGGGTAGAGCCCGGATTTTTATGTAATTACATATTTTAAATCTTGCATAATATTTCAATGAGAATTAAAAATGTTGGCAAAATACATCATTTGGGACTACCTTACAAATTTTTATTTTATATTTTTTTACATATTTTGCACATTACTACATATTTTAATGATGTTACATAAAACATACATATTTTCTGGGTTTCTTTACAATTTGATTATTTTTTAAAAAATATTTTAGCCTCATTATAAACCACTGTTGTCACAAGTTTTACTGAAAGCAACAAAAATCAATCTGCGAAATAGGATGCAAGTTAAATTAAGAATGCGATAATAACCGTCTCGTTCTGATTGTTGTCTGTTTCTATCAAAGCAGGTACCGCTCGACAATGTTGACCTACAGTGTCACGTTTCTCGTAGCGCTTTGGACATTTACAAGGACTGGAGAAATTGATTGCTACCATTCTCGTGGTAGTCGGCAACTTGAAATATAATAGCTTCGAGGAAACAAAGTGAACCGCTGGACAACCATCAATATAGCGAGGCGATAATACTGTCGTTAGTTTCTTGCAAGTCTTAGTAAAATGGCACCAGTTGCGTCCTCGCTATCCTGCAAGTTGAATTCATGGGTGAAATTATATAGCGCCTTTACAACCGACGGAAAAGTAATAGTCTGTCAATCATGCGGTAAAAGAATTGACTGTTCCATGAAATCTCAATTAGAACAACATATCAAAAGTGCTCTTCACATATGCAACAAGTACCTACAGTCTTCTAGAAAGCAAGTTCTGTTGACACAAATGCAACAGAATCTGTCCGGAAATAAATGTTTTAAAGACCTGTGCAGTGCAATGGTTGCAGCTAATATTCCGTGGCATAAACTTCAAATTCCTCAATTTTGCCCCATTCTAGAAAAATATTGCAAGAAAGTTATTCCTGATGAATCTACTCTGAGGAAAAAGTATTTTCATGTGTGTTATGGAGAAGCAGTTGTTCATATACGGAGTGAAATTGGAGACTCCTGTATTTGGTTTGCCGTCAATGAAACTACAGATGACATGGGTCACTCGGTACACAACAAATTTAGTAGTAGGAAAACTAGATTCCAAAAGTCCAGCAAAACCATTTCTAATCTGTTGCAAGGTGTTAGAACAAACAAATCATTCTGCAATTGCAAGATTTGTAAATTATGGGATGAAGATTCTATGGGTGTGTGAGGAAAAGGCTTTAATTATGCATTCAGATGCCGCAGCACATGTGATTAAAGCTGCTACTTCCCTTAAGGTTTTCTACCCGAATATACATACCTGCTTGGCCCGTGCACTGCAACGTGTTGCTGAAATAGTAAGAAGTAATTTTCCCTGTGTGAATAAGTTGATATCAGCAACAAAAAAAGTCCTCGTGAAAGCACCGCACAGAATTCAGTGCTAGAATACAAATCATCTCCAACATGTCCCTTTGTATACTTACAAGATGGTGTACTGGTTAGAAGCTGTGAACTTCTATTGTTAACATTTTGAAGGAGTCCAGTCAGTGGTGAACAGTAGTAGCTGTTTCCATACGTGAATCTCAGGACATATTTAAAGATCCGAAAGTGGCAAGCTCCTGTGCTTACATCAAGAGCAACTTCGGCTGGTTGCCTAGCGCCATGAAGCAGTTGGAAACATGAGGTTCCCTTCTTCACGAATCTATGGATTTAATGGAACGTACATCACAGAAGCTTAGTGTAGTTGCAGGAAGGAAGGCAGGTGAAAAATTCAAAGCTGTGCTAAACAGGAATCCAGGGTACTCTGCGCTTGTGTCCGTGTCTTAAGTGCTAAATGGTGACAGTGTCGATTTACCAAAACGTTTCTCTGCAAATCGGATTCCTATGCTAAAATGTGCTCCTGTTACTTCGTGTGATGTGGAGACAAGCTTCTCTGCTTATAAGAATATTTTATCCGATAGGAGACAAACAATGACCCCTGAAAATATGGAAAAGTATATGGTTATTCACTGCACGTTGAAAGAAGCAAAAGACTCGAAATGAAAATGCCTGGTTGTTCATTGTACGTCAAGAGATAGAAAACTGAAAATGCACCCTCATAATAAAATTTAATTATTTTGAATTGATTGTTTCACTCATTGATAAATTGGTTCACTATTTCAACATTACTTTACTGTCTAAAATTCAAGTAAAATAATTATGTGAAATGAGTAATTTTAATCAATATAATCCAAAACACTTATTTTTTATTTCGTAATTATCTACTTGAAAATAAATTGTAGGTAAATTTTGCATAAAACAAAACATTTTCCCTATTATTAATTCTATATTTAGTAAATTTTAACTCATTGTAATTAATTTACGTACTTACAGACCCATCAAATCACAAAATTCTGGGTAATTTGCAGTCTACATTTAGATTTGAGGTGGTAATCTTGGCATTTAGATTATTACATAATTTTACATATTTTGTACATTTTTTATTACATATTTTGATGTGTTTGTTACATAAATATGTACATATTTCACACCTTGATATTACATAAAAATCTGGGATCTACTGATGGGTGTGTGTAAGCTCTTCATGATTCATCATGTTCCTACCTACATCATTGAGAAAAAAGCAGTTAGTACTTTTTCATCAGTGAAATCATTATAAAAGTTAAATCACTACCAGTGACATAGCCATTTCAGATATAACCCCCTTTACACAAATACCTGAGAATTATTGGAGTAAAATATACAGTAGAACCCCACTAATTCAAATTAATTGGGGATATGATCTGTTCATATTTGGAAATGTTCAGATTATCCAAAAAATGGGAACAAAAAGTGTATAAATTCAGCTATAGAATTAGCAGCTATAAAGTAACATAGCATAATGATTTGAGGAAGTGACAATGTTATGATTACCACATACAGCATAAGGACAAAATATTCTTCTGACCTGTGGACATAGCCGATAGCATGCCATAGTGACAGTACCTAGCTAGTTCAGTTTGTTTCACTATTTATTATAGTTTCACGGGCGATCAGCCGTGTGAGGTTTGAAAATATTGAGCTTTCGGCCATTCTAAACTCCATGGCCTTCGTCAGAATGAAATGACTGTTATTTTTCCGCTCCCCATATATATACAATGTTAGGTGGGAGGGGGTTGCGTTGCCCTGGCCAATGAGCGGGTGACGATTTGTGATTGGGCCTGCTGTTTCGGGCTATGTTTGTCACCGGCCACAGTGTTCAGCTGTTGATTCTGGACCAAGTACTGACCCTCAAGAAAACACTGTGGCCGGTGACAAACATAGCCCGAAACAGCAGGCCCAATCACAAATCGTCACCCGCTCATTGGCCAGGGCAACGCAACCCCCTCCCACCTAACATTGTATATATATGGGGAGCGGAAAAATAATGGTCATTTCATTCTGACGAAGGCCATGGAGTTTAGAATGGCCGAAAGCTCAATATTTTCAAACCTCACACGGCTGATCGCCCGTGAAACTATAATAAATAACGTGCGCCGTGAAAGCTTTAAATCTTGTTTCACTATTGTTAATGGTTATTCTATAGTAATTTATGCTTTTTGCCCATAAAATGATACAGAACAGGTGGTTGTTTGCTTTATACCATGCACTATGATGTCAAACAAACAAAAGCGTAGTTCCTGTACATTTAAAAAGAAAAAAGAATGGGAAGTGCTTAAGCAACTTTACAAGGGAGAAACTGCTAAAAAATTGGCTATTGAATTTGGTGTTAAGCCACTGTCAGTGACTGGGGAAAATTGAGATCTGCAGCACAACTAGTGAAAAACATTGGAACAATGCCATGTAGTTTCAATAATGAGTTTGTTAGTTCTATGATGAAAGTGCTTTCTCTATACTATAAATAAGCCTTTTATTGTTTTTTTAAATCACAGATTTTTGTATAAAATTGATGACAATTAAGTGTTTCAAACAGTAGAGGACATTGATAAATTGAAAAATATGTCAATATTTCTAAACACATTCTGCTCCAATTTACTTGTAATCATTAACTTACGTAAGCTTCGGCGGCCAGTGTCCATAATAATAATAATAATTTTTTCCGGGGAAGGCCGTGTCTTGGTTGTGTTGTTGTTGCCAACGTTTCACCCTACTATGTAGAGCTTCTTCAGGGCTAATGCTTTCTTTGGCAGCACCGCAGGAACTGTGCTGTCTCTTCAACTTCTCGCTTATTTATATCTTGGCCGTAGAGGTTAGAGCCGGCCCTCTCGTTCTCATTGGCTGATGGTCTGCCAATCCTCACGTTCTTATCAATGTTTGCCAAATAGTGTGGAGATGTCTTCCATTATCCCTGTTGATACTTTCTTTTAATTTAAATATTTCTATGCTTTCTCTGGCCATTCTATATGTAAA
This sequence comes from Tenodera sinensis, assembly GCA_030765045.1. Taxonomy (NCBI): domain Eukaryota; kingdom Metazoa; phylum Arthropoda; class Insecta; order Mantodea; family Mantidae; genus Tenodera; species Tenodera sinensis. The sequence continues at coordinate 299,972,699 of CM060962.1, forward strand.
ATGGTCAGAGTTAACTAGTAACTGTATTTGGTCGAAATCTATATGGTGCTTCATGGATATGGCATGTTCAACCAATGCTGATTTTTCGGGTTGGTTTAGTTTTAAACTTCTGATATGTTCTTGCCGTCTGATTTTTATTGATCTGCCTGTCTGCCCCATATACACAACCAAGACACGGCCTTCCCCGGAAAAACGTATTATTACTCTTAATCATGTTAACCACAGGACTAGTTCTCTCCATCATTCAGCTGTTGATCGACTGGTTGAACATCAGGTAACTGCCTCCCCGTTTTCTCATTGCCTGGTATGCTGTTCTTCCTAATGGCTAGTCGTAAGACATTGTCTATAATTGGTATGTCGAAATTCATCAGCCAATCTCGATCCTTAGTGATGTAAATATTTTCCCACACTGTTCTTGAGTCCAATAATTTTCATACCTCTGATGTTGTATTACAGTCAAATAATAAAAATAAACACACAGTTTGTCAAAATAATTGATATTTGCGTGTTATCAGGTGTCACCACTGACCTCAATCACTGTGGTTTTGTTTATGTCAGAGAGGCTAGGGTAGCTGGGATATAGGTATAATGGTGGGAGAAGTCTTAGGTGAGACTATTTCCCCTTCAATGGTACCCCTGATATAAAACATCAAAGCAATGAGCCAATGACACTATGTGGCCCATCTACCAATAAGAGTTGAACTTAACAAGCTGTTACCTAACATAGTGTGGGTAAACGAACACTGCACTTTCAAGCTTCAAAGGCTATGGATGTGTTGCTCCACTATGCACAAATTAAACATTCCTGAATAGTGAACTTGACCTCATATAGCAGAGCTTTTCCCTTAGGAAAACAGAAATTGAGCTTTTTATTACCAATAACATGAAATTGACTTCAGCTATATAGATTATTTTATACATTGTATATTATTGTAAATATTAAAGTATTTAAGTTAGAATGGCATGTTATATGTGGTTTTTGATTATCTCTTTTGCAATTGTTCCATAATCTAAATCACTTGGGACAAATAAGAAATGTTCAGAAACAGCTTTAAGCAGGATGCAGAACTCCAAGCGCAAGGTATATGTTTTTCTGGAGTGATGGCCGGGCTAGGAGAGAAACAGGTGAAGTGTGAAGCTGCTTATTAAAATACTTGAAAATAGCTGATTCCAAAGCTGAACATCTCCACATAATAAGTGATAACTGTAAAGGACAGAACAGAAATTGGAGAATAGTAGACCTGGAGAAGGCACCAGTAGATTCAAATCAGTAACTAACTGATTCCCCCACGTTAGTCATACTAGACTACTTTGTGACTGATTTCGGATGAATAGACCAACATGCCCGAACAAGCATAAGCATTTATGATCCAAATGACTGGGCTGATGTTATAACCAAATTGTCTGTTAAAGTAACTTTTATTGTCACTGTGATACAGAGAGAGGATTTCAAGGATGTGGAAAGTTTGCAGGCTAACAGTGAAAAAGGTAGTGTATAGTAACAGACTCATTCATTTTGCAGACGCTCTGAGCTTCAAATCTGAAGAGAATAACAGCAACTTTCAGCTTTCTCAGGACTACAGTCAAGAATACTATGAATTTGTCACTTGTAAAAAGGGCAGATCTGTCTCTTGCAATCCATTCAGTTTGCATGAATTTTACAAGGAATGCTTGAAAATAAACAAAAAGGAAAATAACTTTTCTCGGGCTATCAGCCAGGTGAGTTCTGGAAGTGATTCTGAGCTTTCAAGAGCTAATGTCGCTCACATCTTCAGGGAATGATGTGGAGACTGCAGTTCGGTTTATTCTTATGGTTAACCGGTGGAAGGGGCAGGCCAGAGGCTGCTGTGAGATTGGCCCGTGTCTGGCGTGCAGGGCGTGCCTCTGCTGAGCAGATTGGCCCATTGTGAGATAGCCAGAGAAGAGTTATTTTTGTATTGCCGCCAGGAAAGCTTCAAACAAAAAGGAACTCCAGGATGTACTGTCACCAATGGATTATGTTCCAATAATAAATCAGCCCTTCTTTCATGCCCTTGTAGCTGAGACGTGGAGGTTGAAAATGTTCATTAGGATGAACATGATGAACATTTTTTAATACATATTCATTATTCTTGTGATAGTTGATGAAAAGAGACTAATAAAGCAATGAAAATCAAATAATTGATGTATTTCAGCAGTAGTCCCCTTCAAAATGACTACTGGCCATGACTATCTGACACATCATCTCCAGAGAATAAACATCTTACATTCTCCACTTTGCACCCAGTGTGACTCCAACAAAATCCTGGACAGTGTACACCTTAGATCCTGCCCTGCTGTTTCCTCTGAAGATGATATCTCAAAATACTGGAAGGCCAGACTGCTAATGACTTTATCACCATACACAGTGCATTAGATACCTACCTACCTACCTACTTGTATTTCCAGAGAGAAAGTTGTAAGCCACAACTAAAATTGCTTGCACGCTTTAAACATTTTTACATAAATAATAAAAACAGATTAGACAAAATAATATTTTCTTGTGTAAAATGTTTAAAAAATGTAAGAGAATATACTGTATTAACATTGTACCATGTATCTAAAGTAAAAACAAATTAGAAACTAAAAGCTTCACTTATCTTAGTAATATTGCAAGTTCTTTGGTAGCTATGGTAACTAATTTGTTTGTATAGCTTTGAGAATGAGTTGGAGTCAACTTGAAACTTGTTAGCACCAAAGAACTTGCAATATTACTAAGATCAGTGAAGCTTTTAGTTTCTAATTTGTTTTTACTTTAGATTCTTGTTGCTTCACTGTTAATAGCTTCATTATTTCCTTATTGTACCATGTATTAGACTATTCTAATTTTAGGATTGCTTGAAAAGTTAACATGTTTTCCTGTAAAATTTTGATTTTGTGCCTTGTGACTATCTCTGACGCAATGCCTCAAATGTCAAATGAATCTCTTTCTATGATCCTCTCATGTCATCACTAATGTCAAGTGAAGAAATATTATTTGTTATTTGTGTAGGTTCCAGTGGGCACAATAATAAAAGAAGCAGATGGAAAGATTGTAGGTGATTTGGAGCATGAGGGCACCATGTTCTTAGCTGCCAGAGGAGGGGCTGGAGGTCATGGTAACCATTTCTTTGCAACTGCACTAGAGCAAGCTCCAAAAGTAGCAGAATATGGAGCAGAAGGGGAAGATCTTAAATACATTCTGGAAGTCAGTAGTATGGCCCACTTTGGTTTGGTAAGTTTTTAAGCTTCATCATGTTAAATACTTTATTTTGTAGCAAGTAATTTTTAATACATGAATGATTATAAAACTGATGATAAAAGGGATTAAAACAGTGGAGCATATTAATAAACTTAGTTGAAAACTATGTAGACATTTAAAAACACATTTGCTCCAACTTTAATAATATTTAAAACAGTACTAGTTTCGGAGAGGGTCCTCCTCCACACGGAGAGTGTGAGAAATTTGCTCAATCACCCTCTAAAAATACCACTCCAAGTATTAAATTATCAGGAATCTACCATTTCAACTGTGAAGACTTGCCATAAGATATATATATATATATATATATATATATATATATATATATCAGTAGAACAAAGAGAAATTTGAAATATTAAATACAAGGAGACAGATAAATCAGCCATAGCTCACCACTTTTAACCATGCAACCATAATATTAGCCAAGATATCAAGCTTTTAAAACCAGCATAAAATTATTGGGGGTTAACAGAGTGGAAAAACATATTATTAAGGATAGAGATCAGTTAATGAATTTTGATATACCAATCATTGACAATGTCTTATGAATGACCAATAGGATGAGCAGCAGGACAGGCAACGAGGGAAGGGGTTGCATCAGTCACGTGTACGGATAACGTAAAACAATATACACCATTTACCATTGATCACACAGTACAGCATTCGTTTAATAACTTAGGGAATTAATCAGTTTATATACACTTAATGTATCAGAGATTTTACTCCTGGCATTTACTACACGTAAATGTCCGAGTGTACAGAACACCTGGCATGTCTTAAAAACATTAACTTTATCCTTGCCTTATATTTTAAATCCAGATGAATGTAAAAACTGATCGTATACTGTATGTAAAATAAAATGTGTACTTCCACACTCAACGAAGTATAAAGAACATCCTTATTCGTACGAGAGAACTAAGCTGGGCAATTTCAAAGCAGAGCAGCTTTTCTCAACTCTTCAAGATTGTGCATAGCCTGCGTAAGACTTGTCTGTCCATGTCGACATAAGTGAGGTTAAATCCTACTCGATCATAACTCACTCTCTCTGGCTATCGCTAGAGGTTCCTTCTCCCTTACCCTGACGTCACATGAGCAGGGAGAAAGCTTCCCCTACTTGACCTAGTTCATGCATCCCAGACAATTATACAAACATTCACTCCACAAAACACAAGCCATCTTGTGCAATACAGCTATAGTTCGGACACAATGCCACAGTCTGTGACACCTCAATTGCTAAATTATTGTATTTTTACTTTCTCTACTGGTGAATAGGGGAAGTATTGCATTCCACCCAAAAATTTGATGTTGAGATTTCACTGGAAATATATGTTTTGAGACCCCCTGAATCCAAAAAAAGGCATTTTTAGAAAAAGGTCTGCGTGTCTGTCTGTCTGTCTGTCTGTCTGTCTGTCTGTCTGTCTGTGGACAGCATATAAATACCAGTTGGTATTTAAGTTTAATGTCTTTCGAGGATGCGACGCAAAGATTTTGAAGAAAATAGCCCCACCCTAAACTACCCTTTACATGGAAAATTTTTCAAAACTTTTGATTTTCTTGAAAATGACTAACGATTTTGATTAAAATGTCATATGTTTGAGATATTTTTATGACAAATGAAATGTATATCTTGAATTTTCTGGCTGTAGTCCCTGTAGTCATATTTACTCTGGATGACTTTTGCATAACTGGTAAACCGTTGAGAGATAGGTCAAATCATACTGTACAAAAAATACAGATCTTGCTAAAATACACATTTTATGTCTAAATAAATGTTCTTGAAGGGTTAACCATTTAGGAGATATTCCTTATTATGTGCGAGTTTCAGGCTCTTTCCTGAAAATTCAGGGTGTACATTTTATTTATACACTTTTTTATTTCATACACTATTTTATTTATACACTTCTAGCACCCCATCCATCAGTGAAAAATATTGGAGAGCAAGAGAATTAATGACTTCATTGTCAGAAATCCAGCATTAGCTAACATTTTATTTATCATATAGGTATCTGTAATTTAATGAAAATCATTAAAGCCATTTTTGAGGGAATAAAAAGAAAAAGTCTGTATAAAGAGTATTTGGGTCCCCACTTGAAAATCTCTGTGTTGCATCCTTGGAGGATATTGAACTTAAAATAAGTTTGGTCTTTATATACAAAAATTGACATGTTTGTTATTGTAACTTCTGTTACTGGGATGTGTTTTGGAGACTGTTGTTTCCACCATTAGACTAAATTCGCTGCTGCACCTCCTCCTGAAGCTTGTAGATGGTGTTTTGACCGGACATGCTGCACATTGACCTCCTTTCCATATGGAACATCAGAGTTTAATAAATTGTGTTTATTTTTGTTTCAAGAATTTTTCCCAAACAAAGACTTCTGCTAGTTTTTCAAGGGATTTTAAAAGCTTAGGTTTCTCTTTCAGCAGATAATCTGTGGACCAAAAATGATATGCAACTGCAGATTTATCTGTTTGTTTATATTTCATGTTTCTCATATGTTCTTCAAACATTGTATCAATGTTCATCTTTGTCTTTCCCATGTATTACCTTTTGCAATTTTTACATCCAATTTCAATAACACCAGAAGTTTTTCCCACCAGAATTTTGTCTGTTGTGTTAGTCCTGAGATGGCACCATGGCCGAGCGGTTAGACCGTTTGCCTACCACCTAGACAGCACAGGTTCAGTACCAGTGACCTGCATGTGGTATTTGTGGTGGAGGAAGCAGCATCTGGGCAGGTTTTCTCTGGTTTTCCCCTGCCACTCAGTCCAGCAATTGCCCCATCATCACCTTTCCAATCATCTGTTTCACCTGCATTTTATATCATCCTCTTCCTTGCTCTCATACCTGGTGCTTGACTGACCCCACTTCCAGATCTTCACTCTGTCTGGTCCATAGGCTCGTCTGACCCTAGGCACTGGCTTGTATGTTCTATGGGGTGTAAATCCTACAGAAGGGGAGGGTAATCAGGTAAAGAAGAACTGTTAGTCTTGAGTATGTCTTTTAAGCAATTTTGAGATGTGCTGTTCCACAGAACCTTTTCTTTCCTTTTTTAATTTTTTATTATAAGGAGACCATGTGCTTCTGGTGAAATCTCAACATAAAAGTTTTGGGTGGAATACAGTACTTCCTCTGACGTACTGTAGGTGGCAAAGAAAGTAAAAATACTAACAACATAAATATGCTGAGTTTACCAAGTTTAGTATTTATCTTTAATTTTTAAGTTATGTATTTCCCACTTTTCTCTTTCTCTAGGTGCACACATATCCCTTGCCTCATTCTTGTTTCTGGAAAAAAAATGCTTTCTTTTGATACAGGAGAAGTACATTCACAGTGAAATATTGATATTGAACTTTGGTTGTAATACAATACACAATACTTGCTATACTTAACACAGGGAGGCAGTAGATAAAGCAATCTGAATAAAGAAAACTCTGTATCAAACAAGTTTTTATACAATTTATAATGTACATGTATTGCTTTGTTCAGATCGGCTTTCCCAATGCTGGAAAGAGTACCCTGCTTCAAGCCATTTCCCGAGCAAGGCCTAAAATTGCACCATATCCATTTACCACCTTGAAGCCACATATTGGAGTTGTTCAGTATGACGATTATGATCAGTTAGCAGGTAAGATAAATGCTCCATTTCAAATGATTATTTTAATGGTTCTACTTAAAGTTATAAAATGCAATTATTTGTTAAAAGCATATATTTCAGTTGATGCAGAAATTTGTTTGATAGAAATTCATTTTACAACGATGGTGTCTAGAGATCACCACTTGACTCGGGTAGTCATACTTTTTCATAAAACGCAATTTATACTATATTGAATGAAACATTTATTACTAAAAAATAACAGTTGTAGTCAATTGAAAATAATAAATAATAATGATATAAATAATTTAAATAGGTACAGAAGGAGAAATGAAGGAAATGGTGGGGTTTGAGGTTAGCTTTTTGAGATGCTAAGTTTTGAATTTTCTTAAGCGTCAGTACGCTATCGGCTAGTGAGCGTCTTTGCCTAGTGTCTCGACTGGGGAGCAGAAGGTGATGGACGCATAGAAAGTGTCATCTTAAAATATCACATGCATCAGTGCGTACATTTAATTGATATCCGATTATAATCTTCGCAAAACTTAAAGGCATATGGAGGCGGGGCGTACTGCTGACTCCAGTGAATCCTACGCTTGCCCCTCCTACCAGCGCTGGCGAATGTGGTGCATGCATCTCACACAACCTTATGTACAGAACCTCTGCCGGTACACGCACTACGCTTGGCAACAGCGCTCTGCTTGAGCATTGGCCAACGTTCACATGCCTTTAACTTTTGCAAGCGGTATAGTAATGGATAAGTGTTAATGAAGTATCTATGGAGTACATTGATTTAATAGCACAACGAGATAAAGTAAATATTTCACCATTTTTCAAGTCAACATCTCTCATAATGTGTGATTGCAAATTCAGACATTAAAATTAATTAATACAAAGAAGATCACTGGTCCTTTTTACTTTCTCTACTGGTAAGTAGGGGAAGTATTGTATTCCACCCAAAAATTTGATGTCGAGATTTTACTGGAAATACATGTTTTGAGGCCCCCTGAATCCAAAAAAAAGCATTTTTAGAAAAAGGTCCGTGTGTGTGTCTGTCTGTCTGTCTGTCTGTCTGTCTGTGGACATCATAGCTCAAAAACGAAAAGTAGGTTAAAAACCAAAGTTGGTATTTAAGTTTAATGTCTTTCATGGATGTGACACAAAGATTTTGAAGAAAATAGCCCCACCCTAAACTACCCTTTACATGGAAAATTTTTCGAAAATTTTGATTTTCTTGAAAATGGCTCTAACGGTTTTGATTAAAATGTCATATGTTTGAGATATTTTGATGAAAAATTAAATGTATATCTTGAATTTTCTGGCTATAGCCCCTGTAGTAGTCGTACTTACTCTGAACGAGTTTTGCATAACTGGTAAACGGTTAGAGATAGACCAAATCGTACTATACAAAAAATGTAGATCTTGCTAAAATGCACAATTTATGTCTGAATAAATTTTCTTGTAGGGTGAACCATTTTGGAGATATTCCTTGTTATGTGTGTGAGCTTCGGAAAACTTAGAACTTTCGTGAAATGGATCATCGTCGTTCATTTTTTTTTTTATATGTTAAGTGTGCAAAGACAACAGAATCTCAAAGCTTTAAAAGATTTGACTATCGCACAAAGCCTACTTTATTCTAATATCCCCCTTGCACCTACAAGGAAATAAGCAATAAGATAAGTTTTACAAATGTTTATTTTAACTAACACGAAGAAGATATAGGAATAAGAGTTTGTTCGAATGGTTAGTACAAGAGTAGAGAAAGTAATGTGAGTGCAACACATCAGATTTTTTTCCAACATACCCAAGCATACTTGAGAGAAAGAACTTGTTACAGAATGTCAGCTAGCCAGGAAAATATATAAGAAACATCAACATTGCAGAATGTGTGCAGCTTGTAAGTAACGAGCTACAATTCGACGCAAACTTCCATAAGACGAAGCTGCTCCGACCAGATTTGTTAACTACATATATTAGTTACAAACGTCACCTCTATGTGTGATCGCCCCTGTAGCTATACACACATGTAATTGTTACACAGTTTGTCTCATATAAATGTTTTTACCTTTAATTGATGCAACCTGATAAATGGCAGATGTTATCGGTCTGAGTAGCTCAGTATTTAGATGTTGCTCTACTGATCCCAAGTGCATTCAAACCCAACCCAGATCAATGGTTTTTAAGTGTGCTTAAAAGTGGCAACCCCATGTCAGTAGTTTTACTGGATATAAAAGAACTTCTGCAGGACAAAATTCTAGCACACCAGCAGCATTGATGTGATTCAGGCAATTTACAGCGTTGTTAACAGGCAAAATATTAAATTGAATTTAAAAGGATCTAATTTCTAAATTTCTTCTGCTCTCAAACATCAAAGATGCTATTTCACCTAACAAAAAATCCAGCATATACCAAATTGAATGCAGTGATTGTAATGAAATATACATGGGAAAAACCAAAAGAAATTTAGAAATTGGATCCAAGGAACACATTAGGAACATCAAGAGTAAACAATTACAAAAATCAGCAGTTGCCTTTCGCTTTTGGACAAAAAATCACGACATAAACTCCTCAAACACATAACCAGAAAACAAGAGCTGTCCACATAGGAACAAATCTTCATTTTAAAAAATAGAAACCGAGTATTTAATTTCGACATTCCCCAGAAAGATATTTTCAGCAAGTTCCTTGAACCATTACCAGAAGAAATGTCAGAAGAAGCATCACCATCTGCACCATGGAAACCCAGTTATTGTCTGGTTGATAATGGAGGAAAGTTAACCTCCGAAACGCGTTCCGGAAAATTATAAGTGTAAGTGTTTAGTGTTATTGACTCACCTTTTAAATTAAACTGATTATAACAACACTGTTTTCAAACTTCTAAGAAAGGAAGATAGATAATAAAATATTAAATATTTGTTAGTAGTATAAAACCATGATAAAAATGAGCTGTTAGGGTAAGTGAGGGGTTTAACCCTTTCACTGCCGAAATATTTTCCACTTAATGACCTCCCTCCTTGCTGAGACATTTTTAAAATTTAAAATGCTTTCTATTCACACAATGACATGCAAAAAGAATATAAATATCATGAAACCTCTACATCTATAGACTCATGTAGGTAACCCACTTTCTCAAAAAAATGTTAATTTCAAAAGCTTAATTCAGACCGTATGCAATGCACAAAAGTTAGGGTTGTCCACAGGGGTCATTAATTTAGACATAGGTAATTATTGTAATAGGTAACATTACCAGTCACTAATAACTTTAAGCACTACTACATAGAAGTGTCACAATGAAAATGAAAGTAATTACAATAGGGTTATCCAAACTTCATTTTACTGAATTTATTTTGAATCTGAATATTTGCCAATTGCTAATAACTCTGAAGCACTGATCCTACTAAAAATAAAAATATCATAGTGAGAATGAAAGTATTTATAATCAGGGTTATCCAAGGTTCACAGTGTGAATGTGAATATTTGTTTTATACCTATAGAATAAGAAAAAATTCTTTGAGCTACCCCATCCCATATTTTTTAGAACTACTATTTCTCACAAAGAAAATGATAATACCTATTAGTTTCTTTAGCAATGAGCTGCATAATTTGGAAGGAAAAAAATAATTACAAACATAAACTCTGGCGTTTTCATCCAAATTCACTGAAATACCTGAATAATGTGTATCAAAATCATGATTTTTTGGAACAATATTGCCCCTCAGCCATTAGTTGCTGAAAGTCAATAAAGATATATTTATTAAAGCTTAATTACCAGAGAACAAAAGAAGAAAAGCTTCAGTTAAATGGTACTTAGAGAAGGAATTCAAAGTTCCCTTCACAAATGGTCAGATATTTAAAAAAATAAGTAACATTAAATCAAGGCTGAAGCTTAAAAGTGATATAAAGCTAATTGCATAAAAGAAATGGAAAACAGAACTCCTGAATTGAGGTCCTTAGAATAGCAGAGGCGTAAGTGCCAAAGTACGAATTTTTTATTTTTCTTGCAACAAATGGTATGAAGCCTACTCTCTAATGCCTGTTAAGTGTGAATGGTTGATACGCCCTGGATATGAACGAATTCCCCATTTGAATACAGCATGGTGTTAGACCTTAAGTGCTACAGCTGAATAGCAAAGGCGTACGAGCCAACCTGTCAGCTGGACCCAGCCGCTATGCTGTGACAGCTGCTCTTTAACAGAATGTAGCAATAAATCACTTGAGAGAGACTGCTGTTTATTTTCAGGCCTTTATCCCTCATAAATGGTTATTCCTTAACCTTTTAAACATTTTTGCAGTTTTGTAAATAGTTTGTGCCTGGATCTGCCTGTATGGGATATTTCTTTAGTTCAGTCTGTTGCTTTTAAAGAAAGCTGTAACATGTTTTAGTGGCTTGCAGCTCTCGGTTTAACTTCTGTTTAGCATTGTGTTTTTAGAGTTGTGTTGTGTACTAACAATACTATTGAACAAACCTTTAGTGCATTTAGCATGGTGACTTGCTCTTATTAAGCACTGTGACGCAGACAGTGATTCTATTTCTCATCATGTAAGTCGTCCCAGAAAACGCTGTGTGCAGAAAAACCAGTGAAAAATGCATATGGCCAAGAAGAAGAGAAATACAGGTGAAGAACACGCAAATTAAAAAACCAAACATGCAGTAAAGGCATACACTAGAGGTAGAAGGAGTGGCACAGCACAACTTGGACCAGTGCGTAATCCTCTTCAGTGATCTAAACCTGCTTTTTGTTAACTTACTTCTTTATATTCACTTTAGAAGTATTGTTTGTTAGTATTAGAACAAATAGTTACCAATATTAGTTAAGTATTGCTTGCAAAATGCTAACTTTACAAGTAAATGTCTTGGTTATAACCCACATGAAAGCATACGTTATTTAAATTATATTGTTGATGAAATTAACCTTCTGAAATCTTAAATATCTGCCAAATAACATTTTACATTCCTAATTAACAGTATTAATGCATTAGATTCACATCTGAACAATTTTTAATCTTTCTATAGATGATTTTAATGTGCACTGCATAGTAAAACTTTAATCACATTTTTCTCAAAACTAGCTTTTGGTGAATATGCCTTTGCTATTCTAAGAGTTCCAATTTTTCTATATTCTGGAATTAGGGACAGAACTGAGCGTGTAACAACACTTTCAAATATTTTGTTTCTGTTGCACGTGGCCTGTTCGTTAATGCTAGAAAGTACTTTTCCCATTAATGTACTCATTCATGTATATCTGGATTTCTTATAGCAAATGAATACAATCTACTGCCCCAATAGATTAGGGAATGTAAATTGTTCTGCCCATTTACTTTTGGCGTCCCGAAGAGCAGTTGTAGGGAACTGACTTGCTTCTTCCATGACAGAATGTACAACTTCCCACAAAGTAGGTATTTGACACCACAGCTTCTAACATCCTCAGCAACGTCAATTTGTAAACCAGGATCTCCTATACATCTTTAAAAACTACACATGTTTTTCAGTGTTGCACGTTTCGTTGGACTCTGGAAGACAACGTTGGGTAAGCCAATCTAGGTTTTCCTTTTTAAACCTGTTTAACTACTTATATTTACTCATATCAGACTCCCTCCACCTTGTATAAAATTTTACTTTCTGTTCGAAGATCCAGCATTGTAAATTCTGCCATTGCAATCAACTGAAAGCAAGCAAGTGGAGTTAGCTACAGAGGAGATCAAAAAATACCAAGCAGCGGCTTGGTTTTACTTATACCAAATCTTGAGCCGCTGCTTGGTTATCAAGGTCAGCAAACAGTGGCTCACGAGGAGATAGAGGAGAATTGTTTTTATTTATACGAAAGCAAGCAACAGCTTGGAAATAGGCAGTTTTGAGCAGTGACTAGTTTGTATTTATACCACCCAATATTCCCAGAAGGTGCCCTGCAGAGTAATGGGCAAAACGACAGGCGAATTTTCATCTGCAGGACCATGGCCAGTAAGACCAAAGTCAACATTTTATTGTATTAATGTTGGTCATGAAAGCCTTAGTGTCTTTATTTTACTTATAAATGAGACCAGCTATTGCTTGTTGAAATGTGGTATTTTCAGAGGTTGTAAAACCTGTAAAAGAACTGAAGAAAGTGAATTTCAAGTTGAGACAGGATATTGTAAGACCCCAAAAGAAAATCGTTTATGTAAATATTTGTTAAGAGTGTAATTTGTTTTTGGTGTTGGTACGAGTTGGTTGAATGACGAAAATATGTTACTATTGATCATTGTTACAAACAATTAAGTTTGTTTAAAGACGTCATAAATATTTCCATATTTAATTTTAATATATATGTATAAATAAAATAATTATATGTGTTCAATATTGAAAGCGAAGGGAGAATAGCTAAAGATCGCTTCGCTAACAATGCGGGAACTATTTGATGAACGCATATGCGGATGTACACATGGCAGTCAGAATCCTAGACTCGCAACCAAAAGAATTTGTGAATAGCGTCTGTGTCTTTGGTATAGATTGGCGCATTTTTGTGTGTGCACGTCATAAAATAGTGAAAGTAAAATTGCTAAGTGTTTGGAGACCATTAGTTTGAGTAAAATAAGTGAAACGTTGGCTAACTTTAACAAGTTAGTTAATACGAAGTGTGCAATTAAATGAAAGGACGTAAAATAGACGGAGTGTAAAGTGATAGAAAACACATTTAGCAAAATATCGCTAAATTTTCAGACATTAAATCTCGGCAATGCTAGGGAAGTCGATCCACTGAAATAAAAGACTTGCTACTGTGATACGATTTAAATACTCTGAACAAGAAGGTGCGAATAAAATATTTCACTAAAGTTAACCCCGAGTGTATGTTCATTCCATCCAGTACCACGACCCAAGATAACGAAAGAGTCAAAATCTGATCACCATCACCTCCAACATAATTATAAAAACAGCACCAAATGGCTTGCCCAAACGTGGAGCACGAATTTCCGGTGGAATGAAAATCTATGGGAAATGAACTTACGTGAAATACCAAGTGACGCCAAATCTTCACGCCAAAAAGGAAGAAGACGCCATTAGACAATCCTTTGAGATTTACGACTTCGGAGACGTCACCAAATTGGAAACCAACGACACAGTGCCTAAAAATGCCGATGAACGGATAATCAACATGGGAAAACATCAGAGATCGTCTAGCGAAGTCAACTGCCCAGGGGATGCACGTAACGAGACCAATCAACGAGAAAAGTAGGACCAAAATTTTTTTATTTTTATGTTACTGCGAAGCAGCAAAATAGGACTTTAAAGCCAAAGTGAACTGAATAAAAAAATGAGAATGTCGCAAAAAGAGAGAGGGGAAGGAACAGGAATAGGGGAAGGGGCAGATAAGCCTAGTTATCAGATAGAAGCAGAAAGTGAGGGAGAGGCAGCAATAGGAAAAGACCAAAGGTTACTGATGATCATGTTTGAGAAATTAGAACAAAGTTTAGGTCAGAGAATGGAACAAAATAAGGTAGATTTAAAACAGGACATAGAACAAAGTTTAGGTCAGAAAATGGAGGGAGTGAGACAGGACATAGAACAATGTTTAGGTCAGAAACTAGAACAGAATAGGGAAGAGATAGGACAGAGAATGGAACAAAATAAGGTAGAATTAAAACAGGACATAGAACAAAGATTAGCACAGAAAATGGAGGAAGTGAGAAAGGACTTAGAACAGAAAATAGAATTAGGAAGACAGGAGTGTAAAGAAAATATGAAAGTAATGGAAACAAATTTAAAATTAGTACATAAAAACATAAATGAGACAAAGGAATCTTTAGAAGCTAGGATAGAAATCATAGGAGATAGGATGGGAAAAATAGAATCGAAAATGAGAGAAAATAAGATTGTATTAGAAGGAGAAATTGGTAGATGTAGAGATGAAATAACAGAATGTAATGCAAGTGTAGACTGTAAGATTACAAATGTAAAAGTAGAAATAATTGAGGAATTAAGGAAAGAAATTGAGGTAGTGAAGAAAGGATTTATTAATGAAACTGTAGAACAAATTGTCATTCCTAAAATTAAGACTATGACTGATGTAGTACAACCACAACAAGATGCTATGAATGATATGAAACAAAGTCACTTAGAAATAAAGAATGATTTAAAATTAATTTGTGAAGAAATGAGAAAAGGAAAAGAAAGTTTGTTTAATGTAAATGATGTTGTGAATGCACTACAAAGGCAAAATGATGATTTAGATGTAAATGATGTACAAGATGAAAGTTATTTGAATAATGTACAAAATGTTGACTCACCATATAGAGAAAGGGGTTCACAATTAAACAATGACACAACACACAACACATGCTATACCAACAGCATGCTACATGAAATCACACCACCTACATTTGACGAGGAGAAGGGAGACGATCCAAAACTCTTTGTTAAAGAGATGGAAGAGTATTTTAAAGTGAAAAGGATACCAAATGAGCTTAGGATGATGATAGTCAAGAAAAGCTTATAAAACAAAGCGTTAGAATGGCTAAGGTTGACACTAGCTGGTCATGAATCATATAGCTCATTCAGAAATCTATTCCTATCAAGGTATTGGGGCCCAGCTAAGCAAAACCAGACTAGGGTAGAGCTAGCGAGTGGTAGATATGATCCGACCAAAGGATTATCGCTAGTCGATTATTTTATGAAAGTAGCCAACAAAGGGAAGCTATTAGACCCTAACCTGTTGGAAGCAGAGTTATTACCAGCATAACAAGACATTTCCCAGACACAGTGAGAACAGGGTTAATTGTTGCGAGGCCAGTAGATTTTGCAGACATGATAGAATTAGTAACAGCCTTTGAAATGCAAAATGGTCGGCCTAATGAGCATAGACATAGGAACAGTCACCCAAACTCGCCTATCTTAAACAGGAGCACGACTACAAACAACCATAATGAGAGAGAAGATAGAAATACTAGGAGCACCCATGACAGGGGGAGAGGGACACACCATTGCCCACAACCAAACAATCATGGCGAAAGGATGGAGAACACAAGACAGTGGTACCACGACACGATACCAAGAGACACCAAACATATACATATGATCGTGGGAGACCAGGAGACCGTACCCATCAAGTGGACCACATACAATTCTGTAGAGAATACTTGAACAACCGAAGACCGCCATGCAACAGGGGTTCACACCAAAGGGGCAGAAACCAATGGAACACCGGCAACATAAGACAACAGGAACAGGATGAAAATGTGCCAAATAGGGCAGATGTTGCACAGAATACAGAAATAGCAACCACCACCAACATTCAGGGAAATTACCACGACTAAGTTCGCTCCAATCGAGTGGATGACCAACAGAAAACCTAAGCAATTGACAATTGACATCCACACCATGATGGCTGCACAAAGAGAAAATATTTTTGACACAAGGGTGTCGAGGGTGAATTAAGAAGAAAAATAATATAGTTGCAGAATAATTATAAATATAGAAGTTTTCTCTTATAGAGATAAGAGATAAAGAGGTGACAATTAGTGAAGTAAGAAAAACCATAGTCAGAAAAGCAATGCCCATGAATTAAGATGGATTTAGCCAACGTTAAGCTTGAAGAAATGTTGAACTAAACAATAGTGAATAGGAACCCAATGTCATAATAACATCATTAGTAACATCAGAGTTTAAGAATTGACTCAACGACCGGCCTGTACATAATAAGCTTGCAAGACAAAGAAATGAATAAAATTGCCATAAATCTGATCATAATCATTAGCTCAAGATTTGTATCCTGTTTTTCTCTCCTCATAACAAGGAACATAAGTCAAAAGGCACACAATAAACCATAATACACTTAAATAATATTTGTGTCAATGTCAAATGTAAAAACTTAGGAATATTCTTGGTGTTGTGTTGTGTGGTAGCTGAATATGTAAAATTTTTAAAGACATGCTGTGTCATGCCAAAACAAAAGACAAAAACATACAGCAAAGAAGACTGTAAAGAAAAAAGGGTTTTGTACAAAATATTTAGTATTAGAGGAATAGGGAGAAGTGTTTTATTGTGTTTCAAGATTGTAAATGTAGGTGACCACTTGAAAAACAAAACAAGGGGCATGTGAGACAGGATATTGTAAGACCCCAAAAGAAAATTGTTTATGTGAATATTTGTTAAGAGTGTAATTTGTTTTTGGTGTTGGTACGAGTTGGTTGAATGACGAAAACATGTTACTATTGTTCATTGTTACAAACAATTAAGTTTGTTTAAAGACGTCATAAATATTTCCATATTTAATTTTAATATATATGTATAAATAAAATAATTATATGTGTTCAATATTGAAAGCGAAGGGAGAATAGCTAAAGATCGCTTCCCTAACAATGCGGGAACTATTTGATGAAAGCATACGCCGATGTACACATGGCAGTCGGAATCCTAGACTTGCAACCAAAAGAATTTGTGAATACCGTCCGTGTCTTTGGTATAGATGAACGCATTTTTGTGTGTGCGCGTCATAAAATAGTGAAAGTAAAATTGCCAAGTGTTTGGAGACCGTTAGTTTGAGTAAAATAAGTAAAACGTTGGCTAACTTTAACAAGTTAATACGAAGTGTGCAATTAAATGAAAGGACGTAAAATAGACCGAGTGTAAAGTGATAGAAAACACATTTAGCGAAATATCACTAAATTTTCAGACATTAAATCTCGGCGATGCTAGGGAAGTCGATCCACTGAAATAAAAGACTTGCTACTGTGATACGATTTAAATACTGTGAACAAGAAGATGCGAATAAAATATTTCACTAAAGTTAACCCCGAGTGTATGTTCATTGCATCCAGTACCACGACCCGAGATAACGAAAGAGTCAAAAGCTCATCACCATCACCTTTGTATTAATTATAAAAACAGCACCAAAGTTCAACATTGTGCTTAGCATGGGGCCATTTAAATGGACATATGGAGCTTTAAAAATTCCCAATATTAAGAACACAGCATGTAGCATGAAAACACAAAATATAAGCATAATAAAAGAAAGAGTAAACAAAAAATTTTAATTTGTAGTCGGTTTTCGTCAAATTTCACTCATACATTGTTTTAAATAATTAAAAGTCAACAAATATCCTATTGCAGCAGATACAGCACATCAATAATAATAATAATAATAATAATAATAATAATAATAATAATAATAATAATAATAATAGTGGCAGTAATAGTGGTGGCAGTGGCGGTGGTATTTAATTGTTATTATTATAATTGTTGTCATCATCGTTGTTGTCATTATAATATAATGTAATAATAAAAATAAATAAATGTAAGTTTACTTGGCTTTGCTGTATTTGTGTAGCATTTAGTAATTATGGGGAGAAGTGGGTTAGAATGCAGAGATATAGGTAATTATCTTTCTTTCATAGAAGTTTGAAAACAGTGTTGTTGTAATTAATTTAATTTAAAAGGTGATTTAAATAATAACACTGAACAACACTTACAACATATTTCTCCGGGATGCGTTTCGAAGGTAACTTTCCTCCATTATCAACCGGACAATGGGTGATTGTCCGGTTGATAATGGAGGAAAGTTACCTTCGAAACGCGTCCCGGAGAAATATGTTGTAAGTGTTGTTCAGTGTTATTATTTAAATCACCTTTTAAATTAAAATATAGGTAATTGTTTGTATCTCTTTAACTATTGCAGCTAGAGTTAAACAAATTGGCACACATATGAAGTATGGGCTGTTGATTTCTCAGTAACTTTTTGGAATGTTTTGTTCTGTTAGTAACACACTTAGAGATGTTAATGTTTTTAATGACATGCTCATTTGTGTACTTTTTTTTATGGAATCTGATCAGTGTAGCACTCTAAAATGTTCTCTATGAATTTTAAATAGAGCAATACAGCTTTTATTACAGCCATTCGTTTTTTATATCTCCCCATTAATTAAAAAAAGATATGAACAAAGCCTATAAATTGAAAAACAGCTTATTTGATAATGTAAATAGGCAAATAAAACCAGTACTGAAATTCTGTTGTTGCAGGTGGCAGTAAAGAAAGGAACTAGGGAAGTTATGAGGGGGTGAGGGATTTAAATTTCTTTCAAACATGTCTCTTAATTTTTGGTAAAGTAATAAAACCAGTTATGTAACTCCACCCCTTGGCAATTTATAACCCCTTAAATTGTGTAGGAAAATGTCAAGAGGTTGGGAGTGTCAAAGTGATATTTTTTTATTTGTTTTTATGATAATTGGTTTTAAAATGTGCTAGAATGGCAAGGCGGTTGGGCATCTCTCAAAGTGATTTATTTTATTGTGTAAATATGGAAAGTGGTTTTAAAAATGGGCATGCCCACCTGTCAACCTAAATTAATTATGGAATAAATATGATAATTGGTTTAGAACATGACTTCGGTTACCACTGGGGAGTGTGTGTACTTAACAATATAGTCTACGTCTTACCTGGAGGTGACACCTCTATGTCGCTGTTTCAACTGCACAAAAAGGTTGGATCAAAATTTGAAACTAGAGTACTTGATGTAGTGTCGATTTTATCATTTAATTCTTTGTTTGATGTTAAAGCAGCTTTCTCCCTTAAACCCTAAAAATTGATATTGTAGTTGCAGATCTGCCAGGCCTTATACCAGGGTCACACAAGAATCGTGGTTTAGGAATAACATTTCTGAAGCATGCAGAGAGGTGTTCTGCTCTCCTGTATGTCCTGGATATGTCATTGGAAGAACCATGGACCCATTTGGATATATTACAGCATGAAGTATCACAGTTCAGTCCAGAGCTGATTAAACGTCTACAGCTGGTAGTGGCTAACAAAATGGATCTTCCAGCAAGCATGGTAAAATCATAACTAAGGTTTTCTTAATTACGAGGGCCGTTCAGAAAGTAACCTCTGATCGGTCACAATGCGGGTAGTTGGGGGAGTAGCGACGCCATCTGTGCATTCACGCACTCAGCAGGTCAGTCGGCATCAAGCCGTGGTCGAGTGAACGTCGTACCTGCGCTAGTTTAGTGTTTGTGGCCGTTTGAAATGTGTGCTGCAATAGAAAACCCCGCCAAATGTGAAGTGCGTGCTGTTATAAGGTTTTTTACAGCCAAAGGATATTCTGCAGCAGCTATTCATGAGCTTTGTGCCGTGTACGGACCAAGAGTTATGAGTGAAGGAGTGGTCCATGAATGGGTACGTTTATTTAAAAGTGGACGAGAAAACGTTCATGATGAAGAGAGGAGTGGTAGACCATCATTGGTGACGGACGAACTCGTTCAGACAGTTGATGCAAAAGTTCGTGAAAACCGACGTTT
The DNA here is from genome assembly GCA_030765045.1 of Tenodera sinensis. Classification (NCBI taxonomy): domain Eukaryota; kingdom Metazoa; phylum Arthropoda; class Insecta; order Mantodea; family Mantidae; genus Tenodera; species Tenodera sinensis. The sequence goes on from CM060962.1 coordinate 299,992,809, forward strand.
CACAATGTCGGAGTTGTCTACTGATTTTCCACAGATTTCTAAGACTCTCTTGTACGAGATAGTGACAGCAAGATTGGGTTACCATAAGTTCTGTGCACGATGGGTGCCCAAAATTCTTACCGACCACCACAAAACTCAAAGAATGGCCTCTGCATTAGACTTTCTGTCACGTTATGAGGACGAAGGTGAACCATTGTTAAACAGAATCGTGACCTGGGACGAAACCTGGATTAAGTACGTGAACCCTGAGACAAAAGAACAATCAAAGATGTGGGCACATTCAAATTCGCCTACCAAACCAATAAAAGCCCGGCAAGATTTTTCTGCCCGAAAATTGATGGCAACGGTGTTTTGGGATGCAAAAGGGGTGTTGTTGGTTGAATTCATGGAACGTGGGATGACCATTAATCTAGACATGTACTGTGAAACACTAAAAAAATTACAACGGGCTATACAGAACAAACGCCGTGGTATGCTGACTTCCGGTATCGTTTTTTTGCACGATAACACCCGTCCTCACTCTGCTCGCAGAACAACAGCCCTTCTTGAGTCCTTCAAGTGGGACGTTGTCAACCATCCACCTTACAGCCCAGATCTGGTGCCAAGCAATTATCACCTCTTCATGCATATGAAGAAATGGCTCGGGTCCCAGCGGTTTGATGACGACGAAGAGCTCAAAGATGCGGTCACAGGCTGGCTCCAGGCACAAGCGGGTGATGGGTGATTTTTATGCAGAAGGAATTTCAAAGCTTGTGAACAGATACAATCGTTATGGAGACTATGTAAAAAAATAGTGCAAAGATGTAGTTGTAAGATGTATATATTAAAATATTTTTATTTAACTTGGTGATTTTTTTGCAATCAACCGGAGGTTACTTTCTGAACGGCCCTCGTATTTATGCATTAAAAATGCTGGTGTATATGATACTGATTAATTAGAGACTACTGAGGAGTGTAGACAGATGCTTTCAGTTTGAATTCAACTTGAAAAATTCAATGCCATAGCAAGGACTTGAACCATGGACGTTTGAATCTCCTGCCAATACTCTTATTGTTTGAGCTACCATGACAAAAATATCTGTGCATTAAACTGTTTCTTCTGATTCAAGTGATCCAATAAACCTACAAAGCAATCTCAAATATTAGGAGATATTGTACTTCAAAGTAAACTTCCAGTATAGCAAGTGCTTTAAATTTAGAGATTTACATGGTTAATTTATGTTTCATAATTGTTGTTTCACAATGTATATACATTAAGTTGGAAAGTTGAATCAGACTTAAAAAGAGAAAGGTTTACCAGGATATGTGAATCAGGTGAGAGGATTTAATGCATCCTATGAATCATGGTAAGTGCAATGGTACAGAGAGCCCAAGATCTATGGTTCAAGTCCCAACTGTGACATTGTATTTTTTAAATCTGATTCTGCTTTCCAATTTGATGCTAGTGTGCAAGAAAAATGATTGAAAACACTTGAAATGAAATGGGAGAATGTGTTTGTGGAGCTACTTGCTCCTGGTCCACTGCTGGCATCACGCCTCATGCTGGTTGGACATTACGATGTTACTTGACAGCATTTCAAACATACTTCTTGTTTTTCCAAATGTTTTCCAAGGGACCAATGAAAAAGAAATGTGTAAGTGTGAAAAACGCATAAATGAAAGTCGGCAAATAAAAATTGGAAAGTTTATGCAGCATATGGGTTACAGTTAAGAAGTGAGCAACAAGAAATAATAGAATTGTTTAACTATAATCAGCTATATGAAACAATACAAACACAAGAGAAATGCACCAAATAAAAATAAATACGAAGAAAGTTTGAGTCACTTGATGAAGTAGTGCATTATCTTACCTTGTTTTTTTGTTGGCTGCAGCTGCCACAGCATGAACAGTATAATTTGGCCATTATTTCCTCAGAAACGTTATGGCGCGTCACAAAATGTTCAAATTTTGTGCCCTGAATGTTGGTCTACTTGTTTTTAGAGATGTCTAACACACACACACTTTCTTCAATTTTCACTGTCCTGGCTACAATTGTATTTAAGGTAGACGGAGCATCCCCTAATTTCTTAGCAATTTCTGTGTTTCATACTGCCACTTTCCTTCACTACATTCAAAATGCGTAATTTTTAGCAGTCCTAATGCACTTCCTTTTACATTCACCCATGTTCACTAACGAGTTAATCACAACTGAAGCAAGTCTGGTTTGGTACTTCATAACTCAAAATAGCTTCAAGGTCGCTCTCTTTTTCCGTACTGAGGGATGTTTTCTGAGAAATTACTCCTGACAAAGCCATGAGGCGCATTGCAAAGAATCTGAAACTGCCGAGTTGTTTATGTGAGCCTATCGCACCTACACGGCAAGACAGTGTATCATGTACACTCGGTTCAGAAGTAATCCTGTCTTCAGGAAAGCAACATCTCATATATTAGCAGGCACAAGAGATCATCCTTTTGTGTAGCATTACTGACTATGTCAAGTCACTTGTATTTCGCTATTCTACAGGTAACAGATTACAAGCAATCGGAGCACTCTGACAACCAAGGTCAGTAGGCCTAGATGCTTTGCCAGGTAATACACTGTGAGTCATAAGTTTCTGCTTTGAATGTTTTTTGACATTTTAAAGAAGGAAACATCATAAATGTATAAATGGTGCATTTTGCTCTCGGGGACGTAAGCTATGACCGTATAAGTGTAAAACTCATATAAACTAATTACCTGTAGTATGCTGTAGGATTTTGCCGGTACCACTGAAAAAAAAATGTATAAGGGTAAAAACCGTATGTGTGAAACGCATAAAAGTAGTTTTACTGTATTTTCCCAAATGACAAGTTTAGTTCATTCCTGTAATATTTTTAATAGTTTTGGATTTCTGTTTTTGGTATATTGTTCCCTCCAGAAATGTCAAGCTACTGCTGATTTGTCTTCTTACCTTTGCTTTATGTTCCTAATGTGTTCTTTTGCTCTTGTTTTAATGTTTCTTTTCATTTTCCTGATGTAGGCTTTTAAACAGCTGATACAGCTAATCCGGTATATTCCTACCTTGCTCTCCTGTGGGATGTTATCTTTTAATTTAGAATTTAGTATGTTCTTAATGAAGTTAACTGTTTTTAGGACTAAAATGATGTGCTGTTTGAAGATCCTCTGGAATTTGTAGAATGCTCTGGAGTACCTATGTGAATTTCTTGAAAATCCTGTTTTCTTTTGCATTCAGAATGAGTGTGCCAACCTCTTTTATAATCTTTTAGTTCATGGCTGTTTATTTTTTTATGTACTAGTTCTATCTGGAGTCCATTTTGTGTAGCTGTATTTATTATAGTACAGCTTGTGAAAAATGTCCTGAAATTCCCCACTCCCAAAGCAAAGATGCATAACAGCACTGAGTAACCCATTTGCATAAAAGAGAAGTGAGGTCAATATTCCAGCTGCTGCGAGAGTGATAGGTGTTATTAATTGACTCACCTTTTTGGTTTAAATTGATAAGTTCATGCTTTGTGTATGTTCATGCCTCCAAGTTGTGATGGCCTTCTAGTCTCTTGCCCACCACCACTCTTACTACTTGTGCATATGGAGTGACATTGCGTTTTACGCAAGCTGTAGTTTAGTTGATGGGTTCTTATTTGCTCATGGGGACATTATTTACTTTGCAATGTGGTATGGGATTGTAACTGTTCTATTCTATGTAACTATTGGCACAAGTGCTTAATTTTAGATGGTTTTGCTTCCTGACGATTTTAAGATTAAGTAAAGGTAGATATCCATTATAACCTTTCTCCATTTTGAAGCTTAAGATTTCTCCTGAAGGTTTAGTAGTTTCACTGTATCTCTAACATGCAGTAACAGTAACAGTCTTATGCACAAATCTGTTAATCTCCCAAGAGCAAAGAAGATAAGATATTTTATTCTCACATATGCTTGCATTATAATTTGAGCAAATGCTCCATGTACAGGTCGGGCCCAAATGATCTCATTGTCGACAGGCCCTTAAACTCCACTCACTCACTCACTCACTCACTCACTCACTCACTCACTCACTCACTCACTCACTCACTCACTCACTCACTCACTCACTCACTCACTCACTCACTCACTCACTCACCCACCCACCCACCCACCCACCCACCCACCCACTCACTCACTCACTCACTCACTCACTCACTCACTCACTTCATTAACAGGCAAGTCATCAAAATACGACTGTGAACTAAACGACATAAATATAGCTACAGAAAATGAATTCTCGACAGAAATAGTACATAAGAAAATAAACCGCCATGAATAGAAAGAGAATAAAGGTCAGCACCCATATTCTGAATGTAAAAGAAATTCACATATCCCAACAGCTTTCTGCAAATTCCAGAGGATTTGCAAACAGCACATCATTTTGACTCCAAAAAACAGTTACTCCATCAAACCATAATAAACTCATCCACAGGATAACAAGGCAGGAATATACCAGATCAGCTGCATCGACTGCTAAAAAAACCTATATCAGGAAAACAAAAAGGAACATTACAACAAGAGCAAAAGAACACATTAAGAACATAAAGCAAAAACAGGAAGACAAGTCAGCAGTAGCTCGGCATTTTGGAGGGAACAGTTTACAATAAACAGAGGTGCGAAACCAGTAAAAACCTTTACAGGAAAAAACAAAACTTGCTATTTGGGAAAATATTTACATTTGGAAAAACAATTATGAAATCCTGGCAGGCAACATTGTTCAGCCACCACCAGGGACGAAGCCAACAGCAGGAGGAGTGACGGAACTGGTGTGAGCAAGTAGCTTCAGGTACACATTTTCCTATTTTAAAGGGTAAGAGACGTTAATTATTACAAATTAATGTAAGTGAACAGTGCATAACTGTCACAAGCTCAATACCTATGTCTAATTTTAATTTAACTCCAAATGAACCTATAGTTTGCGAATTTAGCATTGGAATCACCATAGTAAATAAGATTATGTTGCATATATGGTGTGCAGTGATGGTGGTCATTTCTTGCACAATAAACTGCTGCAGATACCTCACAAACACTACATTTTTCACATAACCACAAGAACAAAATATTCCATAGTTATATTCCTTTGAATTGCACTGAATATGTCTTAATAAATCAAGAAGCTTCTAAACTCCACTAAACTCCCAAATCTTACTGTACAAGAAATACTGATCTTGCTAAAACAGAATTTATGTCAAAATAAGTTTTTTATAGAGTGAACCATTTCAGAGATATTCCTTGTTATTTGTGTGTTTTGGAAAACTTTTGTCAAATGGAATATCGTGATTCATTGTTTTTTATATCTTAGCCGTGCAAAGAGAACGGAATCTCAAAACTTTAAAAGATTTGACTCGCTCAAAGCCTACTGTATTCCCATATTTCACTTGTACCTACAATAAAATAAGATTATTTCTGAGAATGATTATCTCAACTAACGCGAAGACAAAGGAATAGGAGTTTGTAAGAATGGTTAGTACAAGAGTAGAAAAAGTCATGTGAGTGCAACACATCAAATTTTTTAGTTTTGATTCTGCCTTTCAAAGTTTCTGCTTAACTGGTTTGTATCAGTAACCAAAGGACATGAAATGGCAGAAAAGCAATCTAAATTAAATTCAGTAACAATAACAGATCTTCTTTCCCTGCATGTGTTCAAAGAAAGACTTGCTAAGAAGGAATGACAACAGAAAGATACTAAATGCATTTGAATAGTTGCTACATATGTTTGTCGAAACATAAACTTTGTTACTTAAGGCAGCAGCAAAGTTCAATGAAGCTGGACTTATAAAAGTTGTAATTGAGGCTGAGCATAAACTGTATAGATGATGCCATTGGCTAAACTATCAGATAGCCTCAAAACACTGACAAGCAAAAGGGAATAGGTAAACACAGAATCATGAATGTTACTATAAAGTACAGATGCAATGAAACATCCTTAATTTTTGGAGTGTTTTTTAATATGTAGATACATGTGCTTCAGTTGCATGACTTGGATTTTTAAATTCAATGTATAGTTGGGCTGTTCTTTGCGTTTCCATTTCAGCTTCTTTGATTCTAGCTTTGCGGTAGCTTGACACATAAATAAAGCTGTCACTTTGTAACGGTCTGAAAAGCCAACTTTCAGCGACAGCTTGATGCATAAATAAAGCTGTCACTTTGTAACGGTCTGAAAAGCCAACTTTCAGCGACAGCTTGATGCATAAATAAAGCGGTTGCTTTGTAACGAACTGCAAGTCGACTTTCGCTCGAACTATAACTAAAGTATGTGTGTCTACATGTTATAAAATGCTTTATATAAACACAGAATTTTTTAAGTGAAACTTCTTATGGGAGGGCTTTGAAATTCTGATCTGCAACCTTTTTGTGACAGAAAGTGGTGGGGGTGAACACTGTTGGGTAGAGTGGGAGCAGTGTCTCACTTTAAACCAAAAAGGTGAGTTGATTATTAATAACACTACACAACACTTATATTTTACCAGAACATGTTTCAAAGGCTTGACTTTCCTTCATTATCAACCGGACATCAACTGTTTCTCCCTGGTGTAGATGGCGATTTTTTTCAGAGGTTTCCTCTGGTGGTGGTTCAAGGAACTTGCTGAAGATATCTTTCTCAGGGATGTCCAAATTGAATACTCTGTTTCTATTTTTCAAAATTTGTTTTGTTTTGAAATATATCTTCAGCAAGTTCCTTGAACCACCACCAGAGGAAACCTCGGAAAAAACATCGCCATCTACACCAGGAAAAAACAGTCAATGTCCGGTTGATAATGAAGGAAAGTCAAGCCTTTGAAACATGTTCCGGTAAAATATAAGTAAGTGTTGTGTAGTGTTATTAATCGACTCACCTTGAGAGTGAACAATTCGCCACAGAATCAACCACACGTCATGGAACAACAATTAATGCAGTTTTCTCATGGTTCCTAGAAAATGTAGAATCTAGAGTTTTCATTACTTATTGCAGCTATCATAAACTGGTAATTTCTCTTAAGAATGAACAAGATACACGGTGACACATATGTATATAATTTTATGTAAATAAATGAATGATAAACACAATCTATGCTGTTCGAAAGTGATTGATGAATAATTAAAATGTTTCCCTGTAATACAAAAGTTTCACTTCTATTATGTCTTTACACCCTTTTTTTTTCTCTCTTTTTTCTTGCATTGACTTCTAGCTCATTCTGTTATTGTGCAAATACAAAAAGGTGTGTATACTATATCCATTTCTTTATACCTTTTTCAGATGAACCTGCTGGAATTGAAGTTACACACAACTTTACCAGTAATAGCAATTTCAGCAAAGAATGGAAATAATTTATGTGAGTTGCTAAATTTTATAAAAAGGTTATATGATACAAGGATGAAAGATAAGGATTCAGATGAATGATATTTCATAATTTTAAGTACAGTAGAAGCTCGAAATAGCGTGGTCCGAAGCACCGCAGGATTGGATTTAACGTGGGGAAAGTATATCCCCAAAAATATACCGCACTTTTTATTTATTTGTTTATGTTTGAGAGTTAACATTCAAATAGTGATACTGAATGTACCCTAGCATTGACCTTGGCCACTACACAGAGGGCCAGATGGAAGTTAACACAGAGCTGCAGTGTGTCGTCATTTCTTGGTTGATAATGCTGCGTTAACATTCAAATAGTGATACTGAATGTCCCCTAGCGTTGACCTTGGCCACTACAGCTACTGCATTCCTAGTCTTGACCTTGTCCACTACACACAGAGCCAGATGGAAGTTAACACAGAGCTGCAGTGTGTCGTCATTTCCTGGTTGATAATGCTGCGTTAACATTCAAATAGTGATACTGAATGTCCTCTAGCGTTGACCTTGGCCACTACACAGAGGGCCAGATGGAAGTTAACACAGAGCTGCAATGTGTCGTCATTTCTTGGTTGATAATGCTGCATTAACATTCAAATAGTGATACTGAATGTCCCCTAGCGTTGACCTTGGCCACTACACAGAGGGCCAGGTGGAAGTTAACACAGAGCTGCAGTGTGTTATTTCCTGGTCGATAATGCTGTGGTAACCTTCAAATAGTGATACTGAATGTCCCCTAGCGTTGACCTTGGCCACTACACAGAGGGTCAGATGGAAGTTAACACAGAGGTGCAGTGTGTCGTCATTTCTTGGTTGATAATGCTGCGTTAACATTCAAATAGTGATACTGAATGTCCTCTAGCGTTGACCTTGGCCACTATACAGAGGGCCAGATGGAAGTTAACACAGAGCTGCAGTGTGTCGTCATTTCTTGGTTGATAATGCTGCATTAACATTCAAATAGTGACACTGAATGTCCCCTAGCGTTGACCTTGGCCACTACACAGAGGGCGAGGTGGAAGTTAACACAGAGCTGCAGTGTGTTATCATTTCCTGGTCGATAATGCTGTGGTAACCTTCAAATAGTGATACTGAATGTACCTTTTGCTACCTCTAGCATTGACCTTGCCACATCAGCTGCAGCATTCCTAGCATTGACCTTGGTCACTGCAGCTGTGTTTGTGCTTAGAAGATAATACTCACAATCCACAAAAAAAATATAAAATAAAACAGCATTCCCAGTCTTGACCTTGGCCACTACAACTGCAGCATTCCCAGCGTTGACCTTGACCACTACAGCTGCAGCATTCCTAGCATTGACCTTGGCCACAACTGCAGCATTCCCAGCATTGACCTTGACCACTACAACTGCAGCATTCCCAGTCTTGACCTTGGCCACTACAACTGCAGCATTCCCAGCATTGACCTTGACCACTACAGCTGCAGCATTCCTAGCATTGACCTTGGCCACTACAGCTGCTGCATTCCCAGCATTGACCTTGACCACTACAACTGCAGCATTCCCAGCATTGACCTTGACCACTACAGCTGCTGCATTCCCAGCGTTGACCTTGACCACTACAGCTGCAGCATTCCTAGCATTGACCTTGGCCACAACTGCAGCATTCCCAGCATTGACCTTGACCACTACAGCTGCAGCATTCCTAGCATTGACCTTGGCCACTACAACTGCAGCATTCCCAGCATTGACCTTGACCACTACAACTGCAGCATTCCCAGTCTTGACCTTGGCCACTACAACTGCAGCATTCCCAGCATTGACCTTGACCACTACAGCTGCAGCATTCCCAGCATTGACCTTGACCACTACAGTTGCAGCATTCCTAGCATTGACCTTGACCACTACAGTTGCAGCATTCCTAGCATTGACCTTGACCACTACAGCTGCTGCATTCCTAGCCTTGACCTTGGCCACTACACACAGAGCCAGATGGAATTTAACACATAGCTGCAGTGTGTCATCATTTCCTTATTGATAATGCTGCGTTAACATTCAAATAGCGATACTGAATGTACTTTTCGCTACCCCCTAGCCTTGACCTTGGCCACTACACACAGAGCTGCAGTGTGTCATCATTTCCTTGTTGATAATGCTGTGGTAACATTCAGAGTGTGATACTGCGTGAGCACTTCATATGTTGAGTTTCAACTGGTTAATAAGTATTATTTAACATTTTATAGAGTGTAATAATAGATATATTAAGTTTAATGTAACACAAATAATAGAGATTACATAATAAATTTTTTATGTTCTAATAGATGTAACTTTTTTCCTTCACGACCCTTCACAGTGTTTTATGCGCTGAACGAATAAGTATACCTTACATAACATATCCTCAATGTTTCATCTATCTTGTTGCGACCTTTGCATTGCTAAGAATTTCCTGAAGTAACGAGACATGCATACAGAAGAAGATATCCTGCATGTTAGTGAAGTGATAAGTAGCATAAACAAGATAATTCTGTGTATGGAGAAGCAAAATGAATTGAACAGTACCTGAAGGAAAAAAAAAAAAGTGAACTATGCCGCCAAACTTAACTTACTGATTTCTGTAAGGCAATGCAGAATTAGGGTAGTGTAAAATAGGTACACTGTAATTGTATGTACTGTATAAATTAAGATTAGCTGCAGTACTGGAATACACCCCTAGCATAACTGGATGTAATTGCTTTAAAAATGGTGTACTTTACCATATATTACATTCTTTACAATGTCCTGTAATTTATAATTGCATGAATGTTTCCCACCACCTCTGCAGGATCAGTTTTTGTCACATAAGCTCACATTTCGATATACCGTGGAATCGTGGGCTAAAGCATGTCCCCCAGCATGTGTTATTTTGGGATTCTACTGTATTTACTTTAAGTAGAAGAAGTATAAGAGGTCTGTGTAGTATGTATGGGAATATGTATGACCTCCATTACAATTTACGTTTTGAATTGTCTGGAGGAATGTAAATAAAAACAATTGCTCACTTTTTCAGCAAATTTGTTTTGCCAAACAGATGAAATCTTGTAGCAAACAATGTCACTGTATGTAGTAAAGCCACAGTTTAGTACAACATGTATATGATTTATATCCTTCTGCTCAAGTACAGCATTTCAAGTGGCACAGAAGAGGAAAGCTTAATTGCCTCCTTTTCACTAGACATTTCAGTTGAAGCAAGAAGATGTAAATGGTTTATACCGCTCGCAAAAGTTAAAGGCATGTGAATGCTGGCCAGTGCTCAAGCAGAGCGCTGTTGCCAAGCGTAGTGCGTGTACCGGCAGAAGTTCTGTGCATAAGAGCACGTGAGATGCGTGTACCACATTCAGCAGTGCTGGTAGGAGGGGCTTAGGATTTGCTGGAGTCTGCAGTACGGCCCGCCTCCATATGCATTTAACTTTTGCGAAGATTATAATTACTGTATACTTTGACAGTATAAAAATGTTTTGGGGGACATGAAATGTTTACAATGCTATCAAATGTTAACCACATTCAGAAGACTTTGCCCCATTTATCTTTCTTTAGATTTATTGCAATAAGTGCAAACCAAAGGCATGTGAGGTAATTATTGCTGAGATCATTAGCATAACATCAATGAACGTGCAAAATGCATGTTTAACACTTTATAGATCTGTACATAAAACTAATACTTGCACATTGTGGTGAAGTATAAATTATAGCTAGTAAAAAGATGAAAAATACAAATGCTAAAAATCTTATGTCTTCGATTAATAACAGGAGAAATTAAAACAATTCCAATACCTGCAATGCAATATGAGTACACAGCAGTATGTAGCAAGTTAGCGCTACTCCAAAAATGTTATAACCAGCAGTCCATTTAATAAACAATGGTTTTCTTGATAAAGATTCTCCAGAACTGTTAAAAGATTTGAGAGGTAGAACTGGAACTTAAAAATTCAATGCCACAACTGGGATTTGAGCCACAGACCTTCCGCTTACTGGGTGGCTGCTCTACCACTGAGCTATTGTGACAAACTGCCAGAATGGCATTAAATTCTCAAACCAGTTCGTATTTCCCCTGGTAAACCACAAAGGCAGTCTCACATCATAGACAAATTACCTCAATGGTGACTTACTATTGTAAGTACTTTATATCTCAGGATTAAATAACCTTCAAATGGTAATTATTATTTATTTATGCCAACAAACTTACTGTTGGTGATTTTAAACACACAAGCCGTGTGTGGGCAAAGTTTGTGAGGTAGAACTGGAACTTAAAAATTCAATGCCACAACTGGGATTTGAATCACAGACCTTCCGCTTACCAGGCGGCTGGTCTACCACTGAGCTATTGTGACAAACTGTTAAAAGATGTTTATTATCTGTAGGAGACTTGTATGTTCATCTGTGAAAGCCAGTCGGTCTGGTTGGCTCATTTGGTTAGGCGCTAACCTACTGATCCCAAGGTCACAGGTTCAAATCCAGCCCAGATCAATGGTTTTTAAGTGTGCTTAAAAGCCACAGCTCCATGTCAATAGATTTACTGGCATTTAAAAGAAGTGCAAACAAAATTCCGGCACACCGGCAACACTGATGTGATCCTGGCAATTGACAGTGTCGTTAAAAAAACAAAATAATAATAAACCGTGCAAGCCATGTTTGTAAAGCCTCTAAAACTGCTGTATGGAACCTTGAAGGGCAAGTGCGGAGGAAGAAATTTGGAGGTGTGGCTTTGTTAATGCAAACTATATAACGTGTATACATGCAACAGCTCTGCCCAAGACAGTTCTGATATCTAATGTATTGCCTGGCCATGCCACGGCAAGCAGCCTAAGGAGGGTGGGAGGAGTTGTGGCCATTCTTTTAATTGTCTTCACTTCCTCGACAGTCATTCTTCTATTAACTAAATCTTTTTAATCCTCATCTTTTTTGGGATTAAAGTTCTGCGTACTATCGGTGCTTGAAGTAGTAATAGTGACGGTGACGGTAACAGCAACAGTGTGTGCGTGCATCTGTACCTCTGTCTCTGTGGGTTGTCTTAAGTTCGATCCTATTTGCACAAATTCCTTTTTTTAAGCATATACAAGGTAAGAGGTATGAGTGTGCAGACTTTAACAGCAGCTTCTTGACATTAAACTGAAACATAACTTCAACTGTTTTCCCATGTGCTGCATGATTACATAAATAAAAAATAAAATTGGTAAAATGTTTGATTTCAATATCTAACCACTCCTTTGTTGTTTACTTCTGCAATTAGTATAGAGGTAGAGCTTTAAAAGATGAGTTATATGTGTATTTTCCATTTGTTGCTAAAATAAGTTATTTAGTCACAAAATGATATTAAATAAATGGATTTTAACATGTCTATTTCAATAAATTTGTGGGCATGATTTGGCAGGTGCTCAAAGTGGAAGATCAGGAATGTTGACACTTCTCAGGTCTCGTGAATACTGATCGAAAACTTAGAAGAAACCACCCCTCCCCTCGTTAACTTGCAGTAGCTGATAACACACAGACACAAGGTGAAACCGTTTTATAGGACTGCCTAGCTTGGACTTACACTCATCGTCGGTGTGAACACGTGCTTAACAGCAGTAGCTGTATTATAAACAAAACATTTGTTTCTTCAGTCCTGCTCTGTTGCCAGACTGTGCAGATAATGTATTCACTAATGTTCAGTGATCTCCTTTACCATTTACCTTTCACGACACATGAATTTTTTATTGGACATTTCTATTCATCATATTTGAATCTACCATCATACAAAATGTGTACTCTAATATCCTTAATGTATATGTACATTTATTAGTCATGCTTTTTTTTAAAATGACATTTTCCATTTGGAAAGAATGCTATGAATAAGATTAAAGAAATACTCTGAAACTTTCAAATGAAGAATGAGCTCCGATCCTACATGTAGAGACAAGAAAAATTTTAATACTGAAGCATGGAATTGTGAAAGTTGTAAATTATCCGTTAAAGTTGTTTGCAACAAAAATTCCAAATTACCCTCAACTAATGGCAATAAGATACAATATACATCAGAATCTACAAATTTGGACCCATTTAACTGTTGTAATTTGATTAACGTCTCTAAAAAGTTAAAAGCCTGTTCCAGAGTATAAACGAAAAAATGTATGTTATTTAATAATGTCTGAGCAGGATGCTGTATTTCTAAAGGATTAAAGTCTATCGATGTTACAGGCTGTATTTTAGAAATTGGAACATTCTATGAGTGTACTGGTGTCAGCTGAGTATGCAAAAGTAAGACCTTCGTCTGTCAAATTAGATGCAACATTATTTACATCAGTTGCACTGGTAGATGTAGAAGTATCCGGAAATATAAGTAATTGATTAAACTGTTGAAGTAATTGAATTAACTCTGACGTTTATTGACACATCGCCGCATAAGTAATTAACATCTGTAAACGATCTATGTAATGACCGAAACGTACTTTATAACAGCGCAACATGGCAGAAGATAATGAAACCCTTTGTTCTATTTTAAAGTTTGTAAATTCTTGCAATTGAGAAAGAATATCCTGCACCGCATTTTCCAAATTCATGGAAGAAAAACTAGAAAGAGATACTTCCCTATCAATAGTTTCCTTAAGTATATGTACCATAATATGTACCATATCAGGTATGGTTTCTTTTGTAAAAGTTCTAAGTTCAACAGTGACATGATAGTAGAATCATATGAACTAACAAAATCAAAGTTGGAAATATAAAACAAATTCACATGTAAAGGGCGAGCAAAGTGGATTCAAGGTGCTATTTAAATTTACATGCAATCTGCTACCATTTTCTTTGCACTGTCTACTGGAGTGTACAGAACCATAACTCATGAAGTTCTTGCAACCCACTGAAACAGCTTAATGTTTTACTAAATAGGACAAGGCTGAATCCAGTTAGGATGCATGGATATTTTGAAAAGAACATTACACTGAAAAATGGCAAGTAAAGCTTGCCTATATTGTAACAACTTCAAGCATTACAAAATAAAGCTAAACACCTTGCCTTATAAACCAGAAATCCACTCACCGCCACTTCAAGTTTTTACACAGAATACAACTTTTGAAAATGTATCTTCCTTCCACTATCAAGTCTTTTTTATTTATTCCGAAATCCCTGCCATGCTGAAAAATGTTGGCACAAAAAACTTATACACACCAAAACATTTAAGTTTGTATATACCGAAAGAAAGCTGAAGGTTAATTTAGAAAAACCTAATGGCATGTGTTAAACATAATGCCTCCCCGACCAGTCACGCCATTTGAGCAAGCTGTGTTGAACGTCCTGCTTCCTTGAAATCGCAAGCCAGAAGAAAGCACACTGTCTATGTTGCAGACCTTGTTCCCTCGAAGATGAATTTTGGGCAATATGCATTCGCTACTGGTTCGCCCGGTTGCTGTGGGAGGGCAGCTAATTTGCAGGCTGACTATGCGAGCTCCATCTATGCTCACCGCCTCAAGGTAACGGCATACTGGTTCATTTTCAGGTTTGATGAGCAACTAAGGTGATTGTGGATGCTTTAAATTGGGAGTCATATAACGGCTCGACCTGCAACAAACTAAACTGAAGATAATCATTTGCATGACATATTCTAAGAATTTCACTCATCTGAAACAGAAGGTTCTTCAAAATAATTCAGAAAACACAGAATCTAGTAGGGGAAGGTGTCTTAAAATGATGTACCAAAAAGGAAAAATTCTCCTGTGGGTTCATTTGTTGTATTATAACCTGTAATTTTTGTAAGATAACATTAAAAACTATGTACTACGTGATCATTCATCAACTATGGTGTATGTTATATAATTATTACAATGTATCATTAGAAAGGTTACACAATGCCACTGCACGAGTGTCGTTGGGCAAAATGACATGCCCTTGTGTATTCTGTAGATGTGCAGTTTTCATTTGCAAATGTCACATGTAAACATCTTTGCCCTTTGTGAAACCCCAGCACATTCACTATGAGCCCCAATGAGCACATAACACTGTCTCTTTGAACTGCCCTGTCACACCATGGGATTGAGGTGCAGTCAAATTCAATCATAGGATAAAGGAAACGGATCCTAATTATCGGGGGAAACGGCAGGACCAATTCTCACAAAGGCGTGACCCCACCCCCCCCCCACCCCCCCCCCCCCCCCTCTTTCATACAAACAAAGTGAGAAGTTTGGCTAACCAAATTTTAAACTCATAATTTACAAAATAATCACCCTTGATAAAATTACTATACATCATCTCCACAGTTTAAAGGGTGATAATGGTTACACATGGACAACAAATCTAAATATATAAATAATCTTGACTAACACAGTATACATTTAAATTTCAGCTAAATACATGATTATAGGATCTAGTAACACTGGCCCAATTTGACCTGAACAACGGTCTAGAACTAGACCACCCCTGTTTACCTATTTGAAACCTGAGTTCTTTGCGTACATGATGTACTAATTAAGGCCGCAAAATCACTTGCTAAAGAAATCGTGACTTAAACGACGATGCCCGAACAAATTACAACCCATGAACTTGCAATCTTACCGATTCCTGATTCGAAATCGACCCTTATACTTAGTGTGGTGTGCTTGTGGCGAGAGAGAGAGCACCATACTACTTGAGCAAGCTTCAAGAGACTGCTCGAGAACCACACCCAACTAACTCTACCACGTCTCGCTCTCCCCTCGGCAATGCGAAAGAGCTCTCTAATGGACAAATCTTGAGTCATTCTGGTCAGAATTTGTAAACCCTTCTGTTTTTGTTTGTTAGAAAGAGACCTGGATTTTTTTTTTAAGGGGTATTTAAGGGTTAATATTACCCTGGGTTTATCTCACCCTGGGCTTATTAACCCTATGGCTGTTTCAGGGGTGTACCCTCTTCAGCCGTATAGAGAGAGACCTGGATATGTCAACTGGCCTTATAAATGAAGGTCCTGATGCAGGAGGTGTTGCAGGTGTAGACAGTGATGTACTGGATGAAACTGGTTTCCTTTAGTTGTTGCAGTTTCATTTTCTGAAAGACATCTCTCAGTTATAGTCAATGGACAGAAAAGATGATCTGGGAAGAATTTGGGTTTGAATGGCAAGATTCCGGTTTTTGCAAAACTGCTAGTTGCATTTTGAACAGTGGCAGCTCCTGCATATGCTGCTGCAAATAAGATGGCCACCTGAAACTGCCCCACAGCTCTTCCAGGATGATTTCTCAACCAATTAGAAACCTCTTGGTTATAATATGTTTTAAGGAGACCAAAGAATGTCACATGTGCATCCAGATATTTGTGGCTTGAGTGGCCATCCACCAACAGAAGAACCTTGTTCTCATTTGTAGGATTAGTGTATTCCTTGAAATGTTTTAGCCGTTGTTTAAACAAGTCTCCTGTCGCAACCTAATTCATTAACCAGTCCTAATGTACCAATTGGTGCACTATTAAAAAGTTGTTGTTTTGTTCTTTTCCTTGCAAAGATGAGAGCAGGTGAACTAAAATTTCCAGAGCTCATACAGCATGAGCAGTAGCATGATGAGCTCGCTCTGCACTAGTTATAGCTCCTACCTGCTTCTGTCCTCTTGCTGCAAGTATTTTAGGTGTCCTCTGCACAGTCTGCATTCCAAATTCTTGCTGGCTGAATATGGTTTGTTTGCACTACCTCAATCGTCATTTTAGCAGACTGTCATTTTAGGATACTTTCCCCTAGTATTGCTATAGGATGTTCGCAACTTCTAAACATTTGTAATCTTCAATAATTTCAGTTTTTGCATCATATACAGGATGGAAGTGAAGTAATCCGTCAGATTTTAACAGTGAATTTCTCTTAGCAAGAAAGTGTAATACCAAAAAGCTGAAAAGTGTATAGTTTTCTAGAAGAAAAATACTTTTGTCCAAAAAATTTCATCACCTGGTTGAATTATTATTGATTAAAGGTTCTTAATTTATGGTTATATCCTTAGAAAATTGAATAAACAAGAACTTTTTCCTGCAGTGTATTTCAATAGATTCAACAGTTTTTGTGTAAATTAAATTGGAAAATTCACAATTTGTTGCCTTCTTAATTCTGGTAGAACTGGCAACATCACATCAGCTATATTTATTTTGTTCTGATATTGTATAGATCACTCAAAATGCTTATTTAATCGCATGCAATTGTTTTTTTCTCAAAGCCACAAAAGATGCCAGCCTCTCTACAGGTAGTTGCACTGCTGCTGTGGTGTAATTATTTTTATATATCTAAAGAAAGGAAACAAAGGAAGTGTGGACCCTAACACTGGGGTATCGGCAGGACCAATTCTGTGAAAGGAGTGCCCCCCAAAGCATTGGACAATACTTTTCTGTAACAGTTATTTAATAAACAAATATGAAAAATAATAAAATGCCCTTGACATACAACAAGCTATAAACTCTTTGAACACTAACATTGAATGGACCTCAACATAGCCTATATTCCCCCATGATATTGCCGCGTGGCTACACTGAGTGAAGCATTCACCCGGCTTAATCAGACAAAGTCATAGCCACAAAATTTTTGGCAACTTGAAACACGCCTGGTCTGTACACATTGTAAATTGTACCCTAAAAGAAGCTATACCTAAAATCCCAGCATTGAAAGGTGCAGCCCAGGCAACTTACGGTCAGATACAGCAAACAAGAAGAAAATGAATCTACGGCCCAAACATAACTCACTGAGTCTGATGTCCCCACAGGGCAGAGGTCCAGCTACATTTTTTAGTCAGAACCAAACCCTGGTCTAGTGGGCGGGCCCACGCAGCACCACTCGCGGCAGCCGGCGGAACCAACGACCCAACGGAATACAAAAACCAAAACAAACACAGAATCAAAATAAACAATGAACACAACGGGGAGTGTAACTAGTTACAAAAAAATTACATAAAGGGCTTTAGTTGAGTGATATGTGCCCTTCTCTCTTTCCCAGTGCGGACATCTCTCAATTTGACCAAAACATTTTTATAAATATAATTTCATACAGGCCAACATATCTTGGGGCCAATTTTGCTGCATAAGAATGAAGTTTGGAAGATTGAGTGTAAAACTTGCACAACACTCTGGCCAACAGCATAGGTGAAGGCTGCTTTATAACATCATACCGTCGTTTAACCCGGGCCTGCAACTTTTGCAAGTTACGGAAAGCAGACTGCCATGCTTTACGGATTTCTTCTGGAGTTGTACGGGAGCAAATCATCAAGGTACCAAAGGTTGGACAGGGGTGAATTAGGGATGTAAGCTAACATAAGTTAATACAGAGTTGTATTGTGTGATTCATGATGAGTCGAATTAAAGGCTAGTTGCAGCCGAGCCAAATTAGTGTCCCATTTAGCATGATTATTATGGTACCCGATCAAAGCGGATTTGAATTTTCTATTGAATCTTTCCACGTGAGAAGGTCGTGGATAGTAGGGAGTGGTATTAATTGTCTTGACTCCCCAACCAAAACAGAAATTACGGAAAGCAAATGAGGTGAATTGAGTCACATTATCGGTCACCAAATTGCGCGGGGCCCCTAAGGCTGCAAAGATGGTGGAGAGGACCTTCATGACCCCTCGGGTGTTCGCTTTTGGTAACGCATTTATCCAAACAAACTTACTGAACAAGTCTATGACAACCAGAGTATATGTATTTCCTTGAACAGAGTGTGGAAATGGCCCCACGAAATCTACATACAATTTCTCCAGTGGTTTAGTTGCTACTTCAGACGCCAAGCCCTTCCAAACCATACACTAAACTGGCTTAGCCATAGCGCATATATAACATGATCTGACTTGATTAGAAATGTCCTTGACCATACTCGGCCAGAAAAAGTGTTCCCCAATTTTATGTTTTTGTTTTGGCTATCCCCAAATGGCCCCCTAGTGGTGAATTATGATAATATTAAAAAATCATCAGAATTAGAGCTGAAGGCAAAAATATTCTATCCTTATCGTCCCAGTAATCACGTTTCACAAGAACGCCGTCCCTCAACAAATACGTGTCCACCAGTTTGCCCTCTTCGAGTCTCAAAATAATTTCCTTCAGCCTAACGTCACAGCATTGATGTTCACCAATGCTCGTATACAATTGGGGAAAAGCAACATAAACCCCTATGTCAATAACCTGTTTTGAAGAAGAGGGCTCCGATTCGGCAAAACCCGTGTTATGGCATCGGCTATACATTTATCGACACCTCAAACTCCGGTTGTGATTCCACAAGTTTTGTAAAGGATGTAATAATTTCAACCATTGGTAGGCCAACCCAAGGCCATTCGCAGAAGAAAGTACAGCCTTGTTAGTTTCTACGACTGGGTCATTTGACTGCACCAGCCCATTATCCAAGGACGTTACCATACCCGTTTAGGTGAGGCTAAACGAAACGGAAAGTATTTAGCAAAGCAATCTACCCTATGTATGTAGTGCATCACATGCGCTGAAAGCCTTCTGAGTTGCTGATTAGTTAGCATCACACCTGATCCTGAATCGGTAAATAGTTTGCTAAACTCGACCAAAGCCTTTTTGCATTCACTTGGGGATTCCTTCACTAACGCATGATATTCACGCAACCTTAAAATGGGCTTATCCTTTACACTCCGAAACTCATCCAAAATGGCAGACAAAGCTGAAACACCACCACGTACAGCTAATTCAAGAAGTAGTTCAGTCTTACACAAATAAGCCACATCCACTACAGTAGCCATTTTCCCAAATTTCAATATAATGTATCTAATCCACAATTAGCCTTAATTTTGGAAGAAACCATGCTCTGCTACCAGTAATTGCACTGCTACTGTGGTGTAATTATTTTATATATCTAAAGAAAGGAAACAAAGGAAGTGTGGACCCTAACACTGGGGTATTGGCAGGACCAATTCTGTGAAAGGAGTGCCCCCCAAAGCATTGGACAATACGTTTCTGTAACAGTTATTTAATAAACAAATATGAACAATAATAAAATGCTCTTGACATACAACAAGCTATAAACTCTTTGAACACTAACATTGAATGGATATCCTGTATTCCCCCATGAAATTTCCACGTGGCTACACGTGAAGCATTCCCCCTGCTTAATCACAGAAAGTCATAAGCCACAAGCCACAGAATTTTTGGCAACTTAAAACACACCTGGTCCGTATACATTGTAAATTGTACCCTAAAAGAAGCTATACCCTAAATCCTGGCATTGAAAGGCGCAGCCCAGGCAACTTATGGTCAGTTACAGAAAACAAAAAGAAAATGAATCTACGGCCCAAACATAACTCACTGAGTCCGATGTCTGCACTCGGCAGAGGTCTGGCTCACATTCCCTAGTCAGAACCAAACCCTGGTCTAGCGGGAGGGCCCACTGCAGCGCCACTCACGGCAGCCGGCAGAACCAAGTGCCCGAGAACACAACCCAGGGGACAACCCGCGAATTAATGGAAATAAAAGATCCCAGACTTAAAACATGTACGGTCGGTACCTACACTCTGAATTCTTATTTCAAGTTAATCCCAATGTTATTGTATACTTGTTACTGCTAATAAATCATGATGAAAAGTATGGCCATTTTTTGTTTCTAAAGCTACCACGTGAATGGTTAGTCCGTGACTGTAGAATTCATCAGGTGCAAACACCAGTATCAAATTTGTTTACTTATGTTTCTTAAAATATTTTGATATCTTGTGCACATCCTCGCACAAATCTTGTCAGAAATGTTTGTGTTGCATATTTTACTAACTCAAGTTCTTTGGTGCTCATTAAGATTCTTGTTGAATCTTGTTGAGTAATTGTTGGGAAAAGTGCTTCCAAAAACTTCTGCATCATGTTATACAAATTTGTTTCTTTTTAGGCTTGCAATTAGAAGTACTGTCTGTTCACCAGCTCATGGTCTAAGGGAAATGAAGGGCAGGGGAAGCAATTTCACACAGTGTAAATTGAGTTTTGTAAACTTCCGCACAAACATTGCTCTGCTGGTCACGTTGCCAACTTACCTCCAATACTATTCATGCAATGTTTACTCGCTGCTGATTTCTCTTAATTTCAGTTGTAAAATCGTATGAGTCACTAGTTTTACGACAGAAGTAATGGTAAAAGTAGATAAACCCCTCCTAGGAGTGGTGTGAAATCTGCTATTATATTGTGTTGCAAAACAAAGTGGTTCAGAGTGACAGTTCTCTTTGTAAAATGGATCTTTATAGGATGATTGAAGCAAACAAACCTAAGAGGTTCTTAAAGCGGATGCACTTTTTGTTTTATTGAGCCACACTGTTGTTTCATTGCCCTCATACATGTGTGATTTCAATCCCATAGAACTAGCTTGGGACAAGGTAAAACAAATAGTTAAATAAATGTAACACTGACTTCTTACAGGAATTGCACGCTGTAACACTTGAGGGTAATCATGCTGCTCAAATGGTTAACCTCGCCACATCAAAGGGTGCGATAAGATTGCAGGTATTCATTGTCGCAGAAAGCAATGTTGTCACGTTTTCCCCAAGTAAACATACGTGATACAAGCATGGACATTTATTTCTTAGAGTACCAATGAATGAGAAGAATGAGAGAGAAAACAGCAAGGGCATTGCAACTGTGTTTTATTCCACGTGTAGTTAATATTTATCTGTCACTTGAGATTTCTAGCGTTCATTGGCTGAAGTGACGCACTCATTAGTGCAATGTGAAACGTCGGTGGCTTCCGAGAATAATCAGTACGTTATCTGAGAGGTTTCTATTAACAAAGATAAAGCACAGGTTAACCATTTGAGCAGCACGATAATATCACTTGTGACCGAAACAGACTGGCAGGGTTTTTGAAAAATATGGAAAAGGTAGAAAATGATCAGAAGGAAAAAGACAGAGTAGTTGAAACGTTGTTTACGTTTTATAAGATAAGCATATTCTATGAACTGAAAATAATATTTAAATTGTGCTATTTTGAACAAGATCTTTGCCTTAATCTAGCGTGAATACACATTCCTAGGTTGGTACCATTATTGCAAACGTGATTACAAACACAACTGCAGCTCCAGATATCACTGTTTATCTGGAATTGTTTGCTAACATACTGACCGGCTGCATTCCCGCCAGTGACCATAAGCTGCTGAACAAACTGTAGCTACATGTTTGCATGAAGCACATTAGTTACATTTTAAATTGGTTGTATTAAACTCTAAGAGAATCTTCCACTTACCAGTTGGCCAAACATAAATGGTTGCACACAAATTTTGTTTAAGCATATTGCAGTGGAGCATAAATTCACGTTGTAAATTATGCTTTCCTAAAGGTTTAGCAATTACTAGTATCACATTGTTAAGTTCAATACAGAATAATGGTATTAATATCACCAAAGGTGTTTCACGCAAGAGTGACATAACCTTTGGAATGCCCAAATCACATTGGTCGTTCAGTAAATACACAGAATAAGGTAACTCGCTTTTGCTCAGTGTGCATGTGCAGTAAGTAGATTTGGACTTAGCTTGTAGTCGTTTCATTTCAAGTGAATTTATGTGTTCCTGATCAATTAAAGCATTTTTAACGTTGTTTGCTTATGTTTCTATAATATTTTTGACTTCCTAATGGATGTAATACCGCAACAAGTGTCGGAAGTTAGAAAACAATTTTGTGCAGTTATTCCAAATGTTTAGTTGTTCCGGGCTTGTAGGCCGTGGTCTAGAAGGCATGGTAGATAGCAACGTTTCGCCAAGTACTGAGCTTGGCATCATCAGGGTAACACGATCCTGCATCTGCACTGGTCAGAGTTAGAATGTGGAAGCAGAAAAGTAGTGAAAGAAATGACCATTAATGTCCGTTACGTTTATTTATATGGGTGGGGGTGGGTGGGGCATTGTTGCGCCATCTATGGTAGTGATTGGCCGGTTGTAGGTGGGGTTTTATTACAACTGTTGTTTGTGTCTGAAAGTCTATCTAAAACCGGTATCCATGCTTTATGTACACGTCAAAGCCTAAATACATATATAATTTTGTGCAATGTTTAAAAGAAGAATCTGATTCCGTGCGAGGTCATTATCTTATCATGGCGTAAGCCTCTTGAATAGAATAGGCCAGATATTCAGACCATTAAACATACCAAATGAAATCTTTGTAATTACACGGAAATGTGCGATTTGAGGTAATGTTTTCACATGGGGCAATCAACAATAATCTCACTTTTTCACAGCATTTTCTGGTGTTTGGCACACCAGCGACAAAATATCTGAATTCGATATATAGCCAACATTACTTAAATGCTTTTTATAGAGCATTAGAATAGTTCATTGATCTGCTGGTAGAAGCAGATTACGTAATCAACAAGTTGTGTCACATTGCCACAGACTCACACCTTTAAACGCAATTATCTAGTTCACAGTGCATTTAATTAAAAGAAGTTATTGAAATTGTTTGTTAATTTACAAGCACTCTCACCTCGTTCATTCTGATGGATTCTTTCACTTCCACCTGTATGTACAAATTGTCTGCTACTAGCAAGTTTACTTAGCTTTTGCTAGCTGCTAGAAGTGCAGCTTTTGTTCAAACCGATGCATTTTCCCCCTGTTACGGCTTGAAAATGTTATACTAGACTGGCAAAACTGCAATTTCACTAAGGAGTCCTCTTGCCTGCAGCTTACAACCTGAAGAAAACACTGTATTGAAACTGTCAAAGCGGTCAAAGACTGGAACAAAGTGCAAAAAAAAAAAATTTCTGTATCTTAATTCATTAACTTTTTGGTACTTTGTAGAGTTGAGTTTTGCTGCAGTTGTTATGAAATAAAATGATAATTGGGAAGGAAAGTTTCAGGCCTAAGTTTAAGATACCTCCTCTGCATTTGCCAGTTATGAGGACTGAGAAAAACCTCTATCAGGGAGGAAGTCTTGGCAGGATTTGAACTGCAGATCACATGTTCACAAGCCCATGTTTAACAACCTCAGCTGCTCATGTCAATGAAATTAAGAGTAGTTTATATGTGAAACATTCTAAAAATTAATGATGTTTAGACAAACCACTGCACCTACACATGGCGGCACCGTGGCCGAGCGGTTAGCGCGCTCGCCTACCACCTAGACGGCCCGGGTTCGATCCCAGCGACCCTCATGTGGTATTCGTGGTGGACGAAGCAGCGTCAGGTCGGGTTTTCTCCGGGTGCTCCGGTTTCCCCCGCCATCTCATTCCACCGGTGCTCCATCTTCATTCCATGTATCATCAGTGTCACCGCCTGCGGTGCCGTAGTAGTAAAAGCGAGCGTTAAACACTACAACAACAACAGTACCTACACATTTGAAATCTTAAATATTAGTTTGAAAAGCATTTACCTTTTTTGAATTTGATTGAAACTCTAAAATTGAAGATCATTTATGCAAATTTTTCAAACAACTTGAGTAAAATAAGTTGCTGCAGGTATGGAGTTAAAAACTTTATAAGACCTTAAAATACATCAATATATGAGAGGTAGAACTGGAACTGAAAAATTCAATGCCATAGCCGGAATTTGAACCGCAGACCCTCTGCTTACCAGGCGGATGCTACTGATTCTACCTCTCAAACATTGCCCACACACAGCTTGTATGTTTTAAAAACACCAGCAGTAAGTTTGTTGGCATAAATAATAATTACTAAGTGAATATACACTGCTGTTTGTAAAAATTGCAACGCCAAGAAGGAATTATCCGAATAACTCCAAACTTGGTGAAATGTAGAAGAGTGTGCAAGCAATAAGTGATTAGGCTTGCAGAGAGATGGGGTACACGTAGGCCGAGCAGAGCCCTTGTGTGTCAGTCTGAGAAGGTCAGTGTTGCACCCTGTGTATTCAGTGCAGAGCTGTCAAACAAGGTGGAAACAATAAAGTGAGTGCCAGTATGCCTCGTCGACATCAAAGGGAGCCAAATTGGCATGTGATCGAGATAGAACAGGGTAGAATGATCTGTCTCCGGGGTGCAGGTTTGTCATACCGTAACATCCGGCTCGTACAGGGCATGCTGCTACGACAGTGATGCACGTGTGGAAGCAGTGGATAGATGAAGGTCATTTGCAGTGAAGAGTGGGATACTTTTCATGTACCTAACCTGTGGTATTAAATTCATTGAATTCATGTGTTTCCTTCTGGTGTTGCGATTTTCACAAACAGTAGTGTGGCCGAGCGGTTAGCGCGCTCGCCTACCACCTAGGCGGCCCGGGTTCGATCCCAGGGACCCGCATGTGGTATTCGTGGTGGACGAAGCGGCGTCAGGGCGGGTTTTCTCCGGGTGCTCCGGTTTTCCCCGCCATCTCATTCCACCGGTGCTCCATCTTCATTCCATGTATCATCAGTGTCACCGCCTGCGGTGCCGTAGCAGTAAAAGCGGGCGTTAAACACTACAACAACAAACAGTAGTATATTTTAAAGTTTGGTTGAAATCAGTACAGCATTAAAGCTACTTTACATAAGAGTGCCTTTTATAAGTAACATGCAGCAAGCACTGAATTGAAATTTGATATGTAAGAGTGTAACATTTGGTTCAAAGACTGTACATTTACAATCAGGTTTAAAACTTATAACTTTATTATAAATAGATATTACATAAATGTGAGTACAAGATCAGCAACAAAAAGTACCACAGTTACCAATATCTCCAATGTTGGCAGCCTTGGTTGCAGTTGAAAGTTTTAACAATATGACTGTGTTTCTCAACTGATAGATTAGTGTGACAGGAGATGGCCACAGAGGGCACTAACTGTCATTAGGTATTGTATACACTTCTCTTTCTACATAAGCTGAATGTGAGCAAGCATTGAAGGAATAGCTTTGAAGACTGTTAATCAATTAAGCGTAAAAACAATGTTGTAATGTGTAATAAAATATGTACATAAGTAATGAGAATGACTTTAACATTGAAGGGTTTGACTTTTAAAGCATAGCACAATGAACACCAATTACCACTTCTTAGTTCCTCTGTAAGCACAAACCTATATGTGTTTTAGGTTATTATATTATAAAAGGATAGAGTGAGGCTGAAAGATTCAGTGCCATAGCTCGGATTTGAACCACGAATCTTGCGGTCAGTCTCACTCTACCCTTTACAACCTTGTCCTACACATGTCTAGTGTGGAGGAACAATTGATTACCACTATTGTATTAATTTAGATACAAGATATGACATAACTTGTTATAGTAACTAACACAATTATAATATAAGAAATGAGAGTAATTTCTTAAGAGTGTCTATTAGAAACAAACCCACTGCCATAATTGGTGGTATGTTGTACAATAAACTCCCATCAAATGTAAAAATACTATAAGTGAAGCAGTTTAAACCTACATTGAAGAAATACATAATTGAAAAATATTTGTATAAAATAGATGTATTATAAAGTTCAAGTTAAGATTTTATTCTGTATATAAATGTGTCAGGATTCTTACACATGTAAAATATTTATAAAGTGAATAGAAGTTGATGAAGCTTGAAACATTGTATTGTATAATGTCTATAAGTCAATAAACCAATTTAATACTCTAAAGTGAATGCATAAGTCAAGGGTTAGTGTATGCCTAGAGTATCCTAAAAACATCCTGCATGTCTATAGTCTAAAGGAAATTTCAGAGAAATCATAAGTACGAGGTTTGCCCAATAAATAATGCCCCATATTTTTTTCTCCAAAAGTATTTATTCCACAAAATTGTACTTTACATATATGAAAGAATAATGTTTTGTCTGGTCACTGTGATTTTCTACATAATCACCTTCAAGTTGTAAAGTCTTTCTCCAGCGAGACATGAGGGCATGTATTTCCTGTCGGTAAAAATGTTTACTCTGCCTGCAGAGTAAGGTTTTCACTGCATGAATCACCTCTTCACCGTCTTTGAAATGTCTTCCACAAATGGCATTCTTCAGTGGCCCAAACAAGTAGAAATGTGAGGGAGCCAAATCGGGACTATAGGGTGGATGGGGCAACACTGTCCAACCCTGTTTGGCTCAAAGTGTGCAAGAAGTTTCATCACCTATCACAATCTGGGACAAGAGGGCCTTCCTGTCAGCTTCAAAGTGTTGCAACAAATCTTTTCTTTGGGATTTGTGATTGACAGTAACACACCGAGGAACCCGTCTTGCACACACTTCACTTTTACTACTTTCTCCATCACAGTGTTTAGGAGGGGTAAAGACTAGCAAAACTGGTTTTGCAGTGAATGAGACAATGGTCAGTTCATAAATTAGGATTTACTTTGCACACCTTACCCACAATTCCTTTCACTAGGCTTGTCATAGAAGCGTCTTCATCTGTACAAACACTAATGCAATCCTTCCAGGTTAACTCATTATAGACCACATATTCATTAGTCATACAAATTATTTCTTCTTGAGTTGTGCTTGCTCAGGTAGTTCTTTACAAAAAAAAAAGAAATTAGTTGCAATTACGTCTCCACCAAGATGGATGGATGGATAGATAAATGTAGGTTTAGGGGTGTTCCAACTACTTGGTTATCAGTGCCCTTAAAAGCAGTTCATGGCAAAAGCCACAATATAAAATGAAATTACCTGTAAAAACGAGAATAAATATGCACAGATATACAAATCAGAGAGACAAAAACCAGAACTAAAACAAAGTTACAAAGATGGCAAAAGTGTATAAAAATTAGGTTAAAGTTCTGCACCCTCAAGTTCATGTGTGCCTTTTCTAAAAACTTCAAAGCTCTTTCTACCACTTGTTTGTCGTCTGCCAAGACCTCTGAAAGAGTGGCAGGCAGTCGCAGAGAGTCTCAAAGGTTTGCTAGAGAAACACTAGCAATATGTGACGGACTGATAAAAGGTTGTTCATCCCCATCAACATACCTTATGTGTGTGACCGCCAGTATCAGTGGACTTGTCAATCTGAAGTGAGAACTTTCAACTGCTCTTTATTTTCTCCTTCATAATATCTTTGATGTCATTGGACATCTCACTAACTCTGCAGCTGATTGTGCCAGCAGAGAGAATTTTTTAAATTTTCAGTTGCAGCTTCTAAACCCAGGTGTATGTTTACCATTTCTTTACATGCGGACATTAACAATGTTTCTGCTACATGTGTGGTTTTATGGCCTTTATGCTATGTTCGGCTACCTTTTTGTGAAACACCTACAAATGTTGTCATATGAGTGTCACTTGTATTTTATTATGTTCCAACAACTAACAAAAATAATTCACATCTTTAAGATAATGTTAACTTGCAAAATGTATTTATTCCTCCGTTGACAGTAAAAATCATATCTCTGGGTAGATATATCCAATTTGTTTGAAAGTTGATGTGCTTATTATCATATCTATCTAACTACTGTATAAATGTCAATGTTTTATATCTAATGCAAGTCGTTTTACAATATGTTTCATCCATTAATAAAAAAGAAGATAAAGGTAATTTACTGTGGAGTGGAAACTCACAATAACACCAAAATTAATATGAACTATCTCACGTACATACTTAACCTCTTGAGCACTATGGACATAAACTCACGTCCATTTAAAATTATGGATAAGCGCTATTGACATGTATACACATCCTGTGCATTTGTGCACTTAGCCCTTATTTATCCCTTATCTAACTCAACTTATTTTAATTTTCCCCTGTTATGAAACATTTAAGTAAATTCTATATACTTTACTGGCTTACTTTTATATGTTTCTTCTGCCATTATATGCCTCTAAACAGGGATTTACACACAAGGACAGATCTCCACATTCGCAACACATCATTCCAGTTTTCTTGCGAATTCCCTTCTTGCGGCACACGAAACACTTTCGAGATGGGTGGGACTTCTTTGCTGTTGGCGGTATCCTTTTAGGATAATGTTGTCCTTGAAGTCTGAGGGGTGCAGGGGTTCTGGGTTTTCTACCCCCAGTATGAAGAGGCCTCTCAACGTGGTATTGTTAGGCTGCGAGCTATTGATAGTCAGAAGTCCAGGTAGGTCGTCTTGTGTGGGTTTAGAGCTCTCCAAATTACCAAACAATTGTATATGGTTATATCCAGTTGGTGCAAAAATACCTTTTTATACCACTTCTCACTTCAGCTACAAGCAGGAAAGTATATGTATATATTTCAACAAAGAAAGAATGGAGCCTGCTAACCAAGTTACGAAACACGCGTAAGGAAAAGTTGCAAACATGCTTTATTCTGATGACTCGCAGACCACACAAACACTATGCTTTGTTTTGCTGATACACAGGCCACACATACAATGGGTCAACTACTGTTTCTTTCAGAGAACTTATATTAGATGCATTCAACAGAGGAAGGTTAACTTTTGATCACAGTGAAACAAAATAGTGCCATTTCAACGATTTGTTAATGCAGCTCTACTTTGCTAATGACGTACATGTATACTGCACATAACAAGTTTTATACCAGTTTTTGTTTCATTAAAATAACTTAATATTTGCGCAAAATAAATTGTGCATTTACGAAGCATTTTTAGCACATTTAACAATTTAAATGCCCTGCGCTGGATATTGGGTAGCAGTTCTTGGCTTGTGGAGGTTTTAAATGGCCAGCACTCAAGAGGTTAATACCTGAACATATAATATTTGCAACTTGTGCTTTAATTATTTTTTAATTAATTTTTTTAACTTTTTAATTCAACTTGTGTTGAATTTTTTTACATGCAGTATTTAGCAGTCAGTAATGTTTTAGATTGAGTTTCAAAATCATATATCTAATAACCACAAAAAGATTCATGCAATTCTATCCAATAGTTCCTGAGAAAAGGTACATTTTATAAAGAAAAATTTAATTAGCAAGAAACTGAGTATAAAGAATTTGGTGTGCTTGGGACAGTTTCCTACACTGTAGCTCTAAAACTTCCCATTCTTTTTTGAACATGTCCTACACATTCTAGTTTTTCAATTGCCACACTATGCCATCTAGCATACAAAGATTGAACTTTTAGGGGGCAAATTTGTAACCTGTTTCATGTAGAAAAATGATAATACTGAAGTGCACAGTAAAGTGGCATTTAAATCGCCACACCCATTTTAGAAATATCAAATTCAACAGCCTATAACTAAAATATAATGAAGATATCACAATAAAACAACTTTTACGTGATTTACCAATATATTGGTCACATGATTCGCAAATAAAAATCACAAATTTCAGGTGTAATCAAGTTAATGCCGCCTTAACAGAAAGGAATGTTTTGGTTGACAAATGTTTTAATTTACTGGGAACCATAGCTGCATTATTGAGTTTTTACCATACACAACAGTCAGGGATTGAGCATATTTTGTCACCACACCAGAACCCTTAAGATAAATAATTATGACTATATTGTCAGTGAACTAGGTACATTTTGTTTCTGTTTTTCGGGGTTGATGGATTGACTACTTGCCCTTTAGGACAAACCACTTCAAGCAAGGAATTTATCCATATTGAAGAAAAATGATAGTTTAATAACACTAATATAAAATAGTAAGGCTGGTATAGCAAATCACAATATTCACATTACTGCAGAGTGCAGCTGTGTTAGAACCAAACTGAAACACTGTAGTAGTCTGACAACAAGGGTCCTTTGAAGGAAAAGAGCAAAATGTTTAAATTTCAGAAGTGCCGACAAACCAGCACAGAAAGTATCAAAACAAAAAAAAGGAGAGAAGTTTCTGCTAATCCTTGCAATTTTAGCCAAAAGCACATATAGCCAGGCATTCACAAAAGATGCAGTGAACCATCTTGAATAGAGTTTATTCTAGGCATGTGCAAGTTGGAGCAGAGAGTGGGCCAATCATAGAGGTCTAAATGGCCTCACATCCATAGTAACCATTTTAATAAGTGTAACCATGGGCATCGGCAGGGGAGTGCCACATGTTGGAAGTTTGCAATCAAACAATATTAAGGAATTATTCTGTTGCCAAAACTGTAAAGGATATGGGTTATAGTATTTGTTGCAGATAAGCATATTAATTTATGCTAAATAAAATTGTTCTTCACATCAAAATTAAAACAATAGTCTAATAGTAATAGACCGTACATTAAATTGCATTAATTTCCAAGGGAGAGCGTGTCCCCATCCCTTGCCCCCCTTTGCAATGCCCATGAGGTAACAGCTATATTCAGTGAAGATGTACTCGACAAAGACACTTCTTCATGTCTTTTAAATGTCTATTATATCACTGTTGTGAAATTACAAATTAATGATTGAGAAATAGCTTTCCATAGAACAAGGATTGTAACAGAAGAGTATCATGTGCTTGCATAACTTGTATGTTGAGCAAATTTGATGTCAAACCTCATGGTCTGAAAGTGACATGCAAGTTTTTTCTCTCTGTTACGCAAATTAGGAATCGTTGCATTATAAGTTTTAATATTTGGTACAGTGTCTCTGGTTGTTTAATGCTGTCTAATAGGTTTGCACACTAATTTGTACGTGATATAATTGTGTGATCTTATATTAATACACGTATGAGGAAAACCAGCATTAGTCTGATGTGACTATACAGATATAAAGTAACCCTGTTGTTCAGTGATTGTTTTATTTACATGTGCACTTGCATAGTTAAGAGCAACCTCGAGTATCCTAGCATATGTCCCATTCTTTCAATGACTCGCTGTTATGAAATTAGATCTGCTTTGGCAGCCAGATGTATGTTTAGCTATTCTGTTGATTCAGCGACCTGTGTATGTAAGGTTGCTATTTTAGGCACATGGAGCCATGTCCGTCTGTGAAAGTTCTTTTTAAATAATCTAGCATTGCTTGATGCACACATTTGTTTTTCTTATTGTCTGTTCCTCCTGTTTATCAGCCTACATCATTTGTGACTATACAGGTGCTCTAGAATTCATCTTACAAACCTCTAGGACTTGTAGAGGGGGCTGAGTAGATAATATTTTGACTTGGAACCCATGTCCGGAAATGTAACTTTTCCATGCTACAGCTGTTTGAAAACTTGTTTACTTGGCAGGTATGAGACAGGGTAGTCATGGTGGGGCTTTTGTCAGATCAGCTGATGTCATTTGACATGTATCCTACCTCTCTGACCGGGTTTGAGCCTCATTTATGTGTCTTTGAGTGTTAGGGTAATATGGTTTGAGTACACGTTTGCAGAATACACCGACATGATGCTTCTGTGTGGTGAAGCTCAAGATAATGGAAGAGCTACTCATCGTCTTTATCAAGATCATTATCCACAATATCTGACTCCATTGCACATGTTTTCGCCACAGTTATGCAATGGCTTCGAGAAAGGAGTACCTTCACCATTAGCAGGTATTACTGTGGTGTTCCAAGGAGGTACAGTGTGCTTCTCTTGTTTGGTTCATCCTCTCCCCCACTAAAGGTATTATTGCTATTGGCTTCTCTCCTGCCATTAATTTTCTATTGTGCCATTCCCCTTTGCCCACCTAATCCTGCTGATTGATAATTCTCACAAGCTTCCCCTGCTCTTAGATATCCACTAATGCTCATCACACCCGCCATCTTCAAGGTTGCACACACCCATGGCAGTTCAGATCAGTCATCCTTGGAAACCCTAGTATCGTGATGGTATGACTGAAACCATCCTAGTATCCTTTCTCTGCAGTTCTGACGTTTATGAGAAAGAACCCATTATTCCATGGGTTTCATTGGTCGTGGCAATTACCTTCTATGCTAAGTTTCAGTTTTCTTTCCCATTTCTCCACTTCAATAGTCCTTATAATGTTACAGAAAAGATACAGTTCTATGGTATTTTGATGAAAATAGCCAGGAGCGAGTGCTAATGTGACAATCACTACAATGAGCGTCAGTTGCTTTAGAAGCATTGCCATTGATTTTGTTGACATTTGCCTGGGATCCTTTATTTCCCTGGCAAAGAGTAGTACTGGGCTCTGCAAGGGAGTTTCATTAAATAGTCTGGATTTTTATACCCGTGGTTCCAATCTGGGGAGGTGTTGCCCAAATCCACGTCAGTCAGCTGTCTAAACTTTTGTATAACAGTATTACTTTAACAGTATGCCACGATGCATTTGCTTACATGACCCATTGCCCAGGTAAGTGTACTGTATTACTATGGAGTAAAGGATTGTTGAGATAGGAAGTTTGTGTGTTTTACTTGGGTATGTTTGTGTAGTGATCTGCTGTCCTATCATGTCCACTTTACCTCCTGTAGCCAAACATAGCTGAGTACGCTCACAAAGCTCTTCCTTTCCTAAAGGTAGATACCCAATCACCCCACCCCTATGACTAGTGCTACAGGTCACATACCCTCTGGGAGATTATCATGACAGTACCTTGATCTTTTCTTTGAATGCACCTGTACCAATATTTTAAGGTTCCTTCCATAATTATTCCTTTCCTCCCTGTTCTCCCTAATTCTACCAATGCTACTTCACACACTCACATTATTTGAAAAAAGTTCTTTTTATTCTGAAATAAAAATTTAATCCCTCTTCTGCCAGAGTTCTTACAAAAGCTTATTTTTCTATCTGCTGCAGCATGTTAATTGAGATAAACATTTCTAGATATAGTCTCATTACAGATTTCATTGCCCATCCAAGGGGCTGCAGAAGGCCGAAGCAGTAGTAATACGTTTATATGCTGGCTTTGGAATTTCCACTTGTATGGTGTAACAACAAAAGAATGGTGACTAAACACACATTCAGAATGTGTGTCTCAGTCTAATAATGGAATATTCCAGATGTATTTTTATTAGATAATTAATATCTTGTACATATATCTTAAACAAATTTGCTTTTGAGCAAATAATGAAAAATATTTTATATAAAGGGTAGTTCGCAATGCGGGGATTTTTTTAAAACATCTTTGTATTACATCTGGAAGACATCTCCTTTACAAGTTATGCTTCTCTCTCTGTCTCCCTCACACACACCCACATTCACACCTTTTTCTATTTTTTTTTTTCAGAGGACCTCAAAACAGATTTTCTGTGAAATCTCAATATCAAATTTTTGGGTTAAATACAATGCAATTGTTGTAGAAGGTAATTTTTACCAGTACACTAACTTGTACCTCTTGTGTGAGAGGTAGAACTGGAACTTAAAAATTCAATGCCACAGCTGGGACTTGAACCACAAACCTTCCGCTTACCAGGTGGCTGCTCTAACCATTGAGCTACTGTGACAATCTGCCAGAATGGCATTGAATTCTCAAACCAGTTTGTGTTTCTCCTGGTAATCAAGTCCCAGCTGTGACATTGAATTTTTAAGTTCCAGTTCTACCTCTCAAACATTGCCCACACACAGCTTGTGTGTTTAAAAACACCAACAGTAAGTTTGTTGGCATAAATAAATAATAATTGTACCACTTGTGTTTGCCATGTAAGTGAAGTATAATGAAAACTGTTGAAATATTCACTCTATCAAGGATTTTGTAAATAACAAAACTTGTTTGAAACATTATGCTTACAAACCTTTGTTATACATTAGTGTTGCCAACTGTAACAGAATTTCGCTAAGCCTGGCACAATTTGAGCCTTCAGGAGACATTGGTTAACAAAAGCAAAAAAGTGAGAAAATACATAGAGCTTTCTCAGTTTTTATTTAAAAAAGAGTTAATGATTATTACTAAAATATTTGGAATAAAGTATCTTCCGGGCTTGTAGGCTGTGGTCGAGGTGTAGCAACTGCTCTTGACGTTTTGCTCAAGTCTGCGTTGAGCATCATCAGAGGACCCAACGAGTGACTGATGATGCTTAATGCAGACTTGAGCAATTCATACACGTTGACCATGGCCTACAAGCCTGGAACATATTTTATTCCAAATGGACACTGGCCGAAAGCCTAAGCACATACATTACTAAAATAAATATGTAAAAATGTTCAATTAATATTCTACAAAATTAATTTGTCTTTTTCAATTTTGATGGGAAGTATGCCTTCCCAGATATTCCAAAATTGGCTCAACTATTACTTGTGATGCTGATATAGAATGAGTGTTTCCCATGTTCAACATTGTCAAACCTCAAAGCCTCAAGTGGCCTCTTAATAAAAGCTAATCTTCAAAGCAAAGGCAATGGCTGTATTTAATTTCAGTAACTGATGAGCATATAAATAAATTTGGTAAATCCATGTACAATTTTGCAGTAACAACAGAAAGGCTTTTGACAGTGACGACTTAAATACTGTAAATATTAGAGACCCCTTCTGTGACAGTAGATTAGCTATGTTATATTTTATTAAGCCCTTTTATTAGACTTTACGCAAGTATCACTATCACTAATATTAATCTGTGGTGTTGGACAGACTCTGTACCAGTTTAATTTAAAAGGTGAGTTAATAAATAACACTGAATATGTTAATTAATAACATATTTTTCCGGGACGCATTTCGAAGGTTAACTTTCCTCCATTATCAACCGGACAATAACTGGGTTTCCATGGTGTTTCATGGTGCGGATGGTGATGCTTCTTCTGATGTTTCTTCTGGTGGCCGTTCAATGAACTTACTGAAAATGTCTCTCTGAGGAATGTCGAAATTAAATACTCGGTTTCTATTTTTTAAAATAAAGATTTGTTCCCATGTGGACAGTTCTTGTTTTCTGGTTGTGTTTGAGAAGTTTCGGTTCTAGCTTTATGTCATGATTTTTTGCCCAAAAGTGAAATGCAACCGCTGATTTTTCTAATTGTTTACTCTTAATGTTTCTGACGTGTTCCTTGGATCTAATTTCTAAATTTCTTTTGGTTTTTCCTATGTATATTTCATTTCAGTTACTGCATTCAATTTGGTATATGCCAGATTTTTTGTTAGGTGGAATAGCATCTTTGATGTTTGAAAGTAGTAGGTTTTTTATGGAGTAATGGTTTACTGCTGCTAGCTGAATGTTGTATTCCTTGAACACTTTTTTAAATTTATCAAAGGCCCATGGATGATACGTGAATTTTTTGAATATCATTTTTGTTTTTGCTGCTGTGAGAGTTGTAGTTTCTTTTAATAGTTTTTTTTTCTTTTCTGCTCGTTTTACCTTTTTATCTACTAATTCTTTGGGGAAGCCATTTTTTTTGTGCTATTTCAATTATTTTGTAATATTCTGTTTTATATTCTTCTGCTGAAAGAGGGATGCTCACCAATCTATGTGTTAAACTATTGAAAATTGCTTGTTTGTGGCTTCTTGGATTGTAACTATTAGCTTTTATGTAGTTGTCTGTCTGCGTTGGTTTTCTGTGAATACCGAAATTTATTCTATCCTTGTTTTTGATTAATTTTAGATCTAAAAATGGTAATTTATTATCTTTTTCTACTTCCACTGTGAAATTTATACTTTTGTCCTGTATGTTCAGAAGTTTTAATGCGTCACTGATGTGTCTTTTTGGAACTATTGCAAATATGTCATCTGCATATCGCTGCCAGAGTTTGAACATCCACGGGAAACCTTTTGTGATCCTTATTTCCAATGAACTCATATAAATATCTGCTAAGAATGGCGAGAAAGTGTTGCCCATTGCTAAACCTGAAGTTTGACGGAAATACTTTGTTTGGAACTGGAAGAAATTTTGTTCTGTGCATAATTTGGTGAGTTCTATGTATTCTGCAATTTCTGATGATGACATTCCAAGTGATTTGAGCCAATTTTTGATCAGTGATGGGAGTTTTTCTATTGGTATACTGGGAAATGGTGACTTTACGTCAAAGGAGACAAGGGTGTCCTCTTCTGTTAATTTGAAGTCTTTGATGTGTTCTATTAGTTCATAACTGTTTCTTATGCTTAAACTTTCAAATTTAGGAAATGAATTAAATTTATTAGATAGCCATTTTGCCAGTTTGTAAGTTGGTGAATCTATGCTGCTAATTATGGGTCTCATGGTGATGTCTGGCTTGTGTATTTTGGGTAAACCATAGATTCTGGGTACGGTTGGATTATTTGGTTTAATTGCATATTTTTTTGGTATTATGCTTGAATTTTGTATAGTTTTTTCAAAGGTTTGAACACAAGTGGTTAGCGGGTTTTTGCTGATTTTTTCGTAGTTACTATCATTTAGCATTGTTTCCATTTTTTCTATGTAATTTGATTTATTCATTATTACTATTTTGTTCCCTTTATCTGCCTTTGTGTATACTACGTTTTTATATTTTAAAGAATGGATAAGATTTTGTTTATTTTTGTAACTTGATCTGTATTTTAATTCTTCTAAAATCTTTTTGCACTAGGTTTTTACCGAATTTTGTGTAGATAATGGTAAACACTGTGTTGAAATATTTATGTCCGCTTTATAGTCTTCAATTTCTGTAGAAAAATGGACGCACGTTTTTAAACCTTGATTTAAAAGACTAATTTCTGCTTTGGAGAATTCATGATCAGAAAGATTAACCACATTCTTAAAGTTTTGTAAATAAGTTTTTGTAGTTCTGCCATTTTGTGCCGTGTTTGAACATACGTTTGTATGTGAACTCTCTTTGTTTTCATTTTGCATTTTAATTTCTGTATAATTTTTTCGTATAAATTTTGGTGAAACATTTATTAATTTTTCCAATTTGTGTGTAAGTTTCAGAGTTTTTGCTCTCATTTTTCCGCTAAGGATTGCCAAATAATTATTTTGAAGGGTTTCCCAAATCGTGTTTCCCAGTGTTTGTATTAAAATTGAATGTAACTTGTAGAGTTTTAATTCTATGTCTTCTAACTGCTTGTAATGTTTATTGACTTCTAGTTGTAAAACTTTTTTCTCTGTCGCTTTTTGTTGAACATTTCCGTTGCTAAGTTTAACTATTTTCCGGACGAATTTGTTGCCAGTTGCTCAGTTACCCTTATGTGGGTGCCTGGGCACTCTGGTATTGGAGGAAATGAGATGGCAGATGAGGGGTGTGGGCCTAGAATTTATAGGGCATAAGCCTGTTCTTGGAGTATCCTCCAGAAGTGTCAGATATGAAATAATCCAGCTTACAGTTCGGGCTTATTTTGAGAGCTGGAGTAAGCACACTATGGTTGGGGACCATGTAACTCAGGGTGCATGAGGAATAAAAGTAGCCAGCAGAAGTAGCACATATGTTGCAGGATGTTGGAATTGTGTAGTTGGCAATGTGTATCACATCAGAATGACGATAACTTCCAGCCGTACGTGTACATAGATGACCAATAAGATGGGAAACTTTATTCTCATTCAAATGGGCAAATATTGGGAACTTGCACATATTCCATTTCATATTAGGATGAAACAAATTAATTCACAAATCATATAACCTGAGATAACTATGAAAACACCATATAATAGATTTTCTGTGTAACCTGCAGTGTTCATTATAACTCTCATTCAAAACTGGGATTTTGTTCAGCTTGCCAGCTTAACTGGCTTAGAGTACCTCTCAAAAATTAAAATGGGTTTGACTCAGTCATATTTGGGGTGATTTTTTAGGGATTGACTTTGTGTTTGGAATATGGAGCCATTCACTAGAGCAGCAAGCTGTATGTTGTTAGTGTCAACTGTTCTTATATACACACACACACGCACACGCACACGCACACATGGTATAAAATGTGATTTTGGATTTCAAAATAGTATCATTTAAAAATGTATATTTATTCATCCAAAACTGAAAGGTACATGAAAATTTCAATTATAGTGTATTCTAAGTATAGATTAGAGCCTCAGCATGTTATAGTTCATGAGGAAAGACATTAACAACCCTTGCACATAGGGGAAGCTGCTTTCCTCCCCTCCCTCTCTGCAAGAGCTGGGAAGGGGTAAAGGCGGGTGACCTTGCTGCAAGTGAGTAAACATTACTATAACAGCATACAGCTGAAACCATTGCA
Source organism: Tenodera sinensis (assembly GCA_030765045.1). Lineage (NCBI taxonomy): Eukaryota > Metazoa > Arthropoda > Insecta > Mantodea > Mantidae > Tenodera > Tenodera sinensis. Next base: position 300,031,747 of record CM060962.1, read on the forward strand.
GTTCACATGAAAGTAATTGTTGCCACATAGCCATAGTTATAGCCAAATCACTTTGTTCATTATAATACTTATTTTTATACATATATAATTATTAGCAATATGCACTAAAGCTGTGCAAGCGAACTTCACTCCTTCATGGACAGAAATGTTATGACTTCTGCACATAGATGATTGCACAACTTTCCCCACCATCAGCCATTCAGGTGAAGAGTGCTACTGTGCAGCTAGGGAAATTGCTCTTGTCTTGCCTCGCCTCAGTAATCCTTATATGAGGGCAAGTCAATAAAGACTGAGAGTTATTTTTTTTTTTACTGTGCACAACAAAGGCACATCGTGGAAACAAAGTTGTATGATGCCAATGGATCACCTCTCATTGGTGGACAAAGCACACACTTGCTTGCACATGTGTCTGTACACAGGGGACGAAGTAGCTCAGTTTGCCAGCTGCCTACAACGAAAATAGAGCTGTTACGCGAAGAACAATATGCTGCATTGAAGTTTACCTTTCATTTGCAGAAATCCATCATGGAGGCTTACAGAATGTTGCAGGAGGCATATGATGATGTTCTGCCACAGCCCACAGCACTTTGATGGTTCAAAGTATTTAAGGAGGGCCGTGTTTCAATGACAAAGGAAGGTGGGCCAGGTGCTGCTCCAGCAACAGCAATAAACGAATCCATGATTAACACAGCTGGCAACGTTGCTCATGAAGACCGATGAATAACAATTGACAGACTTGCAGACATGTTAGATTTCCCATGGCAGTGTTTTTTCAATTCTGCATAACCACTTAAACATGAGACATGTTTGTGCGAGGTAGGTGCCAAGATTATTGACTCCTGAACAGAAGTTGATGCGGATGGAAGTGTGTATGGGACTGCAACATCTAGTTGAGCTGCATGGGGATGCATACCTGAATGCAGTCATTACAGGTGATGAAAGCTGGCTTCACCATTACGACCCGGAGTGTAAACAGGCCTCCTCAGTATGGAAATCACCTGATTCTCCGATGCCAAAGAAAGTAAAGGTTGTTCGGTTAGCAGGAAAAGTAATGGTCATTTCGTTCTTTGACTGCCGTGGAATGGTGTATCAACATCAGGTCCCTTCTCATACAATGGTCAATGGCGAGTGTTACAAGTCTGTTTTGGATGTCCTTGCTAAACACATCCAACGAAAACGACCAGAACTGCATCTCTCTGGTTGGCACCTGCACCATGACAATGTCCTCCCTCATGTGTCCAACATTGTTACACAGTATTTGGCCTGCAGAAACATTGAATGTGCTCCCCATCCTCCATACTCTCCAGACTTGGCCCCTTGTGACTTTTATAGTTAATGATGCAACCAAATGGCTTTCTAGCAATGGTTTTTTAACTAGTCCTGACAAAATGCAAAAAATTATTGTTAGTCTTTGACAACACTTAGGTGACACAGAAAATGCTAATGTTAAGCTTTAAAGTATGTTAGATTCAGAGCTGAACTGGAATTCACATGTGGACATGATCTGTGAAAAGCTCTCTAAAGTTGTTTATTTAATAAGAACTATTAACAATAAAGTACCACGTAGCTATTTAAGGCAAATTTATTTAGCACTGTTTGAAAGAGTTTTTATTTATGGTCTTTTGGTGTATGGGAACTGTAGTAAACATAATGGTATTGTACTTTTACAAAAAAAAGACTATTAGAGATTTATGTCATACGTTTTACAATGCCCCATGTAAACCGCTGTTTAAGCAACAGAGAATTTTAACAGTGCATAATTGCTATATATTGCAGTTATAGCTGTATGTCCATAAGAATCTGAATCAGTTCTCATTGAATAGGCATGTACACAATTTAAATACTAGAAATCTTGACAACTTACATCTCCCTTTTACAAGGTTAAAGAAAGTTATTTAATCACCAGCATCATGGCCTGCAATAAGTTGCCTTTATACATGTGAGAACTACATATGATACAGTTTTAAGACCAAAATAAAAAACTGGTTATTTGACAATGTATTTTATAATATTGAGTTCTTTGATACTGACATTATGTAATGTGTAACATTTTGACCATGCCTATTGTACCTGTATACCTAATGGCAAAAGCAATAAATAAAGTCAAATCTCTTTCCCGCTCTGAAAAAGAAACTAATGGGGAAGCGTTTTGCTATTTCGGAGGCGGTCGTGAAGAAGGCTGAGGCAGTTATAAAGATGATGTCAAAAGATGGCTTCCAGCACGTGTTCCAGGACTAGCAGAAGCGTTGGGCAAAGTTCATTCAACTCAACTGAGAATACTTTGAAAAAGACCACACCAATCTGGACCAAGACTAGTGAATTTTATGTATAAAAAAACATTCTCAGTCTTTATTGACTCACCCTCGTATTTGATAGTTGATAAATTTATGACGTACAGGAGTAATGATTATAAAAATTTACTGTATGTACTCACATGACTTTCTCGACTCACTCTTGTACAAGCTCTTCTAGAAAGCACTTATTCTCTTACTTCATGTTATCCAGATAAATGTTTGTAGAAGTCGTTTTATTACATATACCAGGTCGTTCACCTGTTCCTTATTATTTTTGGACATAGGCAACACTTGATACTCTGAAAGCATCATGGTCAGAATTACTGTGCTTGTCGACCATTTGGTAGCCATGCAAATCTAGACTGCTCTTCATAGGAAAATGGACCTTAGACCTTAGCAACAGTTAATTCCAAAAGCATGCACTGCTAAGGTCTATATCCCCATGAAAAGCAGGCTGGAATTGCATGGCTACCAATTGGTCGATAAGCACGGCAATTCCAACCTTGTTGCTTTCAGAGGCAACACTTCATACTATCTCCAAAATGAAGCCGAAATTGTGAACGCCATAATTATGGATATAATACTGCATCACATGGCAGAATTAGATAATCAGAAAATGTTAAAATTGTTACGTGTATCAATGTACGAGATCTGGGAATATTAGTTGTGACTAAAATTGTCAAAAGGCACGAAAAGGTACAAGCAAGTCATTAGTGGTAAAGTCCAGGTAGTCAGCCTGATACACAGTAATACCAGTTTTCCTGGAAATCGCTCAGCGCAGGTGTTGAGTAGGTAAACAAGGGATGGTCGTTTCTTCGAAACCCTGTTGCTAATTAGGAAGTGAAAGGTATAGAGAGCGTCATAACGCACAGGCACTTGCCTGCGAGAACCTGGAGAGAAAGGGTCGTTGAGAGTTGCCATCCAGAACCCGGCGGGTCACTACACTCGTCGCCCGTATCTTCAGTCATGGGACATGTATTCCGGATCCTCAAGTGTGAGGACACATTATAGTTAATATTAACGATTTTCTATCTTAGTAAAGACACGGTAACGACTCAACTAATTTAATAACGATCAGCAAATCTCACGCTTTCTTATTTTGGTGAGAATAAAAGTGTTTCAACGAAATTCTGGTTTTATTCGTAAACATCCACGCATACCCTGAGATTAAAGTCACATGCCTGAGCATCCGGAGCAGAAGACATTCAGAAAGCAGTCGGCATAGGAGAGCATAGGAAGGACGATTCGACATCAAAAATAATAAGGAACAGGTGAACCACTTTGTATATATTTCCTTGTAGGTATGTACATTGGGAACAAGACAATTCGCTAAAGTGATACATCTTTTAACAGCTGGTGGCTATGTGATGGCTTTGACATTCCATTCTCTTTGTGTCGCCAGAAAAAAAAGGAAAACTTCCTATTTGAGAAAAATATTTTAAAATTCAAACCTCTCAAAAGTGGTTATCTCTACAGAAAATTTGACAAAAGTTGCGTGCTTTAATAAGATCTACATTTTTTGTGTAGTAAGATTTTCTCTCTTACAGTTTACCACTTACACAAAAGTCATTCAAAATGAAGAGGCTATTCTCCAAAAATTAAAGATATATGTCTCATTTGTCAAAAATATCTTAAACATAATGGTATTTTAAACATGTCATTTTTGAGAAAATAAAAAAATTTTGAGGATATTCCATGTAAAGGGTAGTTTGTGGCGGGGTGATTTTCTTGAAAATGTTAATGTGGCATACATACTTGGAAGAATAGACTGAGGAGAGAGATTAGTATAGGCTCACACAGGCTACTCCAGATCTGTATATAAGTATAGACTGAGGATATATGTAGGCTAGTATAGGCTCACCTAGGCTAAACCAGATCGGTATATAAGTATAGACTGGGGAGATAGGCTCACCTAGGCTGAACCAGATCGGTATATAAGTATAGACAAAGGAGATAGGCTAGTATAGGCTCACACAGGCTACACCAGATCTGTATATAAGTATAGACTGGGGAGATAGGCTCACCTAGGCTGAACCAGATCGGTATATAAGTATAGACAAAGGAGATAGGCTACTATAGGCTCACACAGGCTACTCCAGATCTGTATATAAGTATAGACAGAGGAGATAGGCTAGTATAGGCTCACACAGGCTACACCAGATCTGTATATAAGTATAGACTGGGGAGATAGGCTCACCTAGGCTGAACCAGATCGGTATATAAGTATAGACAAAGGAGATAGGCTAGTATAGGCTCACACAGGCTACTCCAGATCTGTATATAAGTATAGACAGAGGAGATAGGCTAGTATAGGCTCACCTAGGCTAAACCAGATCGGTATATAAGTATAGACAGAGGAGATAGGCTAGTATAGGCTCACATAGGCTACACCAGATCGGTATATAAGTATAGACAGAGGAGGTAGGCTTGTATAGGCTCACACAGGCTACTCCAGATCTGTATATAAGTATAGACAGAGGAGATAGGCTAGTATAGGCTCACATAGGGTACACCAGATCTGTATATAAGTGTAGACAGAGGAGATAGGCTAGTATAGGCTCACATAGGCTACACCAGATCGGTATATAAGTACTGACTGAGGAGATAGGCCAGTATAGGCTCAAATAGGCTACACCAGATCGGTATATAAGTATAGACTGAGGAGATAAGCTAGTATAGGCTCACATAGACTACACCAGACGTATATAAGTATTGACTGAGGAAATAGGCTAGTATAGGCTACACCAGATCGGTATATAAGTATAGACTGAGGAGATAGGCTAGTATAGGCTAACATAGGCTACACCAGATTGGTATATAAGTATAGACTGAGGAGAGACATTAGTGTAGGCTCACATAGGCTACACCAGATCTGTATGTAAGTATAGACTGAAGAGGTAGCCTTGTGTAGGCTCACATAGGCTCACAAAAGCTCACATACGCTACACCAGATCTGTGTATATAAGTATAGACTGAGGAGATAGGCTAGTATAGGTTCACATAGGCTACACTGGATCGGTATATAAGTATAGACTGAGGAGATAGGTTAGTATAGGTTCACATAGGCTACACCAGATCGGTATATAAGTATAGACTGAGGAGATAGGCTAGTATAGGCTCACATAGACTACACAAGATCTGTATATAAGTATAGACTGAGGAGATACGCTAGTATAGGCTCACATAGGTTACACTAGATCTGTATATAAGTATAGACGGAGGAGATACGCTAGTATAGGCTCACATAGGCTACACCAGATCTGTATATAAGTACAGACTGAGGAAATAGGCTGCACCAGATCTGTATATAAGTATAGACTGAGGAAATAGGCTAGCATAGGCTCACATAGGCTGCACCAGATCTGTATATAAGTATAGATTGAGGAGATAGGCTAGTATAGGCTCACATAGGCCACACCAGATCAGTATATAAGTATAGACTGAGGAGATAGGCTAGTATAGGCTCACATAGGCTACACCAGATCTGTATATAAGCATAAACTGAGGAGATAGGCTCACATAGGCCACACCAGATTGGTATATAAGTATAGACTGATAAGATAGGCTAGTATAGGCTCATATAGGCAACACCAGATGGGTACACAACTATAGACTGAGGAAATAGGCTGCACCAGATCTGTATATAAGTATAGACTGAGGAAATAGGCTAGCATAGGCTCACATAGGCTGCACCAGATCTGTATATAAGTATAGATTGAGGAGATAGGCTAGTATAGGCTCACATAGGCCACACCAGATCAGTATATAAGTATAGACTGAGGAGATAGGCTAGTATAGGCTCACATAGGCTACACCAGATCTGTATATAAGCATAAACTGAGGAGATAGGCTCACATAGGCTACACCAGATCTGTATATAAGCATAAACTGAGGAGATAGGCTCACATAGGCCACACCAGATCAGTATATAAGTATAGACTGAGGAGATAGGCTAGCATAAGCTCACATAGGCCACACCAGATTGGTATATAAGTATAGACTGATGAGATAGGCTAGCATAGGCTCACATAGGCCACACCGGATCGGTATATAAGTGTAGACTGAGGAGATAGGCTTGTTTAGGCTCACATAGGCTACACCAGATCTGTATATAAGTATAGACTGAGGAAATAGTCTTGTATAGGTTCACATAGGCTACACCAGATCGGTATATACATACGCTGAGGAGGTAGGCCTGTATAGGCTCACATACACTACACCAGATGTGTATATAAGTATAGACTGAGGAGATAGCCTAGTATAGGTTCACATAGGCTACACTAGATGTGTATATAAGTATAGACTGAGGACATAGTCTTGTATAGGCTCACATAGGCTACACCAGATCGGTATATACATACGCTGAGGTAGGCAGGCTTGTATAGGCTCACATAGGCTACACCAGATCGGTGTATAAGTATAGACTGAGGAGATAGGCTAGTATAGGTTCACATAGGCTGCACCGGATCGGTATATAAGTATAGACTGAGGAGATAGGCTAGTATAGGCTCACATAGGCTACACCAGATCGGTATATAAGTATAGACTGAGGAGATAGGCTAGTATAACCTCACATAGGCTACTCCAGATCGGTATATAAGTATAGACTGAGGAGATAGGCTTGTATAGGCTACACCAGATCTGCATATAAGTATAGACTGAGGAGATAGTCTTGTATAGGCTCACATAGGCTACACCAGATGGGTATGTACATACGCTGAGGAGGTAGGCTTGTATAGGCTCACACAGGCTCACATACACTACACCGGATCTGTATATAAGTATAGACTAAGGAGATAGGCTAGTATAGGCTCACATAGGGTACACCAGATCTGTATATAAGTATAGACTGAGGAGATAGCCTAGTATAGGTTCACATAGGCTACACTGGATCGGTATATAAGTACAGACTGAGGAGATAGACTAGTATAGGCTGACATAGGCTACACCAGATCTGTATATAAATATAGACGGAGGAGGTAGGCTTGTATAGGCTCACATAGGCTACACCAGATCTGTATATAAGTATAGACTGAGGAGGTAGGCTTGTATAGGCTCACACTGGATCTGTATGTAACTATAGACCAGTATAGGCTCACATAGGCTACACCAAATCTGTATACTCAGGGGTCTCCGTCTAGTGGATATGTGAATGGCGACCACAAGGTACGCAGGCTGAGCAGAGCATTACTTCCACTTACTGGTGTTTTACTCCTCACCGTCCATATCCTCTGATTACCAATCAGAGGACATATTACATGCTCAGCACTTCACTTTTTAATATATTTATTAATGATCTGCCACAACAAATACAAGAATCAAGTGTGAAGTGTGCACTATTTGCTGATAACTTAGTAATGTGGACTTCAAAAGCAAAAAAACAAAAGTAAAGAACTAGAAAAAACCATGCAACAATCCTTAAACAACCTACAAAAGTGGACCAAAGAAAATTTAATGACTGTTAATGCCACAAAATCAAACTTCCAAATCTTTTCACTAAGAAAAAACCACTAAAAATAAAACTAAATTTTGAGGGTCAACAATTACCAGAAACAAAGTATTTAGGAGTTACATTTGATACCAATGTAATGGCTTCATTGCCAGATGCAAGGCACTAGAAAACAACATTTGATACCAAACTTACATGGACCAAACAAATAGAAAATGTAATACAAAGAGCAGAGAGGCGCCTTTCACTGTTAAAATGACTAACAGGAATGAAGTGGGGATGTTCCAGAGCAACTCTTAACACAACATACAATGTATATATAAAGTCATTATTTACTTACTGCAGCGAAGTTCTTGTAACAGCAAACACAAAAAAAAAAAATTCAAATCTTTCAAAACCAAAGTCTGAGACTAACTACAGGTGCTATCAACACCACACCAATAGCAGCTATGGAAATAGTAACCAACCAATACCCCATTGAATATGAAATAGAAAAAGCGGCTCTTATTCAACACGGAAAGTTGATCAGACTCCCATTCAATACATGGCACAAGAGAAATTTTACACATACGCTACAGACTCAGGAGAGCTTTCTCTCCAAAATTCAAGACATCAAGAAGAATGCATACCTTCCTTATTCAAAGGAAAGCTTCACATCTAAAGTCAATCCGACACAAACATTAGACATGACATATTATTTACACCTGACAGAAGAAGTTAAGAAAAGTGATACTCCAACTAGTGTTCTAAAATTATTGGCATTAGAGACAATCCATACTAGATTTCCAGAACACGAATGACTCCATATTTATACTGATGGATCATTGATATCAAACCGAGATGGAGCAGGGGCTGGAGTAACGTGTCACCTCTTTTCCTATTACAAATCTTTCAGTTATGGAACTACTAACTTTGATGGAGAAATTGAGGCAATTCGAATGGCCCTTCAAAATCTTTTGTACAGAATTTCACATTTTCATCAAGCAGCTATTCTCTCAGATTCCAGGACGGCAATTATAGCAATTACTTCCAAGTTGTCACCAAAAAACCAAACAATTATAGAATGTTCGAAAATCTTTACCCATCTAACCACACTTCAGAAACACTTAGACTTCCAATGGATACCAGCTCACTGTGGACTGAGTGGTAATGAGAAAGCTGATTTTCTTGCAAAAAAGGGTACCGGCAATGTGCAGAAGTCTATAGTTAATCTACCATTTTATGCAGCTAAAAGATTAGTCAACTCTGAATTAAAAAAAATTATTGCAAAATATTACTATGAAAAATTAAAAAATAAAAGATGGGAACTACCAAACATTCAAACAGTAATTCCTGAGTATTCTTGAAAAACGGCAGTTGCAACCTTCAGGTTGATTACAGGACATGATTGTCTGGCAAAACATTTAAACAGAATTGGGATATACTCTTCACCACTCTGTCCCCTATGTGATCTGCAAGAGGAAATGGATCGAGACCACCTTCAAATATGCCCAGCCACTTCTAGTGCCCCATCCATCAGTGAAAAGTATTGGAGAGCAAGAGGATTAATGACTTCATTGTCAGAAATCCAGCATTAGCTAACAACATACTTGGAAGATGCTGAATTTAAATAGCAAGTTTGGTATTTAATGACTTTTCACTTTTGAGTTGTGCTGTTCACAGACACACATATGGACCTTTCTCTAATACGGTTTTTTATGTTTAAAGGCTAGTTCACAACCTCCCAACAACAGTAACAATGATTCCAAAAACAGCAATCAAGGCAGTGCTCAATATTTTGGTTTGCAACAACTGGGAACGATAAAAACAAGATACCATAAAATGGAGGGGATATTGTGCACTGGGAATTCATTTGTCTCTAACTGGCTAATATATTTTGTAGCTTGTGACTAGAGAGAGCTCTAGGTGCTGTTTCATGGCATGGCTGGCTTAATTTCTACAGCGGAAGGTTTAATACACACAATATGAATCTAATATGCCATGACTTAAAACCTGGCCAAGTCTTCTTTGCCATTCCCAGGGCCCAGGAAAGCTTCCCATTGGTTGTAAACACTCCCATTTGAATACATGTATTTTAAGTTTATCATTCTGGTTATCGTTACCGTTGTCAGTGTTTGTGAACCAGCCTTAATTCAGGGACCTCAAAGTGTGTATTTCCAGTGAATTTTCAGTGTTGAAGTTTTGGGTGAAATGCAATACCTTCTCTACCTACTATGTATGTGGCAGAGAAAGTAAAAATCAACTTCATCTGAACGAAGGCAGGATAAGTCAAAGAGAAAATAAACAAAGTACATTGGTGACAAAAGAATTGTTTAATCTATGGAAAAAGAAAGACACAAACACAAGAGAATATTTCTCTGCATTAATATTTACACAAGCAGTGGAAATAAATATACTTTACATAATGAGGAAAATTGAAACACGTATAATTAGTTCATTGCTCACAGGTAAAAAAAAGAACTTTCGTTAAGTATATGAATGACTTAATCTGCTGTTTGTACATATCTATTACAATTAACTATAAAATAACATACAATCATAGTGAAGTATCATATATCTTAAACTCTACTTAATACATGCCACATTCTACAGTATTAACATTAAAAAAATAAAATATTTGTATTTTCATTTTGTACTCTCCAGATAGTGGAGATTCTATCCTAAAACTACTGAACCACCTGGTAACTTAGGTGCTTCTTCACACAGAGTCAGTGGTTAAATTGGTAAATGCAAAATCAGGAGATTTTCTTCTCTCAAACTATACCTATGCTGGCCTTACTTTAAACTGCCATGTAAGTAAAGTACAAAATTTTATTCCTCTGCAGGCCCCTATGATTGGCAATAATATGGCGTGACTTAACATGAGTGTCATGCAAATACATTTAAAACAATTTGTTTTTCATCACTTCTTAATGGTTTTCCTTGGTGATACTTTACATACTCCACTGCAGACAGCATTTTGAACAAACTGTATGTTCCGTTCCTTCACTTCCTTTATGGCTGCATGCACATGTATTTCGTATCACAGTTAATACTGAATTTGTATACTAATGTATTCCATTTATTCTTATTGCAAGATTTTCAAACTGGTTCTGCAAATAATTCTTTCAGTTATTTTAAACTTAATGCTATTTTGTATGTTAGTTAACCGACTATATTTTCATTCGCTCCTGCTAACATGGAAGATGTGTGGTGCATCAACCAATGAAGTGTTACTCAAACACATGCTGTTGTTTATATTGCAGTTTAAAGTAAGGTATAGTTCCACATATGGAAAGTGCATGTCGTGCAATCTTAGAGCCAGCTTAACCACTGCAACAATTCCAATTTTAGTACATAACAAGTTTTAAAAATATTTATCCTATATGTTTATAAAAATGTATTACTGTGCCATAATTTGCAACTACACCTAATAGAACTGGGGAAACCATTGCACATAAAGCCAGTACTAATTGGAACAGAATTCTCACCTCAGAGGTTCCTACACTCTGTTCAGTGCTTATTATCACTGATTTAATAAATAATCAATTTAGTGGTAGGAATAGGTCCCATCAAGAATCACCAAATCCTTCATTATAGAGTACTCTACTCCATGTTATAATATACTGGGGCAGGTTTCCTTGCTCTGAAAGACTGTTTTATACTTTTATTCTGTTTATTCAAATACCTAGGGATGGGACCTTGATACCGTCAATACCTTGGTAGTATTAAAGTATGGCTAATGCTTTGAGATAAACCTTTGATACTTTTTCATACTTCTAGGTTTTAAAGTTTTGCATTATTGAAACTTGTTAAGTCCAATATCTTTGCTGCAATAATGGCAGGGATGTAAACATTCTAAGGGTGAGTACAACAAAATGTTTGTAGAAATTATTTTAATTTTATTTTAGCTAACTTTATATTTTAGTCCAGTTTTTAATATCCTAAAATAACAAAATTTAATGCCTTTAATATAGTGGAATATTAAAAATATGTTACAAAAGGGTGCACATGTTTGCCTTCAATGGGGTTGATGTTTTCAGTTATAAATTGTTGAAATAAAATTTATATTGTATTTACTGCAAACCAGTTTAAAATGACCTATTAATTAAACAAATTATTTTAGTCAGTAAAAGGTATAATTCTGCAGTTATATAGGTCACTTTTAGCTTAATATCTGCAGTAGCAGTTCAGAATTTAAATGGACAAAAGTCTGCTTGGAGAACAACTAGCTAATACTGTATGCACAGCAAAGGGTTAACTGAGTTGTAAATAAAACTGGCACATTTCTGCCATAGCCTGGCTTGGTGACTCACTCTCAGTCATTATATCTACCTACTTCACTAACCAAACTCTGTAAATCCAGCAGAAACACATCGGAACTTAGATGTGAGATAATACAGCACATGGAAATCAGTATTTGTTCTTTCCTTCCATCTGTTAGTGCTTATGCAAGTCAAACTCAGGTCATGTGTACCATATGAGTAATGTCCAAAAACATTTTGTTTTGCCACTGTACAACACTGATATTGAGTAAAACAATTGAAGAAGACAATACTAAAACAACAAATAGTGTGTAAAATATGCAGAAAAACATTGATATCTTTATAAGTTTCACAATACAACAAATTTAAAGAAACATTCACACACCAAGCAAAGTTTACAGAACCTCTATTCAGAAAGCAATGCACGAGTTTCCCATTGCTGTTTATATTTACAAGATTGCAGAATAAAAACTGCTAGTATTTGTCTATAGATAGAAAATCCTTAAAAAGAAAATTTTCAGTGAAAATATAATTACAAAAAATGGAGGCAAAGAAATTATTCTTATTATTACTACTACTACTAGACTTGACTAAAAACAGGGTACAAATAACCCATGGCTAACGAAAAAGACAGGCTACGGCACGAACTGCAGTGACGTGATTCTCTTAGTCTGGCCATGGCCCAATGAAATAAAACCACAATCGTCTAATACATCCATATTCTAAACAACCAACAAATTGCTTGTTGAATTCATACAAAAGATAGTTTTATCATGATGGTATACAATGTTAGCCATGTATCAGACCACCATTACTACATAACTCTGATTCGCACTGCAGCCTGTCTTTTTCGTTAGCCATGAAATAACCTGTGGTATTATTAGTATAAAAAATTGCTGCTAATTGGAGAGTGTCAAATGGGAACAATTTTAGAATTAGCATACAATACAAAATTGGTTACATGCTTTTATACTAACACGAACATAAGAACATATTCAGTAAACAAACTATCATCTTGTATCGAGTATTGTGTATCAATAGTGGTATCGTCCCATCCCTACAAGTAACCAAACATTAACGTAAAAGACAAATATCTTAAACCTCCTATGTATAGATGTTAGTATAATACACACTTTGATTAAGAGTAAATCGTGTAATACATATAAAATTTAGGAGCTTTACTACTCTAACTTCACTTTCTACACCAGAGCTTACTGGAACATGTTTTGCAGACTGTTCAAAGTTAGAGTACTAAAACTCCAAAATTTTACGTATAAATAACTTCAATGTGTTTTCCCTAAAGAAAAGATTTAACATATAATACTTATTTCAGTTCTGATAGCACAAGTAGATACGATGCAGTGCAATTATAAACAAGCCAATCTGTTCCTTTAAAGTGTGGAAATATACATCTCTAGTAGTTTATTCAACTTAAATATAGTAACAGTTCCTGTATTCTTAATAACATGCAGTACACCAGAACACCCTTTATCCAAAGATGAGAAAACCCTTTTATGTGGTTGAAAATATACATTTTCAGATTTCTACTGTTTTTTAACATTTCAAGTGTGCCAAACATGAATATATTATTTAGAACTGATTCAAAGAAAAATTAGATGATTAATTAGCTTTTAACTCATATCTGTATTTTCATCTGTCCACACCCATCCTAAAGGAAGTACACACATATACTTTGCATCAAAAAGGCAGATATTATATGGAAACAATATCCAAAAAGGCTAACAAATTTAAAAGAAACAAAAAGAGAAGCCATGTCGATACAAAGGATTCAGATTATGGTGCTCCAATGTTCCAAATAATGCTGCAAGTTATGAAAAATGTTGCAAAAACCTTACTCAATCTTTGTCAGTTTCACATTTTTTTTGGTATAGCCATGGAAAAAATGATTGAGAACAATATTAGGAGAGCAGAATATTTCTTAAGTTCCATATCGTGTTGCAGCATGGTTTATGCAAGTCTATATTTCCAACATGCAGCTGGGTTTGATAGTATCTGTTCCATATGTTGCAAATAGGCTGTCTCAGGCAGATGGTAACATACAGACTTGTGTAAATCGCGCTGCAACACATGGGATTTACAAATGTTCTGCTCTCCTAATGGGCTCAATCATTTTTTCCATGGCTGTACTTAGGTACACATCATAACCTCTTTAGTTCTGAGTTCAAGTACTTTTAAGGCTGAAAGCATAGGGCAGCCATGAAACAGAAAACCTTATTGGTCTGGAGTTCAGTTTCCCTTAAGGTCAAATCGAACAGGCACAGCACAAAATCAACCTTAATGGCACACTGGGACTGAGGAGGATAAGAAAACCATTACAGATAACTAGATGCAATTTTGATGAGCATTTACAAGACTGCAATTAAAAATGTGAATGGAATTTCTCAAAAATCATATTTCCTGGGAAAATAAGTGTTTAATCATACATTTTTATGATAAAATTTGACTTTTGGAGGAAAAAATAAACAGAAAACTATTAAAAGTCAAAGAACACCAGTTATATTATTAAAGATGAATATATAGGGTGGAAGTGAAATAATCCGTCAGACTGAAGGAGGTGAGAAACACCTCACGTGTGAAACACCTCTTACATTATTATTACCATTATTCTGTGTTACATTTAACCATGTGGCACTAATAATTGCTAAATCTTTACCAAAGCATAATTTATAATGTGAATTTACTCTCCACTGCAATATGCTTAAACAAAAAACAATTGAATGCAATTAAGTAAACATTTGTGCGATGTCAGAGGAAAGTAAACACAGCTGATGCAATGTTGCTAGTTCAGAATTAAAAAAGCACCAAATTGTGGATTTTTTAAAATTTAATTTACACAAGAAACGTTCAATAGATTGAAATACACCAATTTTCTACAAATATAGCCATACATTAAGAACCTTTAATCAATAATTCAGCCAGGTGATGATAAACTTTTTTAATAAAAGCGTTGTTTTCTAGAAAACTATAAACTTTTCAGCCTTTTGGTATAAGAGTTTTTTGTTATTCACAATACGAGAAACTCACTGTTAAAGTCTGGCGGATTATTTCACTTCCTGTATACCAAATGGCCCATGGTATCGCAAATACATGCAAAATAAACTGTACCACAAGTTTGATAGTTTAACTTGGGGAGTATAGGCAGAGCTTCCTCACCTTAAAGAGGCATCAATATACCAATCAAATAGTAAAAGAAAGCAGCACAAGTAAAAATAAACATAAAACTATAATTGTTCAAAAAACATCCTATCTTTAGTGAATGAAAATATATGTTTAATATTATATGTGAAAGATCAAACTATAGACAATCCGCAGTTAAGTAAACTGTTAATAATTGCTTCTTAAATATAATAAAGGATTGGCAATGTAGGACTCGTGACGAGCCATTTGAATTTTCTGGGCACCTACCTTTCATCTTTCTGCTCAACAGAACAACAGAGTAAAAGCCCCACTACAACATCCACATCAAGTATAAATTGAGTAACTATTAAAACTAGAAGCACTACTAACAGTGAAGTGTTCTATATGTTTGAATTCAATTGTTTGAGTCACTTTTTACTTTCTCTACCACAAATACTAAGTAGGGGAAGTATTGCATTCCACCCAACAATTCAATTTCTAGATTTCCCCAGAAATATATGTTTTGAGGCCCCCTAAATCCAAAACCAGCATTTTTGGAAAATGGTCTGTGTGCATATGTGTCTGTGAACAGCATAACTCAAAAACAAAAGTTGGTTAAAAACCAAAATTAGTATTTAAGTTTAATATCTTTCAAGGATGCAAAACAAAGATTTTGAGTAAAATTCCTCCACCCTACATTACCCTCTACATGGAAAATTTTTATTTTCTCGAGAATGGCTCTAACGATTTTGAATTTTTTGGCTATATCCCACATAATCCTGTTTACTCTTGATGACTTTTGCATAACTGGTAAACTGTAAGAGATAGACCAAATCTTAATGCACAAAAAATGTAGATCTCATTAAAACATAGGCATGTCCAAATGAACTCTTTTGTGGAGTGAACCATTTCAAAGATATTCCTTGTTATTTGTGTGAGTTTTGTAATACTTAATACTTTCTACAAATGGAAGGTAATTAATCATTTTTTGTATCTTAGCCATGCAAAGAGAATGGAATTTCAAAGCTTTAAAAGATTTGACTATCACTCAAAGCCTACTGTAATCCCACATTCCCCTTGGATCTAAAAGAAAATGAGCAATAACATAATTTGTACAAATGTTTATTTTGACTAACATGAAGATAGAGGAATAAGAGTTTGTAAGAATACTACAAGAGTAGAGAAAGTCATGTGAGTGCAACACATCAGATCTTTAGAAAAAGGTCTGTGTATGTGTGTCTGTCTGTGAACAGCATACCTCAAAAATGAAAACTGTTGAAAACCAAATTTGCTTTTTAAATTTAATATCTTTCAAGGATACGACACAAAGATGTTGAAGAATCTTCCTCCACCCTAAACTACCCTTTAAATGGAAAATTTTTCAAAAATCTTTTTTTTCTTGAAAATGGCTCAAACGATTTTGATTAAAATGCCAGATGTTTAAGATATTTTCTGGCTATAGCCCACATAGTGCCGTTTAGTTTTGACGACCTTTGAATAACTGGTAAACTGTAAGAGTAGGCCAAATCTTCTTCTCCTTTACCTGGTTACCCTCCCCATATGTAGAACTTACAAGCAGTGCCTAGGGTCAGACACCAGTCAGGGAGCAGCGGAACCTATGGGGCGGACAGAGTAAAGATCTGGAAGCGGATGGTCTGCCCAGCACCAGGTATGATAGTGAGGAAGAGGATGATATGAAATGCAGGCAAAATCAATGAATGGGAAGGTGATGATGGAGCAATTGGCAGAGTGAATTGTGGGGGAAATCAGAGAACCTGGAGAAAACCTACCCAGATGCCACTTCGTCCACCACAAATACCATATGCGGGTCCCTGGGATCGAACCCAGGCTGCCTAGGTGGTAAGCAAACGGTCTAACCGTTCAGCCACAGCACCGCCTTAATAGACCAAATCTTACTATACAAACAAAGTGATCTCGTTAAAACACACAGTTTATGTCCAAGTGCATTTTTTGTGGAGTGAACCACTTCAGGAATTCCTTGTTACTTGTGTGAGTTTTGCATATACTTTTCTCAAATGGAAGGTCATTGCTCACTTTTTTATATCTTACCCATGCAAAGAGAACAGAATTTCAAAGCCTTCATATAGCAACCAGCTTTAGAAGATTTGACTTACACTCAAAGCCTGCTGTATTCCCATATTCCCCTTGCACCTACAAGGAAATCAGCAATAAGATAATTTCTGCAAATGTTTATCTCGACTAACATTAAGCAGAGAGGAATAAGAGTTTCTAAGAATAGTTAGTACAAGATTAGAGAAAGTCATGTGAGTGCAACACATTAGATTTTTTCCCAAATGTTCAGAAGAAACAGTAATTAAATAAATTTCAAAATCCCAGCATTGAACAAAATGTTGAAGCTTTGCACCCCTCACACAAGATGGCAACAGGACTGGAGCAGGAGGAAAATAGCTTCAGTCACCCTACAAATGAGGATGAGATCCAATAATCTTGAAAATGTTCAAGTTTTTCCAGCATTTTAAACTGAAGGTGGGTGTAAAAAAGTGACCAAAGTGACTAAAAAAATCTGGTGTGTTGCACTCACATGACTTTCTCTACTCTTGTACTAACCATTCGAACAAACTCTTATTCCTGTATCTTCTTTGTGTTAGTCAAGATAAACATTTACAGAAATTATCTTATTGCTTATTTCCTTGTAGGTACAAGGGGAATATTAGAATATTGTAGGCTTTGAGCAATAGTCAAATCTTTTACAGCTTTGAGATCCCATTCTCTTTGCACGCTTAACATATAAAAAAATGAACAAAGATGTTGCATTTCTGAAACTGACACAAATAACAAGGAATATCTCCGAAATGGTTCGCTCTACAAAAAAATTTATTTAGGCATAAATTGTATTTTAGCGAGATCTACATTTTTTGTATAGTAAGATTTTGTCTGTCTCACAGTTTAAAAGTTATTCTAAAGTCATCCAGAGTAAACAGGACAACATACGCTATAGCCAGAAAATTCAAAATATACATTTCATTTGTCATACAAATATCTTAAACATATGTCATTTTAATCAAAATCATTCGAGCCATTTTCAAGAAAATAAAAATTTTCGAAAAATGTTCCATGTAAAAGGTAGTTTAGGGTGGGGCTATTTTCTTCAAAATCTTTTTGTTGTATCCTTGAAGATATTAAACTTAAATACCAACTTTGGTTTTTAACAGACTTTTCATTTTTGAGTTATGCTGTCCACAGACTGACAGACACAATGGACATTCTTCTAAAAATGCTTTTTTTTTTTGGATTCAGGGGGTCTCAAAACATATATTTCTGGTGAAATCTCGACATCGAATTTTTGGGTGGAATACAATACTTCCTCTACTTACCAGTACAGAAAGTAAAAATCTAACTCAAATACAAATTGAATATTTGGGAAAAGATTTATATGAAAAAGTATGAAGTGCATTTAATGAGTTTGTACCTTCCGAAAATCTGTTACTCAGCCTCACTGGATCTCTGTCAGATGTCTCCTC
This sequence comes from Tenodera sinensis, assembly GCA_030765045.1. NCBI lineage: Eukaryota > Metazoa > Arthropoda > Insecta > Mantodea > Mantidae > Tenodera > Tenodera sinensis. Next base: position 300,050,375 of record CM060962.1, read on the forward strand.
TCCAGAGATACGACATCCACATGAAAAATTCTTGATAATGTCCCCAAGTGAAGGCAAAGTGCGGAAAGTAAATTCAAGGTATGTGAAGTACAGTATGTCTAGTTAACTTAAGGAGTATAATTTTTATAATTATTACATTACTTCACAGTGTTAATTCCATTTAGTTTATTAAAATTATTAGCAGTCTAGCTTCAAGGTTGAAAAAGGAAGTATTGGCTCTCAAAACTAGTCTCTCAAAAATTAAAATGTGACATAGTGTTAAAAGATGGACTCCCAAAGTCTCTTTTACTAAATTTATTCAAATAGCAGTTAAATATGTACTTATGGCTAATTTGAAATATAATTTTCTTTTAACTTCTTAAAAGAAGTTCTATCACTCCATTTTCATTTCTCTATACAGGGTGGAAGGTACTGCTTCGGCCAGAATAACCTGGCTGAGAGATGCAGGTAAGAAATATAAAATACTAAGTTTCATTTTGGTACACTTAATCCTTTTGTAAAAATTGCTGAGCTGTCCTCGCAAATTCCAACAACCTGCGTACCTGACCACCGTGTGCTTCCAGGCCAGCACGGCTTCAGATGGAAGCAAAACACCCGATTGGCGTGTGCTTTGATGTAAACAAAACACTTGCCCAGTGTGTTTACCACACCACTTAAACAGGCCCCTATCTCGTCTGTTATGCCTGAAAGATGTGAATCTAACTGAAATGACACATTCTAGTTAAGAAAGCAGAAAAACTAATCAATCGAAACCACATATATTAGATAAATTAAATTATTTTGTTGTTTAACGACACTGTCAATTGCCAGAATCACCAGTGTGCCAGAATTTCATCCCGCAGTTCTTGTACATGCCAGTAAATCTACTGACATGGAGCTACCACTTTTAAGCACACTTAAAAACCATCAGTCTGGGCCGGATTTGAACTTACGACCTTGGGATGAGTACACCATCGTCTAACCAACTGAGCCACCCAGTACAACATGATATATTTTAGGGTTAAAGTAATTCGGACAAAGGGATATAGACTTTCCTAATAATGGACATCTTCCTCATCATCGTCATTGTCATAGTCGTCGTCTTCTTCTTCTTATAACATGTTAGAGCTAAAACAATAGTAATTGCCTTTGATACACAAATAAATGTCTTCCTCTTCATTTTTGTGTATAAATTGTGCTCTTTTTTAGATTACCAGGATGAAATAAAACTAATGACTTGTCATAAATTATAGCTAAAGTTACCGCTCCCCTACCACTTCTTATACCTGGCCAGTGAATTTGTTGCCTTCCCTGCCCTTCCTTCTCACTTTCAGGAACGCCAGGCAATACCTCGCCATAGCTCCTCTCCATTGGAATGTGCCCACCGTGAGAACAAGTTGAGCACACGTGACGAGGCATTGTCATATTTCCCTTAGAAATTAAACTTTTCATGATATTTTAACATTAAATTGTGGCTAAATTTACTTGACTTAAAATAAAAAGGCATCACAACACTGTCCACACAATATTTGTGAGACAGTGAATAAAATAAACCATTTATATCCATTCGGCAAGATGCTAGATGGCTCCAAATATTTGACAAAAATTATTTTTTTCAGCAAAACGGCCCTTTACTAATAATTGTATTGGACACATTTGTTATACTCATCATGTAGAATCCCTGGTTAACGAAGCAGTACCTTCCATCTGGTAGAAGTTTCTTTGCTTATGAGCTGAAAAAACATTGAGTTTTTCCTCCTTAAGAACTATGTTTTATGGTTAAATCCTTTATTGAATTCAATTGTTCATATTAAAAAATTATAACTAATATTGTACATTCAACAATTACAGTTAATGCTGCTATGCCACCTCTGTCATTTGGAATGTTCGGCATAGGTGTTCTCAATGATTGTCAACAAAACAAAGCAGTTCAAAAACATATACATATGTTAACAGTTTTGGACTAAAACTAATAATCACAATGATTTTAATCAATACAGCAAATTGTTGCCTTCTAATAACTTATTTTGTTATGTTATAAATATCACATTATAACTTTGGCCCGCCAAAAAAGTGTGTTACCAAATTTCAAATTATGCTTATGTCCAAGGCATTTATGAATGAGAAATACTGCCCAGAAACAATTTTAACAAAACACTATATTCATTTATGTGTACAGGTTGCATTTACTGATAAGTTATTAAAGTAAGCCATTTGAGATAACTGGAACCTTTTCCTGTTAAAAAGCCCTTTTCTTGGATGCATACTTAAAAAAGTGCTCCTGCTTTAAAACTGGCAATGCAATGGTGACTGACAAATACAAGTGAAATTAACATTCATTTGGACTGGAACGACAAAGTACAGCCTTATGCTGATTTTGTTTCAAATATTCACTCTTATAAAGGATTTTCATTATTATACCTACTTTAAAATTTCTCTATACTATTCTAAGTCCAGAAAAGTTGTCACTTTCTAATACAATTGTAATTTTATAACTTTTACTTCATTAAATTATTGACCACAGTGCATATTGTCAAAGTGCACAAACATGAACAAGAACAAAAATCTTTGTCTTAAGTAACAAACTCAAGTAAACATGCAGAAACAATCTTAAAATTCTGCAATAATTAAACGCAGGTGGTGTTTTTACTTCATCTTCAGCACCACTCGGTCCCTGTAAAACACAATATAAACTGATATATTAAATGTTAAGTAATTTCATCTATGAAGAAATGATACTTGTGTTACTTGAAATACAATGTGGTCATTTTATGGGCAGGCCATGGACTGCATGTATACATAGTTCTCCTGTACTGCAGTGAATGGAGCACACATACATGAGGAGGGACTTCTCAAGTCCACATTTTTATGAAATTGAGTTTTATGTGTACTTGTGATGTTTCGAACATGCTCTACCCAATAGTAAATTCATTTCACATCTAACCATATTAGTTTCCAAGCAAACGAGGCTTGAATTACAGGGTTCACTTCAAATCGTATTTTGTCCACCATTTGGTCCACTTCAAACCATATTAAGTCCTTCCTCTTCCAACCAATCACACATCATAAATACTGTCAAGAATGAATGCCAAAAAGATTCAGTGCAGACAAATTTATGCACAGAAATTGCCTATCTGATAAAGTTAAGATTTTAAAGGAGTTGAATTCAGTAATTTCACATTTTGTTGAGTTCAGTAAACAAATCATTAACTTGTATATTTTGTTTTGTTTATGTAAGGAAATGTCATAAATTTTAAGTATATTCCAAGCTCAGTGTTCATTTCCACATCAAACCATATTATGTCCACATTCTTTTTACGAATACCTAATGTATGAAATATACATCTATATCTATATCTATGTAATGAAATATACATAGGAAAAACCAAAAGAAATTTAGAAGTTACATCCAAGGAACATGTTAGGAACATCAAGAGTAAACAATTAGAAAAATAAGCAGTTGTGTTTCACTTTTGGACAAAAAATCATGACATAAAGCCAGAGCCGACACTTCTCAAGCACATAACCGGAAAACAAGAACTGTCCACATGGGAACAAATCTTCATTTTAAAAAATAGAAACCGAGTATTTAATTTCGACATTCCTCAGAAAGATATTTTCAGCAAGTTCCTTGAACCGTTACCAGAAGAAACATCGCCATCCGCACCATGGAAACCCAGTTATTGTCTGGTTGATAATGGAGGAAAGTTAACCTTCAAAACGCGTTCCGGAAAATTATGTTGTAAGTGTTGTCTAGTGTTATTAATTGACTCACCAATTAAATTGATTATAACAACAGTTTTCAAACTTCTATGAAAGGAAGATAATCTACTACCCTGTTTTGGAATTTATTTCAGTGAAAATACATCCTTAATCTTGGATGCTGCTTTGTACTTTTAAACCTTCAATTTAACTCCAATGGTTTAGGAGTTACTAGTTTTCCTTCTCTCCTCAAAAACTTGCTCTAATGGACATAATACAATTTGAGAAGTACCTCCGCACATATGGTCCATAATCCAGCCATAAAACGATAGCACTGTACTATTATATCTAGTGAAAATGAGTTTTCTACTTTAAACAAAATCAGTGCAACCCTATTTATAATCTTCATGGAGCTTTGTCCTAAATATATAAATAGAACATCAGGTACACTAAGTGAATAAAGTAATGGACCAATTCTTGCAGCATCCCTAAACACATTAATCCCTGCACTCATATTTCAACTTAGAATAGCAATAATTTGATAAAGACTTGAGTGCGCAATTTCTAATATACCAGGAGAGTTATCATCCTGCAGAGGCAATCCTGTATTTTACACATATGCAAAATGTAGGTGCTGACACCACATTACCAGCCCACTGATTAAGTCTACGATGATGCTTGCTGTTAACGTGCTCTTGTAGCGCAATGATTAACATGCTGGAAAGTCATGGTGAAGGTCGGAAGTTCAAACACGCCTGCAAATACATGAGGTTTTTGTTCATTTCTGTGTATGTTCTGAAAACATTCTAGCAAATCAGGTGTTCTTTACAAATGCACTAGAAAGTGGATTTGGCTATAAATATGAAGTTCCAGTCATTTGTGCCCACTGTGGCACAAAGCAAACACTCTCCAGTTTGTATGTACGTACTGCATCTTGTAAACTCTCAGAACAATTTATTCGCTTTCTTTTGTATTAAAGAATAGCTTTAAATAGTAAAACATTATGCAATGATATCTAACTTTGTAAGTTATAATTATAATGTTATCATGCTTTATTTATGATGTTCATTAAAGCAAGTAACAATTTGTGTTTTCATGAAATTCACATAAACTAATTACGTGAAACTACACTTCTCGGGCAAACTATTAGTTCTTGTTAAATTTACTAAGCATAAAAAGTACCTTCAAGTGGCAATACTTGAACCTGGGACCTTAGACCAATGCGCACACTGTTGTGCTACAAGAGCAAGTCGCTTCACACACAGTGGCACAAAAGTCATTTCGGCTGAAATTGATATAACATGATGCAGTAGACAGTGCTTACGGCATGGCCTGTAAAACGCCAGGACTGCAGAACTTCTCAATCCACAGACTGAGGAGAATCACCCGGTATAAACAAAAATCATTAAAGCACTAAGTATAAATTTCCATTTAATTTCTGAGACTATATCCATGGCATGTTTGTATGATCCTGTGAAAATATAAATTAAGAGATATTTTCCTATCCCTCAGGGACCCATTGTGGGTATGGGGACTGGCGACCCCAAGGTACCTGAGCCACCCAGTGTCCGGGGGTATAGCTGGGCCACCCTGTCTCCCGGGGACACAAATAGGGAGACCTGGTCCTTCAGGTTGGGGGTTGGATCGAGAGGCTAATAACCTCTCATCTGGAAAAAGAGTAATTGTTGAGAAGCCTTCAGTAATGCCTCGGAAAATGACTACGACGGTGACTTAAGCAAAGGAATATGGTAATGGAATTGGGCACTTGGAATGTTAGAACTATATAAAACTGGAGCATCTAAATCTCTTTTAAGAGAGTTGAGTAAATATAAGGTACAAATAACAGTGGTTCAAGAAACGCGATGGGCTGGAACAGGAATTGATGACCAGAAGAGGCACATTACATTATACAGTGGAAACAAACAAGGAAAGCATGAATATGGGGTAGCATTTAGAGTAGGAAATAAACTTATGGATTTTATACCTATCAGTGTAGAATTTGTGTGTTAAGGATTAAAATGAAATTTCACAATATAAGCATGATAAATATTTATGCCCCAACAGAAGACAAAGATGATAGTCTAAAAGAGAATTTTATAATAAATTGGAAAGAATTATGGACACACTACCCTTTAATGATGTTAAAATAATGTTGGGAGATTTTAATGCCAAAATAGGTAAGGAAATGGAATACAAGGACAGAATATGATGTCTTAGTCTGCATAATGAAACGAATGATAATGGCAGAAGACTAATCAGCCTAGCAGAAAGCCAAAATATGATTATTAGGTTCTACTCAGTTTCCACACAAAGAAATCCATAAACATACATGGGAATCCCCAGATGGGACCACTGTTAATCAAATAAGACCATATTTTGATTGATAAAAGAAGAGCAAGTAATATTCAGGATGTACAGTCTTCGAGGGGAGCAGACGCAAACTCAGATCACTATTTGGTGAAAGATGGATGGAGTTTAGGGGCCCGTCGACAACTAGGTCATTTGGGATTTGGTGAAAGAGAAATATAGATGCAGAAGTACTAGAAATACAAGGAGACCCCAGGAAGTAATTCACAAATTTAACATTGAAGCACTTACAGAAAAGAAACACAATTAAAGTATACACAAGTGCTGAATCAAGGACAAGAGATGGTCTGAAAAGGATCAGGAAGAAGCCGAAGCAACCTGGGGAGAACTCAAAGAAACAATTAAAACTACTGCAGAAGAAGTAATGGGATATAAAAGGAACATACCTAAGAATATATGGTTTGATAATGAATTGGAACAGGTAATAGAAGAAAGAAATAAAGCTAGGAAATTATACTTAGCTTGTCCAACTAGAAATAAATATCTGGAATATAAGCAAAAATGCAGACAAGCAAGCCATGTGTGCAGAGGAAAAAAGAGAAAAGAGTAGAATGAACACCTCTTGGAGATAGAGAGGAATTTTGCTAGTAATGTCAGGCAAGCTTATTAGGAAGTAAAGTACATTAAGAAAGAATATGCTCCAAAAACAAACATGATCAAGGGTAAAAATCAAGAATTAATAGGTGCTCCAGGCAAAGTTTCAAATAGATGGAAAGAATACTTTCAGAGTTACTAAATAATAAATATGGAATGGGAGATGATAAAAATGGACAAGAACTGGATCAAGGAAATGGCAAAGAAGAGGATGTAAGCAAAGAGAAACCGGATCCCCTAGATCAAGCAGATGTGGTGTTGGCTATAAAAGCCTTAAAAAACAAGCACCAGGCATGGATAACATACCTGCAGAACCAATTAAGAAAGGTGACCCACATGCAATAGAGGCCATTTGGAGGATGGTTACTTTATGTTGGCAGAAGGAACAGATGCCAATGAATTGGAAGGTAGGGCTTATATACCCTAATATAAAAAAGGAAACTGCCTGGATTGTCAAAATTTATATTATATTACTATGTAACGTATACAAAGTATTTACATACATTTTAACCCTCTGTTAGGCGTGCAGGCACTGTTAATCGCATTGTGTCTATTGTATACAACCTATTCTTTTAAGGATTTTGGCTTTGGTGTTTTTTTTTTAATTGGTATTTACTTTTATTGAAATATAACATATACAAAAGTATTATATTATACATTAAATTATATTTTCAAAATAAATGGTAACATTTTGGTTTGCAGAAATATAAAATAGCTACAATTTAACCTTATGTTAATTATTCCACTATTCAGAGTCCATTTCGGTTTCTTTTTTTGCTGTCCACTGACAGACAATTTTCACAAATTATTTGCGCATGCTTATTTAGACATAAATGTGTTTCACATTTTGCACATGCATAATTGCTGGGGCAATCCTATTTTGTCTCCTTGTAGCATATCTGGCATCTTTTCCTTTTTCTGTTGCCCAGTTCCAAAGTAGCTTTAGCATTATCTTGTTGCGGTCGTTGGGGCTTGTATTTTGCCAACATTGACTTTATTTCATCTGGTAGCTGATTCTCCAGTAAGGTCAGAGCCAAGATTTTGAGGTACTGACGCCTAACAGAGTAATTATTATTTATTTATGCCAACAAACTTACTGTTGGTGTTTTTAAACACACAAGCCGTGTGTGGGCAAAGTTTAAGAGGTAGAACTGGAACTGTGGTTCAAATCCCAGTTGTGGCATTGAATTTTTAAGTTCCAGTTCTACCTCTTAAGCCTAACAGAGTATTTATTTTTGTTGCCTAAGAAAATTACTCTTGAATTGATGCCTGTGACGTTTAGAATGTAGTAGAAAATTACCATGGGCCATCTCCTTGTGTAGACCTAGCAACATTGTAATTTGCGCAAAGCTTTATCTACCACATCAACACTCAATTTGGTGTCATTGTAGTGAAGGATAATTTCAGGTTTTATGTCTATTCCCTCCGATGTCTGTGTTGACGATACATGCATACTTGAAAGGAGGACTACTGTTTTGCCTTTTTTGGGGATATACGAAACAAGAGTTTCATTTTTGGTGTAGCCAAATCTGCTATCATGTTGCTGTTGCCCCTTTGGGGAAATGAAATTTGAGGGTAGTTTTCGTTTGTTTTTTCAAATTGTGCCTACAAAGGACAACTTCCTTTTTAGTAATTCTCTCCCTAATTTCAAACTAGTGAACCAATCATCCGCCGCAATATTCCTTCCAGTTCCATTTATAGGATCAGCAAGTCTTAGTACAACTGCATCAGCAGAATTATTATTCTGAAAGGGACCTTCTGGCTGTTGTCCATAATGTCTCCATATTATAAGTGTAGTAGAGCTTAGCATCACACAAACAGTAGATTTTGATTCCATATTTAGATGGTTTCAATGGTATGAACTGGCGAAACCCACACTGCCCACAAAACGCTGGTAGCTGCTCATCAACAGTGCCGTTTTGCCCTAGAGAGTAATGAGTCTTACAGTTGTTCACAAAAATGGTGAATATTTCATGTACGGCAGCCAGCTTATCTATTTTTTGCCGTTCTTCTCATGAGGTGCTGTCGTCAAAACGTATGCATCTTATTAGGAATTGGAAACGTTTTTCAGACATAGCCGTTCTGAAAATATTCACACCAAGATCATCTGTCGTCCAGGAGTTGTGAATATTTTGCCGATCGGCATGAAACAATCCAGCAAGATATAGTTTCATTTCAATTATGTCTGTTGTTCTGCAATCTCTCTCACGTTCAAACTTATCTTTCAAACCATCTATGTGTCTGTTGGTACTTTGTACAATCAGATCTAAAATATTATCATTGGTGAAAAGCTTCCAGCAGTCAAATTCACTATTCATGCCCTTAGCACTACTCACTACCCTAGGAAGTTTGGTCAGTATTTTAAGAGGCCGTGCCTGTGTTCCTTTCCAAGATAATTTTCTCCATTTCGTTCCATCCTTGCCTGCAAATAAAACAAACTAGTTTTTTTTATTATCATCATCATTATTAAATAATGCACTAATAGTTCCAAAATAATATAATTCCATAATAATAATTTTCATATTTGCATTGTCTTTTATACTCACCTATATAATATATTTTGTCAATTTGTTGACTTTCATCAGTTTCCTCTTCTTCAACTTCATGATCTGTAGGTATCTGAGTCTACAGATCTTGTTTCAGTTACATCTTCAGAATCGGAATCACTTTCTAGATAATTATCAACTGGTAATACGTTGTCGAAAATAAGACAACATACTTCCTCCAAATCATTTGGATTTTCCAAGTCAAATACATCTTCACTCACTTTCAAGCTAGGATCTATAGTATCAGAGAATGACCTGTGGCTGCATTTACCAAACAAAAAAATGATGTGAGTATGCTGGAAAATAAGTCAATCTGTAACACCCAATACCAGTGACAATGCGTTATGTGAGTTGATGCACTGTGTCTGGCAGAAACACACAATGCATCTGCTGACATCTGACTCATTGTCAAAGTCATTGTTGCAGTGATAAAGTTGCAACTTCTGTGAAAGCAATTATAAAGGTATGATGCAAGATGTCCTGGGACAGTAAGCACATATCTCTATTCGTTGGAAATGTACTGAACCAAAACGAAGCCAATGTGTCTCACAAATAAGCTGAAGAAAAAATGAATGAAGAATGAAGCTGGAGAAAAAATATGAGGAACTAGTTGGGGAATACCAGGCAGGGTTCCATAAAGGAAGATCAGTTATAGATCAAATTTTTACACTTAAAATGACAGCTGAAAAGTTTTAGGAATATAACATCCAATTATACCATCTATTTATAGATTTTATGACAGCATAAATAGGGGACTGTTTAATATTTTAAAAAAGCAGGGAATACACCCAAAGATACATAGAGGATTGTTTAATATTTTAAAAAAGCAGGGAATACACCCAAAGATAATTAGATTAATTAAATTGACAATGTCAGATACAACAGCGCAAGTTAAAATTTATGGAGGTAAACAGATATGCTTACTATAAAAAAAGGATTAAAACAAGGAGATGGACTGGCACCCATGTCATTTAACCTGGTTTTAGTAGTAATAGTAGTAGTGGCGTTTAGGGTGCACAACTGCTGGGGTCATTAGTGCCCAAACAAGACAAGACAGCGAAAACTGTAGGCCCCGCACCTGCATGCTCTTCACCTATCTCAGAAAAGAACATACTTATCCTTTATTCCTAAACAACACTGCCATACCACAAGCTAATGAAGTAAGATACCTTGGTCTTATCCTTGACACACGTTTAACATGGAAGAAACACATTGATCACATTCTACAAAAACTACGAGACAGACTTCAACAGTTAAAACCGTTGCTGCATCAAAACTCAACCCTTTCCATTTCTAACAAGAGACTCATATACAATATGATTATCAAGCCAATTTGGCAATATGCATGCTCCTTATGGGGTTCTGCCTCTAATTCTGAAATTAAGCGTATCCAGACATTCCAGAACCGGGTGTTAAGGATAATCACCAGCGCACCCTGGTACATAAGAAATGAAAATCTCCACTTAGATCTAAATTTATAAAGTAACCACAGTTCTCCACTCTTCCTATAGAAATCTGTATATAACGTTAGCAAATCACCCGAACATCTTGAAGAAACAAATACCACAAAACATTCCACCAGAACAACCACAGTGCCATCTCAAGAGGAAAAGACACACAGATCTATTGATTGATTGAGGAACATCAATGGATGTAACCCTCAGAACACGCTTCATGACAATACTAGATTAACCTATGTACCACAATTGTAGTACTATGTACAAAAATTATGCATTAATAATAATAAAAAAAAAAAAAGCCACCTGCATGCTAGAAGGCTCAAATGAATCAACAATTAAAAGGTCACCAAAAGAGTACCAATAACTATAAAAGTCAAAGTAAAACAAAGGCTCACGAGGAAGATATAAAAAACAAATCGCATCCATTGCTAAAATGACTGAATAAAAAACGAAATTTAAAATCAGCTGCTCAAATACAGCTGCCCATACTGCTGATTCAGATAAAAGTGAGCAAACGGTCTACTGCAGTAACCATGTCTACCAGCACTTCACCAAGGGAAGCTGGCAGACCTAGGGACACATGCAACTGGGTTAAAAATTGGCACTCAAGTAAAACATGCCGCACCATCAGGGGCTCAGGGCAATGAACACAGAGTGGCACAGCATTGGACGATAAAAGGTGACTATGACTAAAATGGCAGTGCCCAGTATGTAATCTCGCTAAAATGACTTCCTCGCTACAAGAAGCATGCAGGAAAGTGCTCCAGGTCACAGGGAGGGGTTTCACATCCCTTAGTTTGTTCCCCTGAAGATCACTCCATGCAGCACTCCACCGTGAAAGGAGGGCACGACCTAAAACTAGGCTGAGATCATCCGAGGGAACACAAGCGCTAAAAAACCTGGGAGCTAAAACTGCTGCCTTTGCAGCAGAATCAGCAGTCTCTCCTTGCAGGCCTACATGTCCAGGCACCCACATAAAGGACACACTGGCGCCAGCACCAGCGAGTGTAACCTGGTTTTGGACTGGGCTGTTAAACAAACACAAGCTGAAGGGAAAAACATTTTGTTATACAAAAGTGTACAGATTGTCGGATACGCAGATGATTTAGATATTATGGGAAGAAATATACAGGCTATAACGGAAACATACATGGCTTTAGAAGCTGCAACCACTAAAGTGGAATTAAAAGTGAATGAAGAAAAAACTAATTAATGTTTCAAGAAAGGGACTACAGGAAACCATCTATGTCACTGCTAGATAATTATGAAAAGGTGAAACAATTTAGATATCTTGGCACATATGTCAATGAAAGTAATGAAGAATGGACGGAAATACAGAACAGAATATCTACAGCCAATAAAGCCTATTACACTGTAATATGAATATTAAAAACTAGCAATGTGCACAGGAAAACTAAAGTTAGATTATATAAATCTATAATTAGAAGCGTACTATGTTATTACGCTTGTGAAACATCTGACAAAAAAGACAGAATCTGCATTGGGATTATTTGAATGGAAGATCTTGAGAAGGATTTTTGGACCAATACAGGAAAATGGAGGATCCGGTATAACAGTGAATTATATGGATTATATAAGAAATGGGATTGTCGTAACTTATGTAAAATTACAGAGATTAAAGTCGGCAGGGCATGTGCAGTGAATGGAAGATTATAGAATTCCAAAAAGAATTATGGATGGGAAAATGTATGGAACATGACCCAGGGGAAGGACCAGAACACATGGATAGAGGCAGTAACACAGGATGCAAGAGAAATTCTTGGAACGACCAAGTGGAGGACTTTAGTTAAGGATTGAGTTGAATGGAAGAAGAAGCTGAAGGAGGCCAAGGATCGAAAAAGGGCTGTGGTGCCATAGTAAAACATCAACATATCACTCTCTAAGGCTCACCTTGGGCCCAGTTTACATGTCATCTTCATCCATTGCAAAGTCACTGCCAAAACCAGAATCCAATGGATAAATTGGGCTGAAAAACAAATCCAACGGAGAAAATTATGCATGTGGCATTTAAGGGCAACAGTCTTCAAGCAGATTACATGAGAACTGCGTGCTGTCACATAGTATGACTGACCACCCATTATATTTATGTATAATCTCTTCTGCATTATAGTATTAACGCCAGGATTACAATGAACTTTACCTAACATGACTTAATGCGACGGGACATAATGTGAAATAAGAAACTAGAAGGGCTATTAGGATGCACTTAACGTGATGGGAATGATTCTGATTGGTTATTCTTCTGCTTGGCAGACATGGCAGATATACAATTTTCTAATAAAGAGCCTACGTTTTCCAAAAATGAAAAGAAAGAGAATACGAAAATATCAAGTAAAAACATTTTTAAACAGCAAATAAAGTACTATGGAGATGGTCATAACCTACTTCAGGAGCTAAACAAAAGAAACAGAAAGAGTTTTGATGCAAATAGTTATATAGTTTATTCCTGCATGGCACTACTCACCGATTGGTTCAAATTAGTCATGTGACAGCAAAGGGAAAGTTTGGCATTGCCAAACCCTTACGTTACGGTTACGTTAAGTTGACCCTAAATAGCTCCATTTACTATGTGTTAGACTTTCCCGTTACGTCCCATTGCGTTGAGTCATGTTACGTTAAGTTCATCATAATCCCAGCATAAGTGTTCTATAACCGTTGTGCACAATAGGAACTTAAGTGATAACATCATGCAAGAAATCTGCTGCTGAGTTTCAGCAAGCAAGCCACACCACATGTGCTGCCTGTTTGAGAACAGGTGGTCAACATTTCCAGCATCTACAATATGGTAAGGATTTTAGTGCACCTCTGACAGTAAAATTTTCCCACCTACTTGTTTCTCTCGCGCAGCAAAGAGAGCCTGCGGTACAGGTTACCATATGTATTAAAGTACCTGTATTTAAAAAAGGGCTAATGCTATAGAAAACTTATTTGATATTAAGTTTATGTTCCAATAAGCTCTACATATTTCATACAGTAAGTTTTTATCTGTGTTATTATTTACCAATTATTTAAAATTCATTCAGAACTCATAACAAGCTCTTCACAGAAAGTTGAAGGTATGCATTTTATTAGTCATGTGAATACTGTAAGCATCAAGATCATTATCTTCTTTCTTGAATGTTGAAAACAGTATTGTTATAATCATTATTTATTTATGCCAACAAACTTACTGTTGGTGTTTTTAGCATCCGCCCGGCAAGTGGAAGGTCTGTGGTTCAAATCCCAGTTGTGGCATTGAATTTTTAAGTTCCAGTTCTACCTCTTGTTATAATCAATTAAATTCAAAGGTAAGTCGATTAATAACACTAAACAACACTTACTTTAGAACTTCCTGGAACATGTTTCGGAGGCTGATTTTCCTCCATTATCAATTGGACATCCACTGGTTCTCTGTGGTGTGGCTGGCGATGTTTTTTCCGAGGTCTCCTCTGGTGGTTGTTCAGGGAACTTGTTGAACATATCTTTCTGGGGATGTCGAAGTTGAATACTCTGTTTCTTTTTTTCAAAATGAAGATTTGTTCCCATGTGGACAGAAAAAAACATTTCCAGCCACACCATGGAGAACCAGTCAATGTCCAGTTGATAATGGAGGAAAGTCAGCCCCCGAAACATGTTCTGGGAAATTCTAAAGTAAGTGCTATTTAGTGTTATTAATCGACTTACCTTTGAATTTAATCAAAATCATTACTAAGTTTCTGATATAATTAAAAAGAACAAAATTTTTTCCATATGAAGTTTAGTTCGGTAAGAGCGAATTTTCCTGAAAATCATTCCTGGCATGCTTAGTGTTTGAATGAAATATGAAATTTACTATTTATCCATTTTATCACAATGCCTGGCCACTTTTAGCGCCCCATCCAACAGTGAAAAATATTGGAGAGCAAGAGGATTATGACTTCATTGTTAGAAATCCAGCATTAGCTAACAACAATGCTGTTCCCTCTACACCCACACACATATACATAGGGATCTTTTGGTAAAAGAACATGTTCAGTGGACCTAAAAACATGTATTTCAAAACATGCAACATGTTCTGCATTAAGATTAAAGTGCAGTCAGTGTTACAAATCTGGCTCCAAAATCTTTCTAGTTATTGCTTCACTTCATTGTTTCCAGTTTCTAAACACGAAATCGTTTAACACATAGTACGGAAATGTAATTTTATTACGATTAAATACAAAGGTTGTTCAATATAAAATGCCCATATTTGTTGTTTTAAAAAAGCCATTAATATATGTAGACAAACGTCCAAATAGGTGCTTCACATTTGATGTTTCTTCTGCATGTCTGTGAAGTTTTGAACCATTCCAGCACATGGCAGAACTGTAGTACAGTGTCAAAGTGGCATCTACATATGACTCGTAAGAAACTGTATAAGTGTGACATTTGTAGGAAGAAATTCACTTATATATCCAATTTGAATCGACATCGTCTAATGCATGAGGGCAAAAATTCTTACAAGTGTAATGTTTGTCAAAAGGACTTTCTGCTCCTGTCAAACTTGAAGAAGCATAACATGGTCCATGAGGGTATTAGTCCACATAAATGTGACATTTGTCTAAAAAACTTCACTAAGGCATTATACCTAGAAAGGCATACTTTAATGCACAGTGGTAAAACCCCGTACAAGTGCAACATTTGTCAAAAAGGCTTTGCTATGATGTTAAACCTGGAAAGGCATTATTTAATGCATGAGGGCAAAAAGGACATGGAACTTCAGAAATAGATGTGCTGTTGCTTTGCCACACTAATGGAAGTAACTTGGTAACTAGAGAGTGTTATCTTAACAAGTCATGTTCAAAGTTACTAAATGTTATGAGGTAATTGCTCCATTGACCAGTAGAGTAGTGTGCTGAGTAACAAAACCAACTTCAGGAGCCACGTTTAACTATGTGCAGAATAAACCTGCAATAAAATTAGGACCATCTTTGTATGCTCGAGACTGTCTATTGGGGAAACACCTTATTGGCAGTTCCCAAGAATTCAAAATGACCAACTTTACATTAAACTGTAGTGGAGATTACACCAAAAATTTGTACTGCCAACCTACAATGGAAATTACTAATAAGTACAAAAACCGGGAAACAGGACAATATTTCAAGGCACATTTTAATAAAGGTGCACATTAAAATGTATGATGTGGTACAGAAAATCATTAATGTCCTATAAGTCAAATTCATACTCAAACCATTTTTTTCCACCAGAGAATGCTTTTCTCATTATTTTTCCTCTTACTCATATTTGTACATAGCCTTTGAAGGTAATAACTTGTTTATAAAAATAAAAACATTTCTAACCTCAGATATCACAGGGATAAAGTAACATGCTTTCAAACGATAATAATCATTGAACATCATTACCACATAACAAATGCTATACCTACTCACCTTTGGCAAATCTTGTTCTGCAATAACACTTTCGAATAAAATCATTTCTGAACACTAAATATTGTAATACATTTAATGTGCTACTGTATTATGAACCCAAAAATAACTAGCGTTACAAAAACTGTATATAATGCACTAAAACAAGAATGGTGACCACAAGGTACCCAAGCTGAGCAGAACATTACTTCCACTTACTGGTGTTTTGCTCCTCACTGTAACTTTTCTATCTGACCTTACCTTGGTCATCTCTTGTTCTCTTCCGACCCCGATGCTATTAGGGTTCCCGAGGGCTAGGGAGTCTTTATTTTTCCAATCTCTCCATTTCTCTATAAAATATTAACCCTTAACATGCTGACCTGTCATGGCATGTAATGTGTCCTCTGATTGGTAATCAGAGGGTATGATCGGTGAATTTATTTTGATAACTCTCCCGGTCAGGTCGGTGAGACACGTAAACCAATGACAGGTGTGATCCTCCAGACATTCTGGGGGTTGTGAGATAGCGATGTGACCGCCAAAACATAAAAATATGGTGCTCTCTTAAAAGCGGTTACTATACTGCTATTGCTCTATGAGTGAAAAATATTGTAGAGCAAGAGGATTAATGACTTCATTGTCAGAAATCCAGCATTAGCTAACAACAACTTATGACTCATTACAAGCAACATGCTGTTATTGAATTCATGTGTATGGAAAAAGAAACCATGGTGAACGTCCATAAACATTTGTGTGCAGTATATGGTAATGACGCAGTTGATAGTACACTTGGACAGTGGGTAAAGAAAGCTAGAGTGTCAGGAAATAGAGAAACAGAGCTCCATCATTAGCCACACTCGGAACATCCTGTCACCGCCATTGCTCCAGATATGCTGAATCACGTGGATGTTATTATTCGTGCAGAACTTGGCCATTGACTGTACAGTTATCGGTCAGCATTGGAAATGCGTGTGTAATGATCGAGGCTCTCAGATATTCAAAGATGTGCTCACAGGTTCCACAAATACTCACAGCAGACCACAAGATTCACAGAAAGGTCATTTCATCTGAATTGTAGGACTTCCATCTCTTTGAGCCACGGAGGACACACTTGCAGTGAAAACATGACTACGTGTACAGGACAAGAGTTTTTACCAGCAGGGAATACATGCTCTCACACAACGTTGGGCTCAGGCCATAGAACATGATGGAGATTATGTAGAAAAATAGAACATGGACAGGAAGTGTCAACTATATTGTCACCAAATTCTGACTCAAGAATAAATATGTTCAGAGAAAAAAAGATGTGGAGCATTATATACTGAACGACCCTCATATTTGAGAACAAACTTTAAATAGGTTATCTGCTTGTTAATAACAATACTGATTTTTATTTCTTCTCTCTCTGGAAAAATATAGTAAAGTCTTATTTATTTATGCCAACAAACTTACTGTTGGTGTTTTTAAACACACAAGCCGTGTGTGGGCAAAGTTTGTGACGTAGAACTGGAACTTAAAAATTCAATGCCACAACTGGGATTTGAACCACAGACCTTCCGCTTACCAGGCAGCTGCTCTAACCATTGAGCTATTGTGACAAACTGCCAGAATG
The DNA here is from genome assembly GCA_030765045.1 of Tenodera sinensis. NCBI lineage: Eukaryota > Metazoa > Arthropoda > Insecta > Mantodea > Mantidae > Tenodera > Tenodera sinensis. The sequence goes on from CM060962.1 coordinate 300,068,019, forward strand.
GCATTAAATTCTCAAACCAATTCGTATTTCTCCTGGTAAACCACAAAGGCAATCTCACATAAGAGACAAATTACCCCAATGGTGACTTACTATTGTAAGTACTTTATGTCCCAGGATTAAATAATCTTCAGATGGTAATTATTATTTATTTATGCCAACAAACTTACTGTTGGTGTTTTTAAACACACAAGCCGTGTGTGGGCAAAGTTTGTGAGGTAGAACTGAAACTTAAAAATTCAATGCCACAACTGGGATTTGAACCACAGACCTTCCCGCTTACCAGGTGGCTGCTCTAACCATTGAGCTATTGTGACAAACTGCCAGAATGCATTAAATTCTCAAACCAGTTCGTATTTCTCCTGGTAAACCACAAAGGCAGTCTCACGGCTTGTGTGTTTAAAAACACCAACAGTAAGTTTGTTGGCATAAATAAATAATAATTACCATCTGAAGGTTATTTAATCCTGGGACATAAAGTACTTAAAATAGTAAGTCACCATTGGGGTAATTTGTCTCTGATGTGAAAACTATGAAAACTGAATGCATACTTGGCTCCCTAAATATACGCATATACACCATTGATGCTCTTAGATCCATTAGTGTAGATCAAACTTCAGTCATTGAAAACTGACAAAAATTCTAAAAAACAAGTGCAGATACTATGTAGGCATCAGACTTGCGGTATACCGTCATCTCAAGATCTACATGGGATGTTACAGTTAACCATGGGGGGTATTCCTTTTCTGAACTTACAAACATACTATGCATTTTAATGGTATGCTTCCAAAGAAGCTCCTGGAAATGAAAACCTGCTGGCCATGGACTAAGTAAGCATTTTGTATAACACTTGTCCTGCATGGTGTTGAAAAAACAAGAGAAGTTTGGGTGCAAAAGCATGCATTTAAGCCCACAACCATAAATTCCTCATAGCACGTCAAGCCGATATTGCAGATTCGGTGTAAAGGCTTACTACTGGGCTGGTTGGAAAAGTTCCAATAGCCATACAGATACCCCGATTATGGACTGTATCTAAGCTTCTCAGCACAGATATCCATAATCTAATTTGGATCAGATCAGTGAGTGATATAGTTGCAGCAGAACTGTCTGATCCACTCAACAAGATTTGTCACTTAGTACCTACAAGACGTTCAGAGAATGGTCTCATGGTGCTTTCAGCTGAATTTTATGCAATGACCAGCCAAGCTCCCTGTCGAAGCCTAACCCCTGGAAATTTGTCTCATCTGCAAATGGAAGTAAATTTGGACTGAATTGGAGCGAAGGTGGTAAACGCCTCCTATGGCACCAGAAATTAATCCAGATTGACCTCTCAGTTGAGAAATGGAAGCCCTTTTTAGAGCTCCATTCTCAAAGATTGTCTAATTATTGCTCAGACAGCATACCATGAACTAAATTCATCTACAAACAGGTGTGACAAAATCCCTGAAGATACGCATTCCTAGATTGAATTAATTGCTATAGCAAACAGTGTAACACTTAATACCAATCCCTGAGATACTCGATTCTCCTGAACAAAAAAAATTTTAAAAACTGTGCCAACCCTTACTCAGAAAACGTGGTTTTTCATAAACTCCTGAATGAACACTGGTAATTATCCACATCTATTCCTGGCATGTAGGGTATGTAGTGATCCTGCTTGCCAACACTAATCATAAGCCTTCCTGAGATCAAAAGATATCAACTATTATTTATTTATGCCAACAAACTTACTGTTGGTGTTTTTAAACACACAAGCCGTGTGTGGGCAAAGTGGTAGAGCAGCCGCCCGGTAAGCGGAAGGTCTGTGGTTCAAACCCCAGTTGTGGCATTGAATTTTTAAGTTCCAGTTCTACCTCTCAGATATCAACTATATGACAATTCTTCATGAATCTGTTCATGATTTGCGTCAACATCGAAACAAGGTGGTCAAAAGTTGAAATATTGATCAACAGGTTGTGAGTTTCCAGCCAACACACCAACTGGCCACTAAACATGCATTCCATCACCTTGTAAATGCAACTGCTGAGGGAAATAAGACAGTAGTTGAAGGGAAGATGACGGTTCTCTCCAGCTTTTAAAATGGGTATGATGGGGAACTCCTGCCATTTTCTGAAAAAGCAATGTCAACCCAAATATGTCTTTAGACCTCGAGCAGGAAAGCCTTTCCTTCAGAAGAGAGCCATTGCAACATTTGTACATAAATAACATCTGATCCTGATTGGGGGACAGTCAGGATCAGATGTTATTTATGTACAAATGTTGCAATGGCTCTCTTCTGAAGGAAAGGCTTTCCTGCTCGAGGTCTAAAGACATATTTGGGTTGACATATTTGGATTACACTACTTTCCAACCCAGATATAATCCCCCAGAGACCAAGGAAAACAGCTGTTGCAGCCTTCCGACTATTGACAAATCATGACTGCTTAGCAAGTCATCTCTACAGAATAGGTATCTCAGCCTCACCAATATGTGTCCTGTGTAACGATCCAGCAGAAATGAATGAAGAACACTTGAAGACCTGTGAAGCATTAAGATCAGAAGAAACTACAGTTCAAAAGTATTGGAAAGCACGAATGCTAATGGCTTCATTGCCAGATGCAAGGCACTAGAAAACAACAACATCTGATCCTGATAGCCACGAGGATGAAATCGCATGATCTAACTCTGCCATGATCTTCAAGGTTTCCAGAACAAAACCTGAGACCTTCAGATTCCATTAAGTCTTAATTGGGAGGAAGTTTCTGAGCTAGACACTTAAGCAAAAGCACTGTCAAAGTGTTAGTCATGTAGGTCAATTTTCTGGTCACATACCTTAACTTATCTCATACGACCAAGGAAGGTATACATGTCAATTAAATGAAGTCACAAACTTGTTTCATGATCTCTCTTTGCTATCCTTACTTATCTAAACTAGGCATACATTTTCTTGCATTGAATCAGGTTAGCTAATGTGGGCTGAAAAACCCTAAGAGCATGTCTTTGACCGCAAATAGCATTCCAGCATTCATCCATCTGTGGCAGTTTATTTTTCATGGGGCGGTGTAGCGATGAGATTCTTATTTTCAGGGCATTCAATGGGTTAGCGGATACTGGTCTCCCATTAAGAGAAAAGGTGTTGGTAACTGGGAAACTAGATCTAATTGGTAAACAAGAGGTTATCAGATAAAGGTAGATAAATATTACAAATGGTAAATCAGATGGATGACAGCTCAATCCTTACAGCAACAGCTGCACTGAATTTTTCAGTTCCGAGTCTATCTTAAACATTGCCCACACATGGCTTGTGTGCTTAAACACACCAACAGTAAGTTTGTTGGCATAAATAAAAATATAATAATTAAGTTTAACTGTTTTTCTTCTTAGCATCCTTTAGTCACATTGGACAATGAATTAATGAAATGGTACTCAAATGAGCCTGGGGTCCTTAGACATTAAAGTTAACCAAAATTCAAGATAAGGGAAAACTCTCGAAAAAAAATTTTTATAAGGTAACTCATCTTACTGAGATTCAAACTCAAGAACTCTTGAATTTGATGCAGACATGTCACTCCATATCACAAACATGGGCACAAAAGGTGTTTTAAATATAACTTTAGATATGTCAAAAAGTTTACATATTAACTAAATTTAAAGCTTCTTTTTCTTCTTTCTTTATTCTAAACCTAAACCCTGGCGCAACAGCCCATGAAGGGCTAAGGTCTACCGCCCAGCCGCTGCGTCCACCACCTCTGCCCACTATAGCTGTCGTTGGTGAGGTGCAGTACTGGAGGGTGGGACGTGGTCAGCGCCCCGAGCCCTCCCGGCCAGTTATGAGGTCTTCTTGACCTGGGGCTGCTACCTCTCCATCAAATAGCTCCTCAATTGCTCCCCCGGGACCTAACGAGGCTGAGTACACCCCGTGCCTGACCTCCCAGAGGGGATAAAATCCAAATGCTGGTACCAGGGATCGAACCCGGGTCCTCCACGCCAGAGGCAAACGCGCTACCAACTGCGCTACGGAGGCGGACCTCTTTCTTTATTCACATTCCTCATATGGGGAACCTACATCCCCCAGGACTTACAAGTCAGTAATTGGGGTCAAATGCTGTCGAAAAGCACACAGACTCCAGATCAGAGAGAGTATCCAGGATGGGTGATTTGCCTGATGCCTGGTGTGAGGCCGAGGAAGGAGATGGTATCAAATTATGATGAAATGGATGAAAGGAAAGGTGATTATGGAGCAGTTGGTAGAATGAATGGTGGCAGAAACTGGAGAAAACCCACCCAGATGTCGCTTTATCCATCACAAATCCCACATATGGCAATTGATGAGAGGCGAGCAGTCACAGCACTCCCCCCTCCCCCAATCTGTATTTAAAGTTTTTTTGTTTAAATGTACAATGTAAATAATCCTTTTTATTACTTTGATAACATTTTCTCTGTAGCAAAATTGTTGTACTTCATTTCTGCCTATCTTGCTTGCATATTCACACAAAAATGATTGGATGATTAGCCTGAATCAACCCAAGCATCCATCTATCATTATTACTTTAGTCTGCACTTACTTTATGGCCCTGCATGTGAAAAACACAATGCGCTTCATTCTCTTATTGTAAAAAAAGTAGTTGAACGACCACAAGCAGCCGTCCTCACCAAATGGATCTGATGACAAGTCTGGGTTGTAGCTGTAACATTTTAAAACAATTTCATTAAAATTTAGATAATTGCACTGCCAATTATTACTACGTTTCCATGGCAAATTCAATACGTATTGAGTACATTCCCACTTCCGCATTTCCATGTTGAATTCAATCCAGAAATGAGATCACTTTGGATATGAAGGGCTCAAACAGAAAAAATTCAAGCTTTTATGTTGATCGCTTGGCTTATGTTGGTGAACCTATAAATGTATGTTTTTTGTGTATTTTAAGGTTTTGAGGCTAGTGAATGTTTTTGAGAAGAATATATTGTGAGATTACAGAAACAATAAAAGTGGCTTTGTTATTTTCATTTATTACACCACGTTCACCAAGAAAACTAAATGACGAGTGTGCAGCACACAACAAGTACAGTAGAAGTTAGTATCTTTGGCAGATTCAAATCAATCCATGTCATTGTACAACCGATTTCAATACGGTCCCATGAAATGAGCGCATTGGATCCAGTGGTTCACCTTCATTTCAATCCATGTCTCCATGCGGTATTCAATTCGGTAAGGGAAATCAATACATATTGAACTTACAATAGAAACATAGTATATATGTTCATTAGGAATGTAAGTTCATTATCTTCTTTCTTGGAAGTTTGAAAACAGTGTTATAATAACACAGACTCTGAGGGATACCCTTTCTTAGCCTCTCAACCTCCAAACACCAGTTCTTAGCCATGCTATTGCCTCCCTTTGCTCTTTGTTTACCTTATCAACATATCTTTCCCTTTCCCATATTTCCTTCATTGATTTGTAATCTACCTTTTTTCCATTATACCACCAAACAGTTTTTGAATTTCTATGTCTTCAAACCTCATTATTTTCCAAAATGTCACCTAGTAATCAGTGGGACAGAAGAGGGACAGTCTTTTTTGAAGGTCAACCCGTTTGTTATCCAATTAGCTCTAGATAAAATAGCCGGTCCAGTCAAGTCATGTACCTGTATTAGATCAGGATCACTACTTGTCGAAACTTATACGTCCACCCAGTTCGACAAGTTCCTGAAGGCAAAACTACTCCACGGATATCCCATCTGTGTTGAGAAGCACCGGAGTCTCAACTCTTCCAAAGGTGTCATTACCACCCACTTGTTGGTGGGTATGCCGGAGGAAGAGATTCAGGGTTACCTGTCTGACCAGGGAGTAACCTTGGTTTCTCGAGTTCGAACAAAGCGTGACGGAGCGCTAGTAGATTACCGTATGCTTTTTCTTACCTTTGATCGACTTGATCTCCCTCCGAAGATAAAGGCCAGCTATGAGGCCATTAACGTTTGGCCGTATATTCCCCGCCCTATGCAGTGTTTCCAATGCCAACGATATAGCCATATTCAAATGTCTTGTAAAGCCTCTGTTGCTGTTTGTGTCACCTGTGGCAAAGATGCCCACGAAGGAGCGTGTCCATCTGCTCCTAGCTGCGTTAACTGTAGAGTTGCTCATCCGGCAACTTCCCACGATTGTCCACGTTACCTGGACGAGAAGGCTATTCAAGAGCTGTGGGTCAAAGAGTCCTTATCATTTTCTGAGGCCCACAACGCCATCTTGCTCGCCAGCCGTCAATACTCAAATTTGGGACTTTTAGTTCAGTAGTGTCAACCCCAGTACCAAAGCGGGTTGTAGGTACTCAAACCTCCCCTATAGCCAGCACCACCAACACACCTACTCGTACACCATCCACAGCTGCAGCCTCAACCAGTACCAGCTCCAAGACTCTCCCTACTAGCCTTCAAACCCACAAGTTCTGAATTGAGCCTAAACGGAGTGACTTTCTCAAAGGCCCAACGACCTCTGCTGGTGGGAAGTGTGCTCTCCCAGCCACTTCCCCCTCTCCTCCCCGGCACTCATGCTCTCAGGACACCAGAGGGCATAGTAGTCGGGTGCCACGGGGTCTCTCCAGCTCCCATTACCATAGGCAACTGTTACACAGTCCTGTCTTCTGTTACCGGTGACACAGAGACTCTTCCGTCTGAAGAGCCCATGGAGCTGCTGAACCTCCATTTTCTTATCGGCGGGATGTTCTTCTTTGCAGCTACGCTTGCAGACTTTCTAGTCTGCCAGAACACCAATTTTTTAGTTTGTTTTTTAATGATACTTTGGACCGCCAATACTCATCGAGCTCCCTGACCCGGCTCCCTCCTGGCGTTCGATTTCGCTCACTACTTTGGTTGTTGGAAGTAGATTTACTGGTGACATATCCCAAGAGAGAAACCCAATTTCCCCTGTGGCTTCGTTTGGTGATGCACATTGATCCGGGTTTGCTGTCCATGCCACAGTCGTTGACATCAGATTCAGTTCTTCGTTCAGCCTTTTTAGATGTTCAGACGCAGTTAGGACCCAGCAGTTTTATTTACACTGACAGCTCCAAGGACGATCGGGGAGTAGGATGTGCTTTTATTCACGGCCGCGAGAGTTTTAGATTTCGTCTTTTACCGCAGTGCTCGATTTTTACGGCAGAGCTTTTTGGTATTTACCAAACTCTTTTATATGTTCATCAGCAGGCCTTTTGGCTCTGCATTATTTGTTCTGATTCTTTAAGTGCTCTTGAGAGCCTACGGGCGCTGTACAGTTACCATCCCTTGGTGCAAGGCACCCAGGACCACCTTCACGACCTCGCCAGTGTTGGCACTTGAGTCTACATTGTGTGGGTACCTAGACATGTACGCTTGCAGGGGAATTAGGCTACCAATTCTACGGCAAAGGCAGCAGGTTTAGCACCCAGGTTTTTTAGCTCTTCTGTTCCCTCTGACGATTTTGGCATCTTTTTACGTCAGGCCCTCCTCTCAGTGGTGCCTGGCATGATGTTCAGGGGAATAAACTTCGGGAGGTGAAACCCCTCCCCGTTACCTGGAGGACTTCCTTGCGCGCCTTTCACTGCGAGGAAGTGATTTTAGCCAGATTGCACATCGGGCACTGCCGTTTTAGCCATGGTCACCTTTTGTCTAATGACGCTGCTCCACTCTGTGCTCAGATGGCGGCGGTGGACAGGAACTATTGGGTGCACAATAATGACTTTGCCAGAGATGGAACTCACTTAAATCGTGGGGATCATATAATTTTGGTCAACTCATGAACAATGCAATCTTCTCGGTGCTGAAAGGAAACTAGTGAACAGAAGGGTGGATGTGACTGATCTAGGTACCGTGGAGGATAAGGGTCAAATAGCTCCCAGTGCAAAGTCAAAATCAAATAGCGTGCCAAATGAGAGGCAAAACTCATTAAAAGGGTGCAGTAGAAAGATGCAAGATGGTGACTTAGTTCCAACACATGGTGCTGGCCCTGTGCGGACTGTTGTGTAAAGTGATTCATCCATAGCTGAAGGGGAACTAGGAGAAGAAGTTAAACCAACTTAAACCAGGCTCAAAGGTATGCGGTAGTGGAAGGGAAATGATATCCAATAAATTCTATGTATTACACCAAAATTTACAGAGTATAACAAATAAAATAACACAATTAGAAGTATTACTAAACACAGACTTGCTGCATGTAGATGTTCTATGCATAACTGAACATTGGTTAAAACCAGAGCAGTTAACAGAAATAAACCTCAAACAGTTCAGGTTAGTAGATCCCTACTGTAGGAAAATGTACCAGCATGGGGGGTCATGTATATATGTTAGATCAAACATAAAAACTAGAAATATAGATCTATTTGAGGACCTAAAGGAGGATAGAAACTTTGAGCTGTCAGTGGTAGACATAAATGAGCAAAAGCTAATTATTATATGTATCTACAGGGCACCAAATACCAATTTCAATATTTTTTTAACTGAACTGGAATTTGTTCTTTCCTGTCTAAGTAGGAGACATAAGACTCTCATAGTATATGGAGACTGGAATATAGACTTCATGGAAGATTGTAGTATAGTAAACAAAGTAAAAGATTTGCTATCAATATATAACTTAATCAACACTGTAAAAGAACCAACAAGAGTAACAAATCATAAAAAGTCACTATTGGATGTAATGATCATAGAAAAATCTAAACTCCAAATACAATCGCTTGTGGAGGACAAGGCCCTATCTGACCACTATGGTCAAATACTTGCTGTCGAGGCAACAACTTCCAGACATATTGTGCAAGCAGGAACCTATACAAAAAGAATTTTCAATCCAGAAAGCATAGAAAGTTTTAAAAACTTAATTAAAGGGGAAACGTGGGAGATGGTCTATCAAAAAAGTGATATTAATGAAAAGTTGAATACCTTCCTAAATACATTTCTATACTGGTTAAATATCGCATTCCCACTAACACATATAAAAACAAAAAATCAACCTCATAATGGGTGGATTACAAAAGGAATCAAAACTTCAAGTAATAGGTTTAGATTATTGTGTAGACAATTGAAGCAGGGAAATACAACAAATGATTTTAGGAACTATGTAAAGAAATATAAAAGTATTTATCGGAAAGTAATACTGGAAGCTAAAAGACAAGAAAATGAAAGAATTGTAGAAAATGCAAAAAACAAAACAAAGGCACTGTGGGAGATAATTAACCGTGAAAGAGGGAAGAGTAGCTAAAATTATTGTGTAACCGAACTAGGTAATGAGGGTAACAAAATCACAAATCCTCAGCACATAGCAGAGTGCTCAATACATACTTCACTGAAACAGCGGACCGACTCATTACCTTAAATCAGTCTAAACATACCCAGGGTAAAATCATAGAAATAAATTGCAGGGAATCTATTTTCATATGTCCTATTACAGAGTCTGAGGTACAGAAAGTAGTTCATGAAATGAAAGGTAAATACTCCTCCGGAATAGACGAAATACCAGAATATGTCATTAAAAAATGTATAGAATATATAAAGGCCCCATTGGTTGATATATATAACTCCTCACTTGAATCTGGGATTTTTCCTGATAACCTTAAAATTACAAAAATTATCCCAATACACAAAAAAGGAGAAAAGACAAAAAAGGAAAATTACAGACCGATAAGCATATTGTCAGTATTTTCTAAAAAGTTTGAAAAATTAGTGTATAATAGACTAATATCTTTCTTAGAAAAATATAACATCCTCTCTGATGTGCAGCATGCCTTTAGAAAAAATAGGTCTACAGAAACAGCCATAGCTAAACTACTAGGTCAAATTCAACATTCAGTGGATAAAAAACTACCAACAATCGGAATATTTTTAGACCTCTCGAAAGTGCATCATGTTTTAGATCACAACATTTTATTATCCAAGCTAAACAAATATGGAATTAAGGAAGCATGAATATGTGGATTAAATCCTATCTTACCAATAGGAAGCAAGTAGTGGACGTGAAACACAATAAGCTATCAAGCATCAGTAATTACTGATCTACCACTAAAGAAATTACGAGAGGGGTTCCTCAGGGCTCAGTGCTGGTGCCCCTGCCGTTTCTAATGTACATAAGTGATTTACCAAGCAATATTCATCAAGCTGAGGTAGTCCTGTTCGCAGATGACACAAACATTCTTGTACACAAAGCGAAAATGAAACTATATTGCAAAACAAAGTTAACACAGTAATAATGTATAATATTATACAACTATTAGCAACTGGTTTAAGATAAATGCACTAAATATAAACAAAGAGAAAACAATTGCAATGTCATTTCATACATGGCAATGTAAAAACAGTATCAGACCTCAAATTTCTTTTGAAGGAAATAATATCGATTACAAGAAAGAAACACAATTCTTAGGTATATGTGTGAATGAAAACCTAAAATGGGATAGCCACACTCACAAATTAGCAAGTAAACTTAGTTCTGTATGCTATATGCTCAAATGTCTAAAATGTACAATAAATCTTGCTGGACTGAAAAATGTATATTTTGCCCAGTTTCATAGTCGACTAAAATATGGGATAAAATTTTGGGGGGGAAAATGTGAAAGAATATTTATAATCCAAAAGAGAGCTATAAGAATTTTAAGTGGAATAGACAATAGTACATCCTGTAGATCTTATTTTAGGAAACATAACATCCTACCCCTAGCTTGTATCTCTATAGCTGAAGCTTCAAATCATATTAAGAGAAATCAAGGAGAACTAGACACAAATATGGATCTCCATTCTCATAACACTAGAGGGAAAAATTACCTTCATGTTCAGTTATGCAGAACAAATATTCAAAAAAATAACTTGAGAAACTTAGGCATTAAATTATATAATAAACTACCAGCAAATATCAAAGAAATAGCAAATATAAAAAAATTTAACAAAGAAGTCAAATCCTTTCTACTACAACATACCTTTTATTCAGTAAGTGAATATTTGACATTGTAACTTGTAAGCATATCATTATTATGTAAATCTTTATTTAATAAGTGAATATTTGATATTTTATTTGTAATATTGTAAAATTAGTTCTGTAAATCATATAGAAATTGTTGGTTTTTTTTTTTTTTTTTTTTTTTTGATGAAGCCCATATCATGTAACATGATCTAAGTGGTGAATAAACATAAACATAAACATTGTCATGAGCCTCTGACGGTGCTGCATGTTTTAGTTCAGTCATTTAAGTCAGCTCCGTGACTCACTGGGCCTGCCAACCACGTTGGCTGAGATGCCGGCAGACACTACAGGAGCAGTAGAGCGTGTGTTACATTTTATGCATTTTAGTAGAATGTGCTTTCGTGTCTGACTCACATATTGATCTTTTGTCTTTTTATGTCTGGCCGTTGATGCAAATTGTTTTTATCTATTAATGTGATCCTGCACATCCAATTTCACTCAACTGTGCAGTTGCTGTCACTGTATTGGTGATGGTTTTAATGTTTTATTGTTTTAGTTGTAGACCTGTTGGTTTAGTTTATACCTTTTTATGCTTTTAGTGTTGCTTGGGCGCTATGACCACAGCAGTTGAGCGCCCTTAAGCCATACTACTACTACTACTAGAGTGATATAAACCAGCGATTTGTTCATGTCCACTTTATTCATTTGATGTACTTAGTATAAGCAGGTTCAGGATGAAAAAAATCATACTGTACTTCAGGTACCATTTTCTCTAAAACCATTCAAGCTAAACACATGAAATTCTCAGTACAATTGTCATACAATAATCCTGACAGAGGTTAATCTGTTCAACTTTGTGTCTTAGTTCATTTACTTTTATGCCAGGAAAGCAGCATACATCATATCCTTTGTTCTAACAATTCTGCAAATTTTAACAGTGACACCAGCACACTTTTTTGGTTTTGTTTTCACCACACTCCGATTTGGTTGCATTTACAACTTGTACCCCAGTGTCTTCCACTTCATTCAGGCCTTCATTAACTGGTTTGCATTCCGAGTGTCAACTGCAATCCCGCACTTTTTTCATCACTCAAGTAGTATTCTCCCTTGGGCCTTCATTGATTTTCTTTCCTAGAGCTGCATTTTCCTCCCCATGAGAATTGATTTTATTGACTGCATTCTGGAGATCACTATTTAACATGTTTATCACAACATGGTTAGAGCACCCACCTAGTAAGCGGAGGTTCTGTGGTTCAAATCCCAGCTGTGGCATTGAATTTTTAAGTTCCGGTTCTACCTCTCAAACAGTGCCCACACAGCTTGTGTGTTTAAAAACACCAACAGTAAGTTTGTTGGCATAAATAAATAAAGACTACATAGTTTTGTTTTTCTGCTGCATCATGTCTGTCAATAGCATGCTACAGAACTGTAACTTTCCCAGGATTGATTAGGAATTTTCCTTTCCCTGCTGTCATCTTTTGCTTGTTTTGTAATTGCAGTTATCACAATTGAACTTTTGTGATGAATGGCAGTTGCTTGTATTTCCTTTATTTTCGCACAATTGCTGTCTATGAGATTGCATCACTACACTGTCTGCCATTTTGTATTACTAGCAATGGCCTGAGGCAAACTTTCAGGTTTGGCAAATGAAACAAGAACATTAGACATGATCTTATTTTGTAAAGATAGACATTTTTAGTTCTATTAATTTAATTTCATATTTTACCTAGTATGATGGAAATTCTTGTTAGTTTATTTGCTATATTTGAATAAAAAGCTGGTTAAGTTTTGAACTCAACACACTAATACAAATAATTCTTTAAGTCTGCATAAATGAGCATAAATAAATGTAGAAATGTCTCATCCTAAATAGATGATTTACAAGTTGTATTAAGTATTTTATTGATACATCAGGATGCCAGACTAGGAGTATAAGAGAAGACCTGATGTAGATACATGATAACATAATATGTCAGGCATCAATATATAAGGTTTATGTGACCCTCCATGACAAAGACAGGAAAACAATTGAGGTGGTCGACATAAAAAGGGCACATACATAGACCTATGGGCCCATTTTAAGCAGAATGCATTAGTTTGTCTGCCATTGTGTCTTGTGAAAATTTCAGCTGGATATCCTGAAAGGTGGTCTTGGTACACCTGTTTCAAGTTGGCTGTGCATGCAATTTGTTTTCTACTTCCGTGCTTGTGTTCGTATGAAGCTGGCAATCGTAAGTTGGTTAATGCTGGCAACTTTTCCCAGTTCAAGGCCACAGCTTCTCACAGCATGATTTGACTTATCAGACACTACCTTAAACACAAAGAAGTAATTGGGAGTGCCAAGCTTTATCTTACTGCTATGGTATTGTGCCGCAGGAAGTTACAATAAATGTGGACCTACTGCAAGACTGGGATAACTCTTTATTTCCACTGTTTGTTAGCAAGCCTGTATTCAAAACTAAAGTTCCATTCACAATAATGAAGTATGTGATCATAAAAACAAGAGGTGGTACTGTTTTGTGTTCTTGCACCTTCACTGAAAATTTCAACCTTTTTCAGATTTGGAAATCTCCACACAGACATGAGAAGACCACTCCCCTGGGCATCAATCAAATGAAAGTGAAGGATGTTAGAACCCTATACAAATTTTTGTCTCAAGACGATGTTGAGTTTATATATAAACCAAGACTAAACAGAAATGAAGGGCTATTTGTTATTGTTCTCAATGTTAATGAACCAAGACTGAGCAGAAAATATTAATCTCTGACAATGCTGATGTATTGTAGCCTCTTAATTTGTCCACAAATTCAATGTTATGTATTAAATTGGAGTAAATTTAATATGAAACTATGTATTTAAGTCTTGTTTAATGAAATGTATCACCGAATATGCTATATGCATAAAAAGGGCTCATAATCATAATATATAAGTTATTATTTATTTAATCTATGTGCTATATAAGCCATTTCTCACATGAATTATTCATATCAGAATTAATTATTCTAAATAATAACAAAGACTATAGTATAAAGGAGAAAAAATACCAAAGAAACAGAAAGACAAATATTTAATTTGCTTTTTTCTCGAAACTAAGTTTTCACCTATGTGCCCTTTTTACGTTGACCGCCTCAATTGTTCTATAGGCTCCTTGCACTGAATTTTCAAGTACATATTTTCAGTAAAATGAACCAAAAGTTAATAACACAAAGGCACTACTGTCAGAGCTTTGAAACACTGTAAAATGAGACATGGTAGTTCAAAAACCTGATATTCATCTAGCGGCCTTAATTTCTACTTTCTCCACTGCTTATTTATGATAGGTGGAGGAAATATTCTGTTTCATCCAAAAATTCAATAACAATATTTCATTAGAAATTGCCACCAGAATCTCCCTCTCCCAACAAAAATGGACTGGTCGACATTCAAAGCGTTCAGGGGTGAGCTTAAGGTCATGCTACTGCAGCATGGCACCCACAGAAATATCACAAAATGCATCAACTCTTGTAGTTGTGTGCATAATTCTTTTTCAAATAAATTTCTGCTTCATTAAATAAGGAAATAATGAAGCTATTAACAGTGAAGCAACAGAATCTAAAATAAGAACAAATCAGAAACTAAAAGCTTCACTTATCTTAGTAATATTGCAAGATCTTTTGCAGCTAATACGTTTGAAATTGACTCCAACTAATTCTCAAAGCTATACAAACTGCTATGGTAACTTGTTTGTATAGCTTTGAGAATGAGTTGGAGTCAACTTGAAACATATTAGCTGCAAAAGATCTTGCAATATTACTAAGATAAGTGAAGCTTTTAGTTTCTAATTTGTCCTAATTTTAGATTCTGCTTCATTTTTAGGATACTCACCTATTTGATTTATTTATCATAATTTATTCCCTTTTCTTCTTTTAATTATCATGTATTCCCCCACCCTTGATCTTTTTGCCTTAACATTTTGAAAAAAGAAATGGGGGCAACAATGCGGGTAAATATGGTATGTATATATATATATGTATAAGACTAACTTCTTTAACAGTACAGTTAAACCTTGATATATCATTTCCCAGCCATAATTTTCCCATGTTCATTGTTGTTCAATATTGTTCAATTCTGGTTGGTTTGCTTTATAACTTATATAACTAAAACCTGCATTCATTTTTCCTTAAAGTATTGCTTTTCCACATTATTCATTAAAAAATTTCAGTCCCAAACAAATTCTATCCTCGAACAATAATTTTTAAGCTAGAATAACTGAAGCAGTGGCTCCAATTTGCTGATACTTTTGGAGCAGCCCATACCAGCTGGAGTGTGGAATTCATGCCCATTCAGTTAAGGCAGAGAATGATGCACATGGATAGATACCAGTAACAGACATTGGCTATTGAAGTTGATGTGAAAAACGAACAGGCATACATATTCCTCTCAGACCTCAGTATCACTCATTCATTCCTCTTTGTGATTTATTTTTGTGAGTGTTTTTGTAAATTTATGTACTTCCTGTGTCAACTGTTTTCCTGCATCATTGCTTTCTAACCCCCTCCCTTAGAAAATGACGAATCAAGGTTCAAGTGTATGGGATTTAGTCCTTTTAACTTACTGCTGAATGGAGGTCACTGAAAAACATACATGTTTTCTATCCAACAACTCACCTATAGATATCGCATTCGGCCATGCTGATCTCATCATCTAGAGCGGACCAAAGCTGGGTACGCAAGGCATGGAATTGATCACCAGCGGTGGCACTCAAATTGCTATCAATAGTGTTCATCACCCACTGCAAAGGCCAAATCATCTTTACTATGCCATCCTCTAACACAAGCTTTGGGAGAAGTATGAGACGCACATTTCAACATACATAACAGATTTGTGTCATGCAGTACAAGATTATGAAAATAATACCTCAATTACAGTTTGTTCAGACTGTCATGTCACGCCCCCACTCTTGAAGCATAGATACACAATAGCAGAGACATGCCTACTTGCCTAATAGGAGAGGAGGGGACTAGTATCTCACCTGCTCTCACCATGATAACTATACAATAATTGTTTAATACGTAAACATACACCGCTTGTGTATGTGACTGCCTGACTTCTGACATCACTCGCCTCTTCCCCACCACTCGTCACTTCTTAATTTCTCCTTTCTTGCACACGCGGAGTGTCACCACAATCTGGACAAACTGTAACACTAATTATTTTTCTCTTAACCTCTTATCTGATGGCCATTCAAACCCAATTAGCTTCCCCTGGATACCAATAAAACAGAGGCACTTAAGAGGTAGAACTGGAACTTAAAAATTCAATGCCACAACTGGGATTTGAACCACAGACCTTCCCAGTTGTGGCATTGAATTTTTAAGTTCCAGTTCTACCTCTTAAACTTTGCCCACACACGGCTTGCGTGTTTAAAAACACCAACAGTAAGTTTGTTGGCATAAATAAATAATAATTACCATGAGAGGCACTTAAATTGGCCATCAGTTGAACTTTCTGCTTTGTAGAAGAATGTTTGGATCTTTCCCACTTGTATACATATTTTGAGGAAGAAAAACTAAATTACACAACACTAAACACAGTATGCAAAATATTCATCAAGTATATATGGTCTTGCAAAATCTCTATAAATATTTAAGTATTTGTACTGTGGCAAAGTCATCAAGCCTTCACTATCTGTAACAATGAGCAGAGTACAGCTTGTGTAAAATGTTGAGAAAGTCTGTATGCACGAGAGGAGAAATGCAGATAAGTGGTGGGGGAGCAAGGGTCTAGAAGGTTATCAGAACTTGGAGGCAGTCACATATACTACACATTGAACTTAGCACTCTCACGCCAGCTGGAATACTGACCCCCACTTCTCTTATTATGCAAGTGGGCTGTTCATCGCTAATGCGCTTCTGGAGTGGGGAGATGTCAGGACATTTTACACAAGCTGTAACTCAGGTTTCATGGACACAGGTTAAACTTAGTAGGGAGCTACAGGGAAAAGGAGCAAGTAATATGCAATTCTGGCTTCAATATTTATTTTAATTCTGCTGGAAACTGTTACACTACATGACTTAGCTCAGAATTACTGGACTGGCCCAGACAGAATTAGTGGTTGGTGGCAGAGTAGGTTCAGCATTCTATCTTTCTTCATGCCTATATCAAAGATGAAAACAGTACAAAGTAATTTAAAGGACCAAGCATCACAAAGTACTTCTAGGTGTGTGACAGGCAGAGAGAGCAATGGTAAAAAATCCTAACTTTAAATATTGCTAAAATATGCTGAGCTTATGCTTGTTTCGGTAAGCATGTTTTTGAACATCTGTTGGTCCCCTCAAGAATATTCAGTTCCCCTTAAAATCACATGATACTCTTCTACTGTCATAAGTATCCTGGAACTGACTTGCGAGAATTTCTAAAGCCAAGTCATCATTCCTCATAAACAATTTATGTTCAAAACATTGCTAGCCATATCAAACTACATCTATTCAGGACAAATGACCTAGCTGTCGAGAAGCCCTTAAACACCACTCACTCACCCCTATAGAGGAAACAGCTTATTGGAATTTCCCAAAAACCTACTGTACTGTGACATTTTCCCCCCATTATGGCACACACTGGTTATATTTAGTGATATTCCATCCGTTAGGTTGCATTAGTACCGCCAACTGTTCGTAAAATATAACCATAGTAAAGATATGGCTATAGTTGGTGTTATTGCATCCACTATGTTGCCACAGAAGCCATTATGTTATAACCCATTGCAGGGAAGCCAACCGATAGATTTTGAAACAAAATTCTGTTTAGACGCCATATTAATCGTGGATGCCATTGTATTGATTGTGTGTGCGTGGTTTTGTCTTTTACTGTTTTAGAGCATTACATAGTTATTATTGTTGTGTTCGCAACACAGTAATACATTAAATATATTACGATATTTAGTGTTCAGAAGTGATTTTATCCAAAGTGTAATTGCAGAACAAGATTTGCCAAAGGTGAGTATGTTCATCAGTGTTGTGTGGTAACAATATTCAAGCAATATTATTCAAGTTTAAAAGCATGTTACTTTAACCCTGTAACATTTTAGGTTAGAAATAATGCTTTTATTTTGATAAAGTTATTTTATTTCCTTTAAAGGCAGGGTACAAATATGATGAGTAAGAGAACAAAATAGTGAGGAAAGCATTCTTCCAGTGAAGAAAAGATGGGTGCTTGATAGCAGTTTCCACAATCAGTTTTGTAGCTCATATTTTTTGTTACTGATCTCTACTTTCTCTACTGGTAAGTAGAGGAAGTATTGTATTCCACCCAAAAATTTGATGTCAAGATTTCACTGGAAATATATGTTTTGAGACCTCTTGAATCCAAAAAAGCATTTTTATAAAAAGGTCTGTGTGTGTGTCATCTGTCAGTCTGTGGACAGCATAACTCAAAAAACGAAAAGTCGGTTAAAAACCAAAGTTGGTATTTAAGTGTGATGTCTTTAAAGGATGCGACACAAAGATTCTGAAGAAAATCGCCCCACCTTAAGCTACCCTTTACATGGAAAAGTTTTCAAAAAATTTTGATTTTCTTGAAAATGGCTCTAACGATTTTGATTAAAATGCCATATGTTTAAGATATTTGTACGACAAATGAAATATATATTTTGAATTTTCTAGCTATAGTTCCTTCTTATTTGTGTCAATTTCAGAAAACAAAACTTTGGTGAAATGGAACATCGTTGTTCATTTTTTTATATGTTAAGCGTGCAAAGAGAATGGAATCTCAAAGCTTTAAAAGGTTTGACTATCGCTCAAAGCCTACTGTATTCCCATATTCCCCTGGCACCTACAAGAAAATAAGGGATATTCTTTAGAAAGAGTCCCGTGACAGTTTCGTGAGAATCTCATCTAAGTACCACTCGGCACTGTGAGCGAATTCTTACGAAAGTTGCCAAAGTTGCAGTGTTAATTCAGCGCTGCCAACAGCACTATTTCTCCATTAATTTGTTGCCAATCTTAAATTTGAATGTTTTAGAGGGACCCAGCAGTGTGGTAGTGAACTTGTTAGAAGCAAGTTGTGAGGGTGCAATGAATCGCTTCATTAGCATAGTAGATTTAGCACTACTTGTTGTTATAATGAGGAACAATGTATACAATTCCTCTACGACGAGGGCCTGCTGAGAACCTGAATGTTATGCAGGGAATGTGATGCCATGCTACACCCCATAACAAAAATTAATTAGTGTTAATTCAGCGCTTCCGGTGGAGTCTTTTTAGTGGGTAGTGCCCTAGGGCGAAGCCTACAGTCCCCCATCTGTGCCATTCCAGCGCATGGGGCTCCATATATGGATTTTTTCTCCACTCGAAAATAAAAAATAAAATAAATAAAAAATAAAACGAGCCAACATTTCGTGGACCCAGTCACAAGGCAATAACGCTGTTACACAATAATGCACACAACAATAGTATGGAGTCACGCTAGCGATATATCTGTATGGGCAATAACGATAATGTACACAATAATTGTATGGAGTTACGCTAGCGGTGTAGATTAGCCAACGCACGTGTGAGTGTTTAGTGTGTTGGCAACAAAAACTAGTGTGGTTGAAAAAAGCAATGTTGGCAAATATGAAAATCGTCTGCTAGTGACACGGTGCAACCTAGTGGCGATTCTGCTAACGACTGTTGGTGCATGCACTGTAAGTAGCTTCGGACTTAGAATTTGGCCGGCAAGTGCTACGGGACTCTTTCTAAAGAAGAGCCGAAATAAGCAATAAGATAATTTCTGCAAATGTTTATCTCAACTAACACAAAAAAGATATAGGAATAAGAGTTTGTAAGAATGGTTAGTAAAAGAGTAGAGAAAGTAATGCGAGTGCAACACATCAGATTTTTACTTTCATTGTGGAAGTGGAGTACAGCCTTCTTTGCCGGGAAAGCATTCAGTTAATTTAGTATTCAAATATAAAGAATTCTTACCTTAATCATGAAACAAGACATATCATCTTAACTGGTTAATGGTTTCAGTATAAATGTGGTTTATGGGACTTAAATGCTTTTGTGGAGAAACGCATCGAAAATTATGTCCTGTTTCCCTGGGGTTTTTTCACAGACTTGTTAGTAATTTCCACTGTAGGTTGGCAGTACTGCCTTTTGTTGTAATGTCCACTGCAGCTTAGTGCAATGTTGACCATATTCAATTCTTGGGAACTGCCGTTAATCTGTTTCCCCTACAAGACAATCGTAATTGCCACAATTTTTCTGTTTCAAACATTCCTTTCACTTCTCATTCCTAATGAACAACACACCTATAATCTATTTGCTGTTAGAATAAAGTGAAGTATTCCTCTGCATTCGGCACTGAGCTTCACCTCTAGTACACTATTGGTTAACATAATACCTGCACGTGCGCATGTAAACAAACTGTCACCTTGCAATTTCACCTCGTTCAGATAACCTGAATTTAACTGCTCTGTTACATTAACCATTGCATTGTTCGTCTGAGAGCCAATGCTTTTTAGTAATCAGGTGCATCACACTGGTTTTGGCCGTTCGAGCTGGGATACTTCTCTTGAATGTAGTAAAGAGAACACCCCTCCCCCCTGAATTATCTTATGTCCCACCAATATTGCCCATGCCACTTTGCTATATTCCCCCAATCAAAAATTACTTTTTTACTTTCTCTACTGGTAAGTAGGGGAAGTACTGTATTCCACTCAAAAATTTGATGTCAAGATTTCACCGGAAATATATGCTTTGAGACACCCTGAATCCAAAAAAAGCATTTTTATAAAAAGGTCTGTGTGTGTGTGTGTGTCTGTGGACAGCATAACTCAAAAACGAAAAGTCGGTTAAAAACCAAAGTTGGTATTTAAGTTTAATGTCTTTCAAGGATGCGACACAAAGATTTTGAAGAAAATAGCCCCACCCTAAACTACCCTTTACATGGAAAAAAGTTTTAAAAATTTTGATTTTCTTGAAAATGGATCTAACGATTTTGATTAAAATGTCACATATTTGAGACATTTTGATGACAAATGAAACGTATATCTTGAATTTTCTGGCTATAGCCCCTGTAGTCGTATTTACTCTGGAAGACTTATGCATAACTGGTAAACCGTTAGAGATAGACCAAATTATACTATACAAAAAATGTAGATCTTGCTAAAATACACAATTTAGGTCTGAACAAATTCTCTTATAGGGTGAACCATTTTGGAGATGTTCCGTGTTATTTATGTCAGTTTTGGAAAACAAAACTTTCGTGAAGTGGAACATTGTTGTTTATTTTTTTATATGTGAAGCATGGGAAGAGAACAGGGTCTCAAAGCTTTAAAAGATTTGACAATCACTCACAGCCTACTGTATTCTAATATTCCCCTTTCACTTACAAGGAAATAAGCAATAAGAATTTGTACAAATGCTTATCTCAATTAACAAGAAGTTGATGTATAAGAGTTTGTAAGAATGGTTAGTACAAGTGTAGAGTGCAACAAATCAGATTTTTTTAGTGCCGCTAATGAATTCAAAGCCTATCTCCTTAAGAAGAGAGTAAGTTAAGCAAATCATTGTCACTATTCAATGCATGCAACACTTTATGGTACTGGATTCGGTTTTGAAAGACAAATTCATGCACTTCACAATACACAACTGCCTTCACAAATTCATCCCACTGCCCTAACACTGGCCGCTCATGCTTCCGTCTCTTCCCTAGCACTTTTATTGTTCCTAAAAGAGCTTTTTTTTTTTTTTTTTTTTTTTTTTGCATGCTATAAACTAGTGATATTGACACTCCAGTAAATTCTAATGTTAGCTTTATCAAATTGTTTATAGCCACAGGAGGATATTCCTCTGAAAGTGTATTGAATACCATCAATATAATAAGTTTTCACTGCTCCATAAAGGCTTTTTTGGCACGTGTTTAACAAAATTACTTGTAGCTAGTCTTGCTTCCATTTTGCATGCTAAGATGGTACTGAGGCAACAGGCAAACCATGTCATGTTCAAAACAAGGGAACGTGATTTTCTGCGATTAACAATAAGGTATAAGTGTATTATTGCAGTATATTACTCTATAATGTTACATTCTATATTATAACGACAACTAGAGAGGTGTTTTTGAAAGCAAGTAAAGCAAGAAGCTCAATAAACTGTGGAACTATATTGTGGAAGAACACAGAGTATTAAAACTTACTAGCCAATGAGGTACGTTTCTGCCACGTGCTTCTGCTTACATCTACTTTATTTTTACACTAAATAGATTTTAGTGATAACAAAGGTTTCCCTTTCAATTTATGGCCAGAGTGATCACCTGTGTAGGTAGAGTTTGTTTAGTCAAGGCGTGTGCAGTTGTTCCACAAAGGAAATGTTGTTAGCTAATGCTGGATTTCTGACAATGAAGTCAGAACTGCCCACAACTAATGACTGTCATAAATCCATCTCCATTCTTCAGAAAAAGCAAACACCTCTATTCCTGTCCTTGAAGGCAACCCTGATTTTAAGGAAGTGACTTCATGTGGAGTCTCAGTTGGCAAAATTCTCAATTCCAGTTCTTTTCTGTTTCATTAGTTACAAAGGTTCATGTTAAGATATTGCAACTCTGCAGAAAGGACTGAAGATCAAGGGCCCCTGTTGTAAAATTATTATAGTTCCACAAAGAAGGGAGCTGAACTGCACATGCATTGACTAAACAGACTAAAGAATAAGAAGCAAGAGCACAAAAAAAAAGGAAGCTGTTTCAGTGTTTTCATACATAGCACATCAAAAAATTAAATAATAAATCTACTCATTATTTATACCAACAAACTTATTGCTGGTGTTTTTAATCGGTTGGAGAATTCAGTGTCATTCTGGCAAGTTGGCACAGTAGCTTAATGGTTAGAGCAACTGCATGGCAAGCGGAAGGTCTGTGGTTCAAATCCCAGCTGTAACATTGAATTTTTCAGTTCCAATTCTACCTCTAAATATATCTACTCCTTTCAAGTGAGTGTGTGGGATTTAAGGGCCCTTTGACAACGAGGTCATTTGGGCCCATAGTTGAACAGTAAAATCTAAAACACACTCACAGAGTTAAAATGAGAGTTAAAAGAGAAGGTTAAAATATTAAACAATTAAAACAGTAAAATGTGAAGGATGAAGAGCTTAAAAATCTAAAAACCACCACAAATAAAAAGAAAAACAAGTCTAACTTCCAAAAAATCAGTATGTTAAAATACTGTAAAAAAATATGTCAAAAAGCTAAAAACTGCCTGTAAATATTACACATGTCAGACCTGTTTTTCAAAGCCAATATTGGTGACAAACCGCAGAGTCTTGGTTACAGACTCAGGGTCATTGCCCAGAATAGAGGCTAGTGTAGACCCTAGACCAACAGATTGGTGCTTACGAGCGTATTGCAGCCAATCTATTAATACATGTGCGATGGAGAGTTGAGCAACACATGTCGGACAGTCAGGCGTAGTGTCACCATGCAGAAGGTGGCCATGAGTGGCTCACATGTGCCCTATCATCAGGCAGGTACTTCTTTCAACGTATACCAAGAAATTACTAAGCTAAGTTCAAGTTAGACAAAAAAACTGCTGGCATTGGAAAAATAACAAAACAAATTCTCTCCAAGAGATGATTGCCCAGCTGATTTATCATAGCTATTTTCTTTTTTTTTTTTTTTTTCCTTTTTAATTTAGTGGATGCCCAGCATGTATTGCAAGAGGATTAAGATGTGTGAAATATGATTTTATTATACTAAGTGTATCTTCAGTAACCTAGGCTTAGTGACAATGTTGATTACTGTTTGCTAACTATAACAATTGGCCTTCGTGTTTTATTACAAAATTATTACAAGGTTTACGGTTTTTACTTATGAGTAGTAAAAATAAAAATGCTCTTCTTCTTCCATTTCTTGTGAAATACATAGCTTGTGCTACTTAGTACTGTATATTTACAGCAGTAAAGCACACAATCTATACTAGTGAAGAACAAAGCTTATATAAATATTACTTTACAATCTCTCTATGTGAACTACTTAGAAACACATTCACAAACCTGAAGGCTGGGCTCCTTGCTGAACTCGTGACTTTTGGCATTTGAAAAGTCATAATCCGGATAGAAAGCGGCATTTAGCGTTGCAATAAGATAAAACAGCGTTTTACGGCTTATAGTATCACATAAGGGGCCATCTTCATCACCAGAAATGCTCCTACTGTAACATTTAAAACCAACTTTCAGTAAACAAAAATCAAATATACCAAGTAAGGCCTACCTCCCAAGAAAGAAGTTAAGCTAATTACTTACCTATACTGACCACCCGGAGATACCCCAGAAGCGGTCTGGGGTGGCGAAAGGGCCTGAAGATCATGGGGTGTAACTCCTTGTTCGGAGTTAAATCTCTTGTAAAGTTGCTTGTCATTGCCCGCCATTTTACACGAGTAGCTTTCGATTCTATAACAGAAGATCCACAAACATTTAAAATGGCAAAGGGCATTAAAGCATATTCAAAACACAAACTAACAATAAAGTGTGCCTGTGCAAGAGAGAGAAAGACAGAGACAGACAGATGTGGCAGGAAGTGTATCTCCAAATGAATTAATGAGAAAATTCCCACCAGTGTATATGTGAAGTTGTATTTATATAATATCTGTAAATTTAATATATTATATATTCAATGCCACAGCTGGGATTTGAACCACGAACCCTCCGCTTGCTGGGCGGGTGCTCCAACCAGCTGTGGCATTGAATTTTTAAGTTCCAGTTCTACCTCTCAAACTTTGCCCACACACAGCTTGTGTGTTTAAAAACACCAACAATAAGTTTGTTAACATAAATAAATAACAATAAAGCATTTACATGAGCATTTCAGTTCTCCACTAACTTCCACAATGATACATAAACAATCTGATGTATTACACTCACGCATCTTTCTCTGGTCACTATTGTTTATTCTACACTTCCGCAAACTATTCATGCAAAAGCTAATTTTTCTATGTCATGTTAAAAACATTTACAGAGATAGTTTCATCATACATTTCATTGCAGGCAAAAGAGGGATACGGGAGACTGAAGCAAAGGAATGCTGCCTTTCAAATTCCACCTTCTTTCCATGGCAGCACAAGAAACAACGGAATGGTGACAGTAATGACAAAATACTGAAGCCAAACCAATAACAATAAATATCTCAGAAATGGCTCATGCACCAAAATAGGTTATTTGACATAAATTATGCATATTAAAGATATCTTCATTTTTATGTATGTAGTAATTTTTTGTCAGTGTCATCTGGTCTTACCTGTCACACAAAATTATACAAAATTTATTCATAATGAAGAGGACTTCAGAAGCTATTCAAAGAAAATTCAAAATATACATTTGCAAATATTTTAAAGTCATTTTTGAAAGAATAAAAAACTGTCCATGAAAAGGGTAGTTTGTGGTGGGTGATTTTATTGAAAATCTTTGTGCCAAATTTTTGGAAGATAGCACACAGGCAAATGTATAAATCCTCTATCTATTATTAAGTCGGTACTAGAGAAAGTAAAAGGTCATTTACCTTAATCCATGCAGTAATGTTTAAATGGCAACACTAGCTGACGACTTTGTCCATTGGTTAGCTCCTTTGTGTATTGCTTTGACATTCTTTATGACCATAAAATTGAGAATATTTCAAAATTCACAATACAGAGAACTTTTCCCAAGCTCATTTGTCACTTCCTCCTCCAATATAAAACAGTCAATTTGGTGGTCTTTTACTTAAAACCATTCTACTTCCTCACTGAACTATGCTTCAGGAAAGTTATGTACACTTTTTTGGGGGTCAGTATCATTCAGGCATTCCATGAGTAAGGGGTATGAAAACTGCTCCAAGAAAACACATGGAACGAGAATGTTAACAGAACCAACATCTATGTTGTATACTTGTATAACCCATGCACTGTCGTTGCTCAATGGCAAATTGCATACTGTCTAGTGTGCAGAGGATTCATGGTACATAACATGATTCACATGGACATACCCTTTATTCCTAACTTTTTACCTTGTAAGTGCAGTTACGAACCAATTTACACTTCCCTTGCAGCTAAGCAAATATATTGTAAACAATCCATCTGATCAAACTGTGTAAGCTTTCACTGCCAGTGTCATAAAATACATAATGATTATCCAGGTTTGTATTTTTTAGTCCATCTGATGATAACAATAGGCTAAAACATAAAATAACAAGAAACTGATAAACTCTCATGAGAAAAACAAATTTACAGCTGCAAATATAATTGTGTATAGTCCAATAGAGTATAATGTACAAAACTGAAAAAGTATATTCTGTGTAACTGCTAGTTACAATATAGTTACTCCATTTATCAGAAATAACAAAAAGAAGATAGCCAAGGATTAGGCAATTCTGAGTGATATCTGAGGTATGTGCACCACTATTATTGTGTGCATAAATACATATTCATCTTGTTCTGGGATTCTAGCATGAAGGGATGGCAGCAAAGTGTTTTCAATAATATCTATATAACCTACACTCGTCATTTTCTCTGGCAAATTAATTAACTCCCCTGGATCTGATGCTGCCATATAGACCAAGAAATGTGTTGCAATTCTTCCTGAATGTTCTGCTTCAACAACTGATGCTCATATCTAGTTCCCCATGGTCTAATCGCCATAGGGTCACTTGCTGGTTAGATCTCATCACCCCAGGTTCCAATAATCCTGAGGAAGGTCAATATTATGGTGTGCTCATTGTAACCTTCTTGCCTTATATGTCTCAGTGATAGGGAGACTAGTGGTAGGATGACGCGATGCAATGCCTGCATCCTTTAATTGTTGGCGGGCGTATGGTTTCACCATACTCAACTGCTTTGTCCAGAAAGACAGATCTGTGTCTTACAGGTTGGCCCCTCACATCTTCTACCATAACTTCGTCTTGAGCAAGTGTTGCTTGTGTGATTTGGTCCATTCAACTTCTTCCTTGTAATGCAAGTCTAACCATTGTTTCAGTTCTTTGGTCACAACCCAGTTCTGTAGCAATTTGTGAGGTATTTTCACTATGAGTAGCATAACCTTTGACCTGCAGCCAGCTCCACACAACCTCAATGACATGGCATGGTGCTTTATTGTGATGAAGCCTTAGTGAAAATGTACGAATGCAGTGCATAAAGAACTTCCAACAGCAATGTGTGCATGCACAAGAAATACAAGGTGAAAAAGGTGAAATAAAAAGTATGACCATTTGCTGAAGCTTGAACTGTGAATACTTGGCACAATTGACACAGCATGCATTTTACCACTGAGCCACAACAGCAGGTGTTAGTGCGTCGATTATATACAACACATGTCGGTTCTATCAAAATCATTGTTCCTGCATATTGTTCAATGCCTTATACTTATACTTTATTCGTCACATTACACTTACATGGGTGAGCAGGTGCTCGTAAATTGGTGACTCGTCAATACACTATAATTACAACTTTAAGGATTAAAATAAGTCTACAATATTTACAAACACGAGTATAGAAATATAAAAGAAAGGTAAAAGAGAAAAAATGTACAGCTAATAGCTCGGTTGCATGAATATTGCAACCTATGTTGTGATACTTGGCTTATATTTTGTCATACTGCGTTAATATAATTATAGAAATCTTTGAAGTTCGTGACAAGTTGAAATGGCAACCATGACAGTATAATTCTATGACCATGGCTGATTTAGTTTTCATACCCTCTATTCACGGAATGCCTGAACGATACGCTGAAAAGTGAACATAAACTTTCTTGAAAGATGGTACCTGATTGTTGTACACATTAAGTACATATGAAATTTAAGCAAGTAGAAACCATTTTTGAACATAGGTAACAGAATGAAACAGATCCCACCCTGGTGTTTCTACAAGATATCAGGTAGTGCTGAATGGTCAATATAAGAACACATTTTTACTTGGAAGAAATCCAGAAATGTTATTACTGAAAGCTTGACTCCATGACATGACAACCCAATGCATAAAGGTTTCCTTGCGTGGCCGAGGTGACTGAACATTGGCTTCATGTGTAGGGCAGTAATATATGCACTGTACAAGGTGTGTGCTCTCAGAAGGCTAATGAGGCAATACTAGGCAAGGTTTACTTAAATCTATCTCAGGTTTGTATTGTTTACATTAGAACAAGTGTAAAAGTCAGAGTTCCCTTTTTTCTTGTATCCAAAAAACACCACTGAAAATTTATCATTTTAATGTAAATAGGAATGTACACATTAAAAAATTTGGTTTTTTGGTGACAACTTGGAAGTAATTGCTATAATTGCTGCCCTGGAATCTGAGAGAATAATGTTTTGGTTCTCGAGAAGTAGTCCCCGCCCGGAGATCCGAATGGGGGACTATTTTAACTCCGGAAAATTTTACCCCTCGAGTCATATTTCATAAAAAAGAGAGCAATAGCAGTAATAGTAACCGTTTTTTAGAGAGCACCATATTTTTATGTTTTGGCGGTCACATCGCTCTCTCACAACCCCCAGAATGTCTGGGGGACCACGCCTGTCGTTGGTTTACGGGTCTCACCGACCTGACCGGGAGAATTATCAAAATAAATTCACCGACCATATCCTCTGATTACCAATCAGAAGATGTATTACATGCCATGACAGGTCAGCATGTTAGGGGTTAAGGTTTTATAGAAAAATTAGAGAAATGGAGGGGTTGGAAAAATAAAGACTCCCTAGCCCTCAGGAACCCTAATAGCATTGGGGTCGGAAGAGAACAAGAGATGACCAAGGCAAGGTCAGATAGGAAAGTTACAGTGAGGAGCAAAACACCAGTAAGTGGAAGTAATGTTCTGCTCAGCTTGGGTACCTTGTGGTTGCCATTCACATATCCCCTAGACGGAGACCCCTGAGTAATTATAAATATTTGTAAATAATACTCACAAATCTAGAGGTTGTTCAAACCTATTAATAAATAAATACAATAAATAAATTGGAAGCACTACAATACAGAAAAGTTGAGAAAAAAGCAGATATATTAAATTGAATAAAATCAGAAGTTTGTTATTATAGTGGATGAGTAGCATGTCTGCCTAATAGGACTTGAGTTCAAAACTTGTTTGGGATTACTTTATTGGGTAATGCTTTTTTTCTGTGGTTTTGCCCTATGATGTATGTACAGACATACACGTAACTCTAAGGTTCATTAGAGCACATATTATCATTCACTGTCTCCATAAACCTGAAATGCGATTTTCTTAATGTTGAGTTGGAATTAGTAATACTGACATCACTTATTTAATTTTATGAAATGTAATCTTTGATCAACAAGAGACCAGCTTACACTGCAAATGATATCATCAGACAATGCACAGCTAACTCATAAATTCGGTGCATACAATAAATACAGCACATATGATATTACAATATGAATGTAAGCTTTTATAAATTCTTCAGTTCAATAAAAGGGACTGTTAACCAGTTATATGCTTATGCTTTAGCCCTTTCACTGCCCAGCTACATGCTATACTACTGCTTAAACTGCCAGCCCTAAACATGAGGAAACGTAAGGTTTTACACACAGCTT
The DNA here is from genome assembly GCA_030765045.1 of Tenodera sinensis. NCBI lineage: Eukaryota > Metazoa > Arthropoda > Insecta > Mantodea > Mantidae > Tenodera > Tenodera sinensis. The sequence goes on from CM060962.1 coordinate 300,097,423, forward strand.
TCCACTCACCTCAATTTTGAATCTGTTGAGTTAACATTTTTTGCAGTCACTTCTAAAATGTTGTTTTACATGTATACACACTTTTGAGAGCATTACTCTAGTTAACATATTTTTAAAAACAAATTTGAATTGTTAAATTTTTATTTTCTACCTTCAGTTTATTTTTGACACCATAATTACTATTACATACCGATTTTGCTTTTGTCTATCAATTTATTATTATATTGTTTATAAAATTACAAATTTTGAAACTTCCAAGTTTAAAATTATTGAAATGAGCATGGTTATGAACTTTAATTTAGAGTATTTTTCTCGGCGAATGCCATTGAACACTTATGTTCCAAAAAGCTTCATGTTCCTATTATAGAATGTTGGAAAATCCTTACCCATCTAACAGCACTTCAAAAACACCTAGTCTTCCAATGGATACAGGCTCACTGTGGACTGAATGGTAATGAGAAAGCTGATTTTCTTGCAAAAAAAGGTACCAGCGGTGTACAAAAATCTATAGCTAATCTACCATTTTATGCAGCTAAAAGATTAGTCAACTCTGAATTCAAAAAAATTATTGCAAAATATTACTATGAAAAATCAAAGAATAAAAGATGGGAACTACCAAACATTCAAACAGTGATTCCTGAGTATGCTCGAAAAACAGCAGTTGCAACCTTCAGGTTGATTACAGGACATGATTGTCTGGCAAAACATTTAAACAGAATTGGGATATATTCTTCACCACTCTGTCCTCTATGTGATCTGCAAGAGGAAATGGACCGAGACCACCTTCAAATATGCCCGGCCACTTCTAACGCCCCATCCATCGGTGAAAATATAGGAGAGCAAGAGGATTAATGACTTCATTGTCAGAAATCCAGCATTAGCTAACAACAACATTAAACAATTTTGAAGCTGAATGTTCAACTGCCAGCTCAAATTATCCGGCACAGAAGTTGGCAGGTCTCAACTCTGATTTTTAAGGAACTATGCTAGACAGCAGAAAGGTGTGCCCAATTTATGTAGATGACAATGAAAACTGCATATGCTTGCCACATAATGTAAATAATGATGAAAGCCCCTATATCAAAAGTGTTCGACTGTGCATCAACTGCTTCATTCCCTTTCATACTCGCTACATTTTATAAATGTAGAAAGTACTGATGTGTAGATTTCATAGGTGCATTTTTGTGAAATTACACAATGTATTTTCAATTTATTCAAATTGGATATACACAAAAAGAAATCTGGTGCGCAATTCATCCAAGGCGGCCAACTAAAAAGGAGGAATGCAGCAAAGTAGCAACAGCCTTTCTCCCCTAAATCAGGAATGTCTCTGACTGGATAGGCAAGCTTCTGCGCTCACATGGAGGTGACACTGTCTACAGACCGACAAATAAGATCAAAGACCTACTGAGATCAGCCAAAGACAAATGCTACCCACACACAGCTGCAGGTGTATATAAAGTTCCCTGCAGTTGCAGGAAAGTATACATAGGCACTACCGTGTGCAGTGTGGCCACCAGATTAAAAGAACAAGAGCATCATACCAGGTTGAGACAAACAGAAAAATCATCTGTGGCAGAGCACACCTTATTGTTCGGCCATGATGTCAACTTAAAGAAACTCGAGTCCTGTCTTCTACAATTAACTACTATGCCCAACTACAAAGGGAAACCATAGACATCCACAAACACAAAGACAACTTCAATCGTAAGGAAGCACTCCATGTACAGAAAGCATGGATACCGGTCTTAGATAAACTTTCAGATACACACAACAGCTGTAATAAAACCCTGCCTACACCCGGCCTGCCAACCGATACGAGACAGTCACCAACTTAGCGCAACAATGCCCTACCCGCCCCCACCAACAGTCATTACTTCCACATCCCTCTCTCTCTGCTTCCACATTCGAACTCTGACCAGTGCAGATAACGGATCGTCTTACCCTGAAGATGCCAAGCGCAGTACTTGGCAACACATTGGTATCTACAATGCCTCCTAGACCATGGCCTACAAGTCCGAAAGAAATAAGCATACCTAATAGTCAGGACACCAGCCATGAAAGCATAAGTTTATACATAAAATTGTTAAGTCTTTTTTGGGGGGGAGGGGGGCAGTATTACTTCTAATAATGATGTAGAGTACCGACCTGCTGAACATCAAAATACAACTTCTTAATGAAAATTGTACACCATAAAAATAGGCAGTGGTAACGACTAACATTACAATGTGATAACGACAAATATTTTCAAAACGGAGAAATGAATACTTATTTTTGCATTTTATGCAGTACATTATGTATTACTTAGAGACATAATAAAGTAGAAAAAATAGAAATTAACCAAAAATTCAGGCATTAATGGGTTAAATTAAAAAATGTACATAAGTGGAATTTTCTGTGACCTAGCAAAGGCATTTGATTGTGTTAATCATGACATTCTCATAGCAAAATTGGAATCCTATGGACCAAAAAATGAAAATATAAGTGGGTTCATAACATATCTAAATGAAAGAAAACTGTGTTGAGGTAAATAGTGATATTGGTTATGCAAAACAAAACCAACATAAAATTGGAAAACAGTAATTAATAAATGGAGTACTCCAAGTTTCAGTTTTGGGCCTTTACTATTTCTAGTCTATAGAAACAATCCATCACTTTATATATATATAGGATATTGCAAGTATAGTTCTGTTCGCTGATGACACTAGTGTGTTGGTGACTAGTAAAAACTTAAATGAGTGTGTAATTAAATTGAATTATGTTTTGAACTGTATGTTATATTGGTTTAATTCCTCTGCACCTATACACCCTGAGATGACTAGCCGAGTGGCGAGAGATTACAACTGCTTCAAAGCTAACAAAGTATCTGTAAATCTAGACAACACCAAAGTTGTTAAATTTATAGTGCATTGAACATCACACACTTACAGAAATCAGGGTTAATGACATGTTATTAGAACAAATACAGAACCTCAAATTTCTAGGTCTTAAAGTAGACAAACATTTAGATTGGTAAGGTCACACAAAGTATACCTTAACCAAATTCAGCTATACCTGTTATGCTATCTGAGCAATAGTAAATGTAAGTTCTATAGATACACTTAAATTAGTATACTATCCATATTTGAACTCTATCATGCAATATGGAATGTTGTTTTGAGGTTACTCAATAGAAAATAATTTAATATTCCTTATGCAAAAGAAGGTGATAATCATTTCCAACACCCATAGCAGGCACTCTCGCACGGATGCTTTTAGAAAACTGTAGATATTAACCCTGCCTTGCATGTATATATTCTCAAGTTTAAAATTCTTTGTATGTAATCAAGCCACATTTATAACAAACAATGAATTTCATGAGATATTGAGGGTTGTTTCTGATCTCTGATAATGGATTGTGAATGTGGTTACTGCAGTTCTGCATGCGCAGCAAGGTCAAGCATCTTTGAAACAAATAAACCAGTTCCTATTTTGCCTTCATAGCAGTAGGATGTGCGTGGCTGTCAGTATGCCTAAGCAAATTGAACTATATTGGGAAGGCTACATTATTGTCCTTCCGATGCATAGTATAGTTATTTTGCTATTATTGAAGCATACAAGAAGTGAAATTTTGTTTTGTCAAAGTACAGTATTAGCTGAATGTTGAATATGAAAGCAAAGGGTTGCATGAGCTTAACTCTAAAAGGAAGAAAACAGGCAAACCCGTGAGCTGCTACCAGACGCTCTCCAGAGATAAGGAAGATCAAGGCCCTCATCTCCGACAGTAATCCAGCCACACAACGAACCATTGCAAACAAATTGGAAATACCCCTCAAAACTGTTAGCACCATTATAAACAAGGTTTTAAATATGAAGAAACGTAACAAAGGTCCAGTTCATAAGTTGCTGCAGCACCTGGCAGGAGAAAAACGGAAATTTGTGATCACATTACTTGAGCCATACTGCAACAAACCCTGTGCAATGTACTACCACCAAGGGGTGGAAAAAATTTTCAAAAATGGTATGCAGAATGCAGAGAAAGTTTCTCAAAGGGATTTATATTGTCATCGCTGGTTACTGATACAATGGGAAACTGATAAGTCGTAGGGTAGCTAAAAAGGCCAAGATCAATTCCAAGTATTATCTGGGTGAAGTTCTCACCCCAATTTACCACACTGAAATCCTGGCTGTCTATGGCAGAGACCAAATGGAGTCAGGGTGCACCAAGATAACAATGGGAAACTGATAAGTCGTAGGGTAGCTAAAAAGGCCAAGATCAATTCCAAGTATTATCTGGGTGAAGTTCTCACCCCAATTTACCACACTGAAATCCTGGCGGTCTATGGGAGAGACCAAATGGAGTCAGGGTGAACCAAGATAACAATGGGAAACTGATAAGTCGTAGGGTAGCTAAAAAGGCCAAGATCAATTCCAAGTATTATCTGGGTGAAGTTCTCACCCCAATTTACCACACTGAAATCCTGGCTGTCTATGGGAGAGACCAAATGGAGTCAGGGTGAACCAAGATAACAATGGGAAACTGATAAGTCGTAGGGTAGCTAAAAAGGCCAAGATCAATTCCAAGTATTATCTGGGTGAAGTTCTCACCCCAATTTACCACACTGAAATCCTGGCGGTCTATGGGAGAGACCAAATGGAGTCAGGGTGCACCAAGATAACAATGGGAAACTGATAAGTCGTAGGGTAGCTAAAAAGGCCAAGATCAATTCCAAGTATTATCTGGGTGAAGTTCTCACCCCAATTTACCACACTGAAATCCTGGCGGTCTATGGGAGAGACCAAATGGAGTCAGGGTGAACCAAGATAACAATGGGAAACTGATAAGTCGTAGGGTAGCTAAAAAGGCCAAGATCAATTCCAAGTATTATCTGGGTGAAGTTCTCACCCCAATTTACCACACTGAAATCCTGGCGGTCTATGGGAGAGACCAAATGGAGTCAGGGTGAACCAAGATAACAATGGGAAACTGATAAGTCGTAGGGTAGCTAAAAAGGCCAAGATCAATTCCAAGTATTATCTGGGTGAAGTTCTCACCCCAATTTACCACACTGAAATCCTGGCTGTCTATGGGAGAGACCAAATGGAGTCAGGGTGCACCAAGATAAGGTGTCCAGTCACAGCTCTAAACAAATTTAAATATTTTGTCCTTTACCGATGCTGTCAATTGCTAGGATCACATGAGCATTGCGGGTGTGCCGGAATTTCGTCCCACAAAAGTTCTTTTACATGCCAGTAAATCTGACATGGAGCTGTCGTCTTTAAGCACACTTGAAAACCATCGGTCTGGGCCAGATCTGAACCCACGACCTTGGTATCAGTAGGCCAGTATCTATCCAACTGAGCCAACCAGACCGCCAGTCACAGCTCTGTTTTGACTGTTTCAGTCTTGCAAAGAATGGAACAGTAAGCTGGAATATATGCTATTCCATTCAGCAACATTCCAGTAAAATCTCCTGATGCCTCCCCAATGGATGTTCTGCTTTAGACTCTTGAAAAGGACAGTAGGAAGTAGGCGCTCTCGAATAACTGATAGTCTTTGGAAAGGCTGTGAAGAGGAGTGGGAAATTCTGAGCATGGTTGGAATACGCAAGAGCCTTCTCCAGTGGTAACTGAGGTGCAGAGCGATTGCTTGGATGAAGGGAAAACAGAACATGATTGCTGGTGGAAACATGGCGTTTTGTAAAGTAGGAACAAAGTCAAAATCGTCAGAGATAGGTAACAACCCTTTGCAAACACTAGACAAGAGGGTAACATCCATCACCCCATTTCAAAACTTTTTGCTTCCAGAAAAGCATATATTATGAAACCATAACATTATTTAATGTTCCTCCAAATGATCTAAAGGGAAAAGCTGACGATTTAAAAGCTTTTAAAATTGCTGTTTGAGAATACCTATGCTCAAAATCATTTTATTCTGTGCATGATTATCTGAATGACAACTTATCCTTAGGGACAAAATTTTATGGTGAATAAAAATTGTGAATGTCAGTATAAAAACAAGGCATAAAGCAGGATAAAAGTGGTGAAATAAAATAGCAAATATTACTATTATAATTTACATTTCAAACAATTAATGTTTCTATTCTATTTAGCATGTTCATTGAAAATGAATTTAAATATATGTACGTACTGGAGACATTTTAAACCAACTATTGGATAGTCTTGTATTAATCCTCGTGGAACTTGTTCTACATCACTTTTCTGTCAGGAAGATTTTCAACTCTTTGCAACTGCATATAGAATTTAGCAAAATCATGAACATTTATGTCATCAAAAAGTGGTATCCTTTTTTATTTTGTCTCCCAAAGAAGAATCTACTACAGCAATTTTTAACTGAAGTAAATAAAATAATGCTGTAACAATTAAAATCTTCATCTAAAATAAGAACAAATTAGAAACTAAAAACTTCACTTATCTTAGTAATATTGCAAATTCTTCAATTGCCAACTAGTTTCAAGTTGCATCCAACTCATTCTCAAAGCTATTCAAATAAGTTACCATAGTTACTGATGCTCAACTAAAAAGATCTATTTGTTAACCTCTTTAAAAAAAAAAAAAAAAAAAAAAAAAAACCTATAAATACAATCTATTGGTGGTATTTCAAAATTCATAACACGGTTCCTGTTTTTCAAAATGAATATCTTTTAACAAACCATTAAATCTATAGGTCCATTTGATTGTTTTAATCATTTAACCTCTGAATTTATTTCATGATTAAATTACCACAAATGATCCGCCACAACTGATTCATCAATTGTTTATGTTTAATATTTCTAAAATGCTCCTCCATTCTGGTTTCTAAATGATGTTTAGAAATAAAATAAAAACTAAATGTCATTTAGAAACCAGAATGAAAGAGCATTTTAGAAATATTAAACACAAACAATTGATGAATCAGTTGTGGCGGATCATTTCTGATAATAATTTAATCATGAAATTAAATCCAGAGGTTAAATTATTAAAACAATTAAATGGACCTATAGATTTAATGGTTTGGGAAAAGATATTCATTTTGAAAAACAGGAACCCCATTATAAATTTTGAAATACCACCAATAGAATTGTATTCATAGGTTTTTGTTTTCAGAGGTTGACGACAAATAGATCGTTTGAGTTTAGCGTTGGTAGCTATGGTAACTTGTTTGGATAGCTTTAAGAATGAGTTGGATACAACTTGAAACTAGTTAGCAATTGAAGAACTTGCAATATTACTAGGACAAGTGAAGCTTTTAGTTTCTAATTTGTTCTTATTTTAGGTTCTGTTGTTTCACCGTTAATAGCTTCAATTTTCCTGATTTAAAATTTCCATGTCCAGGGTGTTTTAAAACGAAATTTTTAAGTATATTAATGCCTGCTGTGCCAACATCCTTTATCCTTTTCTCTACACCTTTTTTCCTATCATGTCATTTCGCCAATAAATATCACAATAAATTATTAATTGCATTGTAAATTGTAAACACTCATTTCATGAGCTACGTTAAAATTTGTGTTTAATCGCGAGAGTAAATGTTGGTAATTATGTGGACAATCGCTATAAAATTAATTCTAAAACCTTTTTATTGGGTATTAACAAATTTTCCCTCCTTATCCTGATAACATTTATGGGTACTGGATTAGTATAGTAGGAAAACTGCATGTGTCATTTGTTGTTTCTGAACTTAATTGCATGCATCTAAGTCATTTTATGAATACATGTTTTAGTAAAAGCTTCCATTGCTCACAATATTTAATTCTTAGTGGGCTGCAGTGCACATAAAACCAAAGTTTTCTTAAAACTGCTTACACAGAGCTAAGCTAATAGTCTAAGAGCAGACCTTCCTTATTTTATAAAAGCTGAAAGTTTCTCAGTGCATGCCCCTAGAACAGATGGGGCTACTATGAATTTTGGATCATCATGGCTTTGGCAGGTAACAGGTAGCAAAGGTGAATAAAATAGTAACTTAAAATCGTCAAGTATAAAGCCTAATTTTCTTATATTTTCTTCGGGATAGTATTAGAAATGATGTCATCCATTGCGAGACAGTATTGCGTCAACCCCTTGCCGGACACCCTTAAACTTTAATAAATTGTAACTGTACTTACGTTATAGTATAAAAACTGAATTTTATATATGTTCTTTGGGTGTCTATTAGATCTTTCCTTAAAGGCTAGGTGTAGGTGCAAGCACAAGGCAATACACATCCAAGTGGATGTAAATGAGATAGTGAGTTAGGTCTTTTGCGATTTTTCACTGCAAATTCTTAGTTTACTCAGTATGTGTTGTTATTATACATACAATATACATTTTACTATTTGTTTCTGCAGTTCATAAATAAATGTGATCCAGTTTTAATTATCATGAGAGACTTTTAATTGTGTTTGAGTAGAGTTTGTCTGGCCAGATGTTAGAACTGTTCAAACTAACTGGCTCTTAAGGAAACATCTAATAGTCACCCAAGGAACACATACAATTTAGCTTTTATGCTATAACTTAAGTACAGTTACAGTTTATTAAACTTTGAGGGTGTCTGGCGAGGGGTTGCATGATACTGTCTGGCAATAGATGATATCATTTCTAATATTCTGCATAAGAAAATATAAGAAAATTAGGCTTTATACTTTGACAATTTTAAGTTGCTATCTTATATACCTCTGCTAGCTATTACCTGCCAAAGCTACAATGGTCTAAAAGTCATAGTAGCTCCATCGTTCCTACCTGTGTTGGGGGCATGCGCTAGGAAACTTTCTCAGCTTTTATAAAATAACGCCTGGCAGTCACGGGCTCTTGCTCTATATGCTAGCTAATCTAACCTCAGACAGACAGACATACACGTGGATCTTTTTCTAAAATGCTTTTTTTTTGGATTCAGGGGGTCTCAAAACATATATTTCCGGTGAAATCTTGACACCAAATTTTTGAGTGGAATACAATACTTCCTCTACTTACCAGTAGAGAAAGTCAAAATGTAGAGCTTGCAAAAGCAGACTATTTATATCCAAATACATTTTTTGCAGAGTGAACCATTTCGGGGATATTTCTTGTTATTTGGGCGAGTTTTGGAAAACAAACTTTCATCAAATAGAACATTGTGATTCAGTTTTTTATATCTTAGCCGTACAAAGAGAACGGAATCTCAAAGCTTTAAAATATATGACTATCACTCACAGCCTTCTGTATTCCCATATTCCCCTTGTATCTACAAGGATATAAGCAAAACTTCTGCAAATGTTTATCTCAACTAACATGAGGGGGGGTGGTAGTCTTTTACTACTACGGCGGCGAAACTGATGATACATGGAATGAAGATGGAGCACCGGTGGAAATGAGATGGCAGGAGAAACCAGAGAACCCAGAGGAAACCCACCCCAGCGCCGCTTCATCCACCACGAATCCCACATGGGGTTACCTGGGATCGAACCCGGGCTGCTTTGGTGAGAAGCGAATGGTCTAACCACTCGGCTACGGTGCGGCTTCTATGAATATATCTTGTTCTATGAATATATCAGTAATAAGATGGTAGGCTGCAATATATAAAACCACAGTTGGTAATAGAGGAATTTTCGAGTCTACGGTACCCAGTGTGTGACAAGCATACCACTGCACCTGTCGAAGTTGCTTCAGCTGTTTCCCTCTCCACTACAACAGTCACACTGCATGACTCTAAGTCACTTCTCATCACTCTCCAACACCAGCTGACTTCAAGTATTTGCATGTGGTGTTCATTATTCCATCTCATCTTGAAGCTATCATCTGCGGCAATGAACTTCCACAGCATGGACCCCTTCAAGGTTACAAGCCCTACTCGTTCCTCTTTTATGTAATACATTCATATGTGCTTTTCTACTTGCTCTTTGATATACAATCCATACAGTTTTCTATGATTGAAATAGAAATGCAATGTATTAGTCACACAGTTTTCTCTACTCGCTTTTCTTTTATGAAAGAAAATCCTATTTCTTTCTCTACTCCCTCTTCTACAAACAATTCATACGATGTTCTATATGTTTGAAACAGAAATACAATGTTAATTATTATTTATTTACGCCAACAAACTTATTGCTGGTGTTTTTAAACACATAAGCAATAAGTTTGTTGGCATAAATAAATAATACTTACCATTTAAAGGTTCCTTAAATCCGGGACATAAAGTACTTACAAGTCGCCCAAGCCTCCGATGTGAGATTTCCTTGTGGTCTACCAGGAAAGTATGAATCGGTTGGGGAATTTAATACTGGCAAGTTGGCCATTAGAGCAGCTGTTCGATAAGCGAAAGACCTGTAGTTCAAATCCTGGCTATGGCATTGAATTTTTCAGTCCTGATTCCACCTCTTATAAATACAATGTATTTCATTCACACAGTTTTCTCTACTCTTCTTTTATGTAACACATGTCCTTCTCTACATGCTCAATGTACAATTCATAAAACTTTCAATATGGTTGAAATACAAATGCAGCATATTTCATTGACATGGTTCTTTTGACTCATTTTCCTTTTAGGTTACACATTCATGTGTATTTCTCTTCCACAAACAATTCATACAATTTTCTATATTATTGAAATAGAAATGCAACATCTTACATTCACACGGTTTTCTCGGCTTGCTTTTCTTCCTGTGGTATTTGTGGTTCAACAGTGCTTTTGCATACTGTCTTCCAGTGTTTTTATTTATTGTGCTTGTTTTTTGTTCCTTGTAGTATCCTAAGAGCTTAAATTAAATATTAGCTTAAGTTTATTAAGTAATAATATGTCTCCAAAGAAACACAAGGCTATTGGGCAAGTGCAGCCTAAGTCTAAAAGTTGTAGGGCTAAATCATCAAATGACAGGTAACGCCAGTATTTTGTCTAGATTATTCACATTTAAAGTGGCACATATTTTTCATTATGTCTGGTTGCTTAGTCACCTAATAACATGTAGTGGTTTCACGTGCAAACTATCCTTTGTCTGTCCCCATCCTTTAAAATAAATAATATACGGATACTATGTGAATGTGAGAACAGTAAAATAATGATAAATTTATCACATAATTGACGCACATTGTTGTGAATTTCTTCCTTTTAAAATATGAATAAACTAGCTGAAATACCCAGTATTTGGTGATTTAACCCTACAACCTCTAGACTCAGGTTGGACTTGCCCATAGCCTTGTGTTTCTTTGGAAACTTTTAAAAATATTCCTTAATACACTTAAATATTTAATTAAAGCTCTTAGGATACTACAAGGAACAAAAATAAACTAAATAAATAAAGACACTGTAAGACACTATGCAAAAGCACTATTGAACCACAAATACCACAAAAAGTGAGTAGAGAAAGCTATGTGAATGTAAGACATTCCATTCTATTTCAATCATAGAAAATTGTATGAATTGTGTATTATTATTATTATTATTATTATTACTATTACTATTAACATCCTTCAACATAGTGTCATATAGGACGGTGAATGAATGAAACGGGTGAAATGATGCTCAAATGAGTCCAAAGAGCTTTAAGTTACCCGACATTCGTCTTCTCAGGATAGGGGTAAACCTCAGTAAAAACCTCATCCAGATGACTCACCCTAAGCGAGATTCAAACTTTCGACCTCTTGGGCGTGAGGCAGACACGCTACCTACAGAGATGGGCTATGAATGTGGAAGGACAAGTAGAGGACACGAGAATGTGTTGTGTAAAAGAAAACCATGTGAATGCAATATGTTGCATAGTAAAATGGATAGCACAAAAATAAATACACAATTGGACCCTGCCTGGGTGGTGCACTATAACCTCTTCCCAGACTGGGGCCAGACCAGGCCGAACCTAAGAAAGTCGGCCCATGCAGACCTCTTAACACATATTCCTTTCACGTGTCAATTATAACAAAACATAAATAAGAAATAATAATCTTTGGTGACAGCACATTGATGCATTGCCGTGAATTTATTTACCCCATTCCACCCCTTCACCCCAACTTGCATCACTTCATACTCCCCACACAAAGATAATGGAGGCAACTATGTCCCCCTGTGGGTGGGCACGTGTACCTGTATAAACTTGTGGTGCAAGATCCTACTTTCCGAGATTGCAAGTAGGGGAAATATGAAGTAAGGTACTGGGTACCACGGACTCGATTAAACTGCTTATACAGAGCTAACCTAATCTAATTTCAGTAACCATAAGTGACGTTTTCCTATATCTATATCCTATGTAGCTCTATAAGTAGAGTCTAACTGTTTTGATGACAAATCATCAACGATTATATGTGAAGCCTACTCAAAAGCTATTTAAAGATATACCTATTGAAGAACTGAAACAATGCTATGCATTACAAGTCAAATGTAACAGAATGATCAGGTGCATAGGCAGAAAAAGCCCAGTGAAAGTTTTAAAAAATCAACTACTGCAAATTATATGCAGCCTAATTGTATTTGTATGTATATCTTATATTAGTCTTATAGCTGCAGGAAAAGATTTGATTTTGTTTTTCACATAATTACAAATGTATCCCTGGTCTGTTTCCATATTGCCTTTACATACAGAGACAGACAAAAGTATTCGGACACACGTAATACGTAATATTGAACCAGCATAATTATATTTAAAACACCCATATACTTTTCCCTTGTGATTGCATTTTGTCCCCTTCAGTCCTCTTGACTACTAGTGTTAGTATTTCAACAAAAATGTTCTTCTTTGACAAAATATGATAATTTCTTTACCATCATCTGTTATTATGCTTGGACATAAGTATTCAGATGCACCCCAATTTGATGGTACAAACACTGTAAACAGTATCTAGATGCAGTGTCTTGTTAGGTCAGTACTGTACTCACAGTGTGCTATACACATACAATATTAATATGTGCAGTTGCCGCATTTAAATCACAATGGGGCAACAAAGGACCGGAAACTATGATTGTGGAAAGAAAAACCATCAACCTTTATAACCAAAGAAAAAAGTGCGCAGAAATAACTCTTGCTGTTAAAAGTTCTCAAGAAACAATGCTCAGCATTGTAAAAACTACAAAGAAAGGAAAACAGTCATTGGCATTGCAAGACAAGGATGTCCATGTAAACTTAGCCTTAGGGATAGGAAGATAGTTGTCAAAATGGTGCAGAAAATCCACAAATTTCAGCATCCAAAATCACAACCCTTTTAAGAGAAAATGTAGGAAAAGCCGTCCAATTCCAAACTGTCACCAGAATGCTGAATGGTGCTGGTTTCAATGCCCAGGATAAAACGCTACGTCAGTAAAGCAAATCAGAAAATGTGCAAGCAATTTGCAGAGGAAAAGATGAAGAGTTCTGGAGCAGGGCATTGTGGTCCGATGAAAGTAAATTCAATGTGTACCTCAGTGAAAGTATGACAATAGAAAAATAAAGAGTGGGATGTTAAGAACATGCAAGCCATGGTCAAACCCAGGGGCGTTAAGTTTTGGTCTGGATATGTATGGTTTCATTTGGTGTGAGTAAACTTGCAATAACTTATGGGATCAAGGACAAGTATGTCTATTTAAACATACTGAAACAAAACGTGAAATTGAGTGCTGAGAAGTTAGGTTTATGTAGGAGTTTCTACTTTTAGCAGGATAATAATCCCAAGCACATTGCGTGTGTAGTCAAGCTTTGGATTGATGGATGTCATTCATATTCTGAACACCCACCTCAGTTATCAGACATAAATCTTAAAATAAATATTGCATAACTGTAAATCCTGAAAATATCTGGAGGAATTACACAATAGGTTAAACAACCAGTTACTGACAAAAATAGATCATCTTAAACAGATAATTCTAGAAGAATGGAAGCAATTAAGTTCTGATGACGTCAGGAAGCATGTAACTCCATGCCTAAAATATTACGGACCATAATACAAAGAAACGGGCATACTATAACGAAACATTTAGTTTGTATAGTTGTGTGTCTGAATACTTTTGTCACAAAGGAAAAGCAGGTTTAGTTTTTTATTGCTTATCACATGGATTCAAGTTCATTTAATATGTATTTAATATTTCTGCTCTTCAATAAGATATAGTTGTGTTATATAAATGACATGTCTAGCTTTTGCTATTACCGGAATACAGATAAATATTTAGTTGAAATATTGGTGTCCGAATACTTTTGTCTGTCACTGTATGTTGTCATGCAACTAAACTGTCCATTTCCTTAACATGTTCAATGTTCACAGGTCTTTATGGCTACTAGTGAAATTACTGAATACAATCAAACCCAATTTAATCTAATAGTAAAAATCATGGTACCTTCCAAATATTTTGCTGTCCCCAGTCTTGATTGAGAGAGCACTGTTGATAGCTTCAAAGCGGGTACTTTCTAAAAGCTTCATGATGATACCAGCAATTTAAAAATATAATGCAATTATAACAGACACGTTAGCTTCAAAGACCAATAACTCTATGAAGTGGTCAAAAACTCATTAAAAATCAAAGACGTATTTCAGAAAGATAATTCGTATGGCTTTGTACTCCAAGACTAGGATTTAGTTACTCGAGCAACTTGGGTATTTTTGCAATCTTCTTGCTGAAAAGTTTTTGAACATTTTATATTGCTGTCGAAAAAATTCTTTTCGCCTCCAGTGCACTGTGTTCAAACCAGGAATCATTAGCCAAACTTCTGATTGCACTTCTTGCACTTTCTTGCCTGAGCACATTACAACCGTAATCGAATAATGAGGATTACTTTGGAAAAGAAAAAAGGAATTTAGACTTGCAAACAGCAATCCCAAAAGTCCTAAGGTAACGCCTTCCTGAAGGTCGAACTTCACTATTAAATTTCAGAAGCACTGTCTATCTAGCTGGCATCAAAAATCACTGTAGTCCTCTACACTATGCATGATACTCGATGATCCACACTCTTTCCTTTTATAATACTTATTCACCGTCACTGAATTTTCACAGGAATGATTTTCAGTTATAGGCTTTGTTGTGATGTCTTATTCAATGTTTACAGCACGTTTACAGCATAGAGTTTACAGCTTTCAATGGCTTGGTTCGTTCAGCGTTCGGGTTTGATCGGTAGTCTTCGGCTTGCATTTATTTTGAGGTACTATACTGACATCATGCAAGTTGTCAGCTGCAGTGCGAGCTCTAAAAATTAAGTGCGAGCACTGAAGTTGGAAGTGGTCAACCTTGAAAAGTTGAGAGAAAAGAATATATGAAGGCGCGATTTTCTGAAAAATATATTTTAAAAATATTTAAATAATTAAGTTGACGGACCCCTATTCATTATATAGGGTTAATATAGAAATAATAGTTTAATCTGCTATATAAAATACTCCCCAGAAAATTCAAGAAATACATTTCATTTGTCATGGAATATCTTGAACATATGGTGTTTTAATCAAAATCGTTAGAGCCCTTTGTGAGAAAATAATTTTCGAAGGTTTTCCCATGAAAAGGGTAGTTTGGGGTGGAGTAATTTTCTTGAAAATCTTAGTGTTGCATTCTTGGAGGATACTGAACCTGGTATTTAATCGACTATTCGTTTTTTTAGTTATGCTGATCACAGGCACAAGAGCCCTTTTCTGAAAATGCTTTTTTTCACAGGCTCTCCAAACATGAATTTCCCCTGAAATCTCGATATCGAATTTTTGGGTGGAATGCATACCTTCTCTACGTAATTGCGGCAATAATACGACTCTGCATTACTATTTCACAGATTCTATTGGTCGTTTAACTACTTATTTGTGTGCTTAATTTCATAGCGCTGATAAAGACATAACACTGGAAAAATGTGTAGCCTCACCTCATCAGTGCCCAAGTAAGATGCGCCCGCCTCGGATGGTTAGCATGTCTGCCTCACGTTCAAGAGGTCGCGAGTTCGAATCTCGCTTAGGGTAAGTTATCCGGATAAGGTTCTTTTCCGAGGTTTCCCTTATCCTGAGAAGACTAATGTCGGATAACTTAAAGCTCCACGGACCTCGGGCTCATTTGAGCATCATTTCACCCATTTCATTCATGACACAATGTTGGATTTTAAAAAAAAAAGTAAGATGCATATGGCACAGTATAATTTGGAATTGATTTTAAGCGCACATCAGAGCATAAATATATATTATCAATCAAGATTTCTAAGCACAATAAAATAGTAAAATAAGCAAGGAAATAAGCACGAGAAACGATGAAAATAAGCAGCAAATTAAGCAAAAACGAATACACGCCAATTTTATGATAAATTGTTACAGAGAACTCTTACCTTACAGCTTTTACAATACATAGGGCTTGTGTAAAACTCCTGCTAAGTGATTTGTGCAGTGAAAATGTTCTGTCGAGGTCATGCGGCGTCCCAGGCGCATGAGAAAAGTACCACAGTTCTTTGGTGAATTCCTCTTCAGTATGCGTTTCTTCGCCAGAAAACTTTTTAGAAATTTGACAGTGTTTTGTAACCGGAATTTTTCTCTAGCACCTAATTAAGTTTCTCAAATGCAAATTTTGCAAATCGTGTGTTTCTGACGACAAAGTTACTGAAATTTTGTAAGTCAAGAAAAGTGAATATTCCAAGGAATTATTTCGAGCCTCCAGCTGCTTTAGAACTTCAGGTATTTTTGAGAAATGATTAGGGATGTACCGTACCTTTTCTTCAATCATTTTTAGCAAAACCTTCTTGTGCTGTAGCAATACTGACCGCATCTTCTGCATTTACGGAATTCAGAAGAGTTTTCACTTCACTGAAATGTTCGCCATAGTATGACACGGGTAACTGTGAAATATGCCCTTTTAAATTTACAATTTTGAGTAAAATATGCCGTTTTAACTAAAAATCGTAAAATAAGTAAGCAAAAACGTTTTCCAAACTAATACGGTTATCCGCAACAAATACTATAACTTTTGATAACAGCATAATAAATTAAGATTGTATAATTGCAAACTTCCAACATGCGGCACTCCGGCCTGAGAAAAGTCTGCGGTATCTTGACCATTAGAAATGTTTAGTTCTTCCGGGCTTGTAGGCCGTGATCTGGAAGGCATGGTAGAGACCAACTTTTCCCCAAGTACTGCTCTTGGCATCATCAGGGTAACTTGATCCTCCGTCTGTACCGTTCAGAGTTTGAATGTGGAAGCAGAGATACTTCACTACTTCTCTGCTTCCACAATCAAACTCTGACCAGTGCAGACGGAGGATCGTGTTACCCTGATGATGCCAAGAGCAGTACTTGGGGAAAAGTTGGTCTCTACCATGCCTTCCAGACCACGGCCTACAAGCCCGGAAGAACTAAACATCTCCAAGCATTAACATTTATCACTGCTGATAAACATAAAGCCACCACCGAGTTAATAGAGCACCGCGTGTTTTTATCTTATCAAATATATTTTGACTAAGAAAATCAGCCATCACTATAGTGGGTGCGAGACGTCTTAAACTTTAAAACTAAAGATACTTCGCTTCTTATTAGTTATTATGTATATTTAAATGAAGAAACACTTAAAATATTACTCTAACAAATAATAAAATATAAATTAAACAGACTTACAAAGGCAAAGACAAAACCGTGAATTTCGATGACCCAAGCCAAGCATTAACATTTATCACTGCTGATAAACATAAAGCCACCACCGAGTTAATAGTGCACCGCGTGTTTTTATCTTACCAAATATATCTTGACTAAGAAAATCAGCCATCACTATAGTGGGTGCGAGAAGTCTTAAACTTTAAAACTAAAGATACTTCGCTTCTTACTAGTTATTATGTATATTTAAATGAAGAAACACTTAAAATATTACTCTAACAAATAATAAAATATAAATTAAAGACTTACATAAGCAAAGACAGGCAAAGACAAAATCGAGAATTTCTATGATCCAAGCCACTCAACGTCTAGTAATGGTGTTACTATAACGTTGTTATGAAACCATGGAGAATAAATAGGTTTCTACGTGTTAACAATAAGTAATGTGTAGTCAATTAAAAGTGTCGTCTCTCGATGAAGAGCGTGATTTCCTGTCAAGGTACGAAGAAATGGATTGGCTGTTCATACGATCCTATATACCAGTGATAATAGTTCTATGTTCTGTGGTGGTATTCAACCTTGTTTTCTCTCCGTATACCCCAAAGACAATTTTATATGCTAATCGGTACCCCTATGCCTACCCTTAGAGTTATTCTTAATTCAAATTATGCATAACGATATTTAAAATAGATTATAAAAGTTATAACTTATTAAATACTACAAAAAGGAGGTTTGTGCTATAAATGTAAAATAAAATAAATAATAAAATAAATACAGGAACTACGTTACAGATAGCGCATACCTACAAAAAAGCATATGAATTTGTACCTATGTATATGTTTCTGACCTGTTATTGAGATGGCTGAGCTCGTTTTCTCGACACCAGCTCCTCCATTTGTCGCTGAATCTTCGTTAGCGCGAGTATCAATTGTGATTCTGTATTCAAGCTATTTCTTTGTTTCGTTTTGATTGCTGTCAATGCAGCTCACACAAATAAGTAGAGGGGAATGGAAGAAGGTAGTGTCACTAAGTTCAGTGTACTCTTGCATGTATAACATCAGAAATCACAAATTGATGTTTACACATTTTATTTTCACTGAACTATCAGCAGACATTTCCAAAAGATTTTCATTTAATTTTACGGTAAGATCAGAGGAACTGATGGCGGTAGTCAGGCGCGGATCTAGACATATTCGATAGGGGGGGGGGGGTCCGGTCTACTACCACTTCAGAATAATTACATTCATGTTAAAACATGCCTAGCTAAATATTTAACTGAAAGAAATAATGTTTAAACTACCAGGTACCACCGATCTAGGAACCACCACAGCCCCATCCACCTATCAAATGCTTACAAAATGCTCCTATGATGGATACGACATTCAAACATTCGCCTAATTCGCATCGTCATTGCGCAAATCTTGATTCACAAAGTGCCCTATGCCAAGTTCGTCGCAGTCATTAAATGCAGTTGTTAATGAAGTCTGCAATTCACTGTCATTGCTACTGCTGCATTCGCAATAACTGTAACACAATCACTGTTTGTCTCTTCTCTGACTTCAACACGCGTGCTTTTCACTTTTAAATATGTAGCTTGATCATTATTGGATTTTTCATCAACACCTTTTATGTCACAAGAATTGTCTCCGACTTCAAGACACACATTTTTAACAAACTGTAACAAATTCGTTTGAATTTTGCGTTTCGACATCTTAAACTTGTGGCTTCTATAGTAATCACAAGCACAGCTCGAACATAGAAGTGGACATTTCACTATGGCACTGTCTACCACCAAGCTTGCACCGCCACTGTTACATCGACAATGACAGTTGCGAACTAACGAAACGTATACACCAATTGTCGATAGCTTGTTTCCGCTTTGCCGCTTTCCCATTCTAGAAGTCATCGGCAAAGATCAGCAAACGTTTTTCTCCTGACCTAGATTTAATTATCACTTATTAAAATCGTCTGCAACGGCAAAAATCAAAAGCTGAATAGTTTAATGCAGCACGTTATAGTTTATGACCAAACGAAATGTTATGTAATGCACTGTAATATGGAATAAGGCATAAAACTACTTATGTACCATATTAGCATTATTATAAAAAGCTAGTAGAGGTCGCAGCGTTGTCTTTTATCGTTGACACATTTCCGTCTCATTTTCTTTCTCGTTTGCTTCTTCTCTTCCTCCCCATTTTATTCCCCTCCACTGCTTTTTCTCCTCATTTTTACTCTCCTTACCTTCTTCTTTTCCTGATTACCCTCCCCTTATGAAGGACTTACAAGCCTGACCTAGGGTCAGACGCTTGTCGGGGAACACAGAAACCTATGGACCGGACAGACTGAAGACCTGGAAGTGAGTGGTCAGTTAAGCACCAGGTATGGTAGTGAGGAAGAAGATGAGATGAAATACAGGCGAAATCGATGATTGGAAAGGTGATAATAGAACAATTGGTGGAATGAGTGGCGGGGAAAACCGGAGAACCCGGAGAAAACCCGCCTTGGCGCCGCTTCGTCCACCCTGGGATCGAACCCGGGCTGCCTAGGTGGTAGGCAAACGCGCTAGCAGCCTCGGTAGCTTGATGGTTAGCGTGTCTGCCTCACGTCCAAGAGGTCGCGAGTTCGAATCTCGCTTACGATAAGGTTTTTTTTTCCCCAGGTTTTCTCTTATCCTGAGAGGACAAATGTCGGGTAACTTAAAGCTCTATGGACCTCGAGCTCATTTGAGCATCATTTCACCCATTTCATTCATTCACCGTCCGATATGACATTACGTTGGAGGACGTTAATTTTAAAAAAAGCGCGAACTGCTCGGCCACGGCGCCGCCGATTGCTCTCCTTACCTCTTTTTCATTCTGATGCCATGTAAATTTATCTTTATCTACCTCCAATTGCTTTGGTTGCATTTTTGTAATAAATACGGAGTAGCAACAATAACAAAAACAACTAATAATAATAATAATAATAATAATAATAATAATAATAATAATAATAATAATAATAATAATAATAATAATAATAATAATAACAATAATAACAATAATAACAATAACAATAATAACAACAACAATAATAATAATAATAATAATAATAATAATAATAATAATAATAATAATAATAATAATAATAATAATAATAATAATAATAATAATAATAATAATAATAATAATAATAATAATAATAATAATAATAATAATAATAATAACACTAACACTAATAATAATAATAATAATAATAATAATAATAATAATAATAATAATAATAATAATAATAATAATAATAATAATAATAATAATAATAATAATAATAATAATAAACGTGTGGTTATTTAATGACGTACTGTTCTGAATCTGGCCCTATAGTTGTCACTTGTTTGTCAGTTGTTAGTTATGGGCACTTCATTTGGTATCAGAAAGCCTACTCACTTGGGCCTGTCGTATTTTAGACACAGATCACATTTATTAAAATGCTAGTGACTGCGCTGCGGCAAGATGAAAACCTTGGGGACAGAAATTCAACGTTTAACCAACCCTCGTGACCGACAGCAGTATCAAATATGGAGATTACATTCTATTAGTGATGTTTTCAAAATCGTTAATAACTTTTCAAGATTAATGTGAATTTAAATAGATAAAATACATTACGGCACATTTTACGGCACACCAATAATTATTATTGGTCTATGGCAAGCTGGTAACACAGTTTGACAAGTTTCAGAAATTGTGCAAATTCACAGAAGTGTAATTAAATTTTAATTTTCTTGAAAATGGCTCTAACGATTTTGACTAAAATGCCATATGTTTGAGATATTTTATGGCAAATGAAATGTCTATTTTGAATTTTCTGGCTATAGTCCCTGTAGCCGTATTTACTTTGGATGAATTTTGCATAACTGGTAAACCATAAGCGATAGACCAAATCTTAGTATACAAAAGTGTAGTTCTTGCTAAAACACACAGTTTATGTGCAAATAATTTTTTTCTAGAGCGAATCATTTCGGAGATATTCCTTGTTATTTGTGTGAGTTTTGGAGAACTTATACTTCTGCCAAATGGAACATCGTTTTTCATTTTTATATGTTAACTGTGCAAAGAGAACGGAATTTGAAAACTTTAAAAGATTTGACTATCGCACAAAGCCTACTGTATCCCCATATTCCCCTTGTACCTACAAGGAAATAAGCAATAAGATAATTTCTGTAAATGTTTTATCTCAACTAACAAGAAGAAGATATAGGAATATGAGTTTGTAAGAATGGTTATTACAAGAGTAGAGAAGGTCATATGAGTGCAACACATAAGATTTTTTCTCAGGTATCCCAGACTCTTCAAATGCAGAGGAGGTAGGCTAAACTGAGGCCAAAAACGTTCCCTTCTACATTGTAATTTAATGTATCACAGTGACCACCGCCTGCGGTGCCGTATGTAGTAAAGACGGGTGCTAAGCCCTCTGAAGCACACACATACAGTATGTGTGTGAGGATAGCTGTCAGATGAATTCATTTCAAGGGTAGAAACAGAAACTAGCAAACAAAAGTAGATATATATTTTGCACTTGAAAAGTGGAGGGGATGCACTTGGCTGTGCATCTTGTTTCGTAGGTCTGCCAACTGCATCTGCTCTGGATTATGCACTTATTGTTTCTTAAACACTTGGATAATTGCGCTTGGTTGCACTGCGCCGACTTTGTGAAAACATCTTTAGTTCGAGCACGGTCAAACAGCTGTCCGAAATTCAACAGAGATCAAGCTTACAATGAAATGATAAAGGAAATCCAGAGCAGTAGCAGCATTACTAACAATTTTGGGAAGCTCGCCAACTGTGTTACACTTTTAGAGCAGGGCAGCATGTTCAGAGTTGGCCACGACCAGTAACTCCCACAAACTCTTAACGTTTTCGGAATAATATACCTCTCGAGGTGCTAATGGTGAATATGTGAACACAATGGACCCCAAACTGTTCCAGCCCCCTGTTCTTATTGGGGAGCGAGTGGTGTGGCTTGGCAGTGGTAGTGGAGTACCACAAAGTGGTTATGTTCGCTGGATCGGGAGGCTCCCCGAAATGGGCCCCGGCTGGACTTTGGGTCTCGAGCTGGTGAGTATGGATACACCCAAACTTTGATTTACAACTCCCATTCCCAAAATGTGCAAATGCCTGTCATAGCATTACCATTTCCAAGGGAGAGGGAGGGGGAGGGGGGTGCAACAATACCTCAACTGCAATTTTGCAAGAGCTGATAAAAGATCCGTTGCTGTTTACGTAGCCACAAAATAGTTTCGGTAGGAACTGTGACTATTTATGCTTACATACTATAAACAAAAATTCTTCAGAAAGATAGATCACGTTTCGAATATTCGTGCGGCCGCCATCTTGGAAAAGCTGTTTTTAAATGCGAAACATTTGGGAACGATTATTTTGGCATATAGTCAGCAGACTATTAAAGTAATGAAAAAAACAAACAAAACAATATAATCCTTTCCTAATCAATGCATAGACGATAGAAATTAGATCGATTATTTGTTAAATGAGTCCATGCCAATGTCACGTGACTACAACATGTATGTTCAGTAGGTATGTTGACATATGGTACAGTATACCTGCAATGACCAGGGTTAGGGGTTAAGGGACCTTGGGGCTGAAAAATACCGACAAATTATCAAATTGACGACTTTTAGGTTTAAGTATATAAATGTTTCCCAAAACTTCAGTCATCGGTTGGTTTTAGGTTCCGTCATTTTTACTTTCTCCACTGGTAAGTAGGGGAAGTATTGTATTCCACCCAAAAATTCGAAGTCGAGATTTCACCGGAAATACATGTTTTGAGGCCCCCTGAATCCAAAAAAAGCATTGTTAGAAAAAGGTCCGTGTGTGTGTCTGTGTGTCAGTCTGTGGACAGCATAGCTCAAAAACGAAAAGTCGGTTAAAAACCAAAGTTGGTATTTAAGTTTAATGTCGTTCAAGGATGTGACACGAAGATTTTGAAGAAAATATCCCCACCCTAAACTACCCTTTACATGGAAAATTTTTCGAAAATTTTGATTTTCTTGAAAATGGCACTAACGATTTTGATTAAAATGCCATATGTTTGAGATATTTTTATGACAAATGAAATGTATATCTTGAATTTTCTGGCTATAGCCCCTGTAGTTGTATTTACTCTGGACGACTTTTGCATAACTGGTAAACCGTTAGAGATAGACCAAATTATACTATACAAAAAATGTAGATCTTGCTAAAATACACAATTTATGTCTCAATAAATTTTCTTGTAGGGTGAACCATTCCGGAGATATTCCTTGTTATGTGTGCGAGTTTCTGAAAACTTAAAAACTTCCGTGAAATGGAACATCGTTGTTCAGTTTTTTATATGTTAAGTATGCAAAGACAACAGAATCTTAAAGCTTTAAAACATTTGACTATTGCACAAAGCCCACTGTATTCCAATATTCCCCTTGCACCTATAAGGAAATGAGCAATAAGATAATTTGTACAAATGTTTATTTTAACTAACACGAAGAAGATATAGGAATAAGAGTTTGTAAGAATGGTTAGTACAAGAGTAGAGAAAGTCATGTGAGTGCAACACATCAGATTTTTAAATGTCATGTGCACTACATTAAAACGTGCCTTTCTGCTTAAATTTTTGGCAGCATTTAAAGAAATTACGGGCCAAAAAGGGCTAAAAAGACGACATTCAGCAGATAGGAGTGGTTAAGCAGCATCTCGCCGCAAGGGAAAAGCTATGCATCTGAGCACAGAGAGAGAGAGAGAGAGGGAGAGAGAGAGAGAGAGAGAGAGAGACTACTGGACAAAAGAGGGAATGTGTGATAAACAGGCAATCTGATACATGTGTGTAGAGAAATTAGTTTTTCTCGACTTTATATTTTTGCTTTCTCCACTACGTATAGTTTTAGCAGACGAAGTATTGTACTCCACCCAAAAATTCGATGTCGAGATTTCGTCGGAAATATATGTTTTGAGGGCCCCTGAATCCAAAAAGGCATTTTTAGGAAAAGGTTCGTGTATGTGGGTGTGTTTGTCAGTCTGTGGACAGCATAACTCAAAAACGGAAAGTCGGTTAAACACCATTGTTGGCATTTAAATGTAATATGTTTCAAGGACGCCACACGAAGACTTTGAGGAAAATTCCTCCACCCTAAGCCCCACATGGAAAATTTGTCGAAAATTTTGATTTTCTCGAAAATGACTAACGATTTTGATTAAAATGTCATATGTTTGAGACATTTTATGGCAAATTAAATGTATACTTTGAATGTTATGAATGACTATAGCCCATGTAATCCTGTTTACTCTGGATGACTTGCATAACTGGTAAACCGTAAGAGATAGACCAAATTTTACTGTACAAAAAATGTACATCTTGCCAAAACACAATTTATGTTCAAATAAAGTTTCGTGTAGAGTGAACCATTTCGGAGACATTCCTTGTTATTTGTGTTAGTTTTACAATACTTATACTTTCCACAAATGGAAGATGGTTATTAATCTTTTTATACACTAGCCCGTGAAAAGAAAACATTTGCCTATCACTCAAAGCCTACTGTATTCCTATATTCCCCTTGCACCTACAATTAAGTAAGCAATAAGGTAATATCTACAAATGTTTATTTAACTAGCACGAAGAAGATTGAAGAATAAGAGTTTGTAAGAATGGTTAGTACAAGAGTAGAGAAAGTCATGTGAGTGCAACACATCAGATTTTGTAATACACTATCTGCTTCATGCACATTAAATTTTGTGCTATACTCCTAGAATTTTTTCAGCACGTGCTCCATTTATGTGACTTCAACTTCAACCTGTGGTTTCAAAATCTGAAAATTTGTTTAGCTTTAAAAAAATTAAATACACAAAAAAGCTTAAAAAATAGTTTCAATGTCCATCAAAGGAAAGAAATTAAATACTTTAAAACTACTTATCTTTTCTTCCTGCCAGAGATTGATTGTGTTTGTTGGGCAATTAGAGTTTATGTAATAAAACTATTGTGACATTTTAGTTTTTGATGCGCATGGAGTATTTTGAATATTGGGGTATTTTCGTAATGCGAACAAATTGAAAAATTAATTCTCTCAAAACTATAAAACAGATTGTGCTGTAACTTTGTATGATAGTTTATAATATAAACACCCTTAAGGGTGCAAAGCATTGATTTTATACCTATAAAAATATTGGAAATACAAATTTCTCTCCCACGGTCCCTTAATTGATTAGTTATGTATTGTATGCATGTGAAATATTATCTTATTTTACGTGTTTTATTACTTCTTTTTACTTTGTGAAAGTGTCCTAGTAAATACAATAATAATTCGTGGTTTTCAAATTATATAAACAACTCGTCTCATTATTTCCTGATGCGAGTCTTTATATATATAATTTGGAAATCGTTCGAGGTATTACATAATTATAATCAACATGTTGTTTTGATGCTCCTCATATAGTCGATGACCTTTGGGGTAAGCTGGGTTCCGTTCCACCAAGTAATGATTGGATCCATTTATTAGCTGGAGACACACAGTGGTAAGGTAATGAGTAAGGCTAGGAAGTTCATGCATTTGCATGTTTTTTCATAGGAGTTAAAAATGTATGCTTTTACATTATGTGCACGAATTACGGAGTTTTCAGTTATTTGGACATGATTTTATGCTGCATAGAACTGCATATTTTCTTGATTTTTGATAAATGCATATTATTTCAATATTATAGCCCCTATACTGCATATTTTAATGATTTTTATGGTTTTTTATTGCTTTTTTCTATCTGGATAATATTTTTCATATTGGAGTATTGCACATGATAATGCAACTCATGAAGATTTAAATATTATTGCTCCTATATTGCATACTTTAATGATTTTTATGCTTTTTTATTTTTTCATCTGTATAATATTTTTCATATTTGTAGCATTTCTGAGACAATGATTCTTTCCCATTGGTAGATAGATTTGTGTACGAAGATAGTTTTTGTTAAATCTCCTAAAAGAGTTAAGTTGTTTAGATCAACAGACTTCCTCCTGCACCAGTGTTAACTCGATGGGGAACATGGGTCGATGCAGTTTTATATTATGCTGAGCACATAGAAATAGCCGAAGGGATTGTTAATTCATTGGACTCGAAAGATGCTTCATCAATAGAAACTGTGCAAAATATTCTGTCACGCACTGTTAAAAGAGGATCTTGGTTTCATATCTGCCCACTTTTCTTTCATACCAACAGCCATAACGGCATTGGAAGCTGTAGGATCTCCTTTGTATGAATAACTCACTGTCTTTGAAAAAACAATATGTGATCTAAGTTCGGTTCCTGGTAGTATAGGACAAAGCGTGAAACAGAAAGTGAATTATGCAATGCCCCGATAACATCTTGGGACGTGGAGAGAAGTTTTTCGCGTTACAAAAGTGTTTTGCAAGACAACAGACGATGCTTTACAGTTGAAAATGTGTGCAAAGTGTTGGTTGTGAAGTGCAATTTAGCAGTTAATACTAGCAGTGGGACCACGTCTAAGGAATAAGGTAACTTTATTTATTACTTATACTAACTCGTCTTGTCTACTGCAAAGGGTTATTGTCTTAATTAAATAGTGCATATTTCTTGGCATATTTTCAAGTTTTTAAGAGCATATTTGCATGCATATTTCAGTGTTTTTTAGGCCATGAACTTCCGAGCCCTAGTAATGAGAGTGACGATTGAGTGAGAGGACCTACAGCATTTACCGTGGACTTCGAAGCGCGATTATTCACACGAGCCAGCTTAAAATTGCACCCTCATGTCACTGAACTAACCCGGAACCCTGACAATCAATAGCACTATGCCTAAAAACTAATTAAACATTTCCTTTCCTGCTACGTTAATTTATGTTATTCCAATCAGCAAACTTTGATTCGATTATGGAGCGAGAACACGTGTATTGGCGATTCATATGTTATAAATTCAAATTTTCAGTTGGTATTAACACAGTTTAATCCCAAATTATTTGTTGGGTTTCGCTTACAATAAAAAAGCAGTAAACTTGACGTGTTTAGCTAAGAAATGATTATTTAATACAAGCACAAAGCAAAAATTACATTTCCTCCCATTATAATTATTTCATAACTTTGACGCCATAAACTGTTATTCACCCATGCTTGAATACTGGACTGACAGTATGCCATAGGACACATATAAGTGTATATACAGTTTTGATATTCGATGTAAAATGCTTTTATAACATTAAAATCATATGTAATAAACAATAAATTGCAAAATACACACACACACACACACACACACACACACACACACACACACACACACACACACACACACACACACACACACACACACACACACTAAAAATCTGATGTGTTACTCACATGACTTTCTCTATTCTTGTATTAACTGTTCTTACAAGCTGTATTCCTGTATCTTCTTCATGTTAGTTATGGGAAAAGTTAAGCATTGCAAAACTCACACAAATAACAAGGAATATCTCCGAAATGGCTCTCCCCATAAAAAAAGTATCTGGGCATAAATCATGTGCTTGAACGAGATCTACATTTTTGTATAGTAAGATTTGGTTTATCTCTCACAGTTTACCAAGTATGCAAAAGTCATCCAGTGTAAGCAGGACTACGTGGTCTAAAGCCAGAACACACAAATATACGTTTCATTTGCCATAAAAATATCTCAAACATATGGCATTTGAATCAAAGTAGTTTGAACCATTTTAGAGAAAATCATAATTTTCAATAAATTTTCCACGTAAAGGGTAGTTTAGGGTGGAGGAATTTTCTTCCAGATCTTCGTGTTGCATTCTTGAAAAACATTAAACTTTACCAACTTTGGTTTTTAACCGACCTTTCGTTTTTGAGTTATGCTGCTCTCTCTCTCACACACACACACACACACACACACACACACACACACACACACACACACACACACACACACACACACACACACACACGCACACACACACACACACACACAACACATCAGATTTGTTCAACAATTTTTATACGCTTTCTAATTAAAACTAATTACTAGGACTAGGATTTTAGGTGCTAAAACTTGGAAAACCTCAAAAATATGTGCTAAAAGTAAAAAATCTGATGTGTTGCACTCACATGACTTTCTCTACTTTTGTACTAACCATTCTTACAAACTCTTATTCCTATATCTTCTTCGTGTTAGTTAAAATAAACATTTGTACAAATTATCTTATTGCTTATTTCCTTGTAGGTGCAAGGGGAATATTGGAATACAGTAGACTTTGTGCGATAGTCAAATGTTTTAAAGCTTTGAGATTCCGTTCTCTTTGCACACGTAACATATAAAAAAATGAACAGCGATGACACATTTCACGAAAGTTCTAAGTTTTCCGAAACTCACACACATAACAAGGAATATCTCCGAAATGGTTCACCCTACAAGAAAATTTATTGAGACATAAATTGTGTATTTTAGCAAGATCTACATTTTTTGTACAGTACAATTTGGTCTATCTCTAACGGTTTACCAGTTATGCGCAAGTCATTCAGAGTAAATACGACTACAGGGGCTATAGCCAGAAAATTCAAGATATACATTTCATTTGTCATAAAATATCTGAAACATATGGCATTTTAATAAAAATCGTTAGAGCCATTTTCAAGAAAATCAAAATTTTCGAAAAATTTTCCATGTAAAGGGTAGTTTAGGGTGGGGATATTTTCTTCAAAATCTTCGTGTCACATCCTTGAAAGACATTAAACTTAAATACCAACTTTGGTTTTTAACCAACTTTTCGTTTTTGAGTTATGCTGTCCACAGACTGACACACAGACACACACACGGACCTTTTTCTAAAAATGGTTTTTTTTTTATTCAGGGGGCCTCAAAACATGTATTTCCGGTGAAATCTCGACATCGAATTTTTGGGTGGAATACTATACTTCCTCTACTTACCAGTAGAAAGTAAAAATGCGTGCCAAAACAAACAAATATTTCTTTTTTAGGATCTGAATGGCTGAAGTAATATAAATGTACATGGTACTCACCAGACATTATTCCTGGAAGGGATCATCAAGTACTGTAGTATACGATCATATCATTCCTCAAATGTTCCATCCCGAAAGATTGGCAATTGTCACGAAGAAGTGTGTGGAATGATCGCTCCACATCACAAGAAGTCTAGCATCAGTATTACCTGGAATATCACCCATACATCAATAATTTCTTCATGTTGCCCATCCAGCACATTTGAAATGTTACACATTATGTTAAATCCACTATTATTTTCGAACACTTCCTTGCATCTGCAGGACCAGAAAGAACAGTCAGCTTTCTTTTACCCCCACATCCTGAACTACTTTTCTCAAAGGCATTCCTACTGATTCGAGTTTCTTTATGGAATCACAGAGAAAACACAGATTTGCGGAAATGTATACTAAGTCGCTTCTTTACACAGTGTCACTTTAAACTTCTTGAACTTTAACCGAACTTGAATCTTTACTTGAATCTTGTTATTTATGGCAGCAGCAAAACCATCCAAGTTTTCTGCGTAGTACTGAACTGCGGTCAACCACGTTCTTCGGGCACAGCAGGCAACGGACTGCCTGACTTTTGCCCTGAAAAACTTCAATTACTTTAGGTGACGTAATGAACATTATTTTCCCATTAGAAATCAATTTGGCTCTAATTTCCTCACGTACTCGTGTTCTATGCAGTCCATGTGACATAAATCATTTTAGTATAAGTAACTGCAAGTCCTGCTGCCGTCTGTTTACTTTCTGTACTGCGTATAGTAAGTAGAGGAAGTATTGTATTTCACCCAAAAATTGGATGTCGAGATTTCACAGGAAATATATTTTTCAGGCCACCTGAATAAAAACAAATAGAAAAAGGTCCGTGTATGAGAGAGAGAGAGTGTGTGTGTGTGTGTGTGTGTGTGTGTGTGTGTGTGTGTGTGTGTGTGTGTGTGTGTGTGTGTGTGTGTGTGTGTGTGTGTGTGTGTGTGTGTGTCAGTCTGTGAACAGCATAACTCAACAACGAAAAGTCGGTTAAAAACCAAAGTTTGTATTGAAGTTTAATGTCGTTTAGGGATACGACACCAAGATTTTGAAGAAAATTCCTCCACCCTCAACTACACTATACACGGAAAATTTTGATTTCCTCGAAAATGGCTCTTGCGATTTTTATGGCAAACGAAATGTATATTTTGAAATTTCTGGCTATAGCCTATGTAGTCCTGGATAACTTTAGCATAACTGGTAAACCACAAGAGATATGTAGACCAAATCTTACTATACAAAAAATGTAGATCTTGCTAAAACATATAATTTATGTCCAAATAAATTTTTTGTAGAGTGAACCATTTCGGAGATATTCCTTGTTATTCGCGTGAGTTTTCGAATACTTTATGGTGATTCATTTTTTATATCTTATCCGTGCAAAGAGCTTTAAAAGATTTGACCTTCAGCAAAGCCTACTGTATTCCCATATTCCCCTTGTACCTACAAGAAAATGAACAATTAGATCATTTCTGAAAATAGTTATCTCAACTAACACGAAGATGATAAAGGAACAGGAGTTTGTAAGTATGGGAAGTACAAGAGTAGAGAAAGTCATGTGAGTGTAATACATCAGATGTTTCATGTATTATATGGTGTAGCTTCAGTAAAAAATAACACTATCATATCGTGCACTATTTCGCCACAACGTCTGCATTTTTTTCATTAGATAATCTGGCAGTTGTGACAAGGTTTGACGCAGGCATGTCTTGCCAGGTTTGTTTGAAATTTTAGAATCATTCTCTAATACAAGGTTTCCAATTTTTCCATGAGTTTCACCTATGCTCGTAACCCCGTGGCACAATAGCCCTTCTGGCTCAAAGCTTACTGCCCAACCGCTGCGTCCCCCACCTCTGCCCACCACAGGCGTCATGAGTGGGGTGCAGTACTAGAGGTGGGATGTGATCAGCACATTATTATTATTATTATTATTATTATTATTATTATTATTATTATTATTATTATTATTATTATTATTATTATTACTACTGAGAAATATAGCATACGCATTATCTTTGTTTAAGGAATTGTTTAAAGATATTTCTTAAACGCCATTAATCCTTGCAGAAAAAAAATGTTACTTGTTTAAATACGTGTAGAAAAAATGTGTTCATTTTGTTTTGATAGAATAAAATTTATTATTTAGATTCTGGTTTGCTCCCCTCTGACCACGCATTAGAGGAACACACACAGAAGTAAATAACTGGTCCATCCTTCTGGTCCATCTGAAAACATTTGGAGCCGGCTGTACAAAGAACGCCTAAGATAATCTCAATGCACCTCGCGTCCACGTCACATTATTTACCGTTATGCGAAGCCTTGACCATTTGATTGATTGCTATAGACCACGGTGCAAGGGTGCGCCAGTCCTTTTGCTAAATAAATTTAACCAATAACCAAAACAAAGGATACAAAATGACGTAGAAATGAAATACGTGTTTACGCTTTCCACCTTATTGGCTAAAAGTGAAAGAGGTAGGGAGTGCATTCACTTTGTCAGACAGACCTCTTATCATGATTGGTTGGCATACATAATCGACTAGAGTAGGACAGGCCTATGAAGGGGTTGAACTCTAAGGGGACAAGTTGATGAGCGCCTAGGTTTGCGAAATGTAGAATATGTATGTCTGAGATTTTCAGGGGATGCAAATTAAAGCTTCAGTGGTATTCATTAAATACATGGCAAGGCAGAATTCTACAAGAAAAAATCTGGGGAATTTGGAAATACAGTAGGTTTTGGGCGATAGTCAAATCTTTTAAAGGTTTCAAGTTCCGTTCTCTTTGCACGGCTAACATATAAAAAATTAATAACCATGTTCCATTTCACGAATGATTAGGTTTTTCAAAACTCACGCGAATAGCAAGGAATATCTCCGAAATGGCTCATTCTACAAAAAATGCACTTAGACATAACTTGTGTGTTTTAACGAGATCTACACTTTATGTCTAGTAAGATTTGGTCTCTCTCTTACTGTTTACCAGTTGTGCAAGAGTAAACAGGAGTACGTAGGCTATAGCCAGAGAGTTCAAAATATAAATTTCATTTGCCATAGAATATTTTAAATATATAACACTTTAATCAAAATCGTTAGAATTATTTTTGAGAAAGTCAAAATTTTCTGTTTAAAGGGTAATTTAAGGTGGTGGAATGTTCTTCAAAATCTTCGTGTCGCATTCTTGAAAGATATTAAACTTTAATACCAACTTTGGTTTTTAACCTGGGTTTTCGTTTTTGAGTTTCGCTGTTCACAGGCACACACACACACGCGCGCGCGCCTTTAATAATGGTGATGGTGATGGGGATGGTGATGATAATGGTGATGATAATGATGGTGATGATGATAATGGTGATGATGATAATGGTGATGATGGGGATGGTGATGATAATGGTGATGATAATGATGGTGATGATGATAATGGTGATGATAATGATGGTGATGATGATAATGGTGATGATAATGATGGTGATGATGATAATGGTGATGATGATGGGGATGGTGATGATAATGGTGATGGTGATGGTGATGATAATGGTAATGGTGATGATAATGGTGATGATGATGGTGATGGGGATGGTGATGATGATAATGGTGATGATAATGATGGTGATGATAATGGTGATGATGATGGGGATGGTGATGATAATGGTGATGGTGATGATGATGGTGATGGGGATGGTGATGATGATAATGGTGATGATAATGGTGATGATGGGGATGGTGATGATGATGGTGATGGGGATGATAATGGTGATGGTGGTGATGGGGATGATAATGGTGATGGTGATGATGGTGGTGATGGTGATGATGATGGTGATGGTGATGATGGTGGTGATGGTGATGATAATGGTGATGGTGATGATGGTGGTGATGGGGATGATAATGGTGATGGTGATGATGATGGGGATGGTGATGATGATGGTGATGGTGATGATAATGGTGATGATGGTGATGGGGATGATAATGGTGATGGTGATGATGGTGGTGATGGTGATGATAATGATGATAATGGTGATGGTGA
Source organism: Tenodera sinensis (assembly GCA_030765045.1). Taxonomy (NCBI): domain Eukaryota; kingdom Metazoa; phylum Arthropoda; class Insecta; order Mantodea; family Mantidae; genus Tenodera; species Tenodera sinensis. The sequence continues at coordinate 300,130,909 of CM060962.1, forward strand.
TGATAATGGTGATGATGGTGATGGTGATGATGATGGTGATGGTGATGATGGTGGCGATGGTGATGATAATGGTGATGATGATGGTGATGGTGATGATAATGGTGATGGTGATGATAATGGTGATGGTGATGATGATGGTGATGATAATGGTGATGATGATGGTGATGGTGATGATAATGGTGATGATGATGGTGATGGTGATGATAATGGTGATGGTGATGATGATGGTGATGGTGATGATGATGGTGATGATAATGGTGATGATGGTGATGGGGATGATAATGGTGATGGTGATGATGGTGGTAATGGTGATGATAATGATGATAATGGTGATGATAATGGTGATAATGGTGATGGTGATGATGATGGTGATGGTGATGATGATGGCGATGGTGATGATAATGGTGATGATAATGGTGACGATGATGGTGATGGGGATGATAATGGTGAAGATGGTGATGATAATGGTGATGATAATGGTGATGGTGATGATAATGGCGATAATGATGATAATGGTGATGGTGATGATAATGGTGATGGGGATGATAATGGTGATGATGGTGATGATAATGGTGATGATAATGGTGATGGTGATGATAATGGCGATAATGATGATAATGGTGATGGTGATGATGGTGATGGGGATGGTGATGATAATGGTGATGGTGATGATAATGGTGATGGTGATGATAATGGTGATGATGATGGTGATGGGGATGGTGATGATAATGGTGATGGTGATGATAATGGTGATGATGATGGTGATGGGGATGGTGATGGGGATGATAATGGCGATGGTGATGGTGATGGTGATGATAATGGTGATGGTGATGATGATGGTGATGATAATGGTGATGGTGATGATAATGGTGATGGTGATGATGATGGTGATGGTGATGATAATGGTGATGATGATAATGGTGATGATAATGGTGATGATCATAATAATAGTAGCAATAATAATAATAATAATAATAATAATAATAATAATAATAATAATAATAATAATAATAATAATAATAATAATAATAGTAATAATAATAATAATAATAATAATAATAATAATAATAATAATAATAATAATAATAATAATAATAATAATAATAATAATAATAATAATAATAATAATAATAATAATGGGTTATCGAGAAGTCATTCCGCACCTCTCGTTTAACCAAGATTTCCCTTGAGACGGGAATTCCGGTGGCAGCACAGGCGGCCGCCAGCACGTGTTTATAGTGTACCGCTAGTTAACAAATCTATTAGGTTGATGTGTGACATTCATGAAAGATAATATTATGAAAGTCTCCTGTTTAAAGATAATGCTGAAAATGTTTACCATTTTCTTGAAGACGCGGATTCATTCGCTTTAATTTATTTTGAAACATGTAATGAGTCTTCTTCGTTACAGATGTCATGTTATCTGTAATTGCTGTTTTCAACTCATCAATTGCTTTGGGGTTGTTCTTGTAGAGCGAAGCTTTAGCGGCTTCTCAAAGGAAGCCATCGGGAAGGGTCAGATCAGAAGACCTCGGGGGCCACACGCCTTGAGCAGCCAGTATTTCCCTAAAATTTATGTTAACAGTCCGATAGACTGACGTGATATATGAACGCTGGTGTTGTCTGGTTGAAAAATTCATCGTTCGTCTTATCTTCATTTGTCTGCGAAATAACAACTTGCGCATTCGGGTTAATGAAACCAAGCTTCAGCAATACAAATGTATCCTGTGAATTTTATGGCACACAATACATCTGTGTGAATGTAAGACGCTGCAATTCTATGTCAATCATATATTGTATTCCATAAAAGAAAAGTGCGTAGAGAAAATCTTATGAATGTAATGAGTTCCATTTGTATTTCAATCATAGAAAATTGTACGACTTGTATGTTGAAGGGCGAATAGAGAAAGAAATATGAACCTGTTTCGTATGAAGAATAACAAACAAAAGTGTGGTTGTTTCATAAAACAGAAGTGTGTAGAGAAAACCGCGTGAATGTAATGTCATGGGCGTCGGCAGACTTTTTTCTAGGGAGGGCCGAAAGTTGGAAGTTTGCAATCAAACAATATTAATTCGTTATTTTATTGTTAAAAGTTATAGTATTTGTTGGGATAACGGTATTAATTTGTGCTAAATAAAAATTGTTCTTTACAATAAAATTGAAATATAGTCTACTAGTCAATAATTGATTGCGCATTAAGTTCATTAATTTCGGAGGGGAGGGCAGCCGTGGCCACCCTTGCTCCCTCTTCGCGGCGCCCAGGTGTAATGTGTTGCAATTCTATTTCAATCATAGAAGACTATATGAGTAGAGAAACCCATATGAATGTTACTAAAATATAGTAAAATGGATAAGACACATACATTCTCCATGAACAAATGCGTGCTGAATTTCGCGGTGACCAAGCGGTTTAAGAGCGCGTGTTATTTCCAAGCTCAGAGAACACTTTTTCCACTAAAAAAACACACATTCCTTTTCAGAGTACATTCCTGTCAGCACTCGTCATACAATACATCAGCGCTCGCAGACCAATGATTCATCTGTTGGCAGTCGGCGATAACAACCTACTGGAAACATAACATAACATGGAATACCAACCTTATCTCGATGGGTAGGGATGCACTCCTAAACTATTTGACCGGAAATCGGCCCATATATGTATTTTATCATGCAGAAGGTTTGTATACTATTCATTTTACTATACAACATAACATTCACATGGTTTTTACTACTCGCTTTTCTTTTACGTAACTCGTACACCACTTGACCGATCATCGTGAAATTCGGCATCTATACAGGATGGAAGGGACGTCATTGCATTAATTTAAACCAGTGGTAGATCTCAGTATTTGGACCACATTTTGTGTCCTACGTTTTTGTCTCTGGCCCTTTTCTACGGAGATATTTTAGTTTTGTCGAAAACAAGCTGGCAACACTGCAGATTGCTTGGAAGTCACTTTCACTAGGTCAGTACATAAACAAACACCGTAGCGTGTCTCGTGAACATAAACAAATACCATGGCCTTCCGTGTTTACTGTGCGAGTGTAGGCCAATAAGAAGCGTTAGCTCTTAAAACCTTACACCTCTCTGCAAGCGATCGACATGTTTACATCCAGAACCCGGTTCAATTCCCTGACCAACCTCAACGCAACGTTGTCGAGTTACCTCACATCTGAAAGAGCTACTCGGGGTATTCCTTCAATTCTTTAAAGTGATTAATTATTTCGAAACCCTGTGTGATGTCCCATAATTACTACCGAAGCTATGTCAGAAATAAGTTACTCTACGCATCTTACAAGTAACAAACTGTTATCTTCGTACATTCTTTTGGAATTACACATCCAATTTGGAACAAAAACTATTTATTTTTTCGAAATCGGCTGATCAAAGAACAAAATGCCTTTAGAGCTTTTGTTTGTAATGCTTATATGAAGCACTCCCGGTATGTATTTTTTCATGGAGAAAGTTTCTATTCTATCCATTTTGCTGTACAACATAACCTTCATATGGTTTTTCTACTCGCTTTTCTTTAGCGTATTAAATTCACATATCCTTCCTTTCAACGTACAACTCCTACAATTTTCTATGACTCAAAAATAGAAAGATGGAGTTTCAAAGTCAGCATATTTACTTTCTCCACTGTTTACGTTGAGGAAGTATTGCACTCCACCCAAAAATTCAGTACCAAGATTGCAGCGAAAAAACATGCTTTGAGCCCCCTGAATAAAAAAGTGCATTTTTAGAAAAAAAAGGCCCGTGTGTATGAACAGAACAACTAGAACATCTGATGTGTTGCACTCACATGGCTTTCACTACTCTTGCACTATTCTTACAAACTCTTATTCCTATATCTTCTTCGTATTAGTCGAGATAAACATTTAAAGAAATTGTCTTATTGCTCATTTTCTTGTAGGTACAAGGGGAATATGGGAATACAATAGGCTTTGAGCGATAGTCAAATCTTTTAAAGCTTTGAGTTCCGTTCTCTTTGCACGGCTAAGATATAAAAAATGAATAACGACCTTCCATTTGTGGAAAGTATAAGTATTGCAGAACTCACACAAATTACAAGTAATATCTCCGAAATGGTTCACTCCAGAAAAAACATCTGATGTGTTGTACTCATATGACTTTCTCTACTCCTGTACTAACCATTCTTACAAACTCTTATTCCTATTTCTCCTTCATGCTAGTTAAGATAAACATTTGCAAAAATTATCTTATTGCTTATTTCCTTGTAGGTACAAGGGGAATATGGGAATACAGTAGGCTTTGAGCAATAGTCAAATCTTTTGAAGTTCTGAGGTTCCGTTCTCTTTGCACGGTTAACATATAAAATATGAACAACGATGTTGCATTTGACGAAAGTTTAAGTATTCCAAACCTTACACAAATGACAAGGAATATCTCCGAAATGGTTCATTCTACAAAAAATTTATTGGACATAGATGGTGTGTTTTAGCGAGATCTACATTTCTTGTACAGTAGATAAGAGCTTGTCTATCCCTTACGGTTTACGAGTTATTCAAAAGTCATCCAGAGTAAACAGGACTATGTGGTCTATAGCCAGAAAATTCATAATATACATTTCATTTGTCACAAAAATATCTTAAACATATGTCATTTTAATCAAAACCGTTAGAGCCATTTTAAAGAAAACCAAATTTGCGAAAAATTTTCCACGTAAAGGGTAATTTAGGGTGGAGAAATTTTCTTCAAAATCTTCGTGTCTCATCCTTGAAACACATTAACCTTAAATACCAACATTAGCTTTTAACGGACTTTTCCTTTTCAGTTATGCTGTCCACAGACAGACAGACGTACACAGACGGACCTTTTTCTAAAAATGCTTTTTCTTTGGATTCAGGAGGCCTCAAAACATATATTTCCGGTGAAATCCCGATATCGAATTTTTGGGTGGAATACAATACTTCCTCTACTTACTATTCGTACGAGTAGAGAAAGTAAGAAGTACTGCTGTTGCTCGTTGATGACTGGGGTCCGGATTTTTGTGCACTAAAACACTCTAAAATATTTATTTTTCATGTCCTAATGATTCTAAAAATATGTCTTAAAAGCTGAAAATGTTTTCAGAAAAACAGAACAAAACGTAACAATATACCTATCTGCCTTAAAGAACAATGAATATTGGAACTCACAAACTTGCAGCTAAACATAAGATTTAAAGTTCTCGTTGGAGTTTCAGTGTAAAACAAATGCCATCTCCAGATGCACATCCCGTAAATTTGAGTAACACCTTTTGATGGGAAAAGGGACGTTCTACGTCACACAACGTCAAGCAGGACACCCGAACAAGGGAATATCATCACACTTTCAAGTTCATTCCTTGTTATTTGTATGAGTTTTGCAATACTTTGACTTTTCCCAAATGGAAGATCATTATTCACTATTTTATCCCTTGGCCGTGCAAAAAGAACGGAATTTCATAGCCTTCATATATTGACCACCTTTGAAAGATTTGACTATCGCTCAAAGCCTACTGTATTCCCATATTCCCCTTGCACTTACAAGGAAATGAGCAATAAGATATTTTCTGCAAATGTTTATCACAACTAACACGAAGAAGATATAGGAATAAGAGTTTGTAAGAATGGTTAGTACAAAAGTAGAGAAAGTCATGTGAGTGTAACACATCAGATATTTCCTTTAGGACTTCAGCTTTCGAATTGGAAAGAGTGCCCCGTTGACTTGCAACGCACTCTTTCATTAACTGCATTACTTAATAAATCCCCGACACTGTGGAGTCATGGGGAACGAAGCTGCAGACTCACTTGCAAAGAAAGGCACAACAATAAAACAAAAGTCTAAATTCAATTTCTCATATTCCTCAATAAAACGCTTGATCATTAAAAAAATTTCTCATTGATACCTACAAGAAATAGAAACAAATGCCAAAGATAAAAAATGGATTAAACTACTTTCCAACCCAGATATAATCCCCCAGAGACCAAGGAAAACAGCGGTTGCAGCCTTCCGACTATTGACAAATCACGACTGCTTAGCAAGTCATCTCTACAGAATAGGTATCTCAGCCTCACCAATATGTGTCCTGTGTAACGATCCAGCAGAAATGAACGAAGACCACTTGAAGACCTGTGAAGCATTAAGATCAGAAGGAACTACAGTTCAAAAGTATTGGAAAGCACGAATGCTAATGGCTTCATTGCCAGATGCAAGGCACTAGAAAACAACAACAATAAATCCCCGAAGTCGTTATAGAATGTATTAAGAATTCGAAATATGAAAGTCAGGTCCCATTTTAAATTGCTGTCTTTTACTAAATTTTGAACATCAATTGAAGCATCATCTGGGTCCAGTTCACTTGCTACAGATACAAATACTTTAGAATTGTGCACAATACATTACTGCACTCAGCCAAGTGCCGCAACACATGGTTATGGGTTAAGGAGACAGTGGGAATCTTTGAAAAGATTGACTCTAGTTGGTGATTTTACAAAAAAATGTTCCCCTGTTTGACACTAACTGGTCCAATTCCAGATAAAGTGTTCGGATTTTGTCACAGTCTGTGTAGAGCATGTATGATACATGTCACATGAATCATTTTAGGATAACATACACAAAGAGCTTCACCAGCCTTCTTCATATATGGTGCATCATCAGTTATGAAAAGCAAAACATTGTCATACTTTACATCACTTGGTCATAAGACCTACAAAGCTTTACTGAACAGTCTAGCAATTGACACGTCATTTGTAGCTGACAATTGTTTAGAAGCTGGCAAGAAGTGTTGTTTGGAAAATTTTTCATTTTCCAACACACCTACAACATTTCTCACTTTTATAACGCCAGCGGAATTGCTAATTCCATCAATGCTCACCCAGATCTTATTTTCGTACCCACCTAATGTATTTTAATATTTCATCATAGCACTTCGGGAGAAAATGTTTCCGAAGAGCTGATTTACCAGGAATGCTTATATCCATGTATCTGGCAAGAAACTTTTAGAATTTGGGCTTGTTTACATTATAAGGAGGTATACCGGCCGAAACAAGTGCTTCAGATAAATCTGAATAATACTGTGAATCTCTTAACGTTAGGTGGGGATGGAGTAGATTCACCTATAAGAACGTGCTACGAGGAAACAAGAGGAAGCTGTGATGTGTATTTCCAGATAAATGTTATATTATCTGCAATCATTGATCTACACTGACACATTTCCCACAAGGTTGGCAAAATAATACCCCACCGTCAGTGGTAAAAATGTTTTCAAACTCCAATACGCATTTCTGTAAACGTTCACGCACACTCGATTTCACTTTCGGCATGTTAAACAAAAATAATTCACGCACCTAAGATCCCAAACGTTTACTACTTAAACTGAATCCCGACAAAGAGAAAATATAGATATGCAGTTATGAACTTAAGACTGCACATCGGGGATTCACAGTTTACCAAGGTCGTTCGTTCCCTGCTTCTTCTACCGTGTGAAACATAACGCATAAGCAGGGCACTGTTTTTTCGCATTAACGATAAAAGCGACAAACATATTAAAGCGATTTCCCATTATCTTTCCGAATTATGTGATGTTGATCAATAAATCAATATTATCAATATTATTTTTGCGATGGTTGCAGATTGAAGCAAAATTGCCTTATTATGCGAAAAATGCGAAATTCCAGCGACGCTGAATATAAACATTAGTTCTTCGTTTATTTTAAGTTCATTCCTGTGAATTGTTAAATTACAAAAGAAAATAAAGTAAAACTCTCAATTTCAAAAATAGCGAAGTAATGGCTGATAATTAAGGACGGTTTAACATTCTTGGTCTGGATAGTCAAGTATAGATTAGCATTTTTGGCAACTGACCCTGTTTTACCTGACCATACTGAGGGTGATGAGATGGCCCTGGGTTGGGGAATAGAAAAGGGATGTAATATAGCACCAATAAGAAATAAAAGTAAAGTAACATTACTGTTTTGTAGTTATTGTACTTCCTATAGTACACATCTTCCATCCTAAACTGCAATACGTTAAAATATAACACTGCAAATTCATTGCACAAAATTCGAAAAAACAAAAATGAATGCAGGAAAACATTCCTCCAGTGTTATTTACCATGAATTAAAAAAAATCGCGAAATTAAGGCGATAATACAAGCCATATAGAGCGAAAAAAAAACACGAAAATTAGAACTCATTTCGCGAAATTCGAAAAAGATTAATGCGAAAAAAGAGTGCCTCTAGGCATAAGGTGGGCGGGTGGGGAGTGTTTTGAGACGATAATATTGCAGCAGATGTTGCAACATTTATGTGCTAACGCAGTTCTTGCACCATTTCTTTCTTGATTGCGAAAGAATTATTAAAATATGTATTTATTACAAAAAGAGTAGAAATTTATTAATTAAAGTTACGGAAAAGCATACAAAATATGGATTTATTACAATTTCGGAAATGTTTATATATATATATATATGTGTGTGTGTGTGTGTGTAATATGTGTTTTTATGTGAAGTAAGATTTTGAATTTATACTTGTAGACTCTCAATCGGGATAATAAGTTTTGTTTTACGATGTACTTCTTAGGGGGAAAAAGATGCTTTTACATACCAATCCGGGCCCTATACATAACGCTTATGCAGCTGGAAGTTCATTCACCAACGTTCAGCGGGCATTAGCAGCAATTTGCTGTTACCGACTGGAGCTCAAAATACCTTTAAGTGCACGAGTCCGTTTGAAACAGCGGAAGCACGCTTCATTATGCGTGAACAGTAAACAAATAACTAATTTTCTTTCTCTTTCTCTTTTCCCCTTTCTAGCTAGCCGATTTGCATGTTCCTTGTTCTGCCGAGTGATAGAACTGAATTTCAACCACATACTATAAGTGCCCTGTTCAGCCCTTTTGTCAATAAGGAAAGAATAGTTCAACTTCATTGTAGTTTCAAGATGCCTAAGTAGTGTTCTGCGAGGTAGTGCGAGGTTTTGCTAAAGATTTCGGTGAAAGGTAATTTAGTACTGAGGACCAGCCCGGAGAAACAGCTATCTACTGGTGTGTGAGATGTTGGATAAGGCGAACAACTCTTCCATCGCTGTTGTTTTCAACACTGCAATGAGTTTGTGGCCACGCAAAGTGGAACGGGAGAATGTGCTTGCGTTCTTTACGAATGTTACTTCTTATATGGTAAAAACAGCTAAAGTTCTTCAGATTCTGTATCCCAAAAAGGTGCACGTAACTTGTCATGCACATGCCCTGCGTAGTTATATAGTGCAACTCTGCTGAAAATGAAGGCTCTCAAGGGAGTGGGAGCAAGTTGCGATCGCAATTACCCATACGGTTTGGTTTGTATGAATATATTTGAGGTGCTGATTACAAACATGTATAAACTAAGTACAATCGCCTATAGCTAAAGCCCGGATTTCTAAGCACAATAAAATAGTAAAATAAGCATGAAAGATGATGAAAATAAGCACCAAATTAAGCAAAAAGGAATACACTCAAACATGGGCGTCGGCAGACGTTTTTTTCAGGGGAGGGCCGCATGTTGGAGGTTTGCAATTAAACAATATTAAGCCATTATTCTGTTGCCAAGATCCGTAAAAGATATGAGTTATAGAGGATCCATTAATTAAAGGACAGATATTGTACAACAAACTGCCAACAACTGTTAAACAACACAAAGGAAAAAAAATTTAAAAAGGAACTGAAAACATATTTAATTCAGAAATGTATATATAGGTTAGATGAATTATAATGAATTTATATGTAATGAATTGTAAATGGTTTTATCTGTTGTAAATAGAAACTTCTTAATTATATAACAAATGTATGTATGTATATATTCAATTTAGTTTAATCTTATAATATTAATGTAACTTATGTATACCCATTGTATTGTAGAATATGACAATGTCTGAAACTTGTATGAAGTCCATAGACAATAAACATTATTATTATTATTATTATTATTATTATTATTATTATTATTATTATTATTATTATTATTATTATTATTATTATTACTACTATTATTATTACTATTATTATTATTATTATTATTATTATTATTATTATTATTATTATTATTATTATTATTATTATTATTATTATTATTATTATTATTATTATTATTATTATTATAATTATTATTATTATTATTATTATTATTATTATTATTATTATTATTATTATTATTATTATTATTATTATTATTATTATTATTATTATTATTATTATTATTATTATTATTATTATTTGTTGCGGATAAGCATATTAATTTGTGCTGAATAAAAATTGTTCTTTACATCAAAATTAAAACAATAGTCTAATAGTAACTGACTGCACATTAAATGCATTAATTTCCAAGAGAGGGCCACGGCCCCCCTTGCCCCTCCCCCCCCCCTCCTTCGCGACGCCCATGCACACAAATATGATGATGAATAGTTTCACAGAACTCTGACTTTATTGAAAGCTGTTACAATACATATGAAAGGTCATCCTGAGATTTTCCTGTGTAAACCTCCTGCGTCTAGCAGTGAAAAATGATTTGTATAATGAAAATGTTCTTTCGAAGTCGCATGACGTCACAGGCGCATGAGCAAAGCACTAGTTTTTCGGTGAATTCCTCCTCAATGTGTGTTTCTTCGCCAGATAGCTTTTTAGAAATGACACATTTGACACATATTCGGAATATTTTTGTAGCACCTGATTAAGTTTATCAAACTCAATTTTTGCAACTCCGTGTGTTTCTGACGACAATACAACTGAAATTTCGTCAATCAGAGAAAGCGAATGTACCAAGGAACTATTTCGAGTTTCCAACTGCTTTAGAACTTAGGTATTTTGGAGAAATGATTATGATGTATTGTATCTTTTCTTGGGTGCACTTTTAGCAATACTTCATTGTGCTGTGGCAATACTGACCGCTTCTTCTGCATTTAGGCAATTCAAAACAGTTTCACTTCACTGAAATGTTCTGCGTAGTATGACAACCTCTAACCACGTTCCCCACTGTTCTCCTTTTTCATTTGTTTCTTACGCACTTAGCCGAGAAAGTAGCGAATCACTGACAAATCACGGATAACTGTGAAATATGCACTTTAAATTTACGGTTTTGGGTGAAATATGTTGTTTCAATTAAACATCGTAAAATAAGTAAGAAAAAACGATTTCCTAAGATATATCCATAAATAAGCACAAACATAAAACTTCACATCTAGACGTGTCTTACGGAGAATAACCTTTGTGTTTATTCTTAAAAGTGTGGAAAAAGTATTTTGCTTAGAAATGCGAGCTTTACCTATAACGCTCTAAGCTACGAAGATTCGATATTCTACTCACAATGGAAGGTACCTAACATGATATCATGACTGTAGTAACTTCAGTCATCGTAAACAGTTTTTCTCTAGCTAATGTAGTTATTTGTAGTGTGTGATATGATCGAAAGAGCTACGCCCTTGTGAATTGTGTCCCCAAAAATAATTAGTTCCAAATTTTGCCCTCAGGTAAAAAGATGAGTTACTCATATGGATGCTATCTTACCTCAAAAATGGCGTATATAGTCAAGGCTATCCCACCTGGGTGCATATCTTTCATTCAGCTACTTAATGTACTAATCTTCCGGCAGTTCAAGGCGCTGCTGAAGTGGATTGAAGATCACAGTATATTAAACGACTGTCAGTTCACACCATCTTTGAGGAATTCATTCATTGTTGACGTGTATTCTACACAATCAGTCTTCACAGACTTGGTTCGGTATTCCTGCAGAGTAGCTGGATATGATGACTTCAGACCAGAGAGGTTTCAAACACCTTCTGAACGTGTTGATGTTCAAAAGCAGTGTGACTCTGAGAACTGCTTAATGCAGGTATTCATGAAGACTTAACCTTATAATGCATACCGGTCCAGCGTCAAAGAAAGCCGGTGTTGGAGTCACGTGACTAACATGGCTAGGCGTCACGTGACATGCATCACGTGACTAGAAAGTTGAGCGGAAAAGGTAAGAAATACGCGCCAATAGTGATTGCAAGTGCAATATGGAAGTGAGCAAAATAAACAATTTATGTGCTCTGAGTGTGGGAGGTGGTACAAGCAGAGACAATGCTAATGCTGTGCTTAAATATGTCGGATGGTTCTCAAGGATAGTTGGTGTGCATCTTCTTTGAGCTAATAACGTTATAATTTGACTTGCAGCCACATACACAACAGCTCTGCGGCTTTGAAACAATAGAAATAGGTCACCGGATTATAGCATTTGTAAGAAATACAGGTTATTTCAAATCTCAAGAAAATTATAGCTTACCTTATTTCATCAAAAATGCAGTAAACAAGCCACAGCTCCTTCAATAACAAACTGACAGCCATATTTCCAGCAAGTCAACTTTCTAAATAGTCACGTGATGCATGTCACGTGACGCCCAGCCATCTTAGTCACGTGACTCAAACACTCCGGCTTTCTTCGCCGCTGGACCCGGTGTGTATTGTAAGGTTAAGTTTCATGAAGTATTCCTACTGTGATAAAAAAGTTTTCGGCACTTTATACTTTGTGAACACGTTCATCCATGTAATCTTTTGCCAAGAGCTAACAAAATCGCGTTTTGTGAACTCGGTGACAGAACATGCGCAATATTGTAAATTGCAGTGTAATTTTCAATGGCAAATATTGTGCATACATTTCTAATGTATATGTAAAACTCTTACATGCAAACCACAAATTGTTGGCAATTGCGATCGCAACTTGCGTCAATTCCCTTGTAAGTGGGGTATGAATCATTTCATCTGTAACTGTTAGAAGTATTTTCTTTTCCGTTTTTACTTTCTCTACTACGTACAGTGAAGTAGAGGAAGTATTGTATTCCACCCAAAAGTTCGATGTTGAGATTCCACCGGAAATACATGTTTTGAAGCCCCCTGAATCCAAAAAAAGCATTTTTAGAAAAAGGTACGTGTGAGCGCACGCGCGCGCGTGTGTGTGTGCGTGCGTGCGCACGCCAGTCTGTGGACAGCATAACTCAAAAACGAAAATTCGGTTAAAAACCAAAGTTGGTAATTAAGTTTAATGTCTTTCAAGGATGCGACACGAAGATTTTGAAGAAAATTCCTCCACTCTAAACTATCCTTCGCATGGAAAATTATCCGAAAAGTGTTATTTTCTTGAAAGTGGTTTTAACGATTTTGATTAAAATGCCATTAGTCGTCTTCTTCTTCTTCTTCTTCTGCTTCACGCTTTAGGCCGTTTTGGTCTGTTCCGGCTCCAAAATGCCGATTTGTGGCCATGGCCTGGTCAGTCATTAGGTGGACCATGGACAAATAATTTTAAAATTAACTAAGCCTAGATTTGAATTTTTTTCATACAAATGCTTATACAAAATATGTTCTTTTTAGAAACCAGCTAACGTTCACTGCCACAGAAACAAATGTTTGTTGCATAAATTTGTGTTTGAAAACAATACCACAAATTTCATTATTTATAATTTGAAATCTTAAAAACTACTTAAAACACAGCTTAATATTTCAAAATATAAGACCTTAATTATTTCAAACTAAATATACAACATTCTCTCTAATCTTCAAAATCAGCTTTAATGCTGATATCTTTTATACGCAGTAGTTTTAACCCTTTAAAGTGTTTTGTATGTAATTTAGCGATTACTTTAGATAGCTCTTACACATTCTAAGAATATATATTGTCTTTTACAGAGTATTGTTTCTTTCATACAGAGTATCATGAAGTCCTTTGTTTTTTACTTTCTCTACTGGTAAGTAGGGGAAGTATTGTATTCGACTAAAAAATTCGATGTCGAGATTTCACCGCAAATATATGTTTTTGTCTGAATTTAAAAAAAAAAAAAAAAAAAAAAAAAAAAAAAAAAAAAGCAATTTTAGAAAAAGGTCGACAGACTGACAGGCACACACGGACCTTTTTTTAAAATGCTTTTTTCTGGATTCGGGGGCCTCAAAACATATATTTCCGGTGAAATCTCGACATGGAATTTTTGGGTGAAATACAATACTTATGTAGTAGAGAAAGTAAACTGAGCCATGTGTGGAACACCAAATTCGTCTATGTAGGTATTACCTGGCAAAGCCATGAAGCGTATCGGAAAGAATATGAAACTGTACAGCTGTTTACGTGAGCTTATCGCACAAGCACGGCGAGACAGTGTTTGTACACTCTGTTCAGATGCAATCATATCTTCAGGACAGCAACGTCTCATATATCGGCAGGCGCGAGAGATCATCTATTTGTGTTTTATCACTGACTATACTCCCAAGTTACTGGCATCTCGCTCTTCTAATAAACAAGATAAGAAGCGATCGTAGCGCTCGACAGCCAAGGTCAATACACCTCAACGCTTTGCCAGGTAATACTACACGGCACAGCGCTTGTTTGCACCATCCGCGATACAGTTGGGTAGTAACAGCAACAAGTTGTCCCAATGTTACTAACCCACATGACCAATCAGGGCAAGGTGCCGTGTAGCACTCAGGCGAATTTGGCCTTAAGATGTGACTCACCTGCCTGCTGTGCAAGGTGTCCCGGATTCGATTCCCGGCAGGGGGGTAGGAATTTTTCTCCAGCTAGGATTATTCCTCATCCTTCCCTGAGTCTGGAAGTATAATGGCGGCGCCTTGGCTGAGTGTTTAGACCGCTCGCCTACCATCTAGGCGGGACCCGCATGTCGTATTCGTGGTGGACGAAGTGGCGTTTGAGCGGGTTTTCTCCTGGTTCTCCGGTTTTCCCCGCCATTCATGCCACCAATTGCTCCATTATCACCCTTCCAATCATCCCCTCTGACCCTAGGCACTGGCTTGTAAGTACTCGGGGGTGTAAGTCCTACATAAGGGGAGGCTAATCAGGGAAAGAAAGAAAAAAGATATGACTTTTTTTTTGTCCATGTGATCACCTGTATTGCTAAAATGTCAATTTTAGACGTAACTTTTGTAGTTCGAATGCTTTTCTTGTCCCTCGAACTATTCAAGTTCCACTGTATTTAGCATATTATTTTCAGAAATGTGCGTCTGGTCTCCAATAACACATCATTCACGTTTCTAGGACAACCCTTTGCCATATGGTGGCATCGATGGCACCTGGGGGAACCGCCACCTCTTTACCTGTGAAACCAAACACGGCCTCTTGGTTCCAGCTACCAAGACGATGAAGGAATCTTCACTCTTTCAGCACAATCAAGGTAAGCACTCAAATGTAAACGTGACGTCACCTTGTGAAATAACCCCACATCAGATCCAAGTATTTATTAGTTGATATTTTTGTCATTGGACGTTATGATAGAATGAGGGAAATTCAGTTCCAGCGATCTCGAATACTTCTTCGTGGCCCTATGTTAGACAGTACTCCGTAACCGTTATTGGTAACCACGTAGTTACTTTCTGTCACCGTTACTGGATATAGTGTACACAGCCGCGGGGGACACCTCGCGCACTGCGACCTGCGCGAGGTTTACTGCAGCTACCACCCCAGGAGAAAGGGATGAAGTGAAGGAATCATAAGAGATACGTTGATGCTCCTAACAGTTCCAGGCTCAAATACCCATTCGATGAAAGACCTGTTCAACCAAGCAGCCTTCTAGTATCCACGGGAATATTCTCCTTGGAGCAATCTCTCTTGCATCGCCTCACGCCAAGAAACACGAGGACACCGAATAAAAGAGAAATTGTGAGAAACCACTCCAGCATTCGCCTACCAACCAGGAAAAACCAAGAAAATCCCAAATCAGGGTGGGTGCCCAAAGGGATCCGAATGCGAGTTTCACACGCTACCCCGGAGCCAACACGCTCAATCCGCTCGATCTGCAATTCAGTACAAACTAGTTATTTTCTATCCTCGTTATTTCTGTATCCGCTACTCAGTAACAGATACATAGGTAAAATTAGGGTACAGGCACAGAAGGGGACACCTCGCTCACTTCTACCTATACAGATCTATTGTGGCTACCACCCCCAGGAGGCAAAGATGAAATGAGGGAACCGAAGGTGCCACAAAGGGTCGCAGCTAGACAGGCCACAGAGACGCGCTGAAGTCCCTAACAAGTACTGAGATCTCTTCATTCCGGCGCCAGATCTCACCAAGCAGCCATCACACCGCGGTTCCGGTGTTGCACTGAGCGTCCCCCCCCCCCCACCCCCCGCCGCCGCCTAGCGCCGAGAACAGCAGTTACCATGCCCAATCTTCCACGCCATCTACCCGGCACTGCCAACACTACACGCCTGAAGGTACACCTGAAAGATAATAAGGAAATGGAATGGAGGAAAATGATGGAAAGGAAACCATGGTATGAAGTAATGCACCCCAGCATTAAAACCCATGTCAGGGTGCGCAGTCACGGGGAACGAACCCGCGACCTCCCGAATGCGCGCCACAGACGTTACTGCCTAAGCCATCCCGCTCGGTCAGTAACAGATAACTAAGTGATATTTTTGTAACGGCTACTGTCTGGTTTCTTACCTTCTGTTTCCATTACTGAGTAACTCGTTATTTTTTGTCCGCATTACTTATATATCCGTTACTCATTAATCAGATACTTTCCATCACTGTTGCTTCTGCATCATTACTCGAGTCACCAGTCCTCATTTCATTTGTAGCCGTTTGTGTGCAACAGTTACTGAGTAACTACTTAACTTTGAAACAGCTATTGGATAACTACTTCCTTCCTGTTCCACATTAGTTTTGTATCGTTACTGTGTAGTTAGTCATTTTGTAACAGTTATTGAGTCACTAGTTAACTGTTGTTCCCTTCTAACCAATGTGTTACTTTCTTTTCCCATTGGTTTGTTTAAACAAAATTTGCCTAAACTGTGAAGCAGGAATAACAAATGTTCTCTCCATACATTAGAATAGCTTCTGTAGAACGTGCTAGCGAAGTGCATAGTCGCAGTGGTAATCCTGCTTCTTCATAAAGCGAATCACTTCCAAAACAAAATGTCTGTCCAATGACTCAGGTGTTTAAATCCGCAAGCGAGAGCTGTGAAGTAGCACAAGAGGGTGACGACCCTCATTAGCCTACTTTTCGAGCTGCATTTCCTTAATACGAAAACATGAAAAATTGCCAAAAGATACAATAGACGCCGCTCGTGTTAGGTGCATTCGCTATTTGTATCGTTTTTTATCTGTCTGTCCATTAGCACGCTTGAAACAATTCACCAAGAGTTGAAGTAGTACGTATAAGGCTTGGAAAAAAATCTTATCAACACATATGTGAAATAATGAACAAAATGAAAGGACGTTTATGTGAACGACCCCATAAATATATTTTATGATTGTAATATCAACTACTGTGGTAGGATCTAGTTCCCGAGGTCGTGGATTCAAGCCATTGGCCCTGTGTGATGTTAAATCACACACACACACACGCACGCATGCACGCACGCAACGGGAGAAAAGGTCCTAGAGCAACATTTTCGGTCCTTTTCGTACCCCAAAACTGCCTTTTTACGTTTACTACTACGTATAGTAAAATAGAGGAAGTATTGTATTCCACCCAAAAATTCGATGTGGAGATTTCACCTGAAATATATATTTTGAGGCCCCTGAATCCAAAAAAAAGCATTTTTAGAAAAAGGTCCGTATGTTTGTCTGTCTGTGTGCATACAGCGAAAGTCAGATAAAAACAAAAGTTGGTATTTAAGTTTAATGTAATGTCGTTTACGGATGCGACACGGAGACTTTGAAGAAAATCCCTCCACCCTAAACTAGCCTTTACGTGGAAAGGGATTTTCTCGAAAATGGCTCTGATGATTTTGTTTAAAATGTTTGAGAAATTTTTACGGAAAACGAAATGTATATTTTGAATTTTCTGGTTATAGCCCCTGTAGTCGTATTTACTCTGGACGACTTTTGCATAACTGGTAAACCGTAAGAGATAGACCAAATCTTACTATACAAAAAATGTAGATCTTGCTAAAGTAAAATTTATGTCAAAATAAATTTTTTGTAGAGTAAACCATTTCGGAGATATTCCTTGTTATTTGCATGTACTTTGGAAAACAAACTTTCGTCAAACGTAAGATCGTGATTCATTTTTTTATATCTTACCCGTGCAAAGAGAACAGAATCTCAAAGTTTTAAAACATTTGACTATCGCTCAAAGCCTTCTGTATATTCCCATTTTCCCCTTGTACCTACAAGAAAATAAACAATAAAATAATTTCTGAAACTGTTTATCTCAACTAACAGAAAGAAGATAAAGGAATAGGAGCTGGTAAGGATGGTTGGTACAAGGGTAGAGAAAGTTATGTGAGTGCAACACATCAGATTTTTCACCTTAGCGCCATGCTGTAGACTGGCGACCACTTATACTTTAGACTTATTTATTGAGGAATATTTGCCTGGTGCCGGTATAAAGGGGCCCGGCTTACAGGCTCAAATTTACATGATATACAATTTACAATGTTACATTGGCACTCCGGTTTGCTTTTTCTAAAAAAAAAAAAAAACCCATACGGTGAGCAGCCTTAGCTCACCGAGAACAGTTTTTGGGCGTATTTTCACAGTTTTTTGTTTGTCCTTTTTTGATACTTTTTTGTTTGTGTACACGGATACATACGCGCACTCACTCCTGGGCATACCACACATATGTCCCATCACACGCACACACACACACTCTCGTATATACATATTTACACACACACACACACCCTCACGCCCACTGGGCACTCCAGAAAAATGCTTCCCAGTACTTCCACTGCACTATATACACTTCAAGGAAGCTGATTAAGCATTTATAGGAAAGTTCTCTAGAGGTCTCTGAATGCCCCAGGGTGACAGGTTCATTCAACGATAACCTCCCCCCCCCCCCCGCCCCCCCCCCCCCCCCACACACACACACACGAAGTTCCCCACTGTTATAAACATATTCTTGCAAACCCTTATTCCTCTATTTCACATTAATCAAGATAAATATTTTCAGAAATGATCTTATTGCTGATTTGCACGTAGATGCAAGAGCAATATGGGAATACAGTAGGCTTTATTATATGGCCAAGAGATAAAAAGGTGTAACTAGAAAGTCAGTTTTCAAACAGTCAGGCTCAACAAATAGCAATTCTTAAAGCACTAAAAATATTAAAAATATGCAAGCTCTTGTGACCAAAAAAATTCCAACATATGACGATAAATATGACCTAAATTTTTTGGATGCATTTTTAAAATCTTAATAAATTTAATGTTGTTTAAATTAACATTATTCTGGAAACCTGCCTTAAAAATCCAGCACACTCAATAATAAATAAACAATATTAATTTTACGGTTGCATTTTGAATGTATTTAATTGCTCAATCCAGAGCTAACTCTCAGCTCTGCACACAGTGAAATAAATGTTACGTTTTGAAGAGCGATCAGAAACAAGAATTACAGTAGCAAATTACATACATTTTAAAGTTTTCACAAATGAACGATCTTCTATTTGCACGCCACATTGTAACGGGAAAAAGACCTCCTAATATTGCAGACAATATCATAATATAATATATCGGCAGGCGCAAGAGATCATCCATTTGTGTTTTATCACTGACTATACGCCAAGATACTATTATTTCACTGTTCTAATTAACAAGATAAGAAGCGATCGAAGCGCTCGACAGCCAAGGTCAATGCGCCTCAACGCTTTGCCAGGTAGTATCTTACTTTTTATTTCCATGTAGGTGCAAGGGAAACATGGAAATAAAGTACACTTTGAGCGATAGTCAAATTTCTTAAGCTTTCAAACTCAGTTCTCCTTGCAGGGCTAACAAACAAACAAAAAAAAAAAAAAATAATAATAATAATAATAATAATAATAACAACAGCAGTAACAACAACAACAACAACAATAACAATAATAATAATAATAATAATAATAATAATAATAATAATAATAATAATAATAATAATAATAATAATAATAATAATAATAATAATACTAATAATACTAATACTAATACTAATAATAATAATAATAATAATAATAATAATAATAATAATAATAATAATAATAATAATAATAATAATAATAATAATAATAATAATAATAATAATAATAATAATAATAATAATAATAATAATAATAATAATAATAATAATAATAATAATAATAATAATAATAATAATAATAATAATAATAATAATAATAATAATAATAATAATAATAATAATAATAATAATAATAATAATAATAATAATAATAATAATAATAATAATAATAATAATAATAATAATAATAATAATAATAATAATAATAATAATAATAATAATAATAATAATAATAATAATGCATTTGACGAAAGTTTGTTTTCCGAAACTGACAAAAGTAACAAGGAATATCTCCGTAATGGTTCAGTCGACAAAAAGGTATGTGGACAAATTGTGTGTTTTAGCAAGGTCTACATTTTATATAGTAAGATTTGGTCTATCTCTTACGGTTTACCATTTATGCAAAAGTCACATCCAGAGTAAGCAGGACTACATAGGCTATAGCCAGAAAATTCAAAGCATTCATTTTGTTTGTGACAAAAATATCTTAAACATATGGCATTTTAGTCAAAATCGTTAGAGTCTTTTTCGAGAAAATCAAAATTTTCGAAAAATGTTCCATGCAAAGGATAGTTTAGGGTGGAGGAATTTTCTTCAAAATCTTCGTGTCGCATCCTTAGAGAATATTAAACTTAAAAACCAATTTTGGTTTCTAACCGACACACTGACACACACACACACACACACACACACACACACACACACACACACACACACACACACACACACACACACACACACACACTGACCTTTTTCTAAAAATGCTTTTTTTTTAAAAAAATTCAGGGGGTCATAAAAGATATGTTTCTGGTGAAATCTCGAGGTCGAATTTTTGGGTAGAATACAATACTTCCTCTACTTACTATACGTAGTAGAGAACTTAAAAGTAAATCCGGGATAATACAACATAACAACAACATAAAGTCTTCCCTCTAATTATAAGACTAACATAATGTATGTTTACCAATACAAATTTAACTTTGTTTTAAACTTTCACAAGGCTTTTACTGTTGCGTCTCATTATTTTGATATTTGATTAGCAATGTATAGCATCTATTGTCAGTTGTTCAATACACATGAATTTAAGTAGTCAAGCTGGCATCAAATGTGATTGAGAATGGCTTGTCTCTAAAATAAACTACTTACAAAACTACATAAGCATTAACAGGATAATTTGTCATTCAGGTAATATTGTACAGAATAAAATAATTTTGAGCATAGGTACTCTAGCAGCAATTTTAAAATCATTGAAATTGTCAACTTTTCCCATCATTAGGCAGAGCACTAAATATTTATGGTTTCATAGTATACACCTTTCTGGAAGCAAGAAAGTTTTACACTGGGTTGATGGATGTTACTTTTACTTTCTCTACTGGTAAGTAGGGGAAGTATTGTATTCCACCCAAAAATTCGATGTCGAGATTTCACCAGATGTTTTTTTTTTTAATTAGAAAAAGGCCCGTGTGTGTGTGTGTGTGTGTGTGTGTGTGTGTGTGTGTGTGTGTGTGTGTGTGTGTGTGTGTGTGTGTGTGTGAGTGTGTGTGTGTGTGTGTGAGTGTGTGTGTGTGTCTGAGTGTGTGTCTGTGGACAGCATAACTCAAAAACAAGTCGGTTAAAAACCAAAGTTGGTATTTAAGTTTAATATCCTTTAAGGATGCGACATAAAGATTTTGAAGACAATATCCCCACCCTAAACTACCCTTTACATGGAACATTTTTCGAAAATTTTGATTTTCTTGAAAATGGTCTAACGATTTTGATTAAAATGTCATATGTTTGAGATATTTTGATGACAAATGAAATGCATATCTTGAATTTTCTGGCTATAGCCCCTGTAGTCGTATTTACTCTGGACGACTTTTGCATAACTGGTAAACCGTTAGAGATAGACGAAATCATACTGTACAAAAAATGTAGATCTTGCTAAAATACACAATTTAGGTCCGAACAAATTTTCTTGTAGGGTAAACCATTTCGGAGATATTCATTCCTTGTTATGTGTGTGAGTTTCGGAAAACTTAAAACTTTCGTGAAATAGAACATCGTTGTTCATTTTTACTTTCTCTACTGGTAAGTACGGGAAGTATTGTATTCCACCCAAAATATCCACGTCGAGATTTCACCAGATATATATGTCTTGAGACCTCCCGAACCCAAAAAAAGCATTTTTAGAAAAAAGGTCCGTGTGTGTGTCTGTGTGCCTGTGGACAGCACAACTCAAAAACGAAAAGTCGGTTAGAAACCAAAGTTGGTATTTAAGTTTAATGTCTTTTAAGGATGCGACACGAAAATTTTGAAGAAAATAGTCCCACTCTAAACTACCCTTTACATGGAACATTTTTCGAAAATTTTGATTTTCTTGAAAATGGCTCTAACGATTTTGATTAAAATGCCATATGTTTGAGATATTTTTATAACAAATGAAATGTATATCTTGAATGTTCTGGCTATAGCCCCTGTAGTCGTATTTACTCTGGTCGACTTTTGTATAACTGGTAAACCGTTAGATCAAATCATACTATACAAAAAATGTAGATCTTGCTAAAATACAATTTATGTCTCAATAAATTTTCTTGTAGGGTGAACCATTCCGGAGATATTCCTTGTTATGTGTGCGAGTTTCTGAAAACTTAAAAACTTCCGTGAAATGGAACATCGTTGTTCAGTTTTTTGTTTGTTAAGTATGCAAAGACAACAGAATCTTAAAGATTTAAAACATTTGACTATCGCACAAAGCCTACTGTATTCTAACATTCCCCTTGTACCTACAAGGAAATAAGCAATAAGATAATTTGTACAAATGTTTATCTTAACTAACACGAAGAAGATATAGTAATAAGAGTTTGTAAGAATTGTGAGTACAAGAGTAGAGAAAGTCATGTGAGTGCAACACATCGGCTTTTTGTATATGTTAAGTGTGCAAAGAGAATGGAATCTCAAAGCTTTAAAAGATTTGATTATCGCACAAAGCCTGCTGTATTCTAATGCCCCCTTTGCACCTATAAGGAAATAAGGAATAAGATAATTTGTACGAATGTGTATCTTAACTAACAAGACGATCTTGCTTAAATTACACTTGCGTTCTGTTCTTGTGACGGAAATCACAGTGATGTGAAAGCAAGGTCTGCAAGTATATATGCAAACTTTAAGAGCTTACGATGCCGGGTTTATCCCTAGAAACGTTTGGCCGATGCAGCAAGGCCGTTAGTGGTGGGGGGCAACAAACTAAATTTAGTCACTTGGAGCAGCGAACCTTCCGCGCTCGTTGTGCCTTTGTCACAAGTTCACGAAAACCTGGGTTTATAAAACACAAAGCAAATTGTCAGCAGTTCTATTACAGACACTACAGATTATTTCAATTAAGCTGTTTCCCTTCAAGTCTGCTTGTTGCACAAATGCATGCTTCCGTTAATGGTTTACGAGATTTAATGATTTACATCGTTGTATTTGTGAAACTATGCCTGATGTTTTACGTCCTTTACCGGGTTGTTCATATCGAATGATGAATGAACCCCTAACTATTCATTACGTGCAAACATTTTCGTTACGGATCCGCTACTATCGATAAGTATCGTATCACGTAAACGAAAAGAAAATCGACAGTATATTCGATCTCCTCAGAAGTTGAAATGTTGCATCGCCTGCACATCCGTCTAAAATGATTATACAGTGTCCCAATGATTTTGAGCAAGTTTAATAGACAAAATTTAATTTATTTTTGTTGCTTTCCTTTCGCGAGGTATTTATTCAATGACGCATAATCAATATATTTGAAATTCGTGAATATGCCTATAGTTACCGAGAAGGTATAAGCATAGCCTTTTCGTTGATATGTTAATAAGCATTTTCTGAGCAGTATTAAGCATGTCCTCGATGCACCCTTTTTATCTTTATATTTAATGTATATTATTCTTTGGCTTATGGACTTGATTATATTATGTATTTAAACACAATGGAATATTATTTACACGAAATCTATTAAGCTATTTCGGCATTCATGAACTGCACTACACTGTCCTTGTAGTGCTAGAATTATCTATACACATATATATGAAAATAAATGTTCGTCCCTTATGGCTACTATACCATTCATGCGAATGTAATAAAATTGGTAAATTTAAATGTTTCTTTTTTCACGGAGAAGTGTTTTGTGCTATCCATGTTACTATGCAACGTATTAGTCACATGATTTTCTCTACTTGCTCTTCCATATACAATGCTCTATGATTGAAATAGAAATGCGGCATATTACATTCACACGACTTTCTCGACTCACTTTTCTTTTACGAAACACAATCACATTTATTTCTCTACTCTCACTTCTACAAACAACACATATAATTTTCTATATGTTTGAAATAGAAATGCATTGTATTACAGTCACACGTTTTCTCTATTCTTCTTTTATGTAACACATTCACATATTCTTCTCTACTCGCTCTTCAACATACCTACAATTCATACAATTTTCTGTATGACTGAAATACAAATGCAACGTATTACACTCACAGGGTTCTCTTAACTCACTTTCCTTTTACATGATACATTCACATGTATTCCTCTTCTCACTCTTCTACAAACAATTCATACACTTTTCTATATTGTCGAAATGGAAACGCAACGTATTACATTCACATGGTTTTCTCTACCCGCTTTTCTTTTACGTAACACACTCACGTGTTCTGTACTTGCCCTTCAAAAACAATTCATACACTTTTCTATGACTGAAATAGAAATGCAACGCATTACAGTCATGCGGTTTTCTCTAATCTTTCTTTTACGAAACAATATTTCTTTCTCTTCTCTCACTTCTACATACAATTCATATAACTTTCTATATGCTTGAAATAGAAATGCAAACTATTACACACACACACACACACACACACACACACACACACACACACACACACACAGACACACACACACACACACACACACACACACACACACACACACACACACGCGCGTATTTTCTCTACTCGCTTTTCTTCCTGTGCTATTTGTGGTTGTTCAACAATGCGTTTGCATAGTGCCTTTCCGGCGTTTTTATTTATTTAGTTTATTTTTTATTACTTTCTCTACTGGTAAGTAGGGGAAGTATTGTATTCGATGTTGATATTTCACCGGAAATATATGTTTTGAGACCCCTGAATCAAAAAAAAAAAAGCATTTTTAGAAAAAGGTCCGTGTGTGTGTGTGAGAGAGAGAGAGAGAGAGAGAGCCAGACAGACAGACAGACAGACAGACAGACAGACAGACAGACAGACAGAGAGAAAGAGAGAGAGTGTGTGTGTGAGAGAGAGTGTGTGTGTCTGTGTGTCTGTGGACAGCATAACTCAAAAACGAAAAGTAGGTTAAGAACCAAAGTTAGTATTTAAGTTTAGTATCTTACAAGGATGCGACACCAAGATTTTGAAGTAAATAGCCCCACCCTAAATTACCCTTTACATGGAAAATTTTTCGAAAATTTTGATCAAATCATACTATACAAAAATGTTGATCTTGCTAACATACGAAGTCAATAGGATAGGATAGAATATAGGAATAAGAGTTTGTAAGAATGGTTAGTACAAGAGTAGAGAACTGCTGAAAACTGCTGATGTTGCTTTTAAAATTAATTCAGCCGATCCTGGCTCTCTTGAATCTGTTAAGTTTTTGGGCATTAGTCTTGAATCTTGTTTGGGTTGGCGCACTCATATTGAGAATGTTGCTGGAAAATTAAGCAGAGGACTTTTCCTATTACGAATTTTAAATAAATATTTATCTTTGAACTCTCTAAAAACTTTGTATTTTGGATGCATTAATAGCCATTTGAGTTATGGCATTTTACTTTGGGGAAACCATGCTTCATCCAATAAAATGTTTGTACTTCAAAAGAGAGCTATTCGACTCATGTATAGAACATCGTCTAGGACACACTGTAAACTGTTATTTATTCAGTTGGGCATTTTAACTATGCCCTCTTTGTTTATCATGAATCGTCTCTTGTATGTTAAGATGAATATACATTTATATACATTGTGTTCTTCAGTCCATAATTACTCCACAAGAAATAGTCCTAATATTTATATTGCCAAATGCAAATACAGCAAAGTTCAACATTCATTTGAAATTACATCTTTAAATATATTTAATAGTCTTCCTAACAATGTCAAAGCTCTGCCATTAGTACCATTTAAAAGAAAAGTTAAATTTACATTGCTCTCAAATCCTGTGTACAGTATCACAGAGTTTTATAGCAGTAACATGTTTCTGTAATGGTTTAATGTTACTTTTATGTATGTTTTCTTGACGTTGCTATACAACCTATGTATTGTTTTGGCAAATAAACCATATCTATCTATCACGTGAGTGCAGCACATCAGATTTTTCCTTAGAGTATCTCAAGAGTTTTAATTAAATAATTGTTAAAGTGTGTTAGGTAATATTTTTGAATTTATCCAAAGAAACACAGGACTATTGGGCAAGTGCAACTAAAGATTTAGGCATAAATCGTCAAACCACGGGCAACGCCGGGTATTTCACATGTGTGTGTGTGCGTGTGTGTGTGTGTGTGTGTGTGTGTGTGTGTGTGTGTGTGTGTGTGTGTGTGTGTGTGTGTAATACTGGAATAAAATGCCAGTTAAAGAAATTAATTGACATATTATCGATTACTATAAACAGGGACATGCTTTTCATCTATGGGCAGTATTTCTATTCTAGGATGAAAGATCATAGACAGCTTTGGTGTTATTTTTACGCAGTCTCATAATGAAAATCAAATCATCTTCGTAATTATTTTCTAAAGGTGGCTATGCTCTAAAGCCAGGCCTATAAATGTCTTTTTAGTCTTTTAGTTATTACGAAATTGAATTTAAATTATGTAAATTTCATTAATATGTTCCCCTGAAATGCTATGCAGTGCACAAATGTTAAATGCATTGTGTTCAGGCGTCTAAATTTGTGCGTATAATGAGCGAATCCACAAATAAAGAAACAGGTACCTTCATTTATTCCCTGCCTATGTTACGTATAAGAAATCATGGGCATGTTGTTTTCTCTGAGCTGCAAGGCTCGGGTTGGACACTTGTCTCAGGAGTAGGTACTACCGAATTAAAATGAAGATCTATGACCAACAGAGGCACAGTCATTCCCTAAAATAATTAGGCAAGGTGACACGGAATAGCGTAAGTGTTGTTCCACTCCTGCAAGTCTTTATTCGGGACAGCTTGTGGAAAATAAGGTTTCTCTTATGCAGAACTGCTCACATTCATTCCTGATTTTGTACTGGTGCCCGCGGATTGGATTGGGGATATTTATAAACGAGTATTTAGGATAAACTATGGAAGAATCATTTAGCAACTTTAACACTTCTTATAAACTATCGCGTTAATAATAGTAACTCTTTACGTTAATAGTACACAACTTCCTTTATCTAACCGAAAAAGTAAAATCTGATGTGTGCACTCACATGACTTTCTACTCACTCTTGTACAAAATACTCTTAACACCGGTTGGTTATTCTTCAGTCTATTCATGTTAGACATTAGTAGAAATTGTCTTATTGCCTTCTAGGGCCCGCATTCTTAGTCTTTTAAATATTTTATTCCTTGACACTTAATTGCATTGGTTTAATTTAATTATCTGTTTCATGATCATCGAAGCCAAATGCTTGAATCTTATAAAGCCTAAAAATGGCTAAATGAGACTTTAAATCCTAAAAGGGGCTAAATCTTCTATTTATTTTAAAATGGGAAAATGAAATGTTTATGAAATTATGAATGGACTTTGTTACATCTTTGCTACGTCTTTTCACTTGTGTATGCTTAGAGGAGTAGTGACAACAATGCAACTTGTGGGACCAAGCTCTGTATTGTTGCAAGTAAGGAATGCGGCGATTGTTGTCTAGGGGAAAGGAGTCATTAGGAAAACCCGCCAATATGTTTAAAAACAGTAGATATCCGTTGTGTTCGTGTATTGTTGATGCATACAATTACTACATCGTTAGAAGTTAGTTGTTCCTTAGATTAGGCGGGTAATTTAAGGAGCCAGTGCCATGCCTAGTCAGCTCATCTCGAAGGTGGTTCATTCGACAATGGATCCGAACTTCACCACAGATGGCAGGCAAAGTAATTCGTATTTTGCCAAATCTGCCAAAAGCAGGTAAAGCTTATAATGCACATAACGTACAAACTATAATTTTATATACGTATTTTCCAGGCCAAAAATCGTATTTTGAGTAGCACAAAGGATCTACGGGACATATCAGCAACATTGCTATAAAAAGAGGACAATTAATAATAAAATTAATAAATAATAATATAAAAACTATTTCAGTAGGTTAAAGAACTAAAAACCTTTTTTAAGATACAAAAATATCTAAAAACTTAATTTTAAGAACCTAAAAGTCCACACCCTACTTATTAGACATTTCCTTAAAGTTCCTTCCTTCCCTCCCTCCTCCCTCCCTAACTTCCTTCCTTCCTCCCTCCCTCCCTTCCTTCCTTCCTTCATCCCTCCCTTCCTTCCTTCCTTCCCTCCTTCCTTCCTTCCTCCCTCCCTCCCTTCCTTCCTTCATCCCTCCCTTCCTTCCTTCCTTCCCTCCTTCCTTCCTTACTCCCTCCCTCCCTTCCTTCCTTCCCTCCTCCCTCCCTTCCTTACTTCCCTCCTCCCTCCCTCCCTCCCTTCCTTCCGCCCTTCCTTCCCTCCTTCCTTCCTCCCTCCCTTCCTTCACTCCTCCCTCCCTCCCACCCTTCCTTCCTTCCTTACTTCCCTCCTCCCTCCCTTCCTTCCTCCTTCCCTCCT